>JARDYH010000002.1:87354500-88009000 GCA_029215795.1 Anniella stebbinsi | reverse complement strand
TAAGGTAAATACTCTTAGGGAATACGTATGTCTGAGAGGTAGAAAATATTCCTTGTAGTCTATCAAAAGAACTGGCAATAATGGATAAAGTTGTCGTGCTGCCACAGCCTCAAACACTAGGCCTAGACGAGCACACCCCTCTCAGGCTAAGCACCAGCACTTAAACACCTGAGGGAAGGGTAAAAGACGCACCACTTTTCCCTTATAGCAGAGGGGAAAAGGGTGTTAAGGGTTTTGAATAAGGTTCTCCTGTGAGTACGTTGGCTGAAGGTGTAATGATATGTGTTTCTTTATTAAATTTATAGAGCAGGTAACAAAGCCAAGCTGACACGTGGTTTGTGGTAGCAAAAACAAAAGAAAAAGTTTATTGTTGTTAACAGTTTTTTAAAATCAGTTTAACACCTGCCTATTCTTAACACTTCCAATAATTTACTAATAATCCTAAATCCTAATAATCTCTTTACACACACTCCTGACTAGATCACACACAGCTATCTTCCACACAACTACCCTCCACCCAACCAGGACAATAAGATAAACTAAAACACTCTCTCACACTATATATATTCCTCTTCCCTCCCTTTCCCAGCATCATCAGCCACACTCACTCAGTCCAACATTCCGCACTCTCCAGACATACTAACCCAGACATACATAGGGAGATGGAAATGTGGGGTATTGTCACAGTTGTAGTTTCTACAAATGGGGAGAACAGGTGGGTATACTTCTGCCAATTTATTAATTTATTACATTTATATTCCACTTTTCCTCCTAGGAACTAAATGTGGTATATATTTCCTCCTTCTCCCCATTTTATCCTCACAAGAACCATATGAGGTAGGTTAAAGCTGAGAGTCATTAACTAGCCCAAAACCATCCAGGGAGCTTCATGGACGAGTGAGGACTAGAAATCTGGGTCTCCCAGGTCCATCACTCCAACCACACTGGCTATCTTGAGGCAGACCTCAGGAGATAGATTACAGGATGCACTGAAATTGGATTTGGCAAAAAGGATCACATTGGCAACTGCAAAACAACATGGTAAGAGAGGGACCAGGCAAAGTAAAGTTTTAAAAAAGCATCTTCCAAAGAGCAGTACTGTCTCTACCCCACCTCCAAGAGTTTAGATGAGGATGGAGAGGAAGGAAGGAGGAAGGAAGGAAGGAGATTCTTCTTCCCTTCTCTCTTGGATATGGTGGGAAGATTTGGTGCCCAATTTCCATCTTACCTTCAGTCTGCTCCCATCATCACCCACATACAGCCCTTCATCTGACTTTTCCCATCAATATTACCTACCTCACTTTCTCCATCATCAGTACTACCACAATTAATATTATTCAGCTATTTAGAATGCAGATATTAGTCAGCCACTTAGAATGCACTGGGTATTGTACAGCACATAAAATTAGGATCCTCAGGACTGTATAAAATCCCATCATTTTGATCCCTGCATCTCTGAACGTGTGTAAAGACAGACAATCACTCTATAAATTACACCCCATCCCTCTCTTATTTACAGCACAAAGACAACCTGTGCCTGCTGTTTCTGGAGCTGGAAGTTTGCCCTGTCTGTATTTCTGTCTGTCAGAAGGGTTCATCCGATTTGTATGTATGCAGGCAGCCTCTCTGGGAATTCTGGCATAAAGGTTCCTGTTCTGATAATTACTGGCCTTGATGAATAATGTCTATTATCAGTAGTCCCACATATAAAAGTAGAGCTCAAATTGCCCACAGAATTAAATTTTCCAAATTCTGGATGGGAATTGTCTCTGGGTCTGTTTTATTATATCCAACAATCTTTCTATAACAGATATTAATTGTTCTTATTCTCAATTCATGAAGTCAAGAAAAAAACAAGAACAAAAGAGAGGAAAATTCTTCCTCTTTCTTCCCAGGCCAAAAGAAAGAGTTCAGTTTTCTCTTACTTTCACACACAGAGAAACACAGGTACCTTTTCAGCTGGCAGTTTGAAAAGAAGGTTGTAAATTTAGGGATTTTCAGAGCATCACATCAGATCAAGTCCAAATGAAATAAACAAGAATTGCAAAAAATGATGATTGAACTTCCCAGTTTGTTTTAGACTTTTGAACAAACAAGTGTGTAGTAACAAACAAGTGTGTAGTAACTACTGTCCATTTGCCAGTCCCTTAGCTTTCCCCATCACTCACTCATCAGCGCACTTTTTACCCTATTCTTTCTATTCTTCAAAAAATCATACCCTTATAATATTACCTTCCCTTAGTTAATCAATTTATTTATTTAAATTATTATTATTATTATTATTATTATTATTATTATTATATCCCACCTTTTCCCCAATACATTATTTGATGTATAAATAATATATCAAACAAGAGAAAACTGTTATTTGGATATCAACAGCAAATTATGCATAGAAAGATTGAATGAGATTCCATATTGTGCAGGGAAAAAGCTTGTGATCTTAAAAACTGTTCCCCTTACTTTATGGAAGGCCAGGATACCATAGTGTCAGTATAATCTAGTATGACATTCGCTTAGTAGTGTTTGAATTATACTAGGCTGACCATATGGAAAAGGAGGACAGGGCTCATGTAACTTTAACAGTTGCAGAGAAAAGGGAATTTCAGCCAGTGTCATTTGTATGCAATTAGTTCCTGGTGAAATTCCCTCTTCATCACAACAGTTATAGTTGCAGGGGCCCTGCCTTCTTTTGTATATGGTCACTCTAGTATAGTGCCTGCAACTTTAACTGTTGTGATGAAGAGGGAATTTCACCAGGAACTAATTGCATACAAATGACACTGGCTGAAATTCCCTTTTCTCTACAACTGTTAAAAGTTACATGAGCCCTGTCCTCCTTTTCATATGGTCAGCCTAAAATATACTATAGATTACAAGGAAGCTGAGAAATCAGATCATGCTGACCTTATGTCTTTCAATGAATGCATTGGCTTGGAGAGGGCATAGCAGCTGATGAGAGCCCACGTCCTCTTGCAATGTGTGAAGGATGTTCACATAAACACCTCTTGTGATGGTGAATGATATAGCGCCCACAATGTGTGCACCATGTCATGACCATTATACCATTGTTCAGCTTGCAAAAAGGGCCTCATACTGGAGTAGAACTTATACAGTTGAGACAAAGTATATAGAAGCCTGTTGTGAGTTTCACCCAAGGCAGTGAAATCGTCACATTAGCACTGGACAACTTCAAGGTTAATGGAGGGTAGCTGCCAGAGCAGAGCTTTTCCTCCACTCCACTGACCAGCAGAGCTGAGTTGGTGCAGTGTGAATACAGTAAAGCTATGCCACTGACATTAACAGTGAAACATTCAGCCAGGACAAAGAACAAGCTGAATCATGCCTATGATACACAGTTCAGATGCTACACCAGTTCTTACTCAAAGCTGGATTACAAAAAGTTTCAAATGTAGTTGCTGTTTTTGTTAACAACTTAATTCTTATTAGTTAATTCAAAGATCCCCGAACAAGCAACTGAATATCCTTAAGTAAATGCAATTCCCAAGGCACAGCTAATATAAATAAAAATACTGGCCCAAACCTAACTAAAATGAGTTGCATTTAAAGTTGAAATCCTATACATACCTGTCCATAAGTCCCACTGAACTCAATGAGACTTACTCCTGAATAGACATACCTAGGCTGCACTGTCCATCTTCCTATACATAATTTGCTATTGGAAAATTACTCCAAACAGTATCTTTATCCTCTTTAAGATGCTACTGATGAAACTAAGGAAAGAAAGAAGGAGCTATATTTTGTTCTTTATGAGTACATACAAAAAGTATGAGTACATTTTAACTACAAAAGATCTGCAATTCAAAAGTTGTCATATATTACAAAAACTACAACTGTGTAGAATGTAAAGGTATGTATGACCTTTAACTATGACATAAAAGACAATTCAAGTGGTTGTTTAAAATATGGCACGCGCTATCATTCCAAATACTAAAAATACACCTAGCATAACAGCATCCTTATTAACAATGTTCCAAAGAATTGAAGTATAGCACTATATAATATTATAATATATAGTGCTATTCGTGAAAGCTATTTTAGTACAGTAGGTACAGACTATTATTAATCAATCAGGCTAATAATTGCCTGCATTCTTTGCTAAATTGATATTAGTTTATGTCCATATATCTGAATTCCAATATACTTCTTGAAGGAAACAAAACAAGGAAAGAATTTTTAGCAAGCTTATTTATTTATTACATTTTAAACTGCCCAATAACCAAAGTTCTCTATACAAAACATTTATTTGAAGTGATTACTAAATTACATATGAAAACATGTTGCCAGATTTTCCAGAAGCTCTTAATAGCATATTTTAAGGTGCATGGATCTTTTTATAAAAAAGAAAATGAAAAACTAGTTTGACATCTATATAAAATATTTCGCTGTTCTGAAAATAGGGTAGTTTGCAAACATTGACCCTCTACAATAATTTCACCAACGGATTAAGCTTTATAATAATTAGCAACAGAATTATTTATTATGTTGTTTATTTTTCTAAACTGTAGTCTTAACTAGTCCTATTCTGTTCAGTTGAGAAAGGATGATTTTTTTAAAGTTCTGGTTTAAATTTCTAAATTTCTCCTTGCAGGAAGGAAAATTAACCACCAAATGGATAGTTTAGAAAACAAAATTCAAATCATTTTCAGGGTGACTGGTTCCTAGAAGCAGGTTTTGCGGATGTATGAGCATACAAAAGGTGGTTCCAGAGGCACAGAGCCTTGGCCAAGATCCACAAAGCAAGTTCTATAGTTCTTTGTCTCCTCAAACAAGATTCAAAAGAAGTTTGTGATAAGTCATAGTAGTCAATAGTTCAAATGAAAAAGAGTAAACAATTTCAAAGGGCTTGTGTTAGCCCCTAGCTCTTTTACTCAACACCACTTATACACTGTCAAGTGGCTGATTGGTTCTGTCTAGGATGACCATATGAAAAGGAGGACAGGGCTCATGTAACTTTAACAGTTGTAGAGAAAAGGGAATTTCAGCCAGTGTTATTTGTATGCAATTAGTTCCTGGTGAAATTCGCTCTTCATCACAACAGTTAAAGTTGCAGGGGCCCTGCCTTCTTTTGTATAGGGTCACTCTAGTATAGTGCCTGCACCTTTAACTGTTGTGATGAAGAGGGAATATCACCAGGAACTAATTGCATACAAATGACCCTGGCTGAAATTCCCTTTTCTCTACAACAGTTAAAGTTACATGAGCCCTGTCCTCCTTTTCATATGGTCAGCCTAGTTCTGTCCCTATTTATTATTTATTATTGCATTTATATCCCACCTTTTTTCCTCCAAGGAACCTAAGGCAGCGTACATAATCCACCTCCTCTCCATTTTATCCTCACAACAGCAACCCTGTGATGTAGGTTGGGCTGAGAGTCTGTGACTGGCCCAAAGTCACCAAGTGGTTTCCATGGCTGAGTGGGGACTAGAACCCAGATCTCCCGAGTCCCAGTCCAACACTCTAGCTACTACACCACACTGGCTCTCAAGTAAGGGAATAAACCCAGGGATATTCTTCCCCATAACAGGTGTTCAGCACTGTCAGAATTGCGAGCGCTGACAATCTGTTCTGCAAAAGAGATGAGGAGGAGCAACAGATACTCATGCACAACAGATCAAACCCAACTACATGTTACATATTAAATGTACTTTTTTTAAAGTGTGGTTAAGCTGGTCACTTGTATTTTGAAGGAGAAGCAGCAGCTCAGGGCCCTAATTCATCTGGATCAGGGCCCAAACCAATTTCCCACCCCAAATTCTTGCAGGCTGCTATTTGTCCCCAAAGTTGAAACTGTAGCTGTGGATGGTGTTTCATTGAGAAAACAGCACTGACTCCTGATCAAGATTGGAAGCACAATCTGGATCAGTGCCCACATGGATGCTTTTCTTTCAAAATGCGGCCAGCTAAAGTATATTCAATGTAACATGTAGCTTAGGGTGACCATATGGAAAGGAGGACAGGGCTCCTGTATCTTTAACAGTTGTATAGAAAAGGGAATTTCAACAGGTGTCATTTGTATGCATGCAGCACCTGGTGAAATTCCTTCTTCATCACAACAGTTAGAGCTGCAGGAGCCCTGCCCTCTTTTGTATCTGGTCAAGAGGACAGAGCTCCTGCAGCTTTAACAGTTGTGATGAAGAGGGAATTTCACCAGGTGCTGCATACAAACAATTGACACCTGCTGACATTCCCTTTTCTATACAACTGTTAAAGATACAGGAACCTTGCTCTCCTTTTCATATGGTCATCCTAGTTTAGCTAGGCCCTACTTATTTAAGATGCTACGAGACTCATTGTAATTTTTGGATTTAAATTTAAATTTACAGTCCAAAGACTTCTGAAAATGCCTCAACAAAATAAATTTAAAAAAACTTGTTGTTGGTGAGTACAGTCCTGCTGAATTAGGAGCAGAAACATGATAGTGTTTTTCCCTGCCTCCCTTAACCTAGCTTAAGAATTATGAAGTGTCCATGAAAATGTTAAAACATCCATGAGGAATGTAAAGGTCAAATCCAATGTAAGTCCTACTTAGAGTAGACCCACTGAAATGTACTGCTGGATCTTACCTGAAATTAAATAGGAGGCTTTTTCCATAGTTGCAAAGTTAGACACAACCCAGCCAGATTACTATTTTTGCATTATATTGATTTTACTGGGAGAGTTAAATACATGCTTATGTCTTTCCTACTAAAATTAACAGAATTTAAGATATTGACTGGACTGTGCAATTTTTTCATTTCAAGTTGGTGAGTACTGAGGACGTGGACAAGCTGCTTGAACAAGTAAGGAAGACAACTTGTCCTCTCGATCCCTGCCCTTCTTGGCTGGTCGCCCAGGGAGGAGATACAGTTAGACTACAACGTCAACATATTATTAATGCATCTCTCAGGGAGGGGAATTTTCCACCATTTTTGAAAGAAGCTGTGGTTTGGCTGCTTCTAAAAAAGCCCTCCCTGGACCCCCTGGACTTTCATAATTAGACTGATATCAAATCTTCCATTTTTGGGCAAGGTGACTGAGAGGGCAGTTGCCTTCCAACTCCAAGTAGTCTTGGATGATACAGATTTTCTAGACCCATTTCAAACTGTCTTCAGAGTGGGATATAGAGTTGAGACCACTATGGTCACCCTCCTGGATGATCTTCGCATGAGTATCGACAGGGGGAGTGTGTCCCTGCTGGTACCTTTGGACTTTTCAGCGGCTTTCGATACCATCGACCATGGAACGTCTGAGGGATTGGGGAATCGGGGGCACTGTGCTTCAGTGGTTCTGGTCCTTCCTCTCTGATAGGTTCCAGATGGTAATCCTCATGGATAGTTGTTCCTCAAAAAAGGAGCTGCTGTATGGCGTACCATAAGGTGTGATCCTATCCCCAATGCCGTTTAACATCTACATGAAACTGCTGGGAGAGATCATCCAGAGGCATGGGGTGGGGTGCTATCAGTATGCCGATGACACCCAAAAATATTTTTCTATGCCTTTGATCACAGCGTCAGCTAAGGATAGTATGTCTCCTCTGAATGAACGCTTGGAGGCAGTAATGGGCTGGATGAGGAAAAATAAACTGAATCCAGAAAGACAGAGGTGCTTACTGTCAAAGGCCCCAACCTGGGTTTGGAGGTGTGTCAACCAGTTTTGGATGGGCTTACACTCCCCCTGAAAGACTGCGCTCACAGCTTGGGGGTGCTCCTGGATCCGTCACTCCAAATGACAGCCCAGATAGATGCGACGGCCAGGAGTGCCTACTATCAGCTTTGGCTGTTACGCCAGTTGCACCCTTTCCTAGAGTTGGAAGACCTAAATACGTTAGTGCACGAGCTGGTAACACTGAGGCTTGACTTCTGCAATGCACTGTACATAGGGTTACTACTGTACCTAGTTTGGAAACTTCAACTAGTTCAAAATATGGCAGCCAGGTTGGTCACTGATACATCTAGGGGTGACCATATTACACCAACATTAAAATCATTCCGCTGGCTGCCAATTAGTTTCCGGGAGAAGTACAAAGTGTTGGCCATTACCTTTAAAACCCTACATGGTTTGGGTCAAGGTTACCTGTGGGATCGCCTTCTCCTGTACAATCTGTCCCGCACACTCAGGTCCTCTGAGTAGAACTTACTTCAGTGAGCCAAAACTAGGCAGACAACTGTTACCCAGAGGACCTTTTCTTCTGCCGCCCCCAGACTGTGGAATGGCCACTCTCTCCAAGTTTAAGACAGCTATAAAGATTAGTCTTTTCCGGCAGGCCTATCCAGATGAATTTTAAACCCAAGAATTGAAGATGTCCTGATCGTTATTTTAACAGTGTATTGGTTTTATATGCTCTTTTAATTAATTTATGTATTTGATTTATATTGTATTGTTGTACTAATGATGTTCCCCACCTTTATCCAAAGGGAGAGGCGGGTAATAAATAAATAAATAAATATATTATTAGTATTATTAGGAAAATAAAATGGCTGTATTGCCATTAATTACAATTCACTGGCCTAATATTATAGCACAATAACTACAAGCTCATTCTTATACGTACTTACATGGGAGTAAATCCTGCTGAATGCAATGGGATATACTATCAAGTATTCATGTGCACTACATATTTTAAGGCTGCAATCCTATGTACATTTACTTGAGAGCGGAACATTAACTAACATTTACTTATTGTGAAGTAAATACGCATATATGAAGTAAATATTTACTTGATCCTAATCCTTGATTGAAAGTGAGTTCCACCAAATCCAATGGACCTTACAACAAAGTAAGTGTAAACTAGATTCCAGGCATATACACATCTATTCAGAAGTGAGCCTCATTGAGTTTAATGGGACTTATTCCCAGGTAAATGTTTGTTTCTTATTACTAAGGCCCTAATCCTAAAACATTGGCATGCTTCTCAATCGCATTTCTTCAATGGAATTTATATATACATAAGATTTATTTTTATTTAATCCCTTCAAGGAAAATAGCAATGATATTTGTCATTTTATAGTGCAATATTTAATTTTATAATATTGATTTATGTTATGGAAAACCAACACTGACAAAAAATGGGGAGATAAAATATTTTTGTCTATAGTGTTAATTTTCTTCTCAATATTATGATATACTTTTAAATTTCTGGCATTTAAATACAGATGAATCTTGCATGAGGATATTATTGGTTGGATAAGGATGATTTACACTTCTAACAGTCACAGTAATACCAATAATTGAGTGCAGTCAAGTAAATGAGATGATTGAAATGAATTATTTAATAAATCCCGGCTGGAAACAACCACCAAAGGCTCTTAAAAAAAAAATTACAGCGAGGCAATTCATGCCTGGGAGGACTAGTTATATGCAAAAAAAAAGCACCTGTCTCTAGTAAATAATTACATTGAAAGGACCTCACATGATAGAGGTGGTTTGGGTAATTACAGAAAGATGGGGGGGGGGGGTCTTCCTTCCTGAAGAGAAGGAAAATTAATGCTGCAATCCTGTCACCTCTTACTTGAGAGTACGTTCCACTGAACATATAAACTACCTTCTTCCGAGTACATGTCCTTCGGTTCTCACTGCTTGCAATCCTAAGCCTACTTAACAAGAAGCAAGTTTCATTGAACTCTGTGGAGCTTCCTTCCAAGTAAATATGTTTTACATCAGGCTGCGCAGATCCAACGCAGTGTCCACAGAAGGGAAGTGAGGCCTTCATCTTCTCCTTAGTTATGATCCTAAGCACCTTTATTTAGAAATAAACTCTATTAAAATTAATGACATTCTCTTCCAAATTCAGATGGTTAGGATCAGGAAGGCACTTTAATGGGATAGGTCAATATTCACAGATGAGTATAGACTAATGATCTATTTAGACCTGTGTAAACTGACATTAAGGCTGTAATCTTAAACATATTTGACATGAAACAAGTCCCGTTGAACTCAGTGAGACATACTTCGAAATAAATATGTTTGAATCAGGCACAATATTTACTTTATTTTAACAGCTTTTACAGATTGAAATTCCCAAAGAATACCGGATTAGCTCTTCTGTATTTCATCACAGTGGCAATTTCAGCACAAGTATGAATGCTTTATTCATTTCCAGTTATTTCCTTTATTTCAACAGGGCTGATGAACTTTCATCCACCTCATCTGCAACAATGGCATCATCACACCCCACATATAACGCCCATTCTTTTGCCAGCCTAAAACAAGTCTGCTCACTTATTAGCATGTGGTTAAAGGGAGATACATTCTTCAGAAAGGCTGCAGAAGGAAACCTGGGGGCACTTCCAGTACAATCCAATACATTTATGCTCAAAAATAAGTCCCACCGAGGTCAATGGGGTTTACTCCTAGGCAAATGGGCAAAGGAATTCAGTGGATATATGGAATGTTTTTCCATTGCCGGTACTTATTCTCACATCTTCATTTTCCTGGTTACCAACCCCACTTTAGGAGATGTTTATAAAACACTGATACAGTGTGTGTGTGTGTGCGTGTATGTGTAAGAGAGAGGGAGAACATATATGTGTACATATAAATATAGCGCCATATGGAAGCAAACGGAAAGGGAATCCCTAATTTCGATGAGAGCGCGTTCACAAAGGATACCATGCAAATAAGAAAGCTGCCTTTGGCGAATGAGCGTGGCCCAGCGTTGAAAGAGAGGGAAACACACACACACACAATCCCATAGACGTCTACTCAGAAGTAAGCCCCATCGAGTTTAATGGGGCTCGCTCCCAGGAAACTGTGTTTAGGATTGCAGTCTCAGGAAACCAGAGATTCCCACACAGAACACTTCAGCTGCCCTCAGGAGCTCTCGCCACCAACTCACCCAGAACCACGGCGAGGATGGTGCTGAGAAGGAGCCAGTTGTTCTTCAGGAATCGCTTGCAGTCGCATCCTTCCTTTTTGCTGCCGGGCTTCTTCACCATGGTGCCTCGTCTGGGTGGCGGAGGCGTCGACCGCCAGACGCTGAGCAGAGGGACAGGAGGCCGGCGGAACGCGCGCGCAGGTGGAGCAGGTGGAGCAGCGCAGCGCCGAGGCTTTGGAGTCGACAGCAGAAAGGCTTTCGCTCGCGTTCTGGCGACTGGCTGCTGTTTTCCGCTGGAGCGTGCGTGCGTGTCGAGGTGCCGCGCGCGGGGGCTACGGCTGTGCTCGTTCCTAGCTCTGCGAGTCTCGTCTCTATCTCTGCTGCTAGTCTGGTGGCGTCTGCCCGGTTCTGCAGCGCTTAGAGATAGACTCGCTGAGGGGTGTGTGTGTGTGTGTGTGTGTGCGCGCGAAGCGCGCGTGCGCGCTCTGTCAGGCACGCCACTACCTGGCAAGGGCAGCCTTGCTAGCGCGCGCTCCGTGTTCCCCAACCTGCCCTGAGTGGGTGACTAAGATGATGGGGACAGTTTCGGGCGCTGGCCAGCAAAACGCTGCTTCCGCGTGCTGCTGCCTCAGACGGAAAGAGGAAACCACCACGGAGGTGTCTGGGTGCGTGGTAACAGAGAGCTCCTCCCAGACAAAACGTCAAGAAAGAGGTAACATCCAATATAAGTCCTACTTGGCATAGACCTATTGGAATAAATGTACTCTAAGTAGGCCTTAGGTTGGATTTTACCCAAAGAGTCTTGTGGCACCTTAAGACTGATACATTTAGTCTAAGCTTTACTCTGAAGTAAAGTTTAGTGAGCTAGTTGGATGTTCCATTTTGTTTTTAAAAGCAATGATTTTTCAACTTCTTTCTCTCCTTGGTTCTTTAATAAATGTATTGAATTGGAAACTGGGCTTGATTTGATTCTCTTGCCTAGCCTGGAAGTTCATGTGCTGGACTGCTTGGCAAACATGGCAACAGGGTTGTTAAGGGATGTAAAGGAAGTTCTAAAATAATAATAATAATAATAATGAGCCTATCCTTCTCCATACGCTTAAAAGCCTGTCTTCTCTTGTGGCCAGGAAAAGGGATATTAAAAAGGCAGGAGAGTAGTGGTGCTGCTGCTACCCATGAGGAACATAGGCAAAAGAGTGTTTTCCAGCCCAGCCTACCCTATCTCACAGGGTGGAGGTACAGACATTCCAGTTTGTCACAAATCAGGTATATATATGAGGCAATATAGGTTTATTGCCTCATGAGGACTCTGCTGACAATTTTGGGGTTGTAGAGGGAAAATAAGTCTGAAGGTAAGGGAGTGATAATGGCCATGGCTGGTTGGGGATTGCTGGGTGTTGAGGGACTTTTTTTTTCTAAATAAACAGGTGTAGGGTTGTGCCTAAATGTGTTAGACTTCAAGCTACCACAAGACTCTTAAGTGGTTTTGTCTAAATAGAATAACATGGCTACCCTCTGGAAATTGTCCATGAGGTAAAGTGCCTTGTGGGCTGAAAGAAAGTGCTGCATTTTGTGCTCCCCCCCAATTCCTCCATAGTAGAATTTTGAATAAAACTAAGCACTGTGTGGCTGTTCAAACTGATGTTATGCTGCTGAGGTGAAACATTGACTTTCTAGAGGCTAGAGAGAATGCCTTTTTGGCTCTCGTAGTTACTGTGTGCATGTTTTCTAGTGACAACGTGATTCTCCTTCCTCCTCTACACAAATTCTATGAGAAAGAAAGATGTCGGAGGAAAACCATCCATTAGCTTTCCATCCCCACTTCTTGATGCATCAAGTTTTTCTTTAGTCTGCCAATGAGGCAGTTTTAGTAAATCTAGAAAAGAACAGAGCAAGAAAACAATCCTTTCTCTTTTCCTTCCAACAGTCTCTGCGTTCTTCTCTATCCTCAGCTGAAGAATGCTTCACAGGTTATTTATTTCCTACATATAAACCTATCATATTTCCTGCCATGTAGGAAACCATATGAAACCCACGGGGAGAACACCATTTGTATAATTGACTCTGTGAATTCACGTAGTGCATGTGTAATGTAACGGGTGGGGGGGGAGCATTACCATGAAGCAATTTGAAGAAATTGTTTTAATTAGCAAATGTCAGCGGAGTGCCATTTTTCTGTCACCAACCTCCATGTCTTAATATTAAGAAAAAAAAATGTGCAGGATAAGAATGCCATTTTCACTTACACAAATGTCTAAGGCTAGCATTCGTAAAGGATTGGTTTCCTCTGCATATGGTCTCTTGGCAAATCACATTCTCAATTCCCTCAGGTTCTTCATCCCTGTTTATTTATTTATTTATTGCATTTTTATACCGCCCCATAGCCGAAGCTCTCTGGGCGGTTCACAAAAATTAAAACCATGAAATCACCATAGTGGAATTTACTCCAGTGGTTGATTTACTCCAGTGGTGCAAGAGGAGGTGGAGGTACTCAGAAGCACAGTTAAGATCAAGATAACCAGATACTCCATATTTTCAATTTCTCTCACTTTTGCTTTCTTTGACCTATGCATTCAAGTTTTTGTTATGCTCTATGTCGACTGCCAATCCTTCCTGGAGGGGCAGTCCCAGAAGGTGGTGCAGGGGGACTTCTGTTCGACTCCTTGGCTGTTAGCCTGTGGAGTCCCTCAGGGTTCCGTTTTGTCCCCCATGCTATTTAACATGTACATGAAACCATTGGGAGAGGTTGTCCGGAGTTTTGGGGTGTGGTGCCACCAGTATGCTGATGACACCCAACTCTACTTCTTTCCACTCGATTCCAAGGAAGCTGTTTCAGTCCTAAACCGGTGTCTGTTGGCAGTAATGGACTGGATGAGGGCAAATAAATTGAAGCTTAATCCAAACAAGTCAGAGGTGCTCCTGGTCAATCGAAAGGCAGGTCAGAGAATAGGGATTTGGAGCAAACACAGGTTTGCAGCTTGGGTGTACTTCTGGATTCAGCCCTGAGCCTGGATGCCCAGGTTTCAGTGGTGGCCAGGAGTGCATTTGCACAGTTAAAGCTTGTGCACCAGCTGCGCCTGTTCCTTGAGATGTCAGACCTGGACACGGTGACACATGCCTTAGTTACATCCCGTTTGGATTACTGTAATGCACTCTACGTGGGGCTGCCTTTGAAGAATATTCGGAAACTTCAGCTGGTTCAAAGAACTGTAGCCAGCTTGTTGACCAGGGCTGGCTACAGGGAGCATACAACTCCCCTGTTACAACAGCTCCACTGGCCTCTGGTCTGTTTCTGGGCGCAATTCAAAGTGCTGGTTATGACCTATAAAGCCCTATATGGCTCGGGTCCACATTATCTGAAATGCCGTATCTTCCCTTATGAGTCTGCCCATCCCCTGAGGTCTTCAGGGGAGGCCCTTCTCTCAGTCCTACCATTAACACAGGCATGCCTGGTGGAACATGGGAGGGGCCTTCTTGGTGGCTGCCCTGGGGCTCTGGAACTCCCTTCCCAGGGAAGCTAGACTGACTCCCTCCTTGGTGTGCTTTTGGAAGCAGGCTAAAACTTTTCTGTTTCAGCAGGCCTTTGGGGAGTACCTTGGACCTCTGGTGATGTGTTGCTTATATCTTGGATTTTTAAAAAAATATTTGTATTTAAAATGTTTAAAATATTTTAAAATTTTCTATGTTTAATTATAATTTTAATTTTTGGATATCTCTATCTGTTTTTAACTGTACATGTTTTAATGTTAAGCCACCTTGAGTACCAGTATTGAGAAAAAGGCAGGATATAAATAAATAAATATAATAATAATAATAATAATAATAATAATAATTTTTCCTCCACTACTCTTAGCTACTTCTTCCTTTGTCCCTTTCTCTCTCTAGCACAATTAAAGCTATTTCTAGACTTCCACGAAACATCTGTGATTAATGGTTATGGGCTGTATCTTGCTCTAGTTGTGCTTTGCTATATACAACTAGTGGCCTCAGATGTGCATGCGCATTACAATCTACATTAAGTAAGTCCATCATGTTCAATAGAGATCAGATTATTGTTAAATATGCAGCTGGGCATCTCCTTTGCAGGATCTGACATTTCTGTAAATTCACATGCCTAGACAAAAGTCACGGTATTTCCAAATATAGGGCTGAATCCAATGGTGTCTTTCAGCCAGCAGAACAAAACACCACTAACTGATTGAATTACCCCTCCCCTGTAGCTCCCATGCATCCTCCAAATTACCCCTTCCCTGTACCTCCCATGCATCCTCCAAATCTGCTCCCGAGGCAAGGAGCAACAAAGGGTTTGAACTGAATACTTCCCCTCCGTTCAGTTCCAGTGAGTTCTATCGAGACAGTGCTGTCTAGTGGCGGAAGATCCTGCTGTTTCCCGGCTATTACCACTTTAAAAGTGGTTCTTTTTATCCCAGGAATTCCAGAGGATTCTGCGGGAGACATCCTGGTTGTTGACGACGTCATGAAATAAAGCTTAACTGGTGTGTTGTAGTGGACAGTGTATTTTCTACTGAAAGGCCTTGGTTGAAATCTGGATTTAACTATGAAGGTTATTATCTAATAGTTTACCAAGTTCTTATTTTGATAAAATGAGATAATCTCATTAACACTACCCTGATCTCTTTGGAGGAAGTGATATATAAAAAACATTTAAAATGAACAAATGGTTATGTTAGAAACAAGAAAGGGGTAAAATAGAAATGACTCCCCCCCCCCAAATAGTTATCATGAAAAAAGCTAGAAAAGATGTTAGGAATGAGATGTTTAAAGTTTTGGATGAATTAACATGTATTTTTTAAAATTGGTTTTAGTACTGTGGTTTGACAGATATTGGCTCCAATCCTGGATGAAGATTCAACTTTGCACTTTCTATATGGGTAACCAAACACAAATCTGCAATAAAAATGTCCCAATACAATGAAAAAGAATTAAAGATATCACGGACTGATGGATCACTCCCAAAGTTGCTGAAAAGAAACACACAATAATAGAAAATGATGCTAAGAGCTTCTATTCTGGAAGCGTTTGCAAGTATCTAAATCGTATCTCCAATGAACATACTTGGTCAGCATATAAAAGGTAATATTTTATTTTTGAAAAAGACATTTTGGACTGTGCATTTATCACACCAGAATCCACTTTCAACGTAAAAAAAAATCCTCTAAAGGAGAATACACATGGACAACATTACATTGGAATCATACCAAATTGTCAGGAAAATCTCTGAACAAGAAGGAGATTAGTATTCAGCCATCAAGGTTATCAAAGTGATAAGCTAATCACATGATAACCACCGGTCAGGGATGTGGGGCTTGACCTGTAAACAAAAGGCACCATAGCCTCTGGTACTGCTGAGAGAGTTATATTGGGGCTTACATTGTGTTGAACTGAGGGAAGCCTAGGGCACAACATTCCTCATCCAGTTTGGTTGGCCCAGTTATAGTCTGTAAGACATTGCCTGATTTACATCTAGGTAGGCTCTTCTAGTTTTGTCTATATTTTCTTCCCTTTCTTGCCTTTTATGGGTGGATGAATCTGTCAGTTGTGCTTTCTCCCATATTTGACTTTTTTAAGCTCAAATGGTTTCTACCCTGTTTATGGAGAATTCTGTGAATTTTGTTAAGGTCTAATTAAAAATGAACTGGATGAAATTCTCAACCAAGCCTAGTATGGATGTTGGGGGCTTCAGCCTACCTTTGACTTCCTGACACAGCTACTGGTGCTGTTCTTTGCACGTTGTTATATGCATTTAGCTTTCTTCCATTAACTTTTGGCCCTACAGACTTGTTTTATGCTTTGTAAAAGGTCCAGATGCTCTCACAATCTGGGAAGATTCCAATGGGGCGTTTACACCTCTGCAGATTCTCTTGCACCTCACTGATTCTGTTGCGCAAGTGGTGGGTCCCACCAATTCCATTGCACAAATGGGACCCAGTGCTTGAGCAATAATGATTTAGTGCTTCCCAGAAGAAGCACTGAAACAAGTGAAAATTCTCATTTCTCAATTGACCCAGGTCACAGAAGCTCCTTTATGCAAACTCCTCTGATTTGTCCCATTCCAGAAGCAAGTGTTTTTGCTTGTTTTCAGTTTCTTCAGCAGCACTAAATCTTCTCTCTGTAAGCAGCGGATCCCGCTTGTGGATGAGAATTAGCAAGGTGTAAGGGAATCGGCAGAGGTGTAAACACCCCATTCAGTTCTGTTTCCTGCCTATCATCTTCCACTGCTGTTCATATCTCAGCCCCCAAACACTATTTGAGCCAATAGTTTAAACTGTTTATTACAGCAAAGTGTAATTCAAAATTCCAGGTATGTTTACAGCAAGTGGTTGTAGTTCCAGCAAGTGGTTGTGGTTGATTTTCTCTCTACCAAATATGTGGCAATGCTCTTGGCATTTGTTCTGTTTGCTTTGTAAATATGTATATTCTTCATCAAGTGAAAATTCAGGGCTGAGCAAGATATTTTGCTGCTTGAGGCAAAGGACAAAATGGTGTCCCCCCCCCCCCCCCTACAGTCCACATACAGAAACTGGACTGGTAGCAAAACAGTGGCAAACGGATAGCCTCCTCCACCACACCTGAGGCAGCAGGCTAGTTTGGAGGGGGGGAGCAGAAAGGTTGTGTAGCATAACCAGCTGTCTTTCAACATAGGAGAATAGCCTGGGGGCTGCCACTGCTGCTCCAAGTATCTGCCACCTGAAGTGGTCATCTCACTCTGCCTAATGGTAGGGCTGGGCATGTGCAAATTCAGTGAAAGTTTCTGTTAACTGCTGAACTGCAAGCTCTTTAGAGTCCTGTCTGTAACTTTGCCAAGTTAGTGATAATTCTATGAATGAGATTGTTCATAACAGTTTAACTGGATCAGAGTGCATTTTCATTAAGAACATTCTTTCAGAGTATACCTGCCACAGAGACACAGGCTATTAACGTTAGTGGATGATGACTCTAATTCAAAGGTGTTGTTCTTTATGCACTTAGACTTATGTAGGATCACATGAACTCCCATATACAAAACTCTTCCATGTTTTCCTGTGTACACTGAGGTTGTTTTGACCTGAACTTACTAATGAAAGCAGATGAATATAAACATGCTTTTGCATGTTTGAAGTAAGAGGGGCTTTGTTATCGTACTAGGTAGTGTGTAGCAGCTTTGAGCAATAGAGGTAATGACAAGAAATAATTTCATTTAGTCAACAGATTTAATTGGATATTGTTGTAATTTTGCATGTGTTCATTTATAAGTCCGTTCCATCCTATTTCTGCATTAGTTTGTGATTTTTAAAGAGGTCTGCATATTTAAAATGTATTTTTGAACTTATTTTCTTGCGAAATATGCTTTCCTATACAAATTTTCTCTCCAAGTATGGATCCTACACTATTTTATGCTACAATGTGCATTTTCTACACATTGTGATACATTCTTTTGGATCAAGAATTGCACTGCAAAATTCAGAGACTTGGTGGGCAGAGGGAAAAGGGGATAGATGCTGGGGAGGGAAGGTGAGGGGGAGAAGAGGGAAGAGACCATGCGGCTGGCAGAGGCAATGGCTGGTTTCAGATGACACATTAAGCAATGGAGGAGGGGGGAAACAATAGTCAGTTGTGTTGCTTACTGTGTTGTGTGGAGGGTTACACACCACGCACAAACAACTGACGGTACGCTATTCTGCCCAATTAAGCAACGGAGAGAAACAACGGGCTTGCATACAAGCCTTCATACAATTCTGGGTGCAAATCTTTAGGGCAAATACAGGAAGGTATTGCAAAATATATCTTATATAATAATAATAATAATAATAATAATATATTTATTTATTTATTTATTTATAACCCGCCTCTTCCTCTGGATCGAGGCGGGGAACAACAACAAATATAAAACACAAGGACCACAAAATAGATGACATATTAAAACAAATAAAAACTAATGCATAATTAAAAACAGCTTAAAATTCAACTGGGTAGGCCTGCCGGAAGAGATCAGTCTTCACGGCTCTCTTAAATTCATGAAGATTGCTAATTTGTCAGATCTCCTCCGGCAGGCCATTCCACAGTCTGGGAGCAGCAGAAGAGAAGTGGAAAGGATGTGGAAATGATGCTATGAGCAGTGATAAAGTTTTATCTTTAAATGTGGAGAGAATGGATCTGCTTATACATTATTTTCTGGGGGTTTTCTTGTATAGGACATGTCTTAGAAATACTTTGACCTGGAAGAGAATGCTGTATCCTGGCAGGTAAGTGCCATTAATAAATCTGTGCTTAGAAACAGAATGGAGAATAAAAGAAATAAGCAAAGCAGATCTCACTACTGGATCTCACACTGAAGTCTGGTTGATTTCTATTGTATAGTCAGCTTTCTGTTTTCAGTGGATGCCTTATGTACGATTCCTATCCAATCAGGTATAGAGATCAAATGTAAAAATGCCCAGACTCAGTGGGTTTTAAACACAGATTCATGCTAACATGAGTATGCTGGCCTCTGATAATTGACTGCCAGATGTAGCCACTAGGTAAATGAACCATGTATGAAGCTTTCCTTTTAAACTAAAGATCTTCAGAATTCTGCCTCTTCCTTCACTTCTGAAGGCACCGATAAGAGCAGTTCTCTTTTAAGATGCTTAGTGCTGTGGGTGTGTAGGGAGGTAGATTTTCATATTCGTCATGATAAGGATCAGGCAGGCAAGTTCAGGCAGCCCAATATGCATGGCTTCAAATAAGGTCATGTGCAGAAGTTGAAGACTGAAAACAATTGTAACACCAAAGTAAGGCAGTGGGAGAAAATTAGTAAGAGAAACTACAAAATTAACACTTTCAGCAGAGCTATTAAAATGACAAATATGTTACTCCTCTATAAAATTTTGAACACATTAACACATCATGGGTTTACAACTGGGTTTTTTTCTGTAGCACTAGTGTGGATACATTCTTCCTCCTCCTTAGCTTGCTTTCTTCTGATTGTGAGCACAGCGACCAGAGCATTTTTAGCTCTGTGTGTCTGAGAGGGTTCGGACGACACTTTAGGCAATGGAGGGCGTTATAGCAAACTCACCATGCGTTATTTCGCCCGTACTCTCCACATGACATGTTGCCCCACCCCCCGGTCATGTGGCTGAAACTCCCCTTGTCCTTCCGGCAGTCCATTGCTCCACCCTCCCTCCTCCCAGGGCTATCCCATCAGCCACTGCAAGTTCTGCTGGCTGCAGAGGAGTGGCTCAGACACTTTCAGCCGCTCCTGCCAGAGGGCTCTATGTCCTGAAATAACGCATGCAACATGGGAAAATCAGTAACGGAGCCTGCCACATGACATAATAACCAATGGGTCTCCAGATAAGCAATGGAGCAGTCCATTGTTTTTCTCCGTTGCTTAATTCCAGAAATTAGCGCACCGTGAATTGTTTGTCCTCCTCCAGGCAACACAATAAGCAACGCAAGGGACAGTTGACTCTTTATGCCCTGTTTCTTATGTCGTCTGAACCCAGCCTGTGTGTGTGTGTGTGTGTGTGTAAGACAGAGGGGGAGGGGGGAAAGCAAGTCAGTGAACTGTGAGTGTTTGTGGTTATCTTAGACCATGATTCAGTCATGCCACAAACGAATTATCTTAAAGTTAACTTTCATGCCTCAGTTTTTCCTTTTTGTGCAATGACTTGCTGGTGGAGCAGAGCAATGTGGGCTCAAAGGAGTACTGTCGTGTTGTTGACAGTTACAATCCCCCATACCTCTGATTTGAACTCATACTCTACCTATTGTGTTCCCTTGGCCCTCCCTACCATTAGCTGCTGTGTTCTCTGCCCCACCATTCCCAATTGCTACCAGCCACCACTGAAGACAGCATGTGCAATTGCTCCTTTCCTTCTGCTAGTCCTACTACTCAATTCCTTGCCAGCTTTTCAAATACCAAATCTGTCTGATTCAACATCAGAGGGGAGAGCAAGAGAACATAATTGGAAGGAAATTAGGGTGGTGATGATTAACCACACCAATGGCATATAATCTGTCAAGCAGGGAATGAAAGGGCTCTACACAAGCAACAAGGTGGTTGTTGGAAAAATCTTAGTTCTTCAGAAAATCTAATAATTAGAAGGGTTTATATCGTACAGCATGTCACTAATTCTCAGGGTGTAAAGTAAAACTGTTGTTCTCTGTAGAAGTAATAGCCCCAACTCTTCTTAAAGAGGTTGGGGGTATTACGAGGTTGAAATCCAGGGCTGCCAAGATGGTTTTCTCTGAAATGCTACCTGTTCCACATGCAGGGCCAGCTAGACAGGCAAAGCTGAGGAATGTCAGGTATTACTTTCATGTAAGGCTGGGGAGGCCTTGCAGGGTTGTAAGTATATTTAATTAGAACTTGTTTAGAATGTCAATGTCTTTGCAAACATATCTCTATCAGAGTTTTCTCACGGGTGTAGCTCTCTCACTCCCTGTCGCTGCCTTTTGGTGCAAGGACTGACATCCCTCCCTATTTGTATCCATCTCCGTTTGGGACTTTGAGAGCACTCTTGTCTGTTTGGACTTTGGATTTCTAAGGACTGTGCCATGAAATGTACTGTGAGGCTTTCATAGACTTGAACTTGCATTTGCTGGAGGTGTTGCTCTATACATCAAAAAGGGCATAGTATCAAGCGGGCTAGAACATCTAAAAGGGGTAGGCTCTTCCACAGAAATGCTGTGGGGGACAATACCCCACGCTGCAAAACTAATTTACTACAAGGAACATGTTATAGTCCCCCAGACAAGAATGCTGAGGTGATCTTGAGATGGAAAACAAACTTGGGGAAGCCTCCAAATGAGGAAGTGTTTGCAAAATGCAAAAATGCAATAAATAATAAAATTGTAATAATGAGTGACTTAAATTCCCCCACATTGAATGGATAAATACATATTCCAGTCATGACAAAGAGGTTAAATTTTTTCATGCGTTGAACAGTTGGTCTTGGAATTGACCATAGGGGAGGCAACCCTGGATTTAATCCTAAATAGTGTGGTATAGGACCTAGTACAAGATGTAAATGTTGTTGAACCAATTGGAAACAGTGACTACAGTGCTATCAGATTTAATACATATTTAAGTGGGAAATTGCCAAGGAAGTCTAATACAATTCACATTTTACTTCAAAATAGGAAACTTGTCTAAAATAAGGGAACTGGTGAAAAAGAAGTTGAAAGTAGGAGACAAAATGCTTGGAGGTTACTTAAAACCATAAGAAAGAAGCTCAGTTAAAATTTATACCACAGGTTAGGAAAGGTAGCACCAAGTCCAAGAGGTCACTGGCATGGTTAATGAGCTATTAATAGGAAACTATTAGAGAAAACAGGGCTTCCTTCAGAAAATGTAAGTCTTGCTCAAATGAGGAAAACAAAAGGGAGATAAGCTTGCACAAAGGAGATGCAAGCAGACAATAAGAGGTGCAAAAAAGCATTTTGAGGAACATACTGCTAACAACATCAAGGCCAAGAATAAATAATTATTTAAATATATCAGGCAGGAAACCAGCTAGAGAGACAATTGCATGACAATGGAATTAAAGGAGTACTAACGGAGGATAAGGAGACTACGGAGAAACTGAATAAATTCTTTTGACCTGTTTTCATAAGAACATAAGAAGAGCTATGCTGGGGAACATGGGCAGGAGGATGCTGTTGAACTTATGTCCTACTTGTGGGTTTCCTGTGGGCAGCTGAGCAGCCGCTGTGTGAACAGAATGCTTGACTAGATGAGCCTTTGGACTGATCCAACATGGCTCCTTATGTTCTTAAAACTTTTGAACAAGAGCCAGTTCCTTAATTTGTTTTATGAATATCATTACTGTGACATTTGACTCTACTGTTGTCCTGACATGGATAACAGGGTATTCTCATATTCTTGTAAGTACCTGGCAAAGCCTTTAAAGGATATAGCAGAATTGCACTTCACAGCACTGCTGGTATATTTATTATTTATTATTAACATTTATGTACTGTCTTATTTTCTAAAATACCATCTGAGAAATATATGTGTTTTAGGAACTATTTATGAAAGTTGGTCATGAGTCCCTTTAAGGAAGCTAGGAAGTAAATAAAAGTGATTTAAGCTATCATTGTTTACTTAGAAGGCAGGCAGTTGCATTCAGGAGGTTCTGCAAGCTTAGTTGTTGTGTCAGATTGGCATAAGTTTCACTTTCCTTCTGGTGAATTCTCATGCAATGTGCACGAACATAAAATAATGATGAATGAAAGGTGAACTCCACTAATCACCTATTGTCTTCCTCCACTTCTAGAGGGTGACCTATTATAAAACAATGGTGACTGAGGTGATGTGTGTAGTTACTTGAATAATTGTACAATTAGTGATTCCTGCAGGCAATGCCACTCTTACAAACAATACAGATGGAGTTGGAGATCTGTTGTTTATCCAGATGCTATCTGAGGGGTTTTAATGAATGAAGAATAGCACTTGCAATGAACCATAATGCTTTTCCTGTACAAAAGTATTGAAGGCAAATGACAAAAAGATTCTAAAAAGAGCCCATTTCTCAGAAACAAACACACACAAAACTGATGATGATTCAAGTTAATATTTCTGCTGTGTTCTGTGTTGAGTAAATTTCAGATAATACTTCCCCATGCACATACATATTCAGGAGGTAAAATGGGGGAAATCTAGAATAAGACTGGATTTTGAAATAGTCTGGAATATTACAGTCATGGAGTCAGATAAGTATTTTTTGCTGTTCAAATTCTTTATTTTTTTCACACATAAAACCAACAAAACATCCAAAACAACACACTAAAAGAGGACAATATGCAGAATTACAGTGAATTCCTGATTTTCTTGCAACTAAACTAAACCAAGACAGATTTCCCCTCTCTCTTTTACCTTAACCCTTACTTCTTATTCGTTGAATCCACAGATAAACAGTTCATTTTTTTCTTGCTCCTTCACAAAGTCTATAAGGGGTTTCCATTCAGTTCTAAATCTATCTGTTGACTTTTCTCTAATTATTGATGTAAGTTTTTCCATCTCAGCCATCTCCAATATCTTCAAAATATATTCATCTATTGTAAGTAACATTGTACTTTTTCATTTTTGCGCATATAGCAGTCTCGTTGTCATCATCATATATAATGCTAGAGTTCCACAATTCTTTTTCATCTGATCGTCCATTAATCCCAAAAGAAAGTATTCCAGTTTCAATTGTATATTGATCTTTAATATTTTTTGAATTAATGAATGAATTTGTATACTGCCCTATGTAAACTGCCCAGAGAGCTTCGGCTATGGGGCGGTATACAAATGTAATAAATAAATAAATAAATAAATAAATAAAATGAAGGTGGAAGACAAGGAGATTATCATTTTGAAAGAGATACCTGATAGAATCCTGTGCAAGAGGAAGGACTATGCATTCCTGATAACAATTTTAAAACAGAAAAAGATTGTGTTCTGATGGGAAATTCTGGAAGGTGTGATTTTTACCTTCGGACAGCAGATATTCAAGTTGAATTTGATGGAAAAAACACAAGACTTTATGGAAAAATTTAAAAAGGAATTTTCTAACTAATTTGACTATGAATTACAATTTTTTAACATGGAATATTAATGGAGCAAATGCTCCACAAAAGAGGGAAAAAACATTTCATTATCTGAGAAAATTAAAACAATATATTATTTATTTACAAGAAATGCATATCAGGAAAAAAGATACAAGATATTTGGTTAATAAAAATTTGGGGGAATAATTTATTTCTGCAAATATGAAAAAGAAGAATGGAGTTGTTCTGTATATAAAACCACATCTGAAGCTAGAACTAGTACTGTTGGATGAACGAGTCTGTTTTGTAGGTGTAAAAGTCAACTTAAATGGATCTACAACAATGGTGTTGGGAATTTATGCACCCAACGAGCATAAAGCAGAATTTTATAAAAAACGTATGGACAGTATTTTGGACTTAGCTTATGACAATTGGTGTTTGATGGGAGACTGGAATGGAGTGATTTCACCCCAAATGGACAGGACCTTGGAGAAAAACATTAAAAAGCACCAGGGTAAATTGTCAAATAGCTTTTTTGGCCTGGTGGACTACTTGGGGCTGGTCAATATATGGAGACAGAAAAATGGGAATGCAAAGAATACATCTAGTTTTCAGAGAGACATAGATCTTTTCAATAATACCAGAGAAATGGCCACCAAGGTCAATAAAATAGAGATTTTACTGAAGTCTTTTTCAGATCATAACCCTATATGCATGGTTTACAAAAGAAAAAACAAAATGTTTAGATGGAGATTAAATGAAACTTTATTATAAAATGAAACTATTGTGGAAGACTGTAAAAGAAAACTAAAATAATTTTTGAGATGAATATAAATAAGGGTACAGACATGAGAATGGTGTGGGACACAAGCAAAGCATTTATTAAAGGTTATTTTATACAACAAAATAGCCAACTGAGGAGGAAAAAACAAAAAATACAAAATGTTTTGGAAGAGATAAAAAAGGAGGAAAAACTAAAGAAAGCACCAAGAAGGATGAATATACTTCAACAAATCAAAATCCTACAACAGCAATTATCTATGTTAACAACCAGAGAAATGGAAACAAAATTAAATTATCTGAAACAAAGGGACTTTGAATATGCAAATAAACTAGGAAAATGGCTGGCCTATAAGGTGACTGTAAAAATACAAGAGAGTGGTTCTGAATTATCGGATGATATGGCTATACAAAGGGTTTTTCATTGATACTATTTGAACTTGTACAAAAAACATAAGGTCTTGCCAGAAAGGATAGAGGACTATATCAAAAAACAAAAACTACTGAAAATCAGGGAGGAACAGAGAGAAATGATGAATGGAGATATAACAATAGAAGAAATGGTGGAGGCAATAAGAAAGATCAAACCTGGGAAAACACCAGGACCAGATGGGCTCCCAGGTTCATATTATAAGAACTTCAAGAGGGAACTTTTACAACCATTACAAAAGACAATGAACTCCATTTTGACAAGTGGGAAGATCCCTGAGATCTGGAAGATGGCATATATAACAGTAATACCAAAAGAGAGACAAGATCCGACATTGATGAAAAACTATAGACCAATATCATTACAGAATAATGATTATAAGTTAATTTCAATGATACTAGCGGAAAGACTTATTTTTTTTTACAAGAATTTATATATAAAGATCAAAATGCCTTTTTACCTAAAAGACAGATGAGAGATAATGTGAGAAATGTTTTAAACATTTTGGAGTATTTGGAAAAACATCCTGAAAAGCAAGCGGCATTAGTCTTCTTAGATGCAGAGAAAGCGTTTGATAATCTTAACTGGAAATTCCTACTTAAAATTCTTGAATAAATGGATTTTGGGGGAAATTTTATAAAATTGATTAACTCAATTTATAGCTCACAAAATGCGCAAATAATTATGAATGGAAACTTGTCAAAGCCATGTGAAATACAAAGAGAAACAAGACAGGATTGTCCATTGTCACCACTGTTGTTTATCTTGGCATTGGAGATACTGAATAGAGATATTAGGCAAGATGAAAGAATTGGAGGGGTGAAGATAAAAAAAGAATCTTATAAATTAAGAGCCTTCGCAGACGATCTGGTTTTTGCTCTGGAAGAGCCTTTATAAGGAATTGAAACTTGATGAATAAATTGAAGAAATTTGGGGCAGTAGCAGGTTTTAAGGTTAATAAACAGAAGACCAAGATGTTAATTAAAAATATGAAACTTCAAGAGCAATTAAAGTTGATAGAAAAAACAGGTTTTAAGATTGATAAGAAGGTAAAGTACTTGGGTATCACCTTGACAGATAAGAACTGTATGTTGTTTAATAGTAATTATGTTAAGGTATGAAGTGAAATTAAAAAAAGATTTACTAAGGTGGGATAAGGTTCAGTTGTCACTCTTGGGGAGAATTGCTACAATTAAGATGAATGTGCTACCAAGAATGTTGTTTTTATTTCAGACAATACCTATTGTGTCTTCGGATATACCATTCAGGCAATGACAGAGAGATATATCTAGATTTATATGGCAAGCAAAAAAACAAGAGTTAAATATAAAATATTACAGGATGCAAAGGAAAGGGGAGGTTTGGGTCTTCCGAACTTGAAGTTATATTTCTCTGCCTGTTATGGATGAAAGAATGGATGTTGTTAAAAAATAGAATAGAACTAGAAGGTCATGAATTGAGATTTTTGTGGCATGGATACTTGTGGTATGACACAGCAAAGGCTAATGTAGAATTCAATCATCATTACGTGCATCGTGCTATTTTGAGAATATGGAATAAATATAAACCTAGGCTTTGTCAGAAAACACCATTGTGGCTATCAGCTCAAGAAGCTTATCATAGAAGAGAATTGACAAGTATGTATAATTGGTTAACATACAATGATTTGATAGAAGTGTTACAAGGTGAACATAAATTAAAACCAAGAGAGGAGTTAACAAAAGAAGATCATACATGTCAATTGTTCTCATACTTACAAATATGGAAAGGTTTAAAATAGACAAAAAATGTTTGGGTTTGAGCAAACAAAATCTGAATTTGAAAGGGCACTATGTACAAATGATGAACATGTTATTTCAAAAGTATATAAGCTACTGCTGAAGTTTGAGACGGAAGATTAGCACGTGAAAGAGTGTATGATAAAATGGGCACAAAACTTTGGATATAATATATCAATGGATCAATGGGAAAATATGTGGTTAAAAGATCTAACATTCACATTAAGTATGAGACTTAAAGAGAACTTCTATAAGATGATGTATAGATGGCATATGTCTCCTTCAAAATTAGCTAAAATGTACAAGGGGGGCTCAGGAACATGCTGGAAATGTGAAGAGCAAGAAGGAACATTTTATCATGCATGGTGGACTTGTAAAAGAGCAAAAACCTTTTGAGTCAGATAAGTATTAAGAACTCAGTTAAGGAGCATGATTTGGAAATAGTGATGATCCATTTCACACTAGGAATTTGCAGAACATGAAGTTTCAAAATAAGTGTTAGGCAAAGGATACAGTCAGAATAACAGCTAGACTGAAAGCCAGGAAACCAAAGAACTGAGGCTATAACAAGCAGAGCTGAGGAACACTTGGAACTATCCAACTGAAGTGAAGCAAATCAATAGTTAGATACAGCACTATACTATTTTGTGCCAAATGTCTAGAATGGCACAAACTCAGGTGGAAAGACAAGGGGCAGGCCAGTTTAGCAGCCATGATGTCAGAGAATGAGGTTAATTGAGATAACTGAAATTGCCATCTCCACACGTATTTGTGTAAACAAATGGCTGGTTGAGGAATGCTGGGAAATGTAGGATCTTTGTTTTTGTCTGAACATTGCACCCTAAACTATAGGAGTTTCTTGTTCTTGCGCAATTGTTTTGTGATGTTTTCTCAAATGCACTCAGTACCTTCTCATCACTAATGCTTGTGATATCTTTTCTGCTGGCCTCATTTACTGAAGTTTTCCTACTAACTGCTTGGTAGAGCTTGCTGTGTAGATTTTAAAGGCTAGTTAAACAAGTGTTAAATAATAACAGAGCAAAAGAAATGACAAAATAATGATAAGGGGCAGTATCTAATGCAACACAAATGCTAACGTAAATTATGTTGCACTAGAGTAAGTTGGCGCCAATAGCATTAACTGGTGCTAAGGGATCCTTCAGAAAACCCATTACAGCAGCTTACAGTATTGACATTGTGCTAGAGGTCCCTTATGCTAACACAACATAGTTTATGTTAGTGTTTGTGTTACTATGATATTGCCCACTGTGTGTGTGAGTGTAAGTGTATGAAAATACAGAAGTGCACTGATGGCTTTTTAATTTGGATCAGGGCCACATTTTCTGTTCATTATACAAAAATACCTTTCAATTCATTATTATAAAATTTTCCTGAGGAATGTCTACAAGGACACATTTTTTAAATGCCCCACAGTGGCCAAAAGCCAAAACAATTTGGGACTGAGTTGTCTGATAGTCATACAATTAGTTTCAGACAATACCTGCTGAATGGGACTTTTGACAATAGAGACAGAAAGAGCCTGTGAAGATTATGATTCATATGTAGAGAATGTCAGTGTAGAACTTGGTAATAGTGTTTCTGAACCATGTAATACCTCCTTCTCAAAGGTCTTGTGCAATATAATTTACATCTTTATGTTGCCAAGGATTACCTAATCTGGGAAAGGCTGGTCTACTCTAAAAGTATGACTAAGTCTGGAGCCAACACAGTATGTCTCATAAAACGTCGATGAGCTATTTTAGATGGCTTAATGAGACATGACAGGGGAAGAGCTGTGATGACATCTCATGTCATCTTTTTCTTCAGTTAAAAGCAGCTGCAGTGAATGTGCGCAGAAATGCACTGGAGAAGGGAAGTGCCATTTCCCTCAGTGGGTTTAAACCATAGAGAAACCAGTGAACACATCTATAATAGACAAGAATGTTCCATATAGATTTTGTCCTGACACTTTATATGCAAGTATGAATTGTCTTGTGGAGCCGGCAGAAACAATCTGAGGCATGCCAATGCTTATCCAGGAACAATCTATTTGTTACACTTGTTTTGGGGGCAAACTGAATCTTTGAAATGATGATATAGCAGCTAACTTCTTCCTGAATTCACCGTTTGTTTCCTGAATCAAACTATGGTAAATTTCTTGAACACAGCAGTCCTCGGAAGAAGCATTCTACCATAAAACACTCTTGCTACAGAAAAATGCAGTAAATCACAGTACTCTGAGCCTATCTACGCAGGATAAAACACTTTGAAAACGTTTTGAAAACTGTATGTGAAGTGTGTACTGGGCCACAACAGTTCTCAAAACTGTTATAAACCGTTTTAAACCTTTTTAAAGCAGTAGTGTAGATAGGCTCTATATGTCACTTCTGAACAGGATATTTTGGACAGGGTATAGTTTCTGGCCCCCTCTACAAGAGTTCGCTTTGACGCCCGATTCTCCTATTATGCGCATCTCCTGACAATCGTGTTTATGCCTAATACCTACACACAAGAGCTGTCTGAAGCGCAGGATGGACTCTATGCAAGGTGATTTAAAAGTTGTTTACATGCAGAGAATCACATGCAAATGTTGCTGAAAGCAATGCGCTTTGTCCTGGAGGAACTGCCCAAACAGGTTCCCTCCCTTTATTCTCCCCGCCCACCAGAATCTCCCGCCTTTGGTTACCTGGGTTACCTGCTGGTAATGACCTGGTTAACCTGTTTGGCTACCCCTCTCCCCTCCCCTTTCGCCCGATCACCAGTTGAAGTTGTCCCCCCTCCCAGAACTGCTCAGGAGTAAATGGGAATGTGCCTCATAAGTTTCCCCCTCCAGCACCCTTTGAAAACTTATTTTTAGTTTTTAGTCAGGGCTGTCTCTCTCCCCCTCCCTTCGCCTGATTACCATTTCAAGTGAACTGCTCAGGAGTAAATGGGAATGTGCCTCACACTCACACATGCCAAAACAGACAGGGGGATGCTGCTTCGTTCCTTCCCCCTCCTCTTCCCAGCAAGCTCAACCATTGTAAAACATACACACGTGCACACACACACACACACACACACACACACACAGCTCATGTCAGGAACCCAGCAAGAAGTGAGGGGACGAGATATCTAAGCTGATCACTAATTATGCGCATGTCCGCACATCCTTCCTATCCCATTTGCTTCTCGTGAAACCACCTCCATCTGGCCCGGTGTCTCCGTATAAAAAATATTCCATCAAAAACTTTATTTTCAGTTCACGTTGGGTCTCCTTTTCCTGGAGCTTCCATCCAGAGAGACGGAGAACAAGGAGGAAGTTGCCAGGAGGAGACAGGAAATAAAACTAAACGAAAAAGTGGAAGGTTTTCCCAGCGAAGGGGCAGTTCTATGCATGAAATCACAACCACAGTCCGCCCACTCTGATCGTTAATGTGCTTGAACAGCAATTGTTTACATGGACGTAAGGTGCAAATTTGAAAATGCGCATAATAGGAGATAAAAAGTGCCTGTACTCCTCATTTGCGCTCTGCTCTTGTAGAGGGAAAATCAGTAATGCGCCTTGAAAGAGCTTTAAATCGCTCTTGTACAGACAGCCTCTCTTTCTCCACAAAATGGAAACTTGGATCACAGGCTACGGTTGCGTTTCTACAAGTGCCTGCATTAAGATCTTTAGTAGATGCCCTTCTGAAGAGTGTTGCTATAAGGAAAAGGGCCTACTCAGTGGAAGCACCCTGTGGAATTCTGCCTCAGGGAAGCTTACCTGGTATCTGCCTTCAGGGCCGTGCAGAGCTGGTAATATGCCCAGGCCAGATGGGAAGTTTGTGCCCCCCCATTTCAAACTTCTCATTAAGTATTTTAATGTTTTTTTAATGCCCACCAACATGTCTGTTCTACATAACACCTTCATATTAAACCTGTTCTACAACACTTCAATGTTGAATCAGAAATTAACATTTATTTTAGTTGCTGTACAAACAGAAGCAACAGCAATAGAACAGTCCTTCATCATTATCAAACATTATCATCATCATCCTCACGGTATCATCATCATTAATAACTATCATCATCATTACCTCACCCTCCACTCCAGAGATTATATGCCATAGAAAAGATTGAGGAAAGAGACGCAGTAAGGACATCCATCGCAACTTAGGTACATATATCCCCGTCCTGCATGCAGCATGGCCCTCTGGAGCTTGTAGTCTGACCGTGGTATTCACAACAGATGACTTCTGTGCTGTTTCCGCAAGGCGGGCTCCTTGCTTCTTGGTGAGCTGCTTATGCCACAGAAGCAGTAGCGTAAGCTAGATCTGACCTCCTTGTTGGAGTGCCCCCTCAAAATCGTGGGCCCCGGTCCAACTGCCCCCCCCTGCCCTGTCTGCCTTGATGTCATTTTGGCATCAGGCAAAGATCTTACTTTCTCAGGATTTTTAGTCTTATAAACATTGCTTTTAGGCTGCATTGTGTTTGCTTTTATTTTTGCTGATTGCTGTTTTATATTGCGTTTTTAAAATATTTTTGTTTTAATGTGTGTTTTTAATGGGTGTTTTAATTTCTTGTCAGTGAACCTGTTAAAGGGAGGTAGTATAATTCCTGTAGATATCTCTATGGATAGATATAGAAAAAAGCAAGACAAAATTGTCCAGAATAAATTGGAGTGCAGATGTTTTACTGAAAATAGTGCAGATAGTGTTCTGTCTTAAAAGTTTATAGGAAAGGATTTTTTTTAAAAAAACCAACAACACAGGTATCTCTAAAACTGGACTGGAGAACTGAATTTTTAAGCACACACACGTTTAAAACATATTGGTCACAATTCAGCAGAAACTTAAATGTGGTTAAAAGTGAAATCTTCTACATTTCTACATAAAAACAAACTCCACTGAGTTGAATGGGACTTACTCCCAGGTAAGTGTGTATAGGATTTCAGCCTGTCAACTAGAATAAATGGTTTTAAGAGTTCTCAACTCTTTTTTTAGCTAGGGCCATAAACTTTTAAGAATATTTATTGCCTGGAGAGCTTCAAACCATTACAGCTGGAATATTATATTCGAATTCGCAGTGACAATGGATTATTTATAATTGTCACCCAATTCACCTTCTCTAATTAATAGTGGCTAACTGCCTTAGGCACTTGATTTGGCTTTTAACAGCTCTGGGAGTTTAGTTTGTACTACGGCTCAGCCTAGAAAACCATTTTAAACAGCAGGGCTGACTTTGAGAGATGGAATATAAGAAATCATGCAGATAAGTGCCTCTGATATCTTATATTCCATCTCTCAAAGTTTAATTGTTTCCTTGAGGATTCTTCCTAGAAAACAGCTGTCTTTCAAGTAAGATTATAGCTCTGGATTGTGTTTGAGGTTAAATATCTGGCATCACCCAAGACTCAAAGCCAGGGTCTGCTGTTGGCATGTTGGCCTGAATATGTCAGGAAGCATAATTTGAGAAATCTTCTGAATAAGTATGTTTATTGTGAAGGAAGGGGGCTTAGTCCAAAATGTCCCATCCTTTGTATATCTCTCCAAGAAATAGCCATGGTTATAGTTTCTTCTTGCAAATATGAGAGAATGGGACAGTAGAAGATCCACAGAATCATAGAATAGTAGAGTTGGAAGGGGCCTATAAGGCCATCGAATCCAACCCCCTGCTCAATGCAAGAATCTACCTTAAAGCGTCCCTGACAGATGGTTGTCCAGCTGCCTCTTGAATGCCTCTAATGTGGGAGATCCCACCACCTCCCTAGCTAATTGGTTCCATTGTCGTATTGCTCTGTCAGGGACTTTTTCCTGATGTCCAGCTGGAATCTGGCTTCCTGTAACTCTTCCTGTAAGAGATCCTGGCCCTCCTCTGTGTGAAAACCTTTCAAGTATTTGAACAGTGCTATCACGTCTCCCCTCAATCTTCTCTTCTCCAGACTAAACATGCCTAGTTCTTTCAATCTCTCCTCATAGGGCTTTGTTTCCAGACCCCATATCATCCTCGTTGCCCTCCTCTGAACATGCTCCAGATTGACTGCATCCTTCTTGAAGTGTGGTGCCCAGAACGGGACGCAATACTCAAGGTGGAGCCTAACCAGTGCCAAATAGAGGGGAACCAGTACCTCGCGTGATTTGGAAGCTATACTTCTATTAATGCAGGCCAAAATAGCATTTTGTTGGCTCATATTCAGCTTGTGATCTACAACAATTCCAAGATCCTTCTCGCTTGTCGTATTGATTAGCCAAGTATCCCCCATCTTGTAACTGTGCATTTGGTTTCTTTTTCCTAGGTGTAGAACTTGGCATTTCTCCCTATAAAATTTCATTCTGTTGTTTTCAGCCCAGCGCTCCAGTCTATCAGGTTCACTTTGGAGTTTGTTTCTGTCTTCCAGGGTATTAGCGATCCCACCCAATTTTGTGTCATCTGCAAATTTGATAAGCATACCCTGCACCTCCTCATCCAAATCATTAATAAAAATGTTGAAGAGCACTGGGCCCAGGACTGAGCCCTGCAGTACCCCATTCGTTACCTCCCCCCAGTGTGAAAAGGTACCATTGATAAGCACTCTTTGAGTCTGATTCTGTAGACAACTGTGGATCCTCCTAATAGTTGTTCCATCTAGCCCACTTTTCACTAGTTTGTTAATCAGAATGTCATGGAGCACTTTGTCAAAAGCTTTGCTGAAGTCAAGATATACTATATCCACAGCATTCCCACAGTTCACAAGGGAGGTTACCTGATCAAAAAATGAGATCAGATTAGTCTGACAGGATTTGTTCTTGACAAATCCATGCTGGCTTCTAGTAATTACTGCATTGTTTTCAATGTGTTTACAGATTGACTTTATAATCTGCTCCAAAATTTTCCCAGGGATGGATGTCAGACTGACTGGTCTGTAGTTCCCAAGTTCCTCCTATTTGCCCTTTTTGAAGATAGGGACAATGTTAGCCCTCCTCCAGTCATCCGGCACTTCACCCGTCTTCCATGATTTTGCAAAGATAATAGATAGTGGTTCTGAGAGTTCTTCTGCCAGCTCCTTTTTTACTCTAGGATTCAGATCATCGGGCCCTGGAGATCTGAACTCGTTCAAAGAAATTAGGTGTTCCTTGAACATTTGTTTATCAATCTCAAACTGCAATCCTGCCCTGACAGCTTGTACTTCACTTTTTCCAGGGGAGTCATAGACCCGCTTTTGAGAGAAGACTGAGCCAAAGTAGGAATTGAGCACTTCGGCCTTCTCTTTGTCATCTGTTACCAATTTGCTGTCCTCATTAAGCAGTTGAACCACCATTTCTTTCCTCTGGCTTTTACTATTCACGTATCTGAAGAAAGCCTTTTTATTGCTTTTAGCATCCCTCGCTGGCCTCAGCTCCTTCTCAGCTTTAGCCTTCCTGATACCATTCTAGCACTTCTGTGCTACTTGTTTGTACTCTTCTTTTGTAGCCTGGCCTTCCTTCCACTTCCTCTATGTGTCCTTTTTTATTTTCAGGTTATCTCTAAACTTTTTGTGGAGACACACTGGTTTATTCTGTTGTCTTCTATCTTTTTTCCTTGTTGGAATTGTTTGTAATTGGACCTTTAAAATTTTCTTTTTAAAAAACTCCCACCCATCTTGGACTCCTTTACTCATTAGGGTCACTTGCCATGGGACTTTACTTATCATAGTTCTGAGTTTATTAAAATCAGCTTTCTGAAATCCAGAGTACGCGTATGGCTACACTCAGCTTTTGATTTCTTTAAAATCAAGAACTCAAGTATGACGTGGTCAATTTCCCCCAGAGTTCCGTAACTGTCACTTTATCCACTAAGTCATCCCAATTGGTCAGTATCAAGTCAAGGATAGCCGTTCCTCTAGTTCCTTCCTCTACTTTCTGTAGGAGAAAGTTATCAGCCACACATGTCAGGAATTTCTTGGAGGGACCACTTTTGGCAGAATTTGTCTCCCAACAGATATCGGGGTAATTGAAGTCCCCCATTACTACTACATCAGATTTCCTTGAAACACTGGCAACTTGCTTTTCAAAAGTGTCATCCTCATCTTCTCCTTGATTGGGTGGTTGGTAGTAGACTCCGACTATCATGCTCCATTTATTCCTTTCCCCATTTGTTTTAATCCAGTTGCTCTCAATGGGGCTTCTAGGCTCATTCTCTTGTATTTCTGCGCAGGGATAAGTATTTTTAACATATAGCGCGACCCTGCCTCCCTTTCTATTTCTTCTGTTCTTTTTGAACAAGTTATGCCCTTCAATTGCTATATTCCAGTCATGGGAGTCATCCCACCAAGTTTCAGTTATACCTATCAAGTCGTATTTGCCTTCATGTATTAGGAGTTCTGTTTGTTTCCCATACTCTGGGCATTAGTATATAGATATCGAAGCCCATATGTTTTGCAGTCTGGCTTCTTTCCAACATTGTTGTGAACACTGTTTGGGGGCACTATTGGAGCTGTTCTCTCTGTTATGGTGCATAAGCATTCATCCGTTGTTGCCTCAAAGTTTATGTCTCCCACCCCTGTAGGATTCAGTTTAAAGCCCTCCTGATGAGGTTCTTCATGCTGTGGCCAAACTCATTCTTCCCAGCCCTTGTGAGGTGCAACCCGTCCCTTGCCAGCAGTCCATCTTCCAAGTAGCATAGCTTGTGGTCCCAGAATCCGTATCCCTCTCGTTGGCACCACCTTCGTAGCCAGTCGTTCACCTGGAGTATTTTTCTTTTCCTTTCTATTCCTCTTCCAAGAACTGGGAGTATGGATGAGAAAACCATCTGGGCTATCCCTTCTCTTTGGATTACATTTCTGTGCAAACATTTTATACTTAATTACCTCTTGGCCTCCTGCAGGGAAATTATTAAGAGTCAACTTGCTGTCCAAAAAAGGTATATAATTTTTTAGCATACAATTTTAACATACAATTTTAATGAAACATTAAAGAAATACATCCCGAGGAAGTGGGATGATGTATAGTATAATTTTAACACTTAATTAGTTTCCAGTCAGGACCAGATGAATCTCCAAATCCTCTTAGGCCCCCTCCACAAGGATGCGCTTTTGCGCCCGGTTCGGGGATTATGTGCATTATCGCGGAGGCGCATTTACTCCTAATCCCTCTGCACGGGAGGCGGCGAGAGGCGGCGAAGCGCATTAATTGATGTCCAAAAAGCGCTTTACATGTAGTTAATGTGCATAATCGCTTGTTCACACGGCGAAAATGCGCTTTAACGGCCGGAGCAAAATAAAAGTCGCTATTTAACGCGCATTCGATAATGCGCATAATCCGGGAGATAACGCGCCTCTGTGCCCGTTTTGCCCTCCTCTGATGTGAAGGTAAAATTTATAATGAGCCTTCAAAGAGCATTAAAGCGCCCTTGTGGAGGTAGCCCTAGAGAAGACTGTTAAAAGAGCTTGTCATACAGATGGGATTCCTTGCAAACAAGCTTTAGTATAACAAGATTACTCATTCATGACTCCAGGCTGATTAGATAATCCCCAAAGATGAAAAATAATGGAAAGACATTTGTTTGATGAAGCATACAGAATGGATATAAAGCAAACCAGCAATGGTTTTGACCCCCTACATTCTCAAAAGCATTTAATGCTCGAGGACGGGTCAGTCATCTCTAGGGAAATTTTCTCATTTACTTTATTACAAATTGAATAACTGCAGCTTAGATTGATTTGTTGATGTGCAAATTTGCTTTCTGCTTAAAGTAAATGATATACTTTAATGTTTGATACATGTGAAAGGTAGTATGAGTATCAGAAAAGCCAAAAGGATGGAAGGACCACAAGAACAATTCAAAAATATTTATTTCATGGGAGCAGTGAGGGGGAAAGGAAGGATTTGTAGGAGCACTTGTGGCCTTTGGCTGCATTTTTTCAGCATGTTTAACATTTATTTGCCAAGACTGTGAGGATTTATTTGTTAGGGTTGAATTAAGATTTTATGAAATACATTTCTAAGGGGTCAAACACGCAGATTTATACCAGCCTTCAGAAGTATTAGCAAGACACCAGGTTTATAAGGGCTTATCATAATTTGGCCATCAATGGAAGCTGCCTGAATGTTCTTTCACATGGCAAGCTGTCTGGCATGTACCCTCTCACTGTGTCCATCAGATCTGCTGTGCAATTTGTTTATTGCGTTTATATCCCACCCTTCCTCCGAGGAACTCAGGGAAGCAGTCATGAGCTTTACACATTACTGATTGTTATGCCTCCATTTGGGATGAAGGAGGAAATGGAACAGTTGAGCTTGAGAGTGTTTGGGGAGGGGTTCTGCACATGGGCAAGCAGAAGATACATGTGGCACAAACCAGCTGGCCTCACTTAACCATCAGCCTCGCGTTTTAAGACAAGCCTCAAACTCAGGTTAGTTGCTGGAAGCAATTGTTGTTTCTGCTGATCCATCGCATCACTGAGTTCGGCTTAAAAATATAGTTGTCCAGAGCTTTCCCCAGGAAAACACACTGAGGCAGGGCCCCTAATCCTTCCATCACTGCTTTAGTACATTTTGTTGGAAAAGTGGTGATTTAAATAGGCACATGCCATTCACAAGTGACACAAGGCATGTTAATTTTGTACTCGGGTGCTGGTGCAAAAAGTGCAGAAAGAAAGAAACAAGTGGCTGTACTTGTGACAAAGCTCTTTCTCTTGGCATTTCACGGTCTTGCCTTAAGCCAGTATGGAGTTACATTAACTGATATTTTTAAAAATCCTATTTTATTAATATATTTAACCTAGTCCACTTCCTTTTTCTTTTTTCTTTTTTTCCTCTTTTTGGTAGTTTAATATAGGATTTCCCCTCATAGATGCAGCACTAGAAAACCAGTCTGTCTTGGGCTAGATCTACACCAAGCAGGGTATGACACTTTGAAAATGATTTTAAAACTGTATATGGAGTGTGTCCTGGGCCCCAACAGTTGTCACTACTGTTATAAACTGGTTTAACGCAGTAGCGTAGATCTTGCCTTACATTCCATCTCTCACATTTTTTTTGACGGAAACCATGCTGCTGTTGTTACTTGCAGAGCATTTTACAGGGCATTCAGTATTTGATAGCAGGAGATTATTGACAGGAGAGAAGAATTGCTATTTCCTTAAGGAGTTTTCCATTTCAGTGATACTACAAGAGTGGCTTGTTTTAGCTTGTGGGGGATCATGGAAGAATTCAGCAGCGAGCACTGGGCTAGAGACTCCTGCTCAGGTCTCCGTCCAATAGGAATGGGGTTAAAAAGCTTTGGCTATTGGCTATTGGGTGGTATAGAAATGCAATAAATAAATAAATAGGACACGGTGTTTCATCTCCTCCTTCCTTGACTCAGCTTCCAGGCATTTTGCCAAGATCTGGCAGAATCCTTGACCCAGCCATGTCTTGCCCTGAAGTGCTGCTTCCTGCTTCAACCCCAGCCAAAGTCCATTTCATTTTTCCTCCTCAGCTCTCTTGCATATATGCTAGTTAGCATGGCTAGGGAATGCTTTCCCATCACCTGGCAATGGGGCTGGTGTTCTCTAAGGTCACCCTCTGTGATGGGTGGGGGCCACACTCCATTGTCATGGTGATGGGGTGATCAGCTCTACTGTGTCCATCACTTTTTGGTTCCTTATTTTCCACCACCCTTGGCTCTGAGACAGGCCAGGACACATCTTGATCCAGAATGCAATATTGTCAACGATCCTAAAAATATAATCCTTCTTTCTGGTGATCCTTCAGTTCCAGGGCAATCTGTAAAATAGATATCACACTCCAAAGTTTTGCTTTTTATAGCTTTGTGTATGTGTATGTGTGTGTTCCTCAGGTCTGTTAGACTCTGGAATCACACTAGTATGAAAAATAGAACCAAGGGTAGGTAGGACAATGCAGATGGAACCATGCAAATAAAGGTCAACTTGGCCTTTATTGGTTCCCAGAGAGTTCTGAGCTAGATAAATTCATAGAGTATATCAGTGGGTGCTGTATTCATGATGACTGTATATTACCTCTGGTATCAAAGGAACACAAGTGAGAGGGTGCTGCTGTGCTCATGTCCTGCTTGTGGGCTTCCTATGAGCATCTGGTTGGCCACTGTGCAAACAGAATGCTGAACTAAATGGGCATTGGTCTGATCCAACATAGTTCTTTTCGTGTTCTGTGAAACAAAGTAAACAGGAGATAGTTGAGAAGGTGCAAAATCTGCCTCAGACTACAAATCCTGGGATCGCTAGGGGAAGAGGGCAGGTTTAGCCTCATCCCAGGCAGGATCTACACTACTGCTTTAAAATGATTTATAACAGTAGTGACAACTGTTCGGACCCAGGACACACACCATATACGGTTTTTAAACTGTCATATCCTGCTTGGTGTAGATCTGTCACTAAGTGCACCCGTTACTATCTCCCATTCAAGTGAATGGCTGCCATGAATTCTATGGAGAAAGGTACACATTATAGTTAGGGTCATAATTGCTCCTGACTCAGCCCAGATAGATGCGATGGCCAGGAGTGCCTACTATCAGCTTCGGCTGATACGCCAGCTGCGCCCCTTCCTAGAGTTGGAAGACCTAAAGATGGTAGTGCACTCACTGGTAACTTCGAGGCTCGACTTCTGCAATGCGCTGTACATAGGGCTACCTTTGTGCCTTGTCCGGAAACTTCAATTAGTACAAAATATGGCAGCCAGGTTGGTCACCAGTACACCTAGGGGTGACCACATAACACCAATCTTAAAATCACTCCACTGGCTGCCCATTAGTTTCCGGGCGACGTATAAAGTGTTGGTTATTACCTTTAAAGCCCTACATGGTTTGGGTCCAGGTTACCTGCGGGATCGCCTTCTCCCATATAATCCGCCCCGCACACTCAGGTCCTCTGGGAAGAATTTACTCCAGTCAGCCAGAAGTAGGCTGACGAGTGTTACCCAGAGGACCTTCTCTTCTGCCGCTCCCAGGCTGTGGAATGGCCTGCCGGAGGAGATTCGACAAATTAGCAGTCTTCTGGAATTTAAGAAAGCCATGAAGACTGCTCTCAGTTTAATTTTAAGATGTTTTTAATAATGTATTTGTTTTTATCTGTTTTAATGGTTTATCTATTTTATTGTTTTTATATTTATATTTAGTGTTGTTCCCTGCCTCGATCTAGATGGAGAGGCGGGTTAGAAATGAAATAAATGAAATGAAATGAAATGAAATGGGTAGCCTAGTATCCTTGACAAGGCATGTTGAGGAATTGCACACAGTTTCTTAAGTTGTGATCTTCGTACTGTAAACAGCTTGATGCCACTTACTTCCATATTTACCTATCAGGACCCCTAAGGTCATCATCAGAGACCCTTTTTAGGATGCCCACACTAAATTAGGTTTAGCAGGTGGCTACCAGAAAAAGGGTTGTGTCGTGGTGGCATTCCAGTTGTGGAATGCCCTTCCCAGAGAGGCTCAGTGTGTCCCACCCACCCCAGTGTCCTCCTCCTTGGAGGAACGGTTACCTGAGTTCAGGGACTCTTACCCCGAGAATGATCCAGGGAGAACATCTCTGGAGGGTGTCAGATATGTAGCTGAAGAGGAGGCAGGCCACCCTAGAATGTCCGGTGGGGGCCTTCCTCCTCCATCTCCTTCTTCCCCAGATGGTTGATCCCAAACCAGAAATGGAGTGTCCACCCAGGCCTTGTGAAAGATGACTTATGAAGTGCAGAGAGCAGGCCCAGTCCCTTAGGAGAAGCCTGAGGCTCCAGTCCAGGAACCCGGTGCTGTGAAGGCCTTCTTTATACAGACCAGATCTACACCAAGCAGGATATAACACTTTAAAATGGTTTATAACTGTTTATAATGGCTATAAACTGGTTTACAACTGTTATAAACCATTATAAAGCAGTAGTGTAGATCCGCCCACAGCTGGCTTTGCCAGAAATCTTGCTAATGAGTTGCAGCTGGGAGTTGGGCATGTCCAGGCTGCGGCCTGTATAAAAGGCAGCAAGGCTGGTCAAGACATCATTGGCAACAATGGCATTATCCATTGTCAGTATCCATGCGTGCTTCCTGTATCCTGAAGTCCTGACCGGAGCTGGATTTTATGAATTACTTCAGACTGAATCTGACTTTGTTTCTGATTTCATGAAGTGACTTAAGGTGCCTCTATAAGAGCAATTTAAAGCTCTTTCAAGGCGCATTACCAAATTTACCTCTACCAGAGCGGAGTGCAAATCAGGGGTCCAGACGCTTTAGATCTCCGATTATTTGCATTTTCGAACATGCGCTAAATAGCGAGTTTTCATTTACCGCGGGAGTAAGAGCGCCTTATGTCCATGTAAACAATTTTGTGAGGACGCGCATTAACGATCAGATGGTCTTGTTGTCATGTGTATGTGTGGATAATTAGTGATCCACTTAGACAATTCCTCCCCTCGCTTCTTGCTGGATTCTTGAGATGAGCTGTGTGTGTGTGTGAAAAGAGAACTTATTAGTGAGACGGGAAGCAGGGAAAGAAGGGGGGTGGACAGGGGGAGGGTGTTTTCATGCTTGCCTGCATGCCTGCCCCTGTCCATAGACACACACACACACTCACTCGCTTCTTCTCTCGTCTCTCACGTAGAAAAATCATCCCCTTGCTTGCTAGCTGTGTGTGTGTGCGCATCTGAATGTTTTACATCACCAAAACAACAAACGATAATTGAGAAGGAGAGAAGGGGAAACAATTGATCTCGCTGGGAAAATAAGGAGAAGAAGGAAGGAACGAAGCAGCTTCCCCTGTCTGTTTGGGTGTGCATTTGTGCGGATCTCTACTCTCTCTCTCGCTTGCCCCTTCTCTTTGGTCTCTCGCTCTCTCCCTCTCTCTCTGGCAAATGGTGGGGGGCAGAGAGAGGCAGCCAAAAATACTTTTTAAAAGGCTGCTGGAGGGGGAAACTTCTGAGGCACATTCCCATTTACTCCTGAGCAGTTCTGGGAGAGGGGACAACTTTAGCTGGCAGCGAAATTGGAGGGTAGAAAGGTAGCCAAACAGGTTAACCACATCATTCCCAGCAGGTAACCTAGGAAACCAAAGGTGGGAGATTCTGCTGGGAGAATAAAGGGTGAAACAAAGCGCATTACTTTCAGCAACATGTCAACAACTTTAAAGCCTCCTGGACAACTGGGCTTCTAAGAAGCTGCTTCTCGGCTGGCGGGACTCCCAGTAAGAGGAAGCCATGTGTTCCTCTTACTGGGAAACACACACTAATAGAGGACCATGTTTGAAAACACACACTGATAGAGGACCATGTTGTGATCTTTTTGGCACCTAGCAAATACCTTTTTATTTTTCCAGATTTTTGAAGAGCTTCTTAAGACAGTTTTAAGACTGATGCTCTTAAAAAGTCTTTGAACAAGTAATTTTTTGCTGCTTGTATTATTTTATTGTTGCTGGTTCTATTTTATCTATTCCATTTGTACTGTCATCAAAGTTTTAATCTATCTGATGTTTAGATTAAAAACTCCACCCCTAAAATTTAGTATTTTGTAATTTAAAATTTTGTAAATTGTCCAGAGGGTTATGTTGAGTGGGCAGTAGAGAAGTGTTGAACATAAACAAGTAAATAAATATTTCTAGAGAAACTTTATTTGCCCAGTAAAATGACATTATTTTTATAGGTAAGGTACATCTGCAACACCAACATGTAGACAAATGAAAGTTTACAACCTAGGTAAGCTTCTCTTCTTGGATTTAAATGTGTTTTGTTAAATCTATTCAAGCAGGAATAGATTTAATTTTCTATAAATATTTTTGGGGAAAAGTCATTTTTGAAATTTTAAAGTTTTAAATGTAAAGTAATATTGTAATTTTGATTTTGCTTGCTACATTGAGAGGACTTTTCCCACAAAGGCAGCCTATACATATTTTAAATAATAAATAAAATAATATAAATACATATACATTCAAGTGCCTGTGCTTTAGTCCAGTTGTGGATTGCAGTTCAAACCTTTAAAAATAAGGCATGCAATGAATACCTGCTGCAATTCTTCTCAATAACAGGCTGTAGATATCCCTTATGAACAATAGCACTGAATTACTGCACTGATATATTTTACATAAGGACTGGGTTGCCAGCAGAACAAACTCCAATTATTCATACAGTACTTCACCTGACATCTGTTTGCATAGACAGTGGTTAATGTAAGATCAATAAATACTAAAGGGACCATTAAAAAACATTATTTTATTTTGAATGGTAGAAGGTTGTTTTTAGTGGATGTGGCAAACGCATTTCGTGAATTTTTTACATTCTATTTAATACACCTAGAGGTTTGTTTAAAATTACTACAAAACTGTCCTATATTATTATTATTTATTTATTTATTTATTACATTATATACCGCCCCATAGCCGAAGCTCACTGGATGGTTTACAAAAATAAAAAGATTGCACATTAAAAAGTCAATATACAAAATTTAAAACCATAAAACATAAAAACAACTAGTATTTAAACATTTTAAACTTTAAGCCTGGGCTGGAATTCAGTTAAAAACCTCAACTTAAGCTGTTAAAATGCCTGGAAGAAAAGAAAAGTTTTGACCTGGTGCTGAAAAGATAACAGTGTTGGCGCCAGGCGGGCCTCATTGGGGAGACCATTCCATAATTGAGGGGCCACCACAGAGAAGGTCCTCTCCCTTGTTGCCATCCTCTGAGCTTCCCTCGGAGTAGGCACCCGGAGGAAGACTTTAGATGCTGAATGTAGTGTACGGGTAGGTTCATGTCAGGAGAGGCGTTCCATCAGGTATTGTGGTCCCAAACCGTGTAAGGCTTTATAGGTTAAAACCAGCACCTTGAATTGGGCTCGGAAACGTAGTTATATATATTTATATAACTCCTTTAAGGACTACACAGTCCTCACAAGACAGTTTAAATCATACACAATAAAATCACTTTAACATAAAATCATAAAACAATACAAATTTGATATAAATAATATCAGTATTTAGATGGCATGACTTGTGCGTACCATCTAAAACCAACAATAAGACAATAAAAGTAGTTTTTAAAGTTCCATTTTAAAAGCCTGAACCAATTTCAAATTAATTGGTAAAAGTGGATGTAAAAAATCACGTCTAATAAACATTTAAAAACATACAGAGGCCAAATGAATTTGTTGTGGCAGGGAGTTCCAGTGATGGGGCCACCACTGAAAAGGCCCTGTTTCTTGTGTCTGCCACCCTGATGGACCCTACAGACAGGTTGGAGAGCAGTGTCTCAGGAGCCAATCTTAATGGCCAGGCAGGCTCATATAGGTGCAGGTAGTCTTCAAATAACCTGTTTGGGACTTTAAAGGCATTAACTAGCACTTTGAATTGGGCCCAGAAGTACACTGGCCATCAGTGCAGCTGGTACAGCATCGTTTTATGCTGTGATGACCTGGTCCTCACTAGCAACTGGGCAGCCACATTCTATATCAGCTGAAGCTTTCAAGCAATATTCAAGCAATGTTCGAGGCAGCTCAACATAGAGTGTATTACAGTAGTTCAGTTTGGATGTAATTAGTGCATGGATAACTTCAGCATTTTCAAGATGTTAGAGTGAACAGAAATATTAACAGAAATAGCAGAATGGGCATAAAATATTAAACCATGCTTTTTCTATTTATCAGTCTGGATCACACAGTCATACTTGCTGTGGTGTTTAGGGTTTTGGAGACAAATATTTGGCCTTGTTTTATAAAACCTGTCATTAGCTTCCAGTTCAGATTTAAGAATCCACCCATTCACAGTTTCAAAGTCAAATCTATTTTCCATATACAGATATATGGTAATAATCTCTGTTCCCAGGAAGTAGTGTATGGACCAATACGGCTTGGCTGCCGCTCTGCCATAAACTTCAATATGCCACTTCAATTATGACCTGCACATGCTATCAACCCACCATTCCACAGCTGTCACTCACCCAATGAGCAAATCTGTTCTGAGGCAGCCCTTCATTTTCTAATGTAATACTGATGACAGGTGCTAGAATGACAGTTCTGCAGCAGGAAGGGTGCTTTAATCATATTAACATGGAACACATAGAAAAGCAATGCAATATTCTAAACTTGAAATGGAATGGAGTCAGTGTATGTTCTGTGCAGTTGCATTGACTTTTTAGTACCCTTGTTCCCAGACTACAACTGTTAAAGCACACAGCAGATACTCATGCTTCTGACGTAGCATGAGATCTGGACATCCAACCAATGTCACATCTCTTAGTTGAGCACAACCAGTGCAATCTTACTGCCCGTGTTCAAAAGATCCCCAGAGGGCTCAATGCAGACTTGTAAATTGTATTTACAAGCATAGGTAGCTTGAGAGGCCTTTGGGATTTCCATGTGTGTCCCCCATGTTCCCATTATGCATCCCTCTCTATGACATGCAAGTTTCTCATGACAAACCTGTATGGAGATCTTCTGAAAGTACTGAGCTATGCCTGTGCTGGAACTGGGTTGAGGATGATGTATTTTGTCCTAAAAGCGACATATATTTGCTAGCAGTACTTCATAATGATAATATTATCATATATATCATTCCTCTTGGTAGCAAAATCCCTTGTTGTTCCAATATAGCAAGGTAGGCTACAAAGGTCACCTTGAGGACTACCAAAAATGTATTCAGCAATAGCAAATAGACAGATGAAGACACAGGTAAAATTAAGCCAGGCTGAACAGAGCTATACGTCCAGTTCTGTGTGGGGCACAATGGATGCCGGACAGTCTAGAAGTCTTGAGTGTAGATTCTTCAGACTGAGTGAAATCCTACCTAAAGCAGACTCACTGAAATGACCCATTTATTGCAATGGGTCTACTCTAAATATGATTTATGATGGATTGTACCCAGTAGGTTAAGATTAGGTGCTGTTTGCCCGAACTACCCACCATAATTACTGAATGGAGCAAATGTTGCACATATGATGATGCAAGTTCTAATTAACTTATATACCACTGATCTCTTTTTATGAAGAGTAGCATCAAAGCCTTTGATTGAGTATAGGAAGATTGCCTTATGTGGATCTTGCATTCTGACTAGGAATGGGGGAGAAAATAGTTTGATTTACCTATTTTATACTTCCTAAACCAATACACAAACCAAAATGCAGCTGTATTTTGATATTCACACTTTCCCAAACGTTGCAATGCCATTCTCTGATATTAAAAAAATGAGTTGAAATGTGTTTATTAGGGGAAAGTATGCCAAAAAAAAAGAGCAGCATATATTGGTGAAAATAATGTATATAAATATGCTTTATTAGGGAAAATTGCTTGCAAAATGCATATAGGAAAAAATGCAAACAATAATGAATATGACCTCCATCACACCTAATCCCCCCCGTTTGCCTCCGTATTTTTTTACCTCTGAGGCAGAAGCACATCGAGCTTATGATCCCTTTCACCTAAATAGCTGCTCCTTCATTCCTATGCTTCTTTGCTCTTCGACTCCTCTCCTCTCCTCTCCACCTCACCTCACCTCACCCCTCCCCTTCTCTTTCTCCCTCCAGTCAGGTCCTGGCAGATGAGTACTTCAACCAGACTGCCTTTCTGCTGGGCAAAAATGGAACCACCCTTTAGTCTGGCTCTTTGGGGCATCGAGGGAGTTCAGTCCTGTCTTTGCAGAGATTCAGGCATTGTATGATTTTTAAAAAGGCTTTGAAGCCTAGGATGCAAGGTTTGGGTTTTATACTGAGGCTTGGAGCCGGCTGCTGGGAGAGATCGCTTTTGCTAATGGTGGCCTTAAAGGGGAAAGAATATCTTTCGAAGACATTATAAAAAATTACAGAAAATCCACCCGATACCCAGGATAGAACAAAAACCAGGACAAATACAGCCCCTTCCCTACACCAGAGTCTGTGTGTGCACACCTCTTGTGGGCACACCTCTTGTGGGCACCTTGTTGTTGTTGTTGTTGTTGTTGTTGTTGTTGTTGTTGTTATAGAAGGACTTCTGACAAAGAGGAGGGGAATCTCCCATGTGGAACATCATGTTTCCAGAGGGGTGAGAGAGAGGAAGAGGGAGAAGATTGGATTGTTCCCTTCCCATAGTCTGTGACTTAACCCATTCAAAAACATTAAATGAAAGAAAGGTCTATCTCAAAATGGCATCTATTTGATATTGCTGGTTCACATATTATTTATAGGGTTTTCCTCTATTGACTATAATATAAGAAAGACAGTGTGGCATCCAGTTGCTGTGGTTGTGCAAGGACACACACACACACTTCAGGGGACCTCCAGGAAAGGCTTTTCAGGGGCACTTGAGACTGCAGTGGGGCGGAGAAGATGGATAGTTATCTTTGTGTGAACACAGCAATTGGATGCTACCCATAATGCATTGTCATGTAAAAATAAAATTATATTTTCTCTCTTTTTTTAATAGAAGATCCAAGTGAAGCCTTAAAATCTGCACTTGAACATAATTTTCAATCAATAATTTCCACCAGTCTCAAAGATAGCTGAAAAGTGATGTGACACCCCAGTATCCCAACATGTGAAAAGTGATGCCCCAATATTCCACGATGAAGGGTGATGTGTCCCCCCAAAATAGGAGGCACCATTGTGCAAGAGTTGTTATTTTTAGGTGTAAAGAATCTAAATTCAACTATCTAGTGTATGGCCCCACAGTAGGTCTTGAACTGGCAGCCCTGGGGGCATCAGGCAGGCATTCAGACTGGGCACTGTCATTCTACTCTGTCTCAAGGAAGGAACCTGCTATGAACTTTTGCTCTCCCTGTTTACTGCAGGCTATAGATTGCCTTTGTTTTGCTTGACCTGGGCTAGAGTCGACCGGAGCAGGGTTTGACTTCTGTCTCCTATCCCCCAAATCACTCTGCAATATATAACGTGATGCCTTTTTCTTTCAGACTAAAACTGACCTCTTCATACATACCTCAGTCTTTACTTATCTGGGAGAAACTCTGCTTCACTAGACTCAATGGGAGCTGACATTATTTATAGTTGATTTTCTTTCTAGTGGTGCCTGCAGGAATTTGCCAAGGTTCAGAGCCCCATTGTTCCATTTGGAAAGAAGTGGTCATTCTGCACCAGCAATAAGAGACAAAAGTACACCAATGGCTATACAAATGCCAATCATGTTAATGCATTTCCCAGATATGTTACTAAAAGATAGACTGAATAAGAAGACTTGAAGACTTAGTTTAAAGAGACTAGAAAATATATGTTTTAACATTAGAAATATGGGTATTTTAGCTACTGTGAAGTTCCCAGATTTGGGGAACAAAACTCTAGGATTAAAGGAAATAAAATATACAAACATGAATATGATGTACTTCATCCATCTCCTTGGTAAACTAAAGCAAAGAAAAGAAAAGAAAAACAAAACATGTGGCAGCATCAAATAGTGGGCACTTATCAGAAACACTTCAGACATATTGCTCAGGCAGGGATGAATGAGCTTTTTGTTCAAGATTGATATTTTTAACTCCATTGAACTGTAGGGCATTGTTTAAATTTATGCACATCTTGCCTTGATTTGATGTGCATACTGTGAATTAAAGCAATGCCATTAAGAGAATAGAAATGTTAATTTCACATAATAAATTTCTGTACTTTTCCCCTAATAGACAGGAAGGAACATGCAGCATTGGTGAAAAAGTCTAGAAATGTATGTGCCAGAATTTTTAATACAATCATTAGTTGCAGAGTGAATATTAATTGCAGATGGTATCACTTCGTTGCTCAGCATTGTGATTAAGCTGTCTAATGAAAGCTTTCCATTGCTTTGCTCTGCAATTCCTATTGTTTGTGGATGTAAATCTCTGAAGCTAGATGGGTTTCCTTGTTACACTTTTAATGAGAATCTATAGCAAGGGCCCTTTTGCATGAATGTTGCATTAGCAATAATAGGAAATATCAATGCATGCTGGAGAAAGGGAATTGTCTAAACACTGCTATTAGGAAAAGAAGATAAAAGGTTTTATTTAGTCATTCAAGTCATTGCTTTTCTAGAATGTTCCAACTTAATGTAGAGCAGGGGGCATTAGTTAATCTAAAACAACACACACACACACACATACATAGACCCAGTTCTAATAGGTCTTGGGCAAGGTCTTGCAGAGCCAGCCCTATGAATAGGCAGAGTGAGGCAGCTGCCTTTGGCAGCAGATAGTGGGAGGCAGGGGAGTACCTTGAGCTTTGTAAGCTAGGCTGCTGCCCTCAAGTATGGTGGAGGATACTAGCCATCACCAGTGCTGAAGTAGCTGCTACTGCAGATGGATTTTGTATGTGGAATTGGCAGGGGCCGCCATCTTATACGCCTCAGGCAGCAAAATGTCTTAGGCCATCCTGGAACAGAGGGGAGGGGGTAACGTTGATGCAAATCAGGATAAATTTGTCTTGGAGAGCTTCTGTACCCCAAGCTTACAATGTTCCTATAATTTTCTTGTAATGCTAAATCAAATCCCAATGGGATAGTAATTTCCTTACTATCAGATGTGAGTAAGTGAAACTGACAAAATTTAAAATAGCAACACCTCTGAAGAGGGAGAGCACTAAACTTTTTTTTTTAGAAGAGACATTTGAAATAAAAAGTTCGGTGAAATTAGAACTGCATGGTTGAAGAGAGAGGAGATAGTTTTGGAAATTTCCACCTTTTTGTTTTTTGTTTTTTAAAAAAGGTTGACACTCTTGAATGTCAAGGCAAGAAATCTGTCTGCTATTAATTGTAAAATAAACGTTTTTAAAGGTACATACAATGGCAAGGGCAGAGGGTGGGCAGGGATTATATCCCCGGCAACAGCATTTTGTGGTTTGAGGGCTGGGAAAATGACAAATATTTTCAAGGATTTTTTAAAATTTGTCATATCTGTATCCTGTTCAAGGAAATAATGTAACAAACAAATAAAGAGACAAGCACTTTGAGCTTCTCTACACCTGCGATTTATTGCATGCTTGTGATTGGCTACTGATGGAAACTTGCATGTCCATTACATGACATCGTCAGCATCCTGCACCTTTTCAGGTTTACCCCACTTCAAAAATCACCGGAGATAATCAAGTATTAAAATAAAACGTGCACAAACTGTAGCGTATAACGTCGGCGTAGCATGATATTTCAGCTACTGGATGGAGCTGAAATACAGGATGGAATTGAAAGAAGGTTTCAATTCAAACCACGTGGTCATCCATGTCCACCTGTGTAATTGAGCCAATCACATTCCTGCAAAGAATACGGAAGTTGTAAGCCCCAGTAAGGCAGCAGGATTTCCCCTTAATGTGGAGAAGCCCTTTGTCTAACTTCTTTTGTACTTGTGAGGAGTGGGGTATTTCAAAGCAGTACAATGAAAGGGACAAATTTTGCCAGTTGTGGTTGGGAATCAGGAAGTCCCACATGATTGGAACTATTAGGACTGTACTGTAGCCACTTCAGTTCACATGGGATATAAGCCAAGCCTATTGAGCTGTACTAGTGCCCTGTGCGAACTGGGAACGATTCATATAGAATGTATCCAATACTTGGTTCTGCTATTCCCAGCAATACCTTTGAGGAATATCAGGCAGCAGAGTTCCCTGGAGCCCCATTTTAATACTAGAGGTCTAGAAAGCTACTAGCTCTTCCCACTCCTAAATCTGTCTTGAAGCACTGGGAGATTCCACAATCATCTAAGGATGCCTCTACAAGAGAGGTTTAATGCTCTTTGAAGTCTCATTAAAAAATTTACCTCTACACCAGCGGAGCGCAAATGGGGCGTAGAGGCGCGTTATCTCCCCGATTGTGTGCATTATCGAATGCGCGTTAAATAGCGAGTTTTTTTTGCTCCGTCCATTAAAGCGCATTTTGATGGGAAGCTGCTGCCGCCGCTGCCGCTCCTCACAAGTCACGGCGGGCTCGAGCTGCCGAACTGTCCCTTCCGCTCGCCAGAGCAGCATGAGGAGGGGGCTGCTGCTCCGGCGAGCGGAAGGGACAGTTCGGCAGCTCGAGCCCGCCACGACTCGCGAGGAGCGGCGGCGGCGGCAGCGGCTTCTCATCCCCTCTCGAGTGGTATTGCCGTTTGCATCTCCTCCTCCACCGCCTCAGCTCCCAGTCGCCAGCCAGTTTCCCTCCAGTCACGAAAGCAGCCACATTTCCAAGGCAGCCAAAGGTGCCTGGCAGCGTCCAGTAGCTCTCACGCACCCCTCTCTCTCCACTGTCCTCCGGCTCCTGCTGAGGGGATCAGGCTGTCAAAAGGCGCTTGTGGGGAAGGAGTCGCAGGCGGGCGGGAGCCCAGAGACGAAGCAGCCGCGCCCGCCCGCCCGCCTGCGACTCCTTCCCCGCAAGAGGGGCGCCTCCTGCTCGGCACCCGCGGCGGGGGGCCCGGCGGGAGGAGGAGGAGGAAGAAGAGAGGGTAAAGGAAGGCGAGGAGGAGGAGGAGGATCGCTCGCCTGCTGCCCACAGCCTACCAGCCAGCCAGCTGAGGAGCAGCGGGGAGGGAAGGGGAGGGGAGGGAAGCGCCTTTTGTCGCCGCCTCTCGTGCAGAGGTATTAGGCGTAAATGCGCTTCAGCGATAGTGCGCATAATCTCCTAACCGGGCGCAAAAGCGAATCCTTGTGGAGGGGACCTTCGTGTGTCTTAACTGTAAACTGGCCAAGGACTACTGGTTGATGCTGAGCATAATGTTTAAGCCTATGTAAGAGAGGGGGGAAAAGCATGCTGCTGTTGAATTGCAGCATGGCAATCCGATTCTTTGGAAATCCAACCATGATGCAAGGTCTGATACCTTTTATTTGTTTATGCTGATTAAGCTTTTATCTGTGCCAATGACTGCACACATATATGCTTCGGCCCAGTTCAAATTGTCCCTCTGCTCGGGTTCTTCCATCTTGTTTATGTATGGTTTGATGCAGCCTTTTCCCAACCGGTGTCCTCCAGATGTTTGGGATTACAACTCTCAGCATGCCTGAGCCATTGGCCATGGTGGCCAGGGCTGGTGGGAGTTGAAGTCCAGAACATCTGGACTGCACCAGGCTAGGGAAGGCTCGGATGTATCTGAGGAAGGGTCTAAGAGATCAGCTGTGTAACTAGCCACCATCTCCTCCTCCATCATGCTTCCTACCTGCTCAAAAACAAGGCAAAGGGTTGCAGAATTCTCACCTTATTCCTCTTTTGGAATGGTATGGTGAATATTTTATAAAATGGTATGGTTACTGTGCAGGAAACGTCACCCTGGAGCTTCTGTCCAGTCTGGCTAGTAATTTGTGCTAGAACCCAAGAATGCATCTGAACCTTTCTCCAGGGTCTTTGCCAGGGCTCTGGAGCTTCCACCCAAGGGAGTGTTGCCCTCCTCCCTCCTTCACGGCTGTCTGCCAGATAGCTAAAAACATCGATGTTTAGAGAGCTTTTGAGCAATGAGTGGTTACTGTACTGGTTGTGGCATAGATCTGAGTAAACATGCATAGGAATGCAGTGTACATAATTAAGAGCATGGATAGTGTACGTTCCAGTGAAGGCGGGTGGCTCCTATTTCAGTGGGGCAGTGAATCCGCTCTGGGTTTCAATCAAAACTCTAAAGGAGGTATCCATTTTGAACCCATTTTGGGGATTGGGGATAGTTCCTGTAGAGTTCTAACTGGTTCTGACTGAAACCCAGAGTGGATTCACTGCCTCACTGAAATAGGTACATTCAACTGGTACATTCAACATTGATTTGGCCCATTTTTAAAAGGGGATCTGGAGTATGCTACTTTGCCTTGACAAGAGATGCGACATCATTGGGATTTCACTGGCTGATGATGTTCCACCTCTGTTTCTTTCTTTCTGCACAACATGGGAACTGCCAAGGTAGTCTCCTAATTACAGTAGCTTTCTCCTTCTCTCCCCTGTTCTTGTGTGAGCAACCAACAAACAGCAGAAGCTGTTTTGCTAATGCTAGTTTTGAAAGCTGCTGGGAAGCCCATTTACCTGGTAATACGCAGCCTCGTAGTCACTGCTCCCTGCTGCCGCAGAAACTGTGGGTAAGCGGCCTTTCATTAGAGCACAGCAGGAGAAAGAACGAACAGGAGGCACTCCGTGATCCTGCTGTGATTGGGGCTAATTTCAAAGGATGTGGACTTAGACCCCCGGGGTCATGTCAAATTGACCTTTGAAAGTATGACTGACAGGACCTACCTCTCCTTTTCCTCTAGCAAATAATGCAAAATTGGCTAAGCCCAGCAATATCCTGTCAACAGCATGTATTTCCATAGTGCTGCAACATGCAGTACAGAAACAGCTCGGGAAAAGCTCCATTTATTCACTTCTGAATTGAATCTAGACTGAGTGAAATGTTTGGCATGATGGAGCATTGGACTGTTGCTAAGTTGGCCATTTGTGAATCGTCAAAAGTGAGGATGTGCCTCATACTGATTTGTATAAAATTTGTCACATGCTGATTTATATGTATAGATACAGATTTAGAAACAATGATGATACATTAAAGAGAAGTATGGTGCATCTCACTGTAGTGTGGAAGACTGTAACCTGGGGACTGCCTTGATGGCGCCATTTTGCCCCCGCTTTAGGAAAAAAGCCCATGCTTTTGCTGCTGCAGAGTGGTGCTGGGTAATCCTGACGAAGGAGGCAGCATGGGCTTTCTGGTGGCCAGTTGGATAGCTGGGCCCACATTTCCCCCTCCTGCAGCTTCCAGATACCAATGGGAGGTCACCTTCTGCCCAGGAATGCCCCCATCGGTATGGTGCCATAGCGAGGACAGACTGCAGAAGCACTGTGTTGACCTCACTCCAGCAGGAAAAGTCAGGCTAAGTTCTTGACTTTTTCAATGCACATTTTCATCTCTTTGCCCCATGGTGGCAGCGAACTGGTGGCTGTGTCATGTAATCAACGCAGTGTCAATTCACAGCCACTGTGGGACAAATACGACATTTAGACAGCCTCCAGGTGATCAAAGTCTTCTGTCCATGTGTTGTTGATGGGCAACTTCAAGGTCCAGGTCTTCCTTCTGATGGTTCTTTATCTTTCAACCAGACCTGGGCAGCCCTTCAAATAGAAGATGCCTTCAAAAGAGAGGACAGTCCTCTGTAAAAGAGAACACCTGGCCACCCTAAGTCAGTGCAATTATTTGAGAGTCAGCAGGTAAATTGAAGTTTGTTTAAAGATTTGTACCTCCTCTGAATCTTTCGAGATGTGGTGTATTTATTATAATATAGTGTGCTTGCTATACTACACAACTGTATGAGTGTTTTCTCTCCAGTCCTTCCAATCAGATTTCCATCAGAACAGAACAAGGTGAGCAGTTTCTTTCACTATTCATCTTGAAAAGCAGAATGACAATTTTCTCTGGCAGGTTTTAGGGGCCAGTAAAATTAAAACGGGGGTGAGTTGAGGTGCATGGGTATGGAGCACTACTCACTGCTACTGCTACTCACCACTGCTGCTACCGGGGGGGGGGGGAGGGGGATAGGGGTAGGAGAGCCCAGGATAGCATTGAGCAGATGTCCATTTTCCAGTCGAAAAGGCGTAAATCATGGGTGGCCAACTTCAGGAGGTCCGAGGGTTATTTTCACAGGTCACAGTCTGTCAGGCAACCTGAGATTTTTTAAATAAAAAATATTTTTTTAAAGTTTTTTTTTTTAAAAAAGAAAAGCATATGGAGTACTATGGAACACCCAAGAAGTCAGATTTGACTATTATAGGGCTCCATAGCTGCTATGGAATCCTACCAAAAAAAGCAACTACATTTCCTTTTTGGCTCTTTGCATTGCTGTGGACACCATTTTAAAAGTTATTAAAAGACTTTCCCCCAGAGGGTGGCAGGAGGAAGTGTGGGGTGCATATGTCCCACCCCTGGGGTAGAGGGTATGAATCTGGTAGTCAATTGACCACAAGGGGGAGCTGGGCACCCCTTGTATCAGCAGTTACCCTGACTTTGACTTCTTCCTGGTTGCTAGACCTGATCCAAGGAGGTGTTTATGTGGGCTTCCTCCTCCTCCCAAGTAGTCCCATCTAGATTTTAGCCTCATGTAGCTAGCCAGACATTCTGCTGGCAGCCCTGTAATACCAGCCTGGCTCTGCTTTTGTGGCCCTGGGGATGGGATCTGGACCTGGCTGAGAGCCTCAGCTACTGGTGTGGACTCCTCCAGTGCTGCAGCTGGAACATTCATGTCTGAAGGCTCTGTAGGAACCGCAGAGTCCTTAGGATTGGCAGTGGTGCTGGTCTTTCCAGGGGAGCCCTACTCCCTACTCCAGTTCAGGGTCTGGGTATGGCTGGACCTGGACAGCAGAACTCCAGGTTCTGCTCTCTTGATTACGTCAGATTGTCCCCAACACTTGCACCCCCTTGCGTTGGAATAAATGACCTGTCATAATTTCGTAGAACAAACAACCCTATTCCACCTTCCTTGACTGACAGTTGTAATTTGTGTATGTTATGCATTACCTTCCAAAAGGTGACCACAAAATATTTCTATATATTTGATCCACTTTTTAAAAATGTTAAACATAAATCAGAATCACATGAATTAAAAAAATAGTTTTAAGTAATATATTCATTTTAAATAGTTGGACCTTTTCCTTTGGCCAATTTTTCTTCAACCTGAAAGATATACACACACAGAGAGAAAGAGAGAGAGAGAGAGAAAGAGAGAATATATATATATATATATATATATATATAGTGAGTAGAGAATTTTGAATCTGTACAACCGGTGGTAGTTTGGTCTACAAGAGACAGGAAAGATTTGAGGGCTACATTTAGATGTGACATTTGTCACATGGTTATCCCTGGCATGCAATAGTTTTTTTTTTAAAAAAATAAACAGCTGGTGCATGGTGGTTCCCCCCACCCCAATCTGGCCCTGTGTCTTTAATCATCAGTTCTTGAGTGCAGGACTGGAATCTAACGAAGGTGAATCTGGCCAAAGAAGAAGCAGAGGAGCCAGTTGCAGTGCATCTGCTGTGCCTCCTAATGCCACTTGTGTTTCACCTAAGAGAAAAGAGACCACCCAGCAGGCAGATGCCAAAGATTCTATCATTTCAGAGGACAATGATCAAGATAAGGAACCCAATGAACATACACAGCTGCCTTCTCCCGAAACAGACGACTGATTTGGTAATATTTATTCTTATCCTGCTTTTTGGTTGACAGGACCCTAAAATGTCATACAGAAAAATAAAAAAATACATAACAAAAATATTATATAAATTACAAACGGTGCATTCCAAACCCCCAGAACTGCTGATTGGAGGCGGTTCGGATAGGGCAGCCCTAACAGTTGCAAAGAAAGGCCCCCTCCACAAGGATGCACTTTTGCGCCCGGTTCGGCGATTATGTGCATTATCGCGGAGGCGCATTTACTCCTAAACCCTCTGCACGGGAGGCGGCGAGAGGCGGCGAAGCGCATTGATGTCCAAAAGGCGCTTTACAAGAAGTTAATGCGCATAATCGCTTGTTCACACGGCGAAAATGCGCGTTATCGGCCGGAGCAAAATAAAAGTCGCTATTTAACGCGCATTCGATAATGCGCATAATCCGGGAGATAACGTGCCTCTACGCCCGTTTTGCGCTCCGCTGGTGTGGAGGTAAAATTTATAATGAGCCTTCAAAGAGCATTAAACCTCTCTTGTGGAGGCACCCAGACTCATCCTTAAAGCCTGGCAGGATAAACATCCAACACCTATCATTTAATAGACGGAAGATCTTACTGTTCGTGCTGCATTTCAGCATATATCGTACAGACATCAATTTGGTTTGTGCTCTTATTTAAATATATGGTCCACTTATAATAGTGTATATATTTGATATGAAAGTGTTGAATCTTTTTCATTCTGGTCCCCTCTACAAGATTTCGCTTTGACACCCATTTGCCCAATTATGCGCATATACGGATAAGCACATTTACTCCTAATACCTATTCACGAGAGGCGGTGAAACGCATTACAGGCTATATGAAACACGCTTTAAAGTTGTTTACATGTGGAGAATCGCATGTTTACATAGCCATAAGGCGCTTTAACTCCCACGGCAAATTAAAACTCGCTATTTAACATGCATTCGATAATGCGCATAAGTGGAGATAAAAAGCGCCTCAACCCCCGATTTACGCTCCGCTCTTGTAGAGGTAAAATTTGTAATGTGCCTTGAAAGAGCTTTAAATCGCTCTTGTAGAGGCACCCTCTCTCTCTCTCTCTAATTAATGTTTCTGTGAATAGAAATTGTGAATGGACACTTTTTTGTTGTTTTTGTTATATTCTTTCTGTTGGTGGTGGTCATTTCACCCTTTTTTGTTTTGTTTTGATATAATTGCAATTTGTTTTTGTTTTTTTAAAAAACAGAAAAGGATAGGGCAGACATGTTCCTTCATTGGCCGAGAGGCGCTCTATGATGGACCATGTCTATTCCAGAGGCTCCAGTTACACCCATGGAGAGCTCCGTGGGGGTAAACCTATCACTGATGGTGTTTCTGCTGGTGGATAGCCCCAAAATGTAGGCAGTTTTGTATCTGCTGGACCTGAAACTTCTCTGTTCCCCCAGCAGGGCACAATTAGGCCTCTCTTACACTAGCTTGCAACTTGTGAGCCAATCCCTCTTCTACTGATCTCAATGGGAAATTAAAAAAAAACCTCTTCCCAAGGCTAAAGCCACTTCCCATCTTGGCCAGCATGAGATGGGAAGCCTTTGGAATGGCGACTTCACTCTGCACTGATCCACCTAGCACAGTAGAGTTTATTCTGATTGGCAGTGGCTTTCCAGCGTCTCAGGCAGGGATCTTTTGCATCATCTCCATCCTGTTTGTTTTAATTGGCGATGCCAAGGATTGGATCTTTGACCTTTTTGCCTGTAGCACTTAGCCTGCCACAGACTATTGCCAATGATGAATTCACCATTGTGCAAGCAAGCAATAAAGAAAAGTTAATAAAAGGCTCAGATGTTGATCTATTTATGGAGGGGTAAAACCAATTGCTGACTTTTGCTCAGGACTTATGGCATGTCAAGCTCTTATCAGGAGAAGAACGGAATTAGTGGAAAGTTCAAGGAATGGTGGCAAACAAGACACTGCAAAGCCCATTTCCCAAATACTGTTTGCAAAGGGATAGTATGGTGGTACCAGTGGCACCAATCAGAGGAACTGTTTTTGCCATAGCCAGCAAGTCATGTTGGTAGCTTTCTTTCAAGGTTAGTGTATTTTAGAGGAAGCAAAGGTTCCTGGCCAGGTTATGTTGTTCTGTGGTGAATGATCTCAGTGATAAAAACAGTTTTATCTGCACAATGTATTTTATAATCATGAGTAAAAGAGAGAAGGATGATATTTCAGAGCGACCAACATCACTTATAGGAGCTCATTCATACATAAACTGGCTTTTCAGCACATGATACCTGGCAAAAGATACTGGGTGATGAGGGTTGTTTTGACTTAATGAGGAAAATGCTGATTTCTCACTTAGCCTCTATATAAATTCAGAAGAGGATGGAAAGGGAGCACAAACAATAAAGCTAAGTGAAATTGTTAACATGTATTTCGTATGAAGCAGGGGTGCAGTAGCTCAAGCCTGTGGGCCAAATTCGGCCCGCCAACGTATTGCAGATAATCATCCCCCTTCCCCTTCCCCACTGATAGTTTCATGGTTTCCCAGATATTGTGGAATTTTTTTTCTGTATTCCAATCTTAAGGTAATAACTAATAAACTACTTTGCTCTTTTGCCTTTGGCCCCACCCACCAATGGTATGGAGCTGCTGAGAACTTCTCCAAAGTGGAATCTGGCTCTCAGGCTGAAAAAGGTTTGACACCCCTCCTAAAGATACATCCCCCCCCCCACTTCTGTATTCTCAAAGAATCCTTCTCTGTCATGGAATCTGTTCAAACTAGACAGTGAATACTGCCCTTGAAACAGAAGTGCTGGGATGCTTGCTTACAAGTAGGTTCTTGCATAGGTAAGCATGAACACATGGCCCAGCCTGATAACTGAGAGCAGCAAGCTTGGTTTGAGATGTCAACCCAGACATCATAAGGAACATTGCAAGGTGTTTATTGATTACATGCACAATATAGAAGCATAATCAACCACCCAGGATTAGGGATGCTGCGAAAACCTGAAATTGGCAAGTTTGTTGGTGTTATCTATTACATTTATAATGCCTGTATATGTACTGAGCTTGGATGGCTATCTAGCAAACTTTAGTGTTTTCATTATTTAAACCCATACTGATTACAAGTTCCCATGCAGTCTGCAGGACTAAAGGCGCAATCCTATGTATGTTTAGACAGAAAAAAGGCTTTCAATGCCCAGCATGCCCCAGTAGTAAGCTTTTTTCCTTTCTAAACATGCATAAGATTGCACCCTAAAGCATCTAAACTCCACCATTTCTGCACATGTTGGTTGTTTTACCCTCTGGATTTAATCTTTAGATGGAGGATAAATAGGTGAATTTAAATGATAGGCGGATGGTGCGGGAATTTTGGGGGGAGGAGGATAGGAATGGTGAGCACTCAGGCACCTTTAAGGTGATTGGCAAGTCAGAGGCCTGCTCCTCGGGGGCTGTGCAGCTCCCGTGTCAGGATATGGCTTGCCTTTGGGGACCGGCTTGTCTCATCTACCCGAGCTGTGCAGCCCGGGCTGTGGATGACGCAGATGGTCTCACCAAACACTCAAGTGTTGTTTGAATAGGGGGCCGGGTATACCCGACCCCTGGGTTCAATGGAGTGGCTCGCCCTGATTGGCAGGCTAGTTGCCCGAGATTAATAAGCGAGATTCCCGCACGTTCATGCTCAGATCCATGGAGGGGAGAATCTCCATGTTAAATAAAGAGGCCCTAGTTTATCCCAAGCTCTGGTGTCTGTGTCTTATTTCGTGTGATTTCTTCTCCGCTCGCAATGTGCATGTCCTGTGTGCAGTGCTCATGCTCACGGAACGATGTCACTTAATCCCTTAGTCACTGTTTTCCAAAGAAATCACTATAAAAGTATGGATTTGAAATCTTTCCACAAACCAGTCATGTTTGAAGAACAGTGCTTGTTCAACATTTATTTTTCATGTATAGCTTGGTTTCCCTTCTCTATCAAGCTAGTCAACTGAAGCCTTTTCTCTCTAGTAAGTCAAAGTTAGTTTAGACCCAGGTGCTGTTGGGTAGCACTATGAGGGGATATTGGAAAGAGAATCCAAAGAGAAGGAGGTCGGGAAGGGAGCCCTGAAGCCCAGGGGGTCTAGTGGGAAAGAGGAGGTCTGGGCTTTGGCAAATGGAAGTGCCTCTTCCAGGACTCCTGCTCACACTTCTTGTACCTTAGCCGATTGCTCCAGCTCCATACTGACTGTAGGATAAACAGTAAGGCATGTGACAACAGCCAGTCAGAGAGGGAAACATAACATAATGACACACAACATAATGATTCATAGCATAATGCCATACTACAGTTTCCAAGATGCAGTTGGTTGATGCACAGGTGCAACAATTTGTATATACGCAACGAGATGTCAAAATGCTGGAGAACTTTTATCCAAGATTAGGCTGAAGAATTTGAAAGTGGCGCAAATTGCTGTGGGGATAAGCTCACCCTTCACCACCCAGGATAAAGTGCAAATTGTACTGGTTGTTGAAGGAGGTCCAGGGAAATAACCCAGGAAAGAACAACTGGAACTGATGCACCTATTGTATCCATATTCACTGTCCCTGTATTTTATAAAATATTATTATTTCTAATTTGGCTCTGTGCTGTTCTAATTGCTATTCAGTTATTCTCATTGTTCCAAACCTGCACATTAAAAAGATCTTTGCTGTCTTTTAATGTGTTTTTTCCTGATAAATAGACTGAATTGGGGCTTCACTTCAGTTTTTAAAACCTTTAAAACCCAACGTCCTCTTTCTGTCTTACATGTACTGTCAGACATAGCCAGCTTCCTGCAAAGCAGTTTCTCTTACAGCTACTAGAGATGTGACAACTTTCATGAGTATTTTTTATTGTTTGCTGCCTTGAGCTCCATTTCATGGAAAGGCAGGATACAAATGTAAACAAACAACAAATGGTAAGTATAAAGATGTAATTTGGTTTGCCTTGTTCTCTCCTACAGCTCTTTGAGGTGAACTAACCCCAATAACTTTGGAAGCTGTGACCATTGGTAAAATTGAGGTTGATACTACAAAGCCAAAATGATTGACTTGTATTTATTTTAAACAATTTTTAGCCTCTTTTCCATAGCTCTGGGCAGCTGACATAATTAAAATGCAATAAAAAGGTATGTTAAAACACAGAGTAAGACAGGAACCAAAGTAAGATCCAGCAGACAAATCAATCAGATTAAAAGCCGAATGGAAATTCCTGAAGGCCAATAAGGAGAAAGAATGACTCACCTCTGGCAAGTGATCATTCCACAGTCTTGGGGTCATTAATGTAAAGGCCCTGCTGCCTTTACATTAATGCACGCACTGAAGGAATATAAAGAAACCCAACACTGGATGTCTAAAACTGTCATATAGGATGATACTGGGAGAGGTAGTCTTTAAGACATGTGGGGCCCAGGCTATGAATGACTCTAAATGTAATCATCAGCACTTTTGAATTGAGCCATACAGAAAGAAGCATCCTGGAAGCCAATACAATTTATCACATTGGCTGTATACATCCATGGCTCCCAGTAACTGTTAGAAGGCATGAAGCAGTATTTTGCAGTAGTGGAAGCTTTCAACTTGTGTGAAAGGGCAGACCAACATAGTCAAGCCTGGAAGTAACATGGGTGGGGGTGGGGGTGGGGGAGGGCAAAACTGAGATTGTTTTTCAAGGAGTGGGGACCATTTGAAAATGCTAGATAAATTTTGCAAAAGGATGGCACATTTGTTAATTAGAAACTTTCAAGATTTATGTTTAAAAATGCTGAACACTGGTGCTTGTTAACTAGATTTTTTTTACTAGTTCCTAAAATGTGTGACTTTTACAACCTATGTCAAAACAAACAGTTTTCACAGTTGGATGCCTTTCTTGCTGCCACTGAAACACATTAACAAAGTTCATTTATAATTGCCCAGATGCTATTCCTCCCTCTACCATTAATATAGAGCAGTAGTTACAATGTACTCATCTTTTGAGTTAAGTAATTTGGAGACTGCCCCATAGCTAATACTTGTGGGAAATACAGCTTCTAAGAAATGCATGGAGAAGCACATTGCACACTGGGATGGGAGGGAGAAGTGGAAAGATAATTGGATGTATCTGTAATTTTTCCCTTGAGGTTTTTCACAGCTGACCTGAGATAGTACTTCTGAATATGAACATTTCAGTACAACAGCTAACAGCTCCACTACAACAGCTAACAGCTCCACTCTAATGTAGAGTTAAGCACGTCTAAACCCAGTGATTTCAATGAGTATAAGAGCATTTTGGCATGAGACTTTCGCTGCACGCTCATGATAGGCCACTCATGGAAGTTTGTGGGTCCTTTGCATGACCTCCAGAGCATCTCCATGCTTTTTGAGCTTTATCCTGATTTTAAAAAGATCAGAGATTAGCTGAAATAATTAATGTGGCATATTGAACATATAGTGCATTCTCGAGAAAGGAAGTTTTCAATTCAAATCACATGACTGCCACCTAAAGGAGCCCATCGTAAACCCGCAAAGAAACCAGAAGACGTAAGCTCCAGTAAGGATGCAGGATTTCAGTCTCGTGTGATGAACCTCTGGGTGTGCCTAATTTTGTATTGGTTTATGGTCTCTAAAGATAAGAGAAAGAACCAATTTATTTCTGTACTGATTTCGGTCAGTGGAACTCCAAGAACAATTAAAAGGAAGCAGGGAGGGACTTACAACTTTTACCAGCTAATCTGTTTTTTCATTACTTTTTCATATAGCTACTGATATCAGCATAGACTGAGGTAAGATGAGCAAGATGGACGCTAAGACTAATTTTCCCTTACAAAAGTACTATGATGAGTATGGAAAGGATGTGAAATATTATCCATTCATGACAGTATTAAATGTAAGTTATTGCTCAGCTATGTAAATTCATTCCCATAGCATTTGACATTGAATGAAATCATGGAGAGCTATTAAGCACTTGAGTAATGCACACCTGGGCCTGGACAGCCACTGGCTAATTCCTTGTGAAAATGATGAGTGGTGGCCCAAAATGTACGAAGCAGAAAAGAACGATCTAAGCATCCAGCTAGAAGTCTTACGACTTGTGACTTTTTTTTAAAAAAAGGGGGGGGGGGTTAAAGCAAGCACTGTTAATCACAACATGTTCGTGGTTTTAGAGGACTTTTTTTTAAAAAAATTGCCATTACTTTTATATGAGAATATCATTTCCCCTGTGGCACACTTCCAACTACTGTCCCTCCATTTTCATCAATTGTGTTGCATGTAACATTTTGCACAACTGATTATTCTGGCTGAGTCCTCAAAAAGTTGTGTGATATTCTCCACTTACACTGGGGCTCACTTCCTGACTGCACCCCTTTCTACCCCCTGAATAGCTGCTCCTCCACACTTGGTGGGGACCCTCCCCCGCCCCCCCGGGCAACATTTTGATATAATATGAAGGGCTGCAGTTGCTTGCCTTGCCTTGCTTTGCCTTGCCTTGCCTGGGCAGAATTGCTTTATGTACTATCTCAGGGCTCTTTGGGTCCTGGCATCTGTGTGTGTGTGTTTTATTGTCTAGTATTTTATGCAAATAGGAAGCAGTGATAGGTGCGTGTTTTCCTGTGAAGAGGATATAACAATAATAAACTTCTGCATTATGCCACAGTGCAGGCATAGGTAACATGGTGTCCACAGGCACCAATGCACCCCTGGATACCTTTCTTGCCACCTCCCCTCCCACTTAAAATATAATGAACACATTTGTCTGTGAAATAGGTTTCTGTTGGTGCTGAAAGTTGTGGGCTCAAAAGAGTTGTTTAGTGTATTGGGGCTCAGACACCACCTCTGCCTTGTACTCAGTCTTTGGGCAGGTTACTTTGCCACATCTCTCATGGCAGCCATTTTGTGGTGGTACCCAGGAATTGCCAAATGTGCCCAGGGCCCCAAAACATTGCTTGAACCCTGCCATAGTGACTATGGGAACAAGTATTTAAATACAAATTCAACAATGTAATTCTGTATATGTCTACTCACAAGTTAGTCCCACTATGTTCAAGAGGACTTACTCCCAGGGAAGTATGTAGGAGTGCAGCCTTAATATCCCCCTGTATCAGCCCCATTTGGAACTCTCATGGCAGCTTGTAGCTCTTGACTAAAGATAAAGAATGAGAAAAATGCCTGATATCAATACAATAGAATCTAAAAATAAATAAAAAGTAAGAGGCGATCAGCAGCAACACTACAAGCAGAAAATCAGAGGAGCTCTTTGCACTTCTCTGGAATGGCCATCGCTGGTTCCCCTTGCCCATCTCAGATGACAGGGGCACCTCCGAAGACACCTCAATACTTTAGTCTAAGCTTTAGAGTATATTGAAGTGACAGAAATGTGACAACAGCACCTGTTCTGGTTTGAGTGATATATCAAGACATATCAGATGCTTTTGATGATTTACCCAGATTTATATCCGAAATTTGAATATTTTGTGAGAAGTGTTTAAAAAACCAACACCGATCCTGAGAACAAAGGACAGTATCCAATACTGCCGCTCTGCCTCTGCTGGTTCCGTTGCACTCAAGGGACTCACCACCAGGAATTAGCACATCCTAAAGGAACTGTTTGTTTCCAGAACAGGACAAATCAGCGGAGCTCCCTTCTGCAAGCTCTGCTGACCTACGATGTTCTGGAAATGAGCATTTCCACTTGTTTCTAATTGGTTTGGGAACTGCTAGTTTCCATTCCACTAGTGGTAGGTCCTGCTAGCATGCAGACGGTATTGGATACTGCCCCAAATGATCAATTTACAATTCAGACAATGCAAAGGTTTGCCATAACAGATGCCCTAACATACATAGTGAGAACTCAGTTACAAAGGGCCTTACCTGCGCTGACTAATTGTATTGGTTTCATTTGGGGGGGATAGCTTTCTGTGATAAGGGTGTTATTGCCTCTAGCATGGCTAATTGCCTATATCACAGATAGATAGATAGATAGATAGATAGACAGACAGACAGACAGACAGACAGACAGAGGCCCCCTCCACAAGAATGCGCCTTTGCGCCTGGTTCCGCGATTATGCGCATTATCGCGGAGGCGCATTTACTCACAATCCCTCTGCACGGGAGGCGGCGGGAAGCGGCGAAGCGCATTAAAAGATGACCAAAAAGCGCTTTCCAGGTAGTTAATGCGCATAATCGCTTGTTCACACAGCGAAAATGCGCTTTAACGGCCGGAGCAAAATAAAAGTCGCTATTTAACGCGCGTTCGAAAATGCGCATTATCGGGGAGATAACGCGCCTGTACGCCCGTTTTGCGCTCCGCTCGTGTGTAGGTAAAATTTATAATGAGCCTTCAAGGCTCATTAAACGCCCCGTGTGGAGGAGGCCAGACACACACACACACACACACATACACACACACACACACTTTTCTAGCTAGCTAGTTTCTTGAGTGCCCTTTTATTTGGTGATAGTGACATCTTGTGGTAAGCTAGGCTAACTGGAAGGTCTGCTCTGGTAGACTCACACTAAGATGAGAGATCTGAATTTTATATATTTTGTTGTTTCCATTCTAATAATCATTTATCAGTGCTTCCAATCAGTGCTTCCAATTGCAGGACAGTAGCTGAAGCTTCATTGATTTAGGAAATAATAATTTTGCCATAAAAAGCAATCATGGTGAATTTCAACTATTGAAAGTGCTGCAAGAGATTTCTAAAATTTCTGCATTCTTGAACTGCATTCTTGCTGCTCACATTGAGCTCCATAACACCAGCGATTTAGTGCACTCTCGCCATGCCTGGTGTGTGGATTTGCAGCATGGTACTCACATGACGCTGTGCTTGTCCTCCTGATACCCTGCCTCTTCCCCAGCCTTTCCTAGAATGCTAAAAGTCTGGATTATTTCCCTTAAATGCATTTAATGCGCCCTAAGTCTCCGTTTAGTTTTAAAGGAACTGGGGGTTTGAATGGATTGTATCAGGTCCTGGCAGGGAAAAGCAATCACTCCAACAGCAGGCTCCAAGCGTCAATATAAAACCCAAACCTTGCATCCCAAGCTCCAAAGCATTTTTTAAAATCATACAATGCCTGAATCTCTGCAGCGACAGGATTGTATTCCCTCGATGCCTCCAAAGGGCCAGACTAAAAGGTCGTTCCTTTTTTGCCTAGGAGAAAGGCAGTCTGGTTGAAGTACTCATCTGCCATGACCTGACTGGAGGGAGAAAGATGAGGGGAGGGGTGGAGTGGAGTGGAGCCGAAGAGCTAACGAGCCAAGGATTGAAGGAGCAGCTATTCAGGTTAAAGGGATCATAAGCTTGACCTGCTTTTGCCTTAGAGGTGTGATGGAGGTCATTATCTCTTTACCTCACCTAGGCCAGATCTACACCAAGCAGGATAGGACACTCTGAAAACGGGTTGAAAACGGTATACGGAGTGTGTCCTGGGCCCCAACAGTTATCACTACTGTTATAAACTGTTTTAAAGCGGTGGTGTAGATCCTGCCTTATTCTCCTCTATTGTCTTCTCCCAGGGAAGATCCTACTAAACCCTAACCTGAAACACTTGGGGTGGGGAGTAAACTCGTGGAAAATCTTGTGTACCATGACACAGCCCTGCAAGCTTTGTTAAGAATATCCCACTTCTCTGCACAATGAAAAATCTAGGAGCATTTATTCAATTCTTATTACATTTATATCCCACCTTTTTTCCTCCAAGGAACCCAAGGTGATGTACATAATCCTCCTCCTCTCCATTTTATCCTGTGAGGCAGGCTGGTCTGAGAGTCTGTGCCTAACCCAAAGTCACTCAGTGAACTTCCATGGTCCAGTTGGGACTAGAATCCAGATGTCCCGACTCTCACCACACTGGCCCTATGTAATGCTACATAGTTTCAGTCAGCCCTCACCACCATATTCTCCCTTTGTCACTGTCTTATTCCCCCCCTTAATTCAAACTGATTCCAAACTGTTTCTTGCCCCTTCACTTATCCTTGTCCTCCCCAAACAATGGTGGGTATTACATTCCAAAGACTGGAAAGGGATTCTCAGAGCTCCATCAGATGAGCATTTGATTGCATGCTCATTACTGGCCACTCACGGATTTTTGCAGATCCCTCTCATGACGTCATCTGCCTCCCGTGTGCCTCCTACCCCTTCTAGCCTTCTTCACAAGACAAAAAAACACATTCCAGTAAATCCAATTTATTTTTTGAGATGGATCTTGCTGCTATCCCCTCCAGGAGAAGCAACACGATCAAATTGGCCCACTGGAATGGGCAACGTGCATGTTCATAGAATCACAGAATCATAGAATAGTAGAGTTGGAAGGGGCCTATAAGGCCATCAAGTCCAATCCCCTGTTGAATGCAAGAATCCACCTTAAAGCATACCTGAAAGATGGCTGTCCAGCTACATCTTGAAGGCCTCTAGGGTGGGAGAGTCCACGACCTTCCTAGGTATTTGGTTCAATTGTCATACTGCTCTAACAGTCAGGAAATATTTTCTGATGTCCAGCTGGAATCTGGCTTCCTGTAACTTCAGCCCATTGTTCCGTGTCCTGCATTATGGGATGATTGAGAAGAGATCCTGGCCCTCCTCTGTGTGAAAACCTTTCAAGTACTTCAAGAGTGCTATCCTGTCTCCCCTCAGTCTTCTCTTCTCAAGACTAAACATGCCCATTTCTTTCAGTCTCTCCTCATAGGGCTTTGTTTCCAGACCCCATATCATCCTCGTTGCCCTCTTCTGAACACGTTCCAGATTGAAGTGTGGTGCCCAGAACTGGACGCAATACTCAAGATGGGGCCTAACCAGTGCCGAATAGAGGGGAACCAGTACCTCGCACGATTTGGAAGCTATACTTCTATTAATGCAGCCCAAAATAACATTTTGTTGGCTCATATTCAGCTTGTGATCTACAACAATTCCAAGATCCTTCTCACTTGTTGTATTGATTAGCCAAGTATCCCCCATCTTGTAACTGTGCATTTGGTTTCTCTTTCCTAGGTGTAGAATTTGGCATTGATCTCTATTAAATTTCATTCTGCTGTTTTCAGCCCAGTGCTCCAGCCTATCAAGATCACTTTGAAGTTTGTTTCTGTCTTCCAGGGTTAGCTATCCCACCCAATTTTGTGTCATTTGCAAATCTGACAAGCATTCCCTGCACCTTCTCATCCAAAACATTAATAAAAATGTTGAAGAGCACTGGCTCCAGGACTGAGCCCTGTGGTACCCCACTTGTTACCTCCCTGCAGTTTGAGAAGGTACCATTGATAAGTACTCTTAGAGTCTGATTCTGTAGCCAACTGTGGATCCACCTAATAGTTATTCCATCTAGCCCACTTTTCACTAGTTTGCTAATCAGAATGTCATGGAGCACTTTGTCAAAAGCTCTGCTGAAGTCAAGGTATATTATGTCCACAGCATTCCCACAGTCCAATCATAAAATGAGATCAGATTAGTCTGACAGGATTTGTTCTTGACAAATCCATGCTGGCTTCTAGCAATCGCTGCATTGTTTTCAAGGTGTTTACAGATTGACTTCTTTATAATCCGCTCCAAAATTTTCCCAGGGATGGGTGTCAGACTGACTGGTCTGTAGTTCCCAGGTTCCTCCTTTTTGCCCTTTATGAAGATAGGGATAACATTAGCCCTCTTCCAGTCACCCGGCACTTCACCTGTCCTCCATGACTCTGCAAAGATAATAGAGAGTGGTTCTGAGAGTTCTTCTGCCAGCTCCTTTATTTCTCTAGGATGCAGTTCATCGGGCCCTGGAGATTTGAACTCGTTCAAAGAAATTAGGTGTTCCTTGACCATTTGTTTATCAATCTCAAGCTTCAATTCTGCCCCTTCAGCTTGTACTTCATTTTTGCCGGGGGGGGGGGTCATAGACCTGCTTTTGGAGGAGACTGAGTCAAAGTAGGAATTGAGCACCTTGGCCTTTTCTTTGTCATCTGTTATCAGTTTGCCATCCTCATTGAGTAGTTGAACCGCTTTTACTATGAAGAAAGCTTATTTGTTGCTTTTAGCATCTCTCGCTAGCCTCAGCTCATTCTCAGCTTTAGCCTTCCTGATGTCATTCCTGCATGTCTGTGCTACCTGTCTGTACTCTTCTTTTGTAGCCTGGTCTTCCTTTGACTTCCTATATGTGTCCTTTTTATTTTCAGGTCATCTTAAGCTTTTTGTGGAGCCACATTGGTTTATTTTGTTGTTTTCTATCTTTTTTCCTTGTTGGAATTGTTTGTAATTGGGCCTTTAAAATTCCCGTTTTAAAAAACTCCAACCCATCTTGAACTCCTTTTTTCATTAGGGTCACTTGCCATGGGACCTTACTTATCATAGTTCTGAGTTCATTAAAATCAGCTTTCCTAAAATCCAGTGTACAAGTATGGCTACACTCAGCTTTTGCTTTCTTTCAAATCAAGAACTCAAGTATGATGTGGTCACTTTCCCCCAGAGCTTCCATAAACTGCCACTTTATCCACTAAGTCATCGCTATTAGTCAGTATCAAGTCAAGGATAGTTGATCCTCTAGTTCCTTCCTCCACTTTCTGTAGGAGAAAGTTATCAGCCACACATTTCAGGAAGTCCTTGGACGGGGCACTTTTGGCAGAATTTGTCTCCCAACAGATATCGGGGTAATTGAAGTCCCCCATTATTACTACATCACACTTCCTTGAAACACTGGCAATTTACTTTTCAAAAGTTTCATCCTCATCTTCTTGATTGGGTGGTTGGTAGTAGACTCCGACTATCATGTTCCGTTTATTCCTTGCCCCATTTATTTTAATCCAGATGCTCTCAATGGGGCTCCCAGGCTCATCCTCCTATATTTCTGTGCAGGGATAAGTATTTTTAACATATAGTGCGACTCTACCTCCCTTTCTATTTCTTCTGTTCTTTTTGAACAAGTTATACCCATCAATTGCTATATTCCAGTCATGGGAGTCATCCCACCAAGTTTCAGTTATACCTATCAAGTTGTATTTGCCTCCATGTATTAAGAGTTCAAGGCCGTTCTGTTTGTTTCTCATACTCTGGGCATTAGTATATAGACTATTTTTGGTACTATTAGAGCTCTTCACTCCATTACGGTGCATAAGCCTTCATCTATTGTTGCCTCCAAGTTGACATCTCCCTCCCCCATAGGATTCAGTTTAAAGCTCTCCTTCATGCTGTGGCCAAACACATTCTTCCCAGCCCTTGTAAGGTGCAACCCGTCTCTTGCCAGCAGTCCATCTTCCAAGTGGCATAGCCCGTGGTCCCGGAATCCAAATCTCTTACATCAGCACCACCTTCATTGCCAGTCATTCACCCAGAATATTTTTCTTTCCCTTTCTCTCTCTCTTCCAAGAACTGGGAGGATGGATGAGAAAACTATCTGGGTTCCAAAGTTCTGGAGTTTCCTTCGCAGAGCTTCAAAGTCTGACGTGATTTCTTCGTAACTCCATTTGGCAGTATCATTTGTTCCCAAATGGATGAGAAGAAAAGGATATGTGTCAGTGGGTTTAATTAGCTTTGGTAACATTGTTTACTTCCTCTTTCAAAAGAGGAGGTAATGAGGCAAATGCGCGGGCAGAGAAGCGATGGTAACGAAAAGATACCTAGTCATTAAGGTTCTTTTGTCAAAGTCCCCAGCCGCTCATCAGATTGTCATTCACAGTGATCAAGAATAATCTGAGAGAAGATATAAATAAACAAGGCCATATTTTCTTTTTATAAGGCATATTTCCCACCTTTTTCTTATACAATTTCACTATATCAGTGGAGACTGCCATTTTAAGTTAATTTAATTCAATAAACTGAAACTCAATCTAGACAAGACTGAGATGTGTGAGTGGGTGGTTCTGCTGACGGATGGAAGGTCTTCAACCTGTTCTGGATGGGGTTGCACTCCCCCTGAAGGGGCAGGTTCATAGCTTGGGGGTTCTCCTATAACCATCTCTGTCACTTGAGGCTCAGGTGGCTGTGGTGGCATGGAGTGCCTTCTACCAACTTCGGTTGGTGGTCCAGCTACATCCCTATCTGGACAGGGATAACCTGGCCTCAGTTGTCTATGCTCTGGTAACCTCCAAGTTAGATTACTGCAATGCACTCTACATGGAGCTGCATTTGAAGTCGGTTTGGAAGCTGCAGCTTGTGCAAAATGCAGCGGTCAGATTGTTAACAGGGACCAGAAGGTTCGAGCATATAAGACCTACTCTGGCCCGCTTGCATTGGCTGCCTGTATGTGTCCGAGCCTGATTCAAAGTGCTGGTTTTAACCTAAAAAGCCTTACATGGCTTGGGACCACAATACCTGATGGAACGCCCTTCCTGAGATGAATCTACCCAAATACTACATTCAACTTCTAAGGTCCTCTTCTGAGTGCCTACTCCGAGGGAAGCTCGGAGGTCAGCAACAAGGGAGAGGGCCTTCTCTGTGGTGGCCCCCTAATTGTGGAACAATTTTCCCAACGAGGCCCGCCTGGTGCCAACATTGTTATTTTTTTGGCGCCAGGTCAAGACTTTCCTCTTCTCCCAGGAATTTAGCAATATCTGATGAGCCTGGGTCTGTTTTTGTTTTTAGGCTTGTAGCTTTTAAGTTATTATAGAGATTTTAAATGTATATGCATATTGTACGTTTTTGCAGTTTTGATTTTTGTATATTGTTTTTAAATGTTTTTATCTTATGTAGACTGCCCAGAGAGCTTTGGCTATAAGGTGGTATACAAATGTAAATAATAATAATAATAATAATAATAATAATTTCCCACCAGGCCTTGAAATGACACTATAGTGAGGGCTTGTGGGAAAGCTAAATGGCAGCTACCACCTACCTGATGTTTCTTCTGTGGTTTTCTGGGGGGCTCATTTGCCTGTCCTGATTCTAGGAGCATGGAAGGGGGAAGGGGGGAGAAAGGGTATAAAGGACATCAGTGCAACACAGGAAGGCAATATTGTGGATGGTGTCCTAAAACTTTATTAAGTGTAATAGAAGCTCCCATTGGCTTCCTTTTCTTACAATCGCTTCAGTGGATGATTTTTGCTTCATTAAGACATGCCAGAATCACCTTTCTGAGAGTAAATGCACTTCAGTATACAGAATGCACTATAGTCTACACATCAAGTGAGGTTGTATCTGAACAATAATTTTGCATTAACATCTTCCTTAATAACCACTGAATTGCTGGACCATGTAAACAAGCCTTCATTTCTAATTTCTTCACATTAATCAATATTAATATAGTAGGATTGACATTACAGTTGATCTGACTGTGAACTAAACAAGAAAATAGTTAAAATACATATATTGGCTGCTCATTTTACTCACATCTGTGCTTTCCAAACAAATATTGATAGAAGCAAAGGTCAGTTTATGCATATGTAGCAATTCCATAAATCCTGATGTCTGTAATTAAGATCAATTCCTTATTATTCTGCAGAAGACAAAATATGCAGTTTTATTTTTACTGTCATTAATAGCCAGGCCAAGAACTCCTATACTCACATTATACCAGGACTGGAGATGTGTTGGAACTCAACTGGTGCCACAGATGCTACATGGGAGGAGAAAAACACATCATGAGAAAACATAAAAATGGCATATAAATGCTGTCATACACCCAGCATCTCTGGAAACAGTGACACAATGAAGCTCCCTTATACTAGGCTGACCATATGAAAAGGAGGACAGGGCTCCTGTATCTTTAACAGTTTCATAGAAAATGGAATTCCTGCAGGTGTCATTTGTATATATGCAACACCTGGTGGAATTTCCTCATCATCACAAAGTTAAAGCTGCAGAAGCCCTGCCCTCTTTTGTACATGGTCAAGAGGACAGGGCTTCTGCAGCTTTAACTTTTGTGATGAAGAGGGAATTTCACCAGGTTCTGCATGCATACAAATAACACCTGCTGAAATTCCCTTTTCTATGCAACTGTTAAAGATACAGGAGCCCTGTCCTCCTTTCCATATGGTCACTCTACAGGATTGTCTGCTTCAATTCACATATATAAATACTTCTTATATCTGTATTATCTCAAAATATATGTTCATTTTTTGTCTCTACTTAGAATAAAAGAAATTTCAGATGTAGTTTAGCAATGTATAACATTATTAATCAGACATGTGAACATAATTAGATAATACTCACAACTTATTAATAATTAACAAATGCATCATTAAGAAAGTCTTATAGGTCATCGGGCTTTGCCATTGCTATTTATGTCTCTAATATGGTTATGTCAACTACACCACATTTATTTAAACTGCATAAACCTTTTTAAATGGAACTTTTGATATGTTGTGTGCAGAATAGGAGTTGGAAACATATAGTACTTATGGTATTTAATTATTCTTGTTAAACTTAATTATCCATTTAATATTATCAAAACAGTTAGGAATAATAATAAGGTAATATGATAATATTAAACCATTACCTGTCAGTTAGACAAATTATACTGAATGTAAGTAGCTATTGATTAAGCTGTGCGCACATCCGCCGATTTGCTTAGGAAGCGGATATAGGGGTTTCAGATCGGTCCAATTTAACTCAGGGTGCTTCAGCTTGGGCTGACACGCTTTGGATCCGAACATCCTGCTGCTCAGTGGGTGCCCAGGAAAGCCGAGTGCGAGGCCAACTGGGAGTCCATTAGACTCCCCACTCCCAGCTCATCCCCAAATCTAGAACTACTGCTGGAAATGACCCTTTATGGCCACCGTAGTTTGAAATGTTAGACCTAGAAAATAGTAGAGGCCTCATCTTTATTGGAAATGGTGGCACTCATTGACAATGGCTCAATTCGGACAACACGTTTAACAACTGTGGGTTGTTGCTTCAACAACCCATTGCATTGTTAAATGTGTTGTCCGAATTCAGCCACACAACGGAGCAACAACCCACAGTTGTTAAAGTAACAACTGAGATGAACAACTCATTTGCGAGTTGTTGGGGGATTTTACAATTGACAAACGTGTTGTCCGAATTGGGGCGTTGTTGAAGCAACAACCGTGAGTTGTTGAGCAAGGAAAATCAGAGAGCGGAGCAGCAAGAGAGGCAGAAAGCGGGCGGCTGCTCAAGCACGCTCGCAACAGAGACCCGTCTTCGCCGCCATAGCAACCAGGATGCCCGCCTCCCCCACCAGGCAGCCGGCATGGAGCTCAACAAGGGGCCAGCTCCTGCAAGCACTCACGCAGGTTGCCCAGTCAGCTACCCAAATGGACAGGGAAGCGCACCAGAAGAGCACTATGGCAAAGGGGGGGAGACGGAATAAGCAACAACCCCAGGCACCCTGGAGCAGGGGGCAGCCCCCCCCCACCAAGAGGGGAACAACACCCCATCCAAAGTAGACCCCCACTGCACTGCCACCTCCACCCTCACATCACCCAGAAGGACGAGGGCAGGGGAAGCGGCGACCAGAGAGCCCCCCTCATCTGCCCAACACGGCTGGACATCGAGCCATTGCTGGGCCCCGAGAATCCCGTTGGGGAGCGTCGCGCCTGTGCATGCCGCCCCTCTCCGTGCTTGGCTCCCTGGGGGTGTGGCCTCGGCCGTCCCCTCTTCACTGCTGTGCCTTCCAGCTGCCTCCTCCCTTCCCGGGGGTAACTGTCCTTTCCGTAGGTTCTGCCTGGCATAGTGGTGCCCATGTGCCTTATTGCCCATGTCTGGTCTCCCTGCTGAATAAAGTTTTCTACGCCACCCCACTCTCGCCTTCTTTCCTGTGTGTGCGGAAGTTGCTCTAGGAGGGAGGTGGGGGGTTTGGGGTTTGGGGCGTGGGTGCCAACGTTGGAATTGCAGCGCTGGGCGTGTGGTGTGACTGTTGTATTGTTGCTGCCATCCCTCCTGGCTGCCTCTTTGCCCGAGGCTGCTGAGTTCCGCCCACTGACTGAGGCAGCCAATGGGGTTTGGGAGGCGTGTCCTGCATCGGCTTCAATGGCGGCACCCATGGTTTTCAGCCGCAGTGCCTTCTGGGATACCTGCTGGAGGACTATCGGGGTTTGGTAGGTGGGGAAAATGGCAGTCGAGCTGTCAGTCAGAGCCGAGTAGGCAATCTGCAACTGGGGTGGTAGCCAATTCCTTGCAGCCCCTGCTGCAGCGTGTTGTCTGTAGATCACCTACTTTCCCAACATCCGTCAGTAGGTAACTGAACAACCGAGGCTCAGCGTGTTGTCCGAATTGAGCCAATGGGTGGCTGCCATTTCTCCAACACAGGTTGATCTGGTCTCGATCTGAATTTGGGTCAAGGCAGGCCGATCGGCCCACCTTGACCCGGATTCAGGGTTTGGGCCTGAGGCAATGCACAGCCCTACTATTGATATGATACTTATCTTGATCCATCCAGAGTATTTGATAAGTGGGAACAGGTTTCTTCTATATACATAGTACATTTATACTGTATTTTATTCTCTCTCTCTCTCTCTCTCTCACACACACACACACACACACACACACTGTAAAGCGTTTGGGGGAAATTTATTTGAAAATTAAATTCAGACTTCTAGCATTTAAGAGAGCTGTGAAGACTACTCTCTTCTGCCAGGCTTATCCAGTTGAATTTTAATATGTTTTTAATAATGAATTTGTTTTTATTTGTTTTAATGTTTAATCTATTTTATGATTTTTGTATTTATATTTCTTGTTGTTCCCCGCCTCGATCTGGATGGAGAGGCGAGTTAGCAATAAATAAATAAATAAATAAATAATAAAAAGCCTAGTAGAATTGCATAAAATTATTTTAAAATCATGGAGGAAAGGCTATCAATGGCTATTAGTCATGATGATTCCAGGATCAGAGGTGCCATGCCTCTGAATACCAATTCCTAGAGATATTGCCCATAGGCATTTAGATGGTCATGGTGGGATAGGCTGACCAGATAAAATTCAGGTCAGGGCTCCTGTAACTTTAACAGTTGTAGAGAAAAGGGAATTTCAGCTAGTGTCATTTGTATGCAATTAGTTCCTGGTGAAATTCCCTCTTCATCACAACAGTTAAAGGTGCATGCACTATACTAGAGTGACCATATACAAAAGAAGGCAGGGCCCCTGCAACTTTAACTGTTGTGATGAAGAGGGAATTTCACCAGGAACTAATTGCATACAAATGACACTGGCTGAAATCCCCTTTTCTCTACAACTGTTAAAGTTACAGGAGCCCTGACCTGGATTTTATCTGGTCACTCTATGGTGGGAAATAGGATGCTGGACTAGAAAGGCTTTTGGTCTGATCCATAATGGTTCTTCTTCAGTCCTTAAAAATATGATAAATAAAAAGGGTAAACTGCTGGTGAAACCCTTCATCTATCACCTTGGTGTTTGCTCAAGCATATAAATCACATAGATACATACACATAAAAAACAACCTAACATGCTCCTTTAAAAAATACGGATGTGTGTATTAATAGGTCTACTCTGCTGGTTATATATTTATGACTTCTGGGAAAAAAAATCCATATCTACAGTAAGGCAATTTATTAAGACCAACTCAGTGTCAGAAAGTAGTGAGCAGACTTTCAAGTTTTCCAGATGAAAAAGAGTTCTGGAGAACCCAGAAGCTTGCTCACGATTATCTGAGATTTTGGTTGATCCTGAAAAATTTATTACTCTGCTATTGCTTTTGGATCCCCCACTCCCCCATGGATCTACAACACAGCTGCCTACAATTAGTATGACTTGTGAGTGTATCAACTTTAGGACTGCCCAATAGAGGGCACTAGAAACTTTCTGTTGACCAAGAGATTATGTTTTTCTTTTCTTATTTCTTTCCTTTCCTTTCCTTATTTATTATTTCGTATGACAGCGACATTGCATAAGAAAAAGATGCTAAAGCTACTTACTAGTGTTATCACAACTTTAAAAAAAACGTATTATTTTTCCTTGTCTTATATGAGCACAATCATGTCAATTTGTTAATAAACATAACACCCAAGATGTTCTAGTTGACCAGGGGGGTAATCTGCATAGGGACCTTTTCCAACATGATTCAGTTTAAAATGACATTTTCATGCATTTGGATTTGCTCCTCCTGGGGCAAATCCACCCTCATGTATAAGCCATTAAAGTGGCTTATACATGGGGGGGGGGGGAATGCTTTCGTGTGTCAGACTGCATGAGAAATTGCGTTAGTTCGGGCATATGTGGGTGGAGTCCCATGGCACCAACAAGCTTTCTTCTTCTTCTTCCTCTTCTACTACTATTACTACTACTACTAAAAAAAGCCATTAAACTTATGTGCAGGTCTGCTGGAAGCAGATAAGCATAGATTTAACACAAAAGGCAAAGCAATCCCCAATTCCAGACCTCGTTCTCCTCCCACGCTAAGTGCAATTGCAGACAGAGGTTGCATTCGGACAACACATTAGTCAATGGTGGGTTGAGTAGCCAACTCACAGTTGGTTATTTTGTGGGTACTCCCCACACAACATATTCCTACACAACTGTGGGTGGCTGGAGCTGGCGTTGAGTGACTAATAGTCAACCCAACATTTGACTGACACAGCCCCCGCCCCTCTCCCCACCCTCCCTCCTCTCTCAGTCCTCCCAGTCCTATCCCAGCAGCCTCTGCAAGTTGTGCCAGTTGTAGCAGAGTGGCAGCCACTGCTTTGGTCGCTCTTGTCGCCTGCCTCTATGGGCTTGTGTTTTAACCCTCTCACCACACGCCATTAACACACTCACCCTTCTACACAACACTTTAAATAACTGGCTTGGAGCTAAACAACTTGCAAGCCAGTTGTTTCTCTCAGTTGCTTATTTGGGCATAATAGCATACCGTCAGTAGTTTGTGAGCGGCACAACACAATAAGCAACACAACTGATGATTGTTCCCCCCCCCAGTTGCTTAATGTGTTGTCTGAATGCAGCCAATATGTTTTACTTCTGAGTAGATATGTTTTTCTGAGCTGTTTTCAGCTAGTTGTTCCTTGAAGCCATTAATATATTATGGGGAAATGTGTACCTCATATTCCCATTTTTATACTATCCTTCAAAGAAACTTGGGGTGGTGTTTGGGCCTTCCCCCACCCTCATTTTATCCTCCCAATAAGCCTGTGAGGTGAGGTAAGTTAGGCTGACAGAGTGTGTGTCTGGCCCAAGATCACCTAATGAATTTCATGGTTTGATAACTGATAGACTCTTTGACCACATTGAGGGGGAATCTACACTATAGGTTTGCTATGTTTTTAAAGGGTTGCGACTATTCTTTGGGCCACATGACACACTTACTGTAACGTTTTAAACACGTGGTAAATTTTAACGATTTAATGTGTTTTGTTCTTTTTTAAAAATTGAAAAATCATTGTAAATTGAATAATGTGTCTTTCCTTACCGTCTTATAGTCTCTGCTTTCAAACGTCTGATATCCAATCACGGAACTGTGGGGGTGTGGCATTCATTCCTGGCTGCCAAATGCTTTCTATTGCCATAGGCTTCCCTCATGGCTGCTGTACGTGAATGAATGCTAGGGAAAGGAAGGGGGTTTAGGAGGAAGTGGGCGTGTAATCTACAGTGAAAGGAAGGAACGTAACATAAAGAAAAGAAGAGAAGCGACAGTGAGACCTAACTATACGCAGAAAAGATGGTAAAACTTATTTACTAAAATGGAAGTATAAGATAATGTGGTCTAAGATGTTTTAAAACAATGAAATTAAATACGTTGAAATCAACATTTTAAAATGTAACAAGCACATGTGTAGATTCCCTCTCGGTTGGGTCTAGACTTAATCATGCTTAGGGAAGAGCCACTGAAATCATTGGGACAATTTAGTTACGACTAACTTAAGCACCATTAATTTCAATTAGTCTCCTCTAGGATTACTAAGGGCTTGTCTACACCAGCCTTTTATCCCGAGGTGATCACAAGGTCATCCCTGCGCGTCCAAATGATGCACAGCTGATCCTGGGTGAACCGGGGAGGAGCATTCAGTTCTCCTGGGATAACTAGGACTGTTTCCCCCCCATTTTTTCCTGCTGTTTCAGGACCATCCTGAGCTCTGCAGCCAGTGTGGTTCTTCCTCTCATGGTCCTCTTTCTTCCCCACGAGTAGCGGGGCTCAGGAAATGGGCACAGTGCTGTGCAGGGGGAATCGGTGGGCATCAGGGGTGAGGGAGAGAGCATTTTCGCTGACTTTGTTGTATATATATATATATTTTTAAAAACTGTTCCTTCGCACAGGATTGAACCTGTGCAATTGTGCAAATGTCTCCTCTTAAAAAAAACAAAAATACAATGGCGCCCCAGAATGTCCCTCTTTACTTCTGGGACAACTCGCTGGCGTGGAGCCCCTGAGGGACGATCCCAGAAGTGGAAAACTCCGTGATCATCCCTCTCCATACCCCAAGGGGCTGCAGGCGTAGATGAGCCCTAAATCTGGATCCAACCCATCATTTTAAAATGATCTAGAATAATTATTTCTGAAGTAGGATAATCTTATATCCAATAATCAACCGGATGTTATCAATCATTTTTTCCCCAAGTAAGGTAGAATTTTAACACAATGCCACCAAATAAGAAAAAAGGCACTGCCAAGTAATACAACACCATCAATGTTAAGAGACTGGAAAATTTTGCTTAGTCTTGCATCACTAATGCAAGATTCTGAGAATGCTCTGTTTTAAATGTACATAAATCAAAACATAATATATTGTCTTATTCAAATGAGACCAGTTCATTAGAAATGGATATGGTTAGATCTCTCTTTCCTATATTTAACATTATTTTCTCCTAATCAAAAATTCAACTATGATAGATAATTTATATTTGTGTATATATTAGGTAACAGTCCTTATGGATACTTTCAGAATCTATTCAAAAGAAGATAATTTTCAAATTCCTCTTAATCCAAACAAAAAAGCATCTACCATAACATACTTTAAAGCTGCAATTCTATACACACTTACCTGAGAATAAATTCATAGATCTCAGTAAAATCTGAGTAGACATGCAGAGAATTGCACTGTAAATATTGTAAAATAAGGGAATTTTCATTTGATCTTGTTATCACATCTTGAAATAAAATCACCTGCTGTCTGTGGATTAAGTCATACACATTAGAAAAAAACCTTTCCCACAAAAATTAGAAATCTGCATGATTTCTATTGGATCAAATTGAGGACAATATTATATTGAGACTATTGGGAGATAAATTATTTTTATACATACCCCATATTTCCAGTAGACCTGAAACAAGCAAGTTTGTTTTTATACATGATGATCTGTCTCTTGTAGAAACAACATTTCTGCCAAAGATTCAACAATGCTTATAGACTGAAGCCTACTTATCTATTATTATACAGTTTTATTCTTCCTGCAACTCACATTTGTTTGTACAGTGACAAATAAAAATGTCATTTGCTACTTATAAATAAGCCCTGATGTAGCTGTGTCAGCAAGTCATTAGCACAAATTGTTAACTGAAAACCAGATTCTTGTGTCTTGCAGGTTATTTTGCATTTTGCTCTTTAACCCTGGACTTGAAGTCAGAATCAGGCAGTTCCTGTTACCTTACATATTTCCCCTTTTTAAGGTGGATCTGGAGTTCAAAGGGATTCTGCATTTGTGGAGCAGATAAAAGTTTTATGTGCAGTAGAAAACAAATGATATTACAGTACATATAAATAATTTGGGATTTAAAAATAATTAAACCTGATGCACAGAAACATTGTTTTTGCATATTGTCCTGCTACCCATCTGCAAAAATCTATATACCTATATAATGAGGTCAGTGATCCAACCTTATGTGAAATGTTTCCCTTCATAATAGGTATGAGCTTAATAGATCAGTATGCTTGTTTGTGTTCAATGTACTGATAGATAAAAGGAAAATGCTGTATGCAGAATTTGAGGGACACTTGGTTGAAAAGAGGCAGCTTTGCTAGCAGCATAGAGTGGGATGGAGGTGGCATGACATGGGGAGCAATAAATGCACACATACAAGCTGGAATGAGTTGAAAACAGCCACAATTTTAGTGGTTGCAGTTCACATTGATTTGGTGTGGCATAGGGCATGGGCCCCATCACTGAACATCCCAGCTGCTGCCTGATACAACCAAGCAGTGGAAGCTGGTGGCATTGATGTCAGTATGGTGGAGAAGCCACTCCAGGTTTCAGTCAAAACCAGTCAGAACTCTAAAGGAGCTATCCAAGGTGCAATGCTCCTTGTTATTCTTACCCGTTCTCTCAGCAGCTTTTGACCTGCTCTGTGGGTTGGGAATTGGGGGCACTGTTTTACAGGGATTCAACTCCTATCTGCAGGGTAGGGTTTGGGGAAGAGCATTGCGTGGCTGCATCTCACCCCCATGGCAATTATGCTGTGGCGTGCCAAAGGGTACCATTTTGTCTTCAGTACTATTTCACATATATATGAAGCCGTTAAGATAGGGTGAGCCCATATGAAAAGGAGGACAGGGCTCCTGTATCTTTAAGAGTTGTATAGAAAAGGGAATTTCAGCAGGTGTCATTTGTATGCATGCAGCACCTGGTAAAATTCCTTCTTCATCACAAGCGCCTGCAGCTTTAACAGTTGTGATGAAGAGGGAATTTCACCAGGTGCTTCGTGCATACAAATAACACCTGCTGAAATACCCTTTTCTATACAACTGTTAAAGATACAGGAGCCCTGTCCTCCTGTCCATATGGTCACCCTAGTTTAGCATGGCTATTAGGAGTTTGGGAGCAAGGTGCCACCAGTACACTGATGCTACTCAACTTTATTTCTCCATTACAGCTGAGTCAGGAGAGGCCATGCATGAACTGGACTGGTGCTTAGCTGCAGTGGTGGGCTAGATGAGGACCAATAAACAGAAACTGAATCCCAATGAGACAGAGGTCCTGTGGGTAAGTAGTTCCTAGGTCTGGGAATTTGGGAGCTTACCTGTTCTGGATGGGGTTACAATCTTTGAGCGTCATCACATTTGCTTACTATTGCTTCTCTGCCCGCGTTTGTCCCTCATTACCTCTTTTGAAAGAGGCAGTAAACAACGTACACGTGGCCCATTCAATGGGTCATTTTGATCCTGCACACTGCAGAAGACAGTGGCAACTTCCATCTTTAAAATTAAATCAGACTTTTTTTGTCACGAGAAGAAAGCTAGAAGGGCTGGGTGGTGCACGGGAGGCAGGCGTAGTCGTGAGAGGGAACCGTGAAAATCCATGAGTACCCAGTAATGAGCGTGCAATAAAACACTCATCTGATGGAGCTCATAGTGAAAGAACAGGTAGCTCCTAGATTTCTTACTGTGATTAGAAGCCTAAGTTACTTCTCTGGCACGTAATGTCTTTTACCAATTTTGGCTGGTATACAACTGATGCCTGTTCCTGGATAGGGATAGCTTAACCACTGTGATCCATGCATTCGTAACCTGAAGACTGGACTACTGATTTGCCTCTATGTGGGGGCTGCCCTTGAGGTTGATTCAGAACATGCAGCTAGTGCAGAATGCTGCAGCAAGGGTGTTGAATGGAGTGTGCTGCCATGCACACATATATGGTTTTACGAATGCATCCTGCATCCACCCTGCGAGCGCTCACCACCACCCTGCGAGCACAGTCTGCCCCAATGAGCTAGGCCATGTGAGCCTCTTACCCCAATTGGAGTATGAAGGCAGGCAGGAAAGCATGCATTCTGGAGCCTCTGGAAAGTGTGCACTTCCCCCGGGCATGCTAATGTTGGCCACCATTAGCGTGCCTGGGGGAATTGCACACTTTCCAAAGGGCCCAGCATTGATGCTCTTTCCTCCCATCTACACCGGAAAGAGTGCCACGGTGGAGGGGCAGCTGGGAGTATCAGCCGCCCTCTTCCACGGTAAGTTTATTTTTATTTTTTTAAAAAAATGGGGGGAAGGACTGCGGAGGTGGTGCAGCGAGCTTATGGCTCGCTGTTCCACTCCCTTCCCTGCCCAGCCCATGGCGACCGATCAGTGGTTGCAATAGACTGGGCACGCATTGCTGAAGCTCCGGAGCAACAGCGACAGACAGCAAAAGCCATTGTCGCATTGCTCAAAACTAAAAAAGTTGGGCTAAATGCCTGACTTTTTTTAGTGCGGAGCTTTGGGACTTTGCCCCTAGATGGCTTCAGAGTGATGGCAGCATCATGTAATCCACCTGCTGCCACTCCGAATCCACCACGAGGGAAAGTGACCGTCTAGAGGTACCCTCAGTCTCATGCAATCCCATTTGTTCAGTAATGAGACCCAATGCTCCCACTGAGCTTAACTCAGATTGTAGGCACTGCCTACCTGAGCTCTGCAACACAAGCAACGTGTACTGGTTTCACTGCTCCAGAATGTTGCGCCAGCTAAACCCTTTGAGAATTCCCAGCCTTGCCATTATAAAATTTGAACACACACAATATGTTCACACTAACATAAAGACACTTAACTGGAATAATATCAAAACGGTTCTTTCCAAAGAGCCAATGAAGTGGGACAGTCATCAATGTACATCATGCTTCAGTACCAGCCATAAAATTGATTCACCAGTTTTTATGATTGTTTGTGCTAGACAATCCTTTCCCTTGTTAGTGTGTGTCAAAGATGGCATATGAATTGTGATGCAAAGCAAACTGCTGTTAAACTGAGTTGATGTTTCAAGAGGACCTCTGCCTATTGCATGAAGAATATGTTTAAATTTCCTCAGATGATATCGCTGATTAATCTTAAGAATCCAAGGAAACATTTACTGATCTTAAGAATGTAAGGAAACGTTAGGCAAAGCTTGCCCCAGATTTAAGTTTCCCCTGGTTTCCACCGTTTGACCTAAATGGAAAAGTGTGGAAGCCCCAGGCTAGTGGTAGTAAATGGAATCAGGGGTAGGTAGAAGGTAGTTTGGGATCTACTCATATCTCTCTGGGATTTCTGACTCCCAATTGGCAATAACAAAATGGCTGGTTTCAGACAACACATTAAGCAACAGAGGGGGGAAAATAATCATCAGTTGTGTTGCTTATTGTGTTGTGCGGAGGGTAACACGCTGTTCACAAACTACTGATGGTATGCTATTCCACCCAAACAAGCAACAGAGAGAAACAACTGGCTTGCAAGTTGTTTAGCTCGAAGCCAGTTGTTTAAAGTGTTGTGTGGAGGGGTGAGTGTGTTAATGGCATGCGGTGAGTGGGTTAAAACACAAGCCCATAGAGGCAGGTGGCAAGAGCGACCAAAGCGGCGGCTGCCACACTGCTACAACTGGCACAACTTGCAGAGGCTGCTGGGATAGCACTGGGAGGACCGAGGGAGGAGGGAGGGAGGGAGGGATGGGAGAGGGGCAGGAGCTGTGTCAGTCAAATGCCAGGTTGACTATTAGTCCACTCAACGCCAGCCCCAACCACCCACAGTTGTGTAGGAATATGTTGTGTGGGGAGTACCCACAAAATAACCAACTGTGGCTCAATTCGGACAACACGATAAACAACTGGTGTGGGGGAAACAATCGTCAGTTGTTTTGACTATTGTGTCATCCAAATGCTGCCATAGTCAACTCAGCGCTGATCTTCATCCACACCACAGTTGATTATTTATTACCATGTTGTATGGGGAGTACCCCCTAGGGTTAGGGTTAGGGTTAGTCAACCCACCATTGACTATCGTGTCATCCGAATTGAGCCAATGACTCCCTACCCAAAATTATACTGCTGAAATGCAGAATGCTTGGGGGGGGGGGGTTGTGGATTGTTGTGTGGAAGGATTGTGACCTTTGTTCAGTTCTACTACTCAAAAGAAATTCCTGTGCTCAGAATTTTTTAATTCTAGGAGTATATTTTGCACAGGTTCCAATTAGTGAATCTCAAAGTTCTAGTAAAAAAACAAAGTGGATTCTGCCAATGGGAGCCCCCTCCCCTGCAAGATTAATTACACTTCAGGGGGAGGGGATTTTCATCAGGCTCACAGATGGGGAGGGAAGGGTTAAAACTCCCCTCACACTGCAGTCCCAGTCAAAATTGTCATCCTCAATCCCACTCCACACTTAGGGTGCTTCCAAATGGATGGCTTGATATTTAGCTTGATTCGTGGAGCAACCCCATTTTGGCTCCAATCCTGTCAGCACAGGGACACAAAATTCATTTTTAAGTAGGAATGTTGCCTTTTCTGATTTAAAACAGTTCTTGAGAGATAATTTCTTCAGCAAGCAGTATTTTCAACCTTCCTAGCTTGCTCAGAAGGTTGCAGATAACCACCCAACCTCCAACCTGGCCACTGCTTTTGAGCCCTTGAAGCCTGGTGGGCAAGCCCCCAAATGTATATAAATCCTTGTCACTGATTGTATTTTCCACCACAGTCAAATCCTTGCTCTTAATTTTATTTTCATTTCTTTTGTTCTGTTCAAATTTAAATTCAACAGAGGTTTTCGAGTGATGATTCCATTTCTTTTCTGGTTTGAGGGTGTCTCTACATTAAGAAAAAAAAAAAACCCTTACCAGGTCTTGGGTCTTTTTGTGTTCACAGTGGCAGCAACCAACAGTGGCCATGTGATTTTGAATTAAAAAGGGAATGCTATTGCAGCCTATTCTTTTAAAGAAAACAGCGCCATTTAGTGGTGGAATAAATTCCATCATAAATTAGATGCTGAGTTATCTTCGTGTTTTTAAAACACGGGATTACTGGGAAAAACTGCAGGAGAAGTCCTAGCTGTTGGCGACGTCATGTAATTGACCTGCAAACTTCTGTGAGTGCCCAGTCACGAATGTGCTATAAATTGCTTGTTTAGAAAAACCCTGAGAGAAATAAAGATTCAGCCTGGTATTTGGTTTAGGGTTGGTTTTAATTCCTCCCCTCACTGAATGGAATAAGAGGAGGCTTCTTTCTGCCTGATGTGGGGAAAGAGAAAATGGAGAGCTGATGTAACTAGCAGCCACCTGGCTTGGGACTGGCTTGTTGGCTGCACAACTAGTTAAGGATGCCTATTTTCCAGCCAGCCAGTTCACTACTTTGGGATGAGTAGACCAAAATAAGATTTTCAAATTATAAATAGGGGCTGATCTGGATGAGGGTGTACATTTTGTCTTCTGTCTCAGTCACCCACCAAGTTTTATCTGGATTTGGTTTGCTAATTTTCTTGCAGAGGGTTTCACTTGGCTTTTTGCTTTCTTCATAGCAAAGGATTCCTTTCATGGGTACAGAGATGTTGGTTGTGGGAATGAGTTGGTTCTCACAATTACAACTGAAGTGTAGTTGGAGGAGAAGCAGGGTTGGCTCCATATATGTCTCCCCAGGGGGTTAGGTTCATAGGCTACCCACCACCGTCAGCTGCATCCATAGGTTGGCTGTGGCAGGCAGTATGATTGGTTCATTCCATCTGCTGTCTCAGCAGGAAGGCTTATAGCAATTTTCCTTGTATGACAAAATACTGGAAGTTGTAAGCAATAATGTTGTGGCCTGTTTCAACCAAGTCCTCTATATATTTCCCAACCTTTCTCTCCCTGCATCTTCTTCCAGTGGTGGCCACAAAAGCAAAACGATGAGGTCCCTTCATTTGTATGTCTGCTCTGGGCTATTATCGTTTCTAATTGGGCCATATTATAAACTAGATTGTCATAATTGAATTATTCTACAATGATTATAAATATCTGAGTACAAAAAGGCCTGTACATCAGCCTAGAACAATGTATTTCACATTTCTTCCTATGTTACAGTTCTGTGATTTTGGGGTGAGCAGAAGTAGTTCTCCATCCAGTGAATTGTTGGTGGGCCAGACAAAAGTGGGTAGGGTGACCAGATAAAATCCAGGTCAGCGCTCATGTAACTTTAACAGTTGTAGAGAAAAGGGAATTTCAGCCAGTGTCATTTGTATGCAATTAGTTCCTGGTGAAATTCCCTCTTCATCACAACAGTTAAAGTTGCAAGGGGCCTGCCTTCTTTTGTATATGGCCACTCTAGTATAGTGCCTGCAACTTTAACTGTTGTGATGAAGAGGGGATTTCACCAGGAACTAATTGCATACAAATGACACTGGCTGAAATTCCCTTTTCTCTACAACTGTTAAAGTTACATGAGCCCTGACCTGGATTTTATTTGGTCACCCTAAAAGTGGGGTAGAGATTGGGTTGTTTGGTGGGGAAGACAAACAAGGAGGTGAATATTCACTGTTAAGATTATACTCGGTGGTGAATATTTCTCTCTTTATACTTAGCAGTAAGGTCAATTTATAATGAACTATCTGGGTATCAGTCCAAACATGTGTATCAAGCATTGTCCTTGGGACCCAGAATTCATGTTATTTTATAAACTACTTAGCTATCCAAGGACATTTCTCAACATTCACATATCCTTTATGAATTGATCAACCGTTGGTTGTCTTCCAGACTGACATCTGTGGGAAACACTCAGGCCTGGACACTATTAGGTATGGGACCAGTGGGACTCAGGTTCAAGCCCCCACTTGGCCATGAAGCTCACTCAGTGACTTTGGGCCAGTCACTGGCTTTCAGCCTAACCTACTTCATAGGGTTGTTATGAAGATAAAATGGAGAGGAGGAGGAATATGTGTGCCATCTTGGGAGCCATGGAGCAAAAGGTGGGATGTAAATGTAATAAATAAATTAGCTATTCTGGTACTGACAATTCAGGTTTGTTTTGCTTTCTTTAGTTTTTGTGTTATTATTCCTTTGCAGTTTGCCCAATTCCATGCTTGCCCTAAGCTGTGGAAAATGTTTGCTATTTCAGATGATGCCTGGATGGAATACCTCCCAACCTCCTTTATATGATTGATTTGATATTGTTTCTTTTGACCATGTTCAAAGGAGGCATTTGAGTTGCAATAAGGTAATGAACACTTCCTATCTCCATGGGTGCTTCCAGATAGAGTGCTCCTGACGTTACCGGTCAAAAGGCATTGTGTAGTTATTCCATCTTTTTCTCCTTATTGATGTTTTGGGGGGAAAGAAGAAGAAACTTTGGAAAAACACAGAAGGGTTAGAAGTGGAAGACAATCCCTTGTAAAAATGTGTTAATGAGACAGGGCAATTGCATGATAAAGTATCAGCTGGAATGATCCCATGAAGCACTTTTCCAAACACCCTTTTGTAGTAAATCCAAGGAAAAGAATTTCGGGTGGTAGGAATTTACCATTTCAGACATATGTATTCAGTATAAATTGGAGGCAAATGTGAGAGAAGGAAATAAAGTTAAATTCAACCGGGGGTTGTCTTCATGGTGCCAAGTTGGTGCCGCTTTCCGCCAAAACCACGTGGTTCTACTTGCCTGGGGTGGCTTTGGGAGCATGGGGTTTCCAGAGGTCATCTGGATACTGGAACTGCCCCCCTGCCCTCTTTCTGGTTTCTGGCGACCAATCACCAGTTGCCTTCCACCAGGACCACCCACCAGATCAGCCATGGAGTGAGGCCAGAGGGCGAAAGAGCTGTACTGACCTCCCTCCCACCAAAAAAATCAGGGTAAGTCCCTGACTCTTTTTCTGCACAGCTTCACGGGAAAGCCCCAATGTGACTACGAATCTGTGGCTGCATCATATAACTGATGTAGCTCAGATTCACAGCCACCACAGGGCTTTTATCATGCATAGATAGACCGTAGGGCACATTTTAAAGATACAATTATTATTATTTAAAATGACGACAACAACAACAATAACTTAAAACTGTTTATTCACCATAAAACATTTTATGGATACACATTAAAAATGTAAGGTGTGAACTTATCTTAATTAATAGTTGCTCTCCCTCACTGAATTATATGTTGTTATAAATGGGATCATTGCTGACATTATTAGATAGCCTGATGAAACTTCAAATGTCAGTTATCATGGATCATTATCTCTGATCACATTAGATCAACAATATCCAATAACAGAAGCTGATGTGGAAAGAAATATGCCTATCATAAGCTGGCTATCCATTTAACACATGAAGGCTGCTCTTTTTAAATGAAACAAATGAGGTAACACTTAATACTGCCTCTGGTGGTATAGGTAACTGAAAAGCTTGCTGTTCGTTCACCAACAGAAGTTGTAATAGAAGATATCCACTTTATTCTCTGGCACCAGTAAATTAATAATTATGTTCATCAACATACCCAGAAGCAAAGAATTCCCTAATAAAGGCAGCTGTCAAATTGTGTGTAGCCAGAGGATTCAGCGCATTTTAAATTAGGGATAGCAGACTTCTTCCACCTGGGGAGCCAGATTTTCCTGGTCAAGCTTAAATGATGACAAGGGGTTCAGGGCCAGTTCAAAACATTCAGCTCCCTGAGTCAAAGGCAGGAGCCCTGCCTTCTATTGTATATGGTCACTCTAGTATAGTGCCTGCACCTTTAACTGTTGTGATGAAGAGGGAATTTCACCAAGAACTAATTGCATACAAATGACTCTGGCTGAAATTCCCTTTTCCCTACAACTGTTAAAGTTACATGAGCCCTGACCTGGATTTTATCTGGTTACTCTAGGTGTGTGTAAAGTAGATAATACCAATTTAGCAGCTCTCTGTTATCCTATCCCTTAACTAGATAGAGTTCTAAGCACCTGGAGCAGACTAAAAGCAACAACAGTAGCAGAAGTGGAGAGATGTAATCACTTTCTATACTGATGGCATAAAAATGGAGTTCAACATTCTTGTGCTCTATCTTTGTATTGTTCAGAGTAAGCAGAGAGTGGCCTATTAGTAGGGGGCATTTACAAGCATGGTTTAAATCTTACAAATTAGTTATCTGGGCCAGTGCTACTAGATCTCCCTGAAAGTGTCTCTGTCTTTCAGCATATTTGCATACCTCATCACATCTATTTTCCCCCATCCCATAAATTAATTAATTCTCTGTTTCATGGTGGTCGTTGCAATTATTGATTGTTATAACAGTGATAGCCAAGGGGTGGGTCTAGAGTACACCAGTGAGTCACTGGAGCCTTCTAAGTTATTAATTTAAGGACAATCAGTTATAATTGCATCCAATGTAGTGTGAGAGGTTAACGGGTTTTACTTTCAATTAAGGATTGCAAACGCTAGGTATCTCTCAAACTTAAAAAAAAAAAAAAGATTGCTGCATCTCCTGAGTATAAAGCCCTACATGCTTCAAAACCTATAAAGCTCTATATGACTTGGCCTGTCTCCTTCCTCCCATATTTATTTATTTATTTATTTATTTACAAAATCTGTATAGCGCTCCATATCTGAAACCAATTTCAGAGTGGTGAACATAAGAATTAAAACAGTAAAAGATACAAAAATGAAAACACCATTATTATACTAAAAAGAACAACACTACAGAATTCCAAGAATAACCTTGGCTGTCAGTCAAGGAATGCTTCCAGGAATAAGACTCTTTTCAGGCAGCACCAGAAACAACACAGCGTTGGCACCTGCCTGACCTCCAGGGGCAGGGAATTCCACAGGAAGGGAGCCACCACACTGAAGGCTTTTTCCCAATCAGGCCATAGGTCCACGTGAACCACCAGGAGCGGGCCTTCTGATTACTTCATTGACTGGGCAGGTTGGTAAGGGAGAAGGCGTTCTCTCAGGTATCAGAATTAGGGATTCTGTTGGTGTACTGCCCACCCCGCTGCTCAACAGACTCCCTAGCTGAGCTGACAGAGGTGGTCTCTGGTGTACTGTTGAGGTCCCCCAGACTCTTGGTTCTGGGGGAAGTCAACATTCATGCCGAGGGCACTTTATCTGGGGCAGCTCAGGATTTCATGGTCTCCATGACAACCATGGGACTGTCCCAACATGCCATCGGCCCGACGCATGTAGCAGGGCACACTCTAGACCTGTTTTTTTCAAGTGGACATGGAGATGGGGATCTGAAAGTGGGGGACTTTACATCAACCCCTCTGTCATGGTCAGATCACCACCTGCTGAGGTGGGGGACCCATTAAGATGGTCCGCCCCCGGAGGCTAATGGATCCAGATGGTTTCCAGAGGGCTCTGGGGAGTTTTCCGGCTGATAGGGCTGATAGGGCTGTCGAAACCCTGGTTGATCTGTGGAATGCAGAAATGACCCGGGCAGTTGACACGATTGCTCCTGAGCGCCCTCTCCTGTGTAGAGCTCGTACGGCTCCGTGGTATACCCCGGAGCTGAGAGTGATGAAACAAAACAGGAGACGGCTTGACGGCAGATGGAGACGAACTCCTGATGGATGCAATCAAACACTGGTAAGTGCTTATGGTAAGCTGTATTCAGGGGCAGTGAGGGCAGCAAAAAAACAATACTTTGCTGCTACTATTCAATCATCAACCTGTCACCCAGCGGAGCTTTTCAGAGTTGTCCAGGGGCTTTTACATGCTGGACCCAAGGACATGGTAGAACCATCTGAGGCCCGCTGTAATACATTTGCTGGGCACTTCCAGAATAAAATCTCTGGCATCCGTCAGGACTTAGACTCTAGTGTTATAGCAGGTGAATCTAGTGAGGTATCCAGAGCACAGGCTTGTCCTGCTTTCTTGGATGAGTTTCAGTTGGTGCAGCTCGAGGACATTGACAAGGTGCTTGGACAGGTTCGTGCAACCACTTCCATATTGGATCCTTGCCCCTCTTGGCTAATAAAAGCTAGCAGGGATAGAACAACTGGCTGGGCCAGGGAAGTGATTAATGCCTCTTTGCAAGAGGGAGTGGTCCCAGGCCTCCTGAAAGAGGCGGCAGTGAGACCACTCCTAAAGAAATCTTCCCTGGACCCTGAAAATCTTAATAACTACAGGCCAGTAGCAAATGTTCCATTCCTGGGCAAGGTCCTGGAGCGGGTGGTTGCGAGCCAGCTCCAGGCACTCTTGGATGAGACTGATTATCTGGATCCATTTCAGTCGGGTTTCAGGCCTGGTTTTGGTACGGAAACAGCCTTGGTCGCCCTGTATGATGACCTATGTCGGGAGAAAGACAGGGGGAGTGTGACTCTGTTGATTCTCCTTGATCTCTCAGCGGCTTTCGATACCATCGACCATGGTATCCTTCTGGGACGACTGGCTGAGTTGGGAGTGGGAGGCACTGCATTGCAGTGGTTCCGCTCCTACTTGGTGGGTCGGCTCCAGAAGGTGGTGCTTGGGGAACATTGCTCGGCCCCGTGGATTCTCCAGTATGGGGTTCCGCAGGGGTCAGTTTTGTCCCCCATGCTGTTCAATATCTACATGAAACCGTTGAGTGCAGTCATCCGGAGTTTTGGAGTGCGTTGTCATCAGTACGCTGATGACACGCAGCTCTATTTCTCCTTTTCATCTTCATCAGGTGAGGCTGTGGATGTGCTGAACCAGTGCCTGGCTGCGACAATGGACTGGATGAGGGCTAATAAACTGAAACTCAATCCAGACAAGACTGAGATGCTGTTAGTGGATGGTTCCGCTGACCAGATGGAGGGTGTTCAACCTGTTCTGGATGGGGTTGCACTCCCCTTGAAGGAGCGGGTTTGTAGCTTGGGGGTTCTCCTAGAACCATCTTTGTCACTTGAGGCGCAGGTGGCCTCAGTGGCACGGAGTGCCTTCTACCAACTTCGGCTGGTGGCCCAGCTACGTCCCGATCTGGACAGGGATAACCTGGCTTCAGTTGTCCATGCTCTGGTAACCTCCAAGTTAGATTACTGCAATGCGCTCTACGTGGGGCTGCCTTTGAAGACAGTTCGGAAACTGCAGCTTGTGCAGAATGCAGCGGCCAGATTGATAACCGGAACCAGTAGGTTCGAACATATGACCTACTCTGGCTTGCTTGCATTGGCTGCCTGTATGTTTCGGAGCCTGATTCAAGGTGCTGGTTTTAACCTATAAAGCCTTACACGGCTTGGGACCACAATACCTGATGGAACGCCTTTCCTGACATGAACCTACCCGAACACTACATTCAACATCTAAGGCCCTCCTCCGAGTGCCTCCTCCGAGGGAAGCTCGGAGGTCGGCAACAAGAGAGAGGTCCTTCTCTGTGGTGGCCCCCCAATTGTGGAACGATCTCCCTGACGAGGCCCGCCTGGCGCCAACAGTGTTATCTTTTCAGCGCCAGGTCAAGACTTTCCTCTTCTCTCAGGCATTTGGCAATATCTGAGGAGCCTGGGTTTGTTTTGTTTTTGTAGCTTTTTGAAGTGTTGTAGTGGTTTTTAAATGTACAGATTGTGTGTATGTTGTATGTTTTTGCTGTTTTAATTTTTGTATATTGTTTTTAATTGTTTTTAATCCTATGTAAACCACCCAGAGAGCTTTGGCTATGGGGCAGTATACAAATGTAATAAATAAATAAATAAATATTTATTTATTTATTTATTTAATCTACTTACAATATTTATATACCGCTCAGTTATCTGAGACAGTTCCCAGAGCAGTGAACACAGGTATAAACAGTAAAACAAAGGAGATTAAAAAAAAAATTAAAATTGTTCAATTTAAAAGCAAAGGAACCAGAAAAACAGTGGCTAGTCAGATGAGGAAGGCTTCTCGAAACAGAGTTGTTCTCAGGAGGCGCCGGAAGCAGCCTAGTGTTTAGGGCTTTGTACATGAGCCTGTCTGGGCGTTCAACAGAGGCTCTTCTCTTGGGACTGGTGCCATTGAAGGCATGTTTGGTCCTTCTCAGTTGCCACTCCCAAGCTCTGGAACACTCTGCTGAAAAAGGCTAGTTTGGCCCCTTTCTGTTGCCTTTCTGCCAACAGACAAATACTATATTTTTTTATTCAGGCAGGCCTGTGGCATATAAGCTGGTCTGTTGATGAAAGTTTTTTTTTTAAAAAAATATTGTTGCTGTTGTGTTTGTAATTGTTATTTGTTTTTATGTTATGTTTTAATTAAGGTTTTGTTTTTGATATGTATTAAATAATGGTGTGTTGAGCACAATTTTTTGGCCCAAAAAAAAAGGTGGGACATGAATTTAATAAATAAATAGCATCAAATTTTGTGTAAAATTATCTTAAGATGCCTTTCTCTCCTATTCTGCAAAATATGGGTTTTCATTTGTTTTGTAAGCAATATTTTACTCCATTAAATATCTCTTTGTATATATTTTCACTTTACTTCATTAAATATCTCTCTATAACAGAACTAGATTAACTATGGAAAAGGATTGTATCCACCCACTCCCTGACCCCAAATGGTGAGTATAACAAAGAGCAAGGATACGAGCAAGGAAGAATGACATAGTATGCCTGCTGCTTGGCTGATTTCAATAAAGTTGGTGCTAGGAAACAAGAAAAGTGAGTTTCAGAGCTGCACTTATCTGCTGTTCAATCTTAAATGACAGGAGCTTAGGCTTACACAAGGAATTGGTATTAATATCTGGAAATCTTGGTTTAGGGCAAACAAATAGTGGTTTCAGTTGATTTCACTTCTCATTTCTAAAGTATCTATGGATTTATGGGGGGGGGGGAGGAATTCTTGCTTCCCAAAAAGACTCTGATGTTGCAGAGATGTTGCAGTGCAACAATAATTATTATGCAGTGCAATAATAATTTCAGTAGTCTTACCCAGCGAAATGCTAAGTTAGATCTCCGTGTTATGACTGAGACAAAATAAATAAATAAAAATAGACAATTATACATGTCAGTAATAAAAAATATGATTAATTCTAGGTGAATTTATTCTAAATTTATTCTAAATTCAATTCTATTGGATTTAGAATAAGCTTTCAGGTTACAGCACAATCCTACACATGTCTACTCAAAAATAAGTCCAATTGAGTTCAGTGGGACTTACTTGCACGTAAGTGTGTATAGCAGCTTATCTCTTTCCCTTTCAGCACCCCCGGTCAGACCAGAACTACACATTACATTTGCTTCATAATATTCTCAGTTACTGAGATTTCTATGCCATCGTTCTACTCCAATCAGAAGTGTTCACAATTTTTTTTTAAAAAATTACCAGAAAAATAGACTAAACTCATAAGAATCCATCAAATGAAACAATAGAACACATAAAAACACAAAAGTGAGTACCCCTGGTTTAAATGATGGCAGAAGACTATCAATGATGGGACAACACTCATCTCTTGGGGCAGGGAGTTCCACAACCTGGGCTTTCACAAAGAAGGCTCATTCCCTTGTCCCCATGATCGGCTGCTGGTGGGAAACATAGAAGGGCACCTGCTGCTGAATGCAGGAGATGGGCAAGACCATACACGGGGACATGGTTCTTAATATATTCTGATCATAAACCTTTAGGGCTTTCACCTTGGAATGCTTTTGGAAATAAGCAAAGTGAAGGAGCCTATGTGCACCTGCTGTGAAAAAAGGGAAATTCCATTTTGGGGATCATTAGGAAAGGAATTGAAAATAAAACGGACAATATCATATTGCCTTTATACAAATCAGTGATGCAACCAGACTTGGAATATTGTGTACAGTTCTGGTCACCTCACTTTTAAAAGGATAATACAATCTGTGGGACTTTTGAGCTTGGAAAAAGGTTAGTAAGAGAGAAATAGAGGTCTATAAAGTTATGCAAAATGGGAAGAAAGTAGATAGGGTTCATATTTGTTTGTTTAATTTGTATCCCTTTCTACTAGGGAATGGTATTCAAGGAGGCTAACAATAATAAAAGCCAACATTTAAAATAAAATCATAATTAAAACAATCATAAAACAAACACATTGAAACACAATTTAAAAACCCAACAATAAGAAGTAAACTAAAAATTAGGGCTTCCGAATCCCGAACTGAAGCAGGCCTATTCAAAACAAATTAGTCCAAATCCGGATTGGTCTGAAGTGGGTTGGTTTGATCCAAAGTGCGAATAGCCAGAACTTACCAGACTCGTCTGCTTGTGCCCAGCAGCCAGCCATCCTCCATGCGAGCTGACTTTTTTTTTTTATATATATAGAAGATGGGGGATCTACAACAGCAGCCATAAATGGCAATTTCTGGAATGTGTTTTGCAGCTGCTCGGTGAATGTCCAGGAAACCACATCATCTGAGCCACTTCAGATGTCTGAATCTTGCTTTGGATCCAGATCTGAAGTGGGTCAGATCGGATCCAAAGCAGGCCAAGGTGGATCGGGGTTGATTCAGAAGCTCCTAATTGGCCTCTGAAGCGAGTTGGGGTGTGTGTCTGCGCACAGCCCTACTAAAAATAATACATTCATAATACTAGAATCCAGGGTCATCCAATGAAGCTGAATTCAGGTAAAAGGAAGTACCTCTTCCCACAGTGCATAGCTATTTTAAAAATACACATTCTCTCTCTCTCTCTCTCTCTCTCTCTCTCTCTCTCTCACACACACACACACACACACACACACACACACACACACGTTAGGACGTGAGAGAGAGGTGGCAATTTTGCGATCACAAAACTGCAACATTGGCATAATGGAAGCCTTTTACTTTCAGAACTTCTTTCATTGAATGTGTTTCCATTCACTGGACATGAATGTACAGCGGATGTACAACTTCTAGACACTTGTAGCTTATAGTTACCAAATTTTATTTTAAAAATAATTTCTATGTATAGATCTATAACAAAACTAATTGGCACTAACACTGTGCCTTTGTAATGATTTTGGCTCTGGCAAAATCCAAAGAGGATTGTATATATGTGTCAGCCCTCTGCATTCCTAGCAACAGGATCTGATCCTGATGTGGTTGTATGGAACATTTGAGCATATGGTAATAATGAAAGTGTAGTCAACAGAGATAATATAATTTATTGAGCCAGCAAATAAAAAGATGTTATAAATTGCCTTCCTTCATTGTTGACAGTTTTAAAGAGATACATAAAGTACAAATAGCTCTTGCATAAAATCACAACGTTTTCTAATAATCTCCCTGACATTTTACCCACATCATTGCTGGAACATCCATATGTTTAGCAATATGAGTGTTGGGTAACAGGGTAACATTATGACTGCAATCCAGAGAAACTTAATCATGCTTAAGTCCTGTTGAAATCTAGCAGAGAAACCAGCATGGAAAATGCTAGTTGCAATTAACTAACATCCAATTGATATCAGCAGAATTTAGAGATACTCTATTACTTTCTCTAGATTTGGACGAACACCTTATTGTTATCATAAGTGCATCCTGTGCAATATGTTCAGACATGTGTTCAAGTTAGTACACCTACAGTGAAATCCTATGCATGTCTACTCAGAAGTACCCTCTCCCTGAGTTCAATGGTACTTACTCTTGGGTAAACTGTGTATAGGATTGCAGACTTATTGTGGCTCTTAGTCTCACACTTACAATGATTCTCATGTTACTTTTCTCTACTCACATCTTTTAGTAGTGGGTCAGAAAGCAATCCATGCTAATTTCTTTAAAGAAAAGTTAGAGACTTGGAGTGTTACATCTGCACTAGATCAAAGTTATGAATAGGTGAAAGGAAGATTGGAACCTGCTGTAAGTGTTTCTATAAGTACTGAAATAACTTAGTGCTTCTTGTCTTCTCCATGGTACCTTGTCCTGTGATGAGCAGGTTCCTCTTTCTTCAGATGATGAAGAAAGAAGTAAACAAAGACCATGTGGCCCATTCAGTGGGTGGAGTTTGGTGTTTTGTTTTGGCGCTGCTTATCCTGCACACAGCAGGAAATAGCTGCACATTTTGCTTTCCCCCCAAAAGCTGGATTTACCAGGGTCTATTTTGTGCAGGAGCAGGAGATGCATGGGAGCTGAATGTCGTTGTCAAAAGGACCCGCGAAAACCCATGAGTAGCCAGTAACAAACGTGCAATAAAACACTTGTCTGATGACGCCCATTAATAAATAAAGACATGCACAATGTTGTAGCAAAGCTTTCAGGACCCTTGGTGAAACATCAAATTGGTACCCTAACTTTAACTTTACCTAATCAAAATCAAAATCAAGCTCATACTCAGCTACACCCAATTTTAACAATAAATACTGTTGTGCTGTAATCTTTATTTAGCTATCAGTGTCCAAATGTACCAATGAAACTTTAGTAATTGCTACATTTATTTAATTTCTATAATATGCTGAAGGTAACATTTTCTTCATATATATCCTAATTCGCTAATGTGATTTCATCCACTTTAATATAAGCATGATGCATTTTGTAAAAAAAACAAAACAAAATTTTCCTGGCTCTTTGACATGAAAAGTCATTTACCACTTCATCAAAACCTACATTCCTTGACAAAGAATGTGCAACTGAAATAACTTTTAAACTAGAAAATGTTACTTGGGGAACTGTGGGTTGCAGATAGAATTTTATTACTGAAACTTGGTAAGTTAATTGTTATAATATTGAATTTCACGTACGTGCATGCATTCTGATCTCCAGAGACGCCAACCAGCATGCAAAAATGATTACCTAAAAGGTGAGGGGGGAGGTGCTGGACCTTATCCAGGTGTCCACTCCATTTCATCCATCAGGTGATCTGCCGTGCCAGTGTTGACAACCAGATAGGATCTTAGGGAGCAAGGGCCTCATAAGAGCAGCAGGAGGCATGCAGTCTTCTGCTGTATTCAGGATTCCCACAACTGGGGTCAATCCAAAGAAAGTTAAATGTACTTAATTCTCTGTGAAATAAAGGGGCTGAGTTGCGTAGTTAGGTCTGTGTGTGGGTCTTGTAGAGAATGCCTGCCATTCTCATAGGGTTGTGCATATAGTCTGGGATCCAAAGGAGGCATAAGTGCAGGGAGGACAAAAATGTAGGCTCACCTGGAGTTTTTCTTGCCATTTTCACCACACCAGGGCTGTGTCTTGATGGTGCTGCATTGGTGCCGTGAGCCCTTCCTCCCCCACATTTGTGTTCCTTCTCGCTATCCACATGGGAAGGAGCGCAAGTGTGGGGTTTGCTGGAAGGAGCTGCCATCACCGTCGTGCCTGTGTACCCACACCCACCCATCATTGCATGGGCGCCCGGGTGCGTCTGTGCCCCACCCAGTTTTTAAAGTTTTTTTGTTCTTTTTTGGTGTTTATGCGCCTCTCTGGCTTGGCATCCTTCTGCCATGCCAGAGAGGTGCAGAGGCGTTATTCTATGGGCGGCTCGCATTGCACCAGCCCCATCTCCCATCTCTTTGCCCTGCCTGCCTGTGGCTCACATTGCCAAATCCCCCACCCCACATTTCTTTGCATTAAAAAAAAAAAAGACTGAGAGAACAACAAAAAGGAAACGAAGGAGGGGGGAATGTGTGCTTATGTCCCTTGCCTGTCCAGCCAATAGTGACCAATCAGGGGTCGCCATTAGCTGGGGTACGCCTCTGCCACAGCTCCAAAACAAGGTGACAGATGGCAGATGCCATTGCCTCACTCCAACTGGGAAAAGTCATGGTAAGTACACAACTTTTTAAAATCGGAGCATGAGGGAATGCCCCGGGAACACTCCATGATGGCGGCTGCATCATATAACTGATCTACCGCCATTGCGGATCCACCCAGGGGCAAACCTCTTGTCAAATGTACCCCAGTTCCCAATGATGAAGAGGCAGGATGTTTTAAAAGTTGTGCATCTCTTCAGCCTTGGAAAGTGCAGTGGTGAAACCAGCACGTAAAGCTCCAGGCTCTTGAAGTTCCAGACTCCCCGTGTCACCCCCTCAAAAGTCTCTTTTTAAAACATTTTGGTCATTTTTCTGTGATATTATAACATACTTTATGATTATGTTCATCTAGGTCAACACTGTTTTCTCTTGCTCTTTCCTATGCTGGTAGAATCACAGTTTCTGTTTTCACACATCTCATTATTTCTGCATACATTTCTATGAGGAATATGCCCTAGAATCCTCTGACACTGGGAATGTAAGGGATATATTTCTGATTTATTTATTACATTTATATCCTGCCTTTTTTTTTCTTCCAAGGAACCCAAAGCAATGTACATAATCCTCCTCCTCTCCATTTTATCCTAAAACAACAACCCTGTGAGGTAGGTTGGCCTGAAAGTCTGTGACTGGCCCAAAGTCCCCCTGACAGCATGGCAAAACTTGAAAACTTATACTCGAAAGCAGGGATTGTCAACTAATGGGTAGTGCCAGATAGGGGTGAATGAACAGATCAGACTATGTTTGGTTCATGTCAGTTTCACATGTGCTCATTCATAAATCTGTTCTGTCCCATTTCCACATTAATTTGGGTTATTTATTTATTTATTTTAAATGGCATGAAAATGTATACATTTTATATGAATTTTATAATAAAATATGCATTTGTATATGCATTTCATAATGAAATGCACATTTTATGCAATACACATTTTATGCACATTTTGACATAAACTGCATCATAAAATTGCAAAGTGTGGAATCAGAAGGATAACTGCATTATAATCTACACATTAGATCAGGAGGTGCAAATTAGCCAAATATAGATTGAATGAAATCTTCAAGCATCCTTAATAGATTCTGTCCATTCCCTGGAACCAAGTGCCCACAATCTGCTACATGGCATACTAGTATTCTAGACTTCAGATTGGGACGTGAAGGCAGAAATGCTTTTGCTTCATCTTAGAATATAAGAAGCATCATGCTGGATCAGACTCAGGGTCCATCTAGTCCAGCACTCTGTTCACACAGTGGCCAGCGAGCTGTTGACCACGAACCCACAAACAGGATACAGGTGCAACAGTACCTTCCTGCTCATGCTCTCCAGCAACTGGGGTATATAGGCTTAATGCCTGCGATACTGGAGGTAGCACATAGCCAGTGGGACTAGTAGCCATTGATAGCCTTCTAATCTAGGCTGTTCCTGCCTCTACTTTGAAGGTACAAGAACAACCAAGTTTAAAGTAGATGAGGCACTTTGGCCTTTATTGAACCTAGTTGGAGGAGAAAGAGAAGTCATTTCTGCTCTCAGAATTTCATCTTTTATACTCCAAGATGGACAATTCCAGTAGACTTAAGGATGGATTTGTTGGGAAGATTGAGAAAGTAACTTGTTACTCCTCTAGTAAAAGAAGACAGAAAATTATAGCACTGCATTTTAAAAAATTAATCTCCGGTATGTCTCCAGCCCTCCCAGTTAATGAATTAAATAATTCCACTGCTTTTCTTCAAAATGGTGATTCCCATGTAGTCTTCAATTCAGGCAGCATATATAACTGGACTTGCTCAGTAGTTTACCAGCTACAATAATGTAATCAAGGTTGTACTTGGTAGACTGTTCAGAAAAGGTATGTGTGTGTGTATGGTGGGGGAGGAGCCAATGTTGTCTAATGACAATAGAGTGACACCTGGATCTGAGAGAGAGGAGCTCAACCCCCACTTCACTGTGTGGCTTTAGGAAAATTACTGTCTCTCAGCTTCAGTACTCCAACTGTATAAACTGGGATAATTATGAGGCACCTCAGAGACCTAATTTGCATGGTCACAGGGCCGTTAACAAACCATAGTGGCATGTTAACCACCTTCCACCTGCCAGTCATGAGCCGTCTGATTTGCATAATTGCTCTTGCCAGACATGGCTTCTTGTGTCATCTGAATCCGGCAAGGGTGGTTTGTTGGGGTGGTTAACAAACCACTCGGAACTCATGGCCTCTTGTAAGGTTGTGTGGTGGTTTGTTAACCAACCCAACAAACCACCCTCACCGGGTTCAGATGACATGAGAAGCTGCAGCGGTGGGTAGGCTAACCATATGAAAAGGAGGACAGGGCTCATGTAACTAACAGTTGTAGAGAAAAGGGAATTTCAGCCAGTGTCATTTGTATGCAATTAGTTCCTGGTGAAATTCCCTCTTCATCACAACAGTTAAAGGTGCAGGCACTATACTAGATTGACCATATACAAAAGAAGGCAGGGCCTTTGCAACTTTAACCGTTGTGATGAAGAAGGAATTTCACCAGGAACTAATTGCATACAAATGACACAGGCTGAAATTCTCTTTTCTCTACAATTGTTAAAGTTACATGAGCCCTGTCCTCCTTTTCATATGGTCAGCCTAGCGGTGGGAGATTGGATTGACAATGTAGTACCTGTGAGCACTGCAACCCTCTGCAGATAATAAGCCACGGTGGGTGCGGTGGTTGTGCAAACCAGGTCACAATGTCGTTGTGAGGGCAATCACAGGATGTAAAGCACTATGGAAAGTATAAGTGCTTTACATATGCTAAACAGTAGAGGTAACAAAAGTTCCTATAGTTTACAATCTACATTTGTCCTTTTATATGCTGTTGTCAAATGAACAATTATAATTCCAATATAGCTCTCTCTCAGTATTCATGGTTCTTTTGTTGATCGCTTGGCATGATAAAGGCATTGAATCCTGAAGGTGAGAGCTATCATACTAATCTGAAGATAAAAACAGAACAAAATATGTTTTGTCCACATTTACAAATGGAAGACATTTTAAATACCAGTACCTAATATACAAAGACATTGGTTTAGAGTCCATTCATATCGTAACACATAATAGGCTGAGTTTATTTCCTGGGACCCTAATTTAGTTGTCAAAAAATGTTTGCCTGGTGCCAAGATATTAAAACAACCACCTATTTCCTTTTTGGAAATGAGTAGCTGAGTTAGGGAGAACAATTAATTCCTCCTACACGCCACTTTTCAGGAGCTATTAAAAGAGTCTGCTGATAAGACTGAATTTTATTTCCTGGTCTCTTTCAGTTGACACAGAGATATAAAAGGTTAATTTATCTGGTAAATTGAAATGGTAAGAATCAACTGGTTTTAGCAGATACTATTTCTCACTCATTATTTCCCCCCACACACCCCTTACTTAATAACAGAAGCCTCCTAGTCTCAAGCAAAATGTTGTGGTATCAAAAACTTGGTAAATGTTTACAGTTACTAGTATGGAAGTCTATAATCAAACTGTTTCATGGAGTACAACTTTCAAGAGGACTGAGAATTCTTTTTAAGTTGTTAAAATACAACGTGTATAGAATACAAAAAAGTCCAAGAAAATAGGTGAAATTTAATTAATTTTTTCTCAGTCCTGCCTGACGAAGTACTAGCTTCTTGTTGTACTAGTGAAAAGCCCTGTTAGCACAGGAGCAGCAGCACTGGATACAACATTGGATATTTTCTGATATTTCCCATTAGTCTCCTAAAATCTTAAGAAGTATCAATAAACACCAACATAATTTCCATTTTACAAGGAAGTTTGCAAAATACATGTGTACACACACACACACACACACACACACTCTGTGTATATATGATAATAAAACTTATCTACCAGTACCCAGCACTGATGACTGCTGATAATTCCTAGACCTAGAGTTCATGTCAGTGAGATGCACAATAGGAACATAGAGAGCTGCCTTATACTGAGTCAGAACATTGGTCCATCTAGCCCAGTATTGTCAACACAGACTGGCAGCAGCTCTCCTAGGTTTCAGGCAGGCGTTTTTCCTCACTCTACTTGGAGAAGCCAGGGATCGAACCTGGGACCTTCTGCATGCAAAGCTGGTGCTCTATCAGCAGGATCTTCTGTATAATGTATGTATTAAGTACTTAAAACAGGACAGCATTAGTATGTTTTGTAGGGCCAATGAAAGATGGTGTACACTGCCAATGATTTCATTTGTGTAGATCTCAACATTCAATCTTAAATTGACTTCAGAGGCTATACGAACAACCTCATAGTTACAGGGCATTAGGTCTCCTGATATTGGCTTTGGTCAGTGTAGGACTCCCCACAAAATTATAGAATGTAAATACCTTACAGAGTATATTAAATTTTCACATCCAAGCTCTGGATACCAGTTCTGGGAAACAACAGCAGGAGAGAGCAATTGCTATCAAATCAGGCTTATGGGCTTCCCATTAGCATCTTGTTGGCCATGGTGGGAAACAGAATGCTGAACTAGATAGGTCATTGGTCTGATCAGGAGGGCTCTTCTTCTGTTAATCCTGAGTTTTTACAAGGCAATGTAGACCATAAGCCTGTTACTAGCACATAATTTTTATAAATTATATTTTGCCCTTTGAGCCAATATAATTGAGAGGGAGTTGGAAGGGAGAAACGTTTGCCAGGAATTGTAAAGGCATTAAGGGGCTGGGAAATTCAAAACAAAAATAGCATCAGCTACCACTAATTACTGGTGCACAGAGAACAAATGAGGGAGTTGCTAAATGTTTTTTAAAAATATACAGTTTGCTTTAAACCTTTTTTTTTAGACATGTTGGTTAAAATGTATTATTTTTCTTTCAATTTGTTTCAAAGAACAAAACAAAGACTACAGGATCCTTAAAGTGTCCCTTATCTACAGGCAAGTGCACACATAAATGTTCATCACTTGGTAAGAGCATAATTCAATGATACTTTGCATCCATCTTAGATCCTCCGCAGATATCCTGTTCCATGTGACGCTATCTTGGAAGGTTAAATTGGCAACTACTAGAGACAGTGCTACAACTATCTGAAATTGCTTCCTTCAGGAGCCTTGCTTGGTCCAAACTTCAGTTTTCTTGGGAAAGTCAGTAAATACCTTTCTCTTTCAGAAGGTGTTTGATACAATATGGTGTTTCCTTTGACACTGTGCTGTTCTTCCAGTATTTTATGATCGTTTTTTTAAAATCACTGCTGTTTTAATGTTGTTAATTTGTAACATGCCCTGCACCTGCATTTTAGGGAAAGGAGACTAAGAAAAGAATGAAATACCAAAGAGTATATATTTGAGAGGTCCTGATTGTTCCCAGCCCTCTTAAAAACAAGGGCCATATCTTGACAGCGGCGCATTTGCTCTGCAAACCCTCGAACCCCCTGCATTTGCGCTTCTTTGCATTATCCCCAAGACAAGGAGCGCAAATGTGGGTTTTCAAAACTGACCAGGAGGAAGAGGAGGGGCTGCCACCTCCTTGCACCCCATTCCTCTTCCTGCCGTTTACCCCCTCCACCTCCTCCCTGGGCAGGTTCTGTGAGCGAACAAGCGCTGCAAGGTGTCCCCCCCCACTTTTTTGAAAATACCCTTTTTGACACCGTGCCTATGTGTGGATGTGCAACTGCGCATCATTGCACCGGCGTCCTCCACATTTTTTAAAAAGAAAACTTTCTTTTAATTTTGTTTTGCCTTTACACAATTCTCCGGTGTGGGTGTCCTTCTGCCCAAGCTGGAGAAGCGCTGAGGCGTTCCAGAGGCCATTCGGCTCGCTGGTCCCCCCCTCCTTCCTCCTCCTCCTGTCTGGCCATGGCGACCAATCAGGGGTCACTATTGACTCGGACACACCTCCGGCGCAACACTGGATCAAGGCAACAGACAGCAAATGTGTGTCTGTGCTTTGCTGACAGGAAAAAGTCGCAGTAAGTAGCCTACTTTTTTAAAGTGGAGCTTCAGGGGAATGCCTCGGGACAGCTCCGCAATGGCGGCTGTGTCATATAAATAACCTGCCACAGCTGCGGATGCAACCCAGGGCAAACCCCTCGTTAAGATGTGCCCAAGGGCTGAGTTCTGGTTTGACTATAAATTGCAGAAATTATGTTCTGAACGTGCACACCCAATTTTATTCCAATAACTCAGTCTCCAAGATTGATATAATAATATATTTTGTGTTTTTCTCCTGCCTTTCAAAAAAGGTATATGTCAGGGAGAAGGGAGAATTATATTGTAAATGTAAATACCATGTTTCATTCTGATTTCTCAATCCTTAAGTCAGATATTGCATTGTGTTGTGTTTTACATATTTAAAACCGGTGTGGCAGTTGGACTTGGATTTGCACTTGAAATGTAGAATGTTGTCCTGAACATACACACCAGCTTTTGCTCTATTATCTCAATCTTTCAGAGAAGATTGATCCCCTTGGGGGCTTTGTGGAAAAATTAAAATGGCAGCTCCTAGACAGTGTTGCCCAGCACTGATTAGGGTGCCCCCACCCAAAAATGTTTAAATGGAGTCCCAAGGTATCATCAATGGGTCCTGTTGATATGCTCGCAGCTGCCAAAGGTTCCCAAGTATTGATGCTAGACTGATTACAATATTTCTCTTGAAGAATGAAACATCGGAATTAAAGCTTATGCACACATTCAGAGCATTTTCCAAGCTAACCAATCCCAGCTCTTATAACCTTCCTTCATATGGGAGATGCTCCAGCCCTGTAATTGTTTTAGTTGAGCTTTTCTGCACTTTTTCCAGCTCTATAATAACCTTAGGTGTGGTGACCAGAACTGTACACAGTATTCTAAGTGTGGTCACACCATAGATTTGTATAAAGGCAGTATGATACTGGCAGTTTTATTCTCAATTCCTTTTCTTATAATGCCTAACATGGAGTTTGCCACACACTGGGTTGACCACATCGAGCTGTCCAGCACAACCCCAAGATCTCTTTCTTGTTCGGTCACTGCCAGCTCAGATTCCATCAGGTTATACTTCAAGTTGTTGGTTTTTTTTTTTTTTTTGCCCCAACGTGCATCACCTTACACTTGCTTACATTGAACTGCATCTGCCATTTGGACGTCCACTCTCCCAGCTTGGAGAGATCCCTTTGGAGGTCTTCCCAATCCCTAACAACTTCAAATCATTTGGTGTCATCGGCAAACTTGGCCACGTCACTGCTTACTCCTAATTTTAGATCATTCATGAACACGTTGAAATGAATGGGTCCCAATACTGATCCCTGTGGGACCCCACTATTTATTTCCCTCCTTTGGGAGAACTTACCATTTATTCCTACTCTCTGCTTTCTGTTCTTTAACCAGTTACTGATCCATAAGAGGACCTCTCCACTTATGCAGAATGTGTGTGTGTGTACCAAATTTCATTCTGATACCATCACTGGACTTCTTGTATTACAAATAAACTGACAAACTTATAAATGGAATAGCAAATGGTTGAATTAAATTGCTCACTTTTGCTCAGATGATGATGATGATGATAATATAATAATAATAATAATGATAGAACTGCCAATGACAGTTATCATTTCAAAGACAAATATTTTTTGATGGAAGCAATACTTTCACTTGAATGTTGAGTAATTGAATAATAAGGTATCAAGTGAAGAACTTCTGTGTATTACAGATTATTTCAGCAAACAAAGGGAGATAACTTCCACATTCTTCTCACCTGTTGTAGTCACCTTTACATAGTTGTACAGAATTCAGGTTGTATACTTCTTTTGTGTTAGCACCCTTTCTTCTTCTTCAACCTCAGTTTCTATCCGAAATTCCAAGATAATGAAAACTTAATGTAAGATCCCAGTCCAGTCATTAATACAAATGCATTTTACAATCCCCATCTACAATGCTTTGTGTATATAACCTATATGAGGGATGGTCAATTTGTGGCCCTCCAGATTATTTGGTGTACAGCTCCTATGATCCCAGCTCCTAGGCTGGCTATTGCTTGTTGGCCAAGACATCTAGAGGCCCACCCCTGCCCTATACAAATGTCAACTTTTTTTCCTGGCTGTTTCCTATCCTTTTAATAGATGTGTAACTGAAGGTACTTTAGCAGGCATACCTTTCCTCATCACTATAAAAACCTTCACCATAAAAACCTTCATTGCTGAATTTTGTGGTCACCATAAAGCTGTAGAAGCCACAGGAGCCTTGTCAGGAATAAGTCCGGCAACTCTAATATTTTGTTGTTGTTGGGGGAGGGGGTAACCAATGAAACATTAATTTTGGTTTAAACCCCCCCCCCCCCCCCACACACACACATTTCTTCAGATTACCAAATTATTTTATGGCTGAAATTTGTTATCTGCAAAAGTGTATTTTATACACACTCTATTTAATTATGATCAAAAAGTACCCCACAATATTACCTTACAAATTGCTTCAGCTTTTCTAGTTGTAATACTTTGAAATAATAACTACTTCTAACATTTAGGCTGCAATCCTATACACATTTACATGGGAATAAGTCTCAATGAAAATATCCGGGCTATTCTGTAAGCAAATTTATATAGGATTGCACTGTTAGTGTCAGCATTGCTTTTGGAGCTATACCGGTACATGAATTACAGGGCAGACCTTTGAGCATCATCAGACGAGCGTTTTATCGCACGCTCGTTACTGGCCACTCACGTTTTTTTGCGGGTCCTTTGGATGATGCTGTCCACCTTCTGCATGTCTCTTGCTCCTTCTGGTCTTCTTTCCACAACAAAACTGTCGTAAATCTGATTTTTAAAAAAAGCAAAATGTGCCACCATTTCCTGCTGTATGCAGGAAATGCAGTGCTATAAAACCGCCCACTGAATGGGCCAGGTAGGGTGCCTCTACAAGAGGCATTTAAAGCTCTTTCAAGGCGCATTAAAAAAATTACCTCTACAAGAACGGAGCGCAAATCGGGCGTAGAGGCGCGTTGTCTCCCCGATTATGCGCATTATCGAATGTGCGTTAAATCGCGAGTTTTATTTTGCTCCGTCCGTTAAAGCGCATTTTGACTGTGTGAATAAGTGCTTATGCGCATTAACTACTTGTAAAGCGCATTTTGGACATCTGTTAATGCGCTTTGCCGCCTCTCTCCGCCTCTCGTGCAGAGGGATTAGGCGTAAATGCGCTTCAGCGATTATGCGCATAATCGCCTAACCAGGTGCAAAAGCGAATCCTTGTAGAGGGGACCGTAGTCATTGTTTACTTCCTTTCTTCCCCATATGAAGAAAGAGGAAGTATCGTGGGAGAGAAGTGGGGAAGGGAAGCAACAGAAGGGAAACACGTCTGATTATGCTCAAAGGGTGCTGAGACCTTTTTACCTTTTGCTATGGCCTTATAGATATATATATTTTAGAACGCCACAAAGGGGACTGTGATTGGCTTAAATTGGGCTGATTTAGGGGATGGGGCATTTGGATTTCATGACGCCCCCTACCTTTCTCCCCATAATTCAAAGCACAGAAAGAAAAGGACCCCCAAAACACGGGGGAGGGAAAGAGTTATAGCTCTGGTCTGTAACCCAAAGCGGTATTTAAGGCTGAAGTCCTATATTTATTTACTTGAGAGTAAGTCTTATTGGATTCAATGGGACATGCTTCTGAGTAGACATATATGGGATTGTACTGTAATCCCATGTATAAGCAGTTGGGAGTAAGCAAACATTTGTAGGATTGCACTGCGTGTTCCTCAATAGCCTATGTGTCAGATACTCCTAGAGCCTCTTTCTCTCTCTCTCTCTCTCTCTAACCCGCTTCTGTCCTAGAGAAGTTCAGCTTGGCCTGCAACCTTTAAAATGGATTTCATGACGTGTCCCTTTTCTGGAATTACTTTTGGACGGCGTGTGCCTGTCCGCGCCAGAGAAGTCTCTCTAGCGTTTAACAGTCAGGGGGGAATCGACGCTTAGGAGGAGGAGGAGGAGGAGGAGGGGAAGGGAAAAGGGCATTTAGCCGAAACACCGTGAAGCAGACAGCAAGAAGGGAACATCGCTCACGAAGGCAGGCAAGTGTCCGGACCAGCCTGTCACGGGCTTTCCCTGCTGCTCGGATGAGTCACTCGCCAGTATGGCTGTGAGGAGGCATTAATGAGCCCCCTGCTGACCAGGAGATTCCCGCCCCCTGCTGAGGACCGGGCACTCGGCAGGCTGCTGGCAGCCCTCACGCGCGCGCGCAAGCTCCCCCTATAGACTCCGCTGCCTGCCCTCCCTTCCCTCTCGCAAATAGTCCACATACAAGCACTACAACAGCCTCAGAAAAGCGCGGGCAGTGCAGGGGCCGGCGCGTGCAGACGCCTGCCCTGTTCTTTTCTCCCTTTCCCCCTTCAAACAGAATCGGGAGGGAGCCCACCTCTTCACCAGGCGGCCAACTTTTCCCATCCCCAAGGCGGCCAGCAGCAGCTAGTTGAACAAGGGGCATCTTTCAGTGACACAAAACCAGCTTCAGCCCAACTTGTAGACTGCGAAAGTCCTACGTGTGTGTGTGTGTGTGTGTGTGTGGAAGAGGGAGGATTCCAACAGAATTCAAAGTCCTGTGCCCCTTCAATACCCCCAACTAACTTCCCTTTCCATCTGTCCCTCTCCCCCACCCCAATGGAAAGTGTTCCAATGGAGATCCTCCCACAAGGGGGCTGCAAAGGTTGGAGCCCCGTTTCGCTCTTCTTGAATCAGCAAACTCCCCCTTGCAAGTAGCTGCATTCATTCTTGTGTGTGTCTGTGTGCGCGCGCGTGAGTACACGAGGGAGAGAGAAAAAGTGTGGGCAGTAGGGGGGCGGGAGCGCTGCGCTTGGCCATAGGAGTAGGCACCTGGAGGTTTGTTGTGGAAAACCGCGTTACCTGGTAAGTGGATGCTGCCATAGGAACTTTGCTCGCCCAGCCACAAAAGAAAAAAAGCGGCCTCGGACTTGGCGCACCATAGCAAGGGGACGCCCTTCAGAAATGCCACTACTACGGCAGCACCGGTAGCACCAAGAGGAGCCCCGCAGGGTTTGAACTCTCTGCTCCGGCTGGAAGAAGCCCGTCGTCGTCGTCTTCACGGGGACACTTCTCAGAAGAGCGGGCAGAGCGTGTGTGCGCCTTCTCCACTTGGCAGCTGCTCCCGAGCCCGAGGAAGGGACCTGAGGAGAGAGATGGCGTAAAGAGAGCGCGTACGTATCTTTGAGGGGGCGGCGGGTGAGGCACTAGCGTTCGTTAGAAGGCAAGGGCATTATTATTATTATTACCTGGTGGTTTTCTATTATTATTATTATTATTATTATTATTATTATTATTATTATTATTATTTACTACTACTACTACTACTACTACAGGAAGGGGGCGGTGAATGAACAACAAGCGATTTGCCAAGGAAGCGCGTGAAAGTCTTTTCAAACATAACCAAAAGCTTCGGTAGTTTGTAGCGCTAGAGCGTAAACTTTTGCCCGGTTAGAAAAAGGGCGCAAACTCTTGATGTAAATACAACAAAGCCTTCTTTTTGTTTGCTTTTCCTACTGTCCAGATAAATGGAATCCACGTTTCCTTATCTGCGATTTGAACATGCAGATGTTCTTAATACGGTTTGCGTGTTCGGAGTATGAACTATCCCGTTCTGAGCTTATGTGAGCCTAGAGTTGCTGTCGCATCTTTGCTGAGAAAATGGGATGGTTCGTTCTCTTTCCCCGTTAAGCGACTTCGAGTTATTCTTTGACTTTTCTTTCTCTGGGCTTTTTTTTTTTTTTTTTTTGTAAATACCCGATGTTATATTCTGGTGCCAAACTTTCCTTTTGGAAATGAATCAGCAGATTAATCTCCACCTCTCCTTCTCTCTTGTCTCATTTTCACTCTGCCTCAAGTTATTAAAAGTCTGCCTGGAAAATGGGAAGGGAGAGAGAACAGTGTCTGAAAAAGTTGAGACAAATATTCCCTTCGGGAGATTTGTCATCTTGTTGATGATTAAGCTTTTGCTTGGCTTTCACTGGAGTGGAGCACTGGGTTTACAACCTGTCCTTTCAGTTGAAAGGTACTTGAGTGGTAGCCTTCTTAGTTGAGTTTTGTGTGTGTGTGCGCACGCTTAAAACCATCATGGTCTCTACTGAATTATTATTAGGAGTCTGAAGAGTAGACCCTTCACTGTAGTTTTTCTAAGGATTAAATCCTATAACTAGGAACAGAATTCCAGGGCTAGCAGCCTGGAGTTGATTAAGCAGATATTTCTCACTTTGGAGATAGCTTAAATCCCAGGTAGCATAAAAAACTACAGTGATGTATGTAATCAATTTACAAGGGTGCCCTATGATGTTTTCGGATGCTCAGGTAGGAGCCAAACTGCAAGTTGAGGAAAAATGTCTGCTCTAGCTTTCCCCTCCCAGCAATTTATTTTGGGATATACAGCTCTAAACTGAAGGAAAACATTTGTACTAATCTAATTTCTCTTCTAGGTTCTAGGCAATACCCTCCTGAGCAAAGCTTGTCCCTCCTATCTGAGCAAATCTTAGCTCCCTTTTTCAGTCTTTTTAAACATGTGAAGTAATAACTATTAAGCAAGAGTGCCTTTGAACATGTCTAGAGTACTATTCTCTTGTAACAACCAGGCCTCCTCCCTCATCTTGGATTAGAGAAATAGCTTCCAAGGCAGAGTGCCTAAATGCCAGGCTACTTTGAGCCCTGTGAACACGTTTTAAAAATTAAGCAACTTCTCCAGTAAGATATTTTGATTATGATACTTTCTACAGAGACAATAGTTTCCATTAAGAAGATGGTGGGAACTAAATGATGAAGCACTCCTTGCCTCTCCAGGAAAGACGACTGTGGATTCAAACAAATATTTGCAGCAGTGGAGGCCATGATGTGCCAAAGCACAATCCAAAGCATATTCAATCCAGCAGTAAATGCCTCTGAGCAGGGGCGCCCCAAGGCTGCCTGAGGCAAAGGATACCCCCTTTCCCAGTTCCATGTTCCTTAGTTCAACACTGGTGACAGGACAGTGTCCTTTGCCACATTGGAGGGAAGCACACAAACTAAGGAAGGTCAGGCCACATGGCTCACACAGTTTTGCCTTCCAGTACCTCACTGCCACTCTCCATGCTGTTCAGCATGAGTCACCTGAAGCAGCTGCCTCACTCTGCCCAATGGTAGGACCATCCCTGCCACTGAGTTCAATGGAATTTCCCCCCTAGTAGTTGCTTAGGATTGCAGCCGTAACAATGTACTATGGAGCCAGTCCAGATGCATGGTGAGCCATTACCACACTCCCAGAATGGCTCCAAAACATAGGAATGTAGAGTGAGCAGGAAAATGTTTGCCTCACCACATAGGCAGAGGCTACTGAGACCTGATTCAAATGTAACCTTTGTAATTCTCAAGCACTGGTGGTTTACTCCCATATTGTGCTGGTAATATCTTGAGATCTGCATCATGTGGATACCTCCTGTGTCATTTGCCCCAAATAAAATGTGGCATACTGCAGTGCACAGAGAGGGGCTAAACCTCCTTACCTTTTGTAGCAACCCCCTCAAGTATTGATTTTAAAAGGCTATTGAAGCCATGATTGGCTTAATTGGAAGTAGTCAGCAAGTGGAACTTGTGGGTTTTATTAAGAACCTAGCCCTATTCAGGTGTTCTATTTCTGGGACTAATAAACATGTGTGCTAGCCCTGCTCCTCCATTGTGCATTCATTGCCCGCTACTCATTGAGGATGACTTTCTGGAGAGATGGAGGCTTCATCGAAGGTCTCTGTGTGATTTTGAGAATGCTTGAAAATCATTGTTCAGGCAATTAGGCTACTGGTATGTGATTTAGGTGAATTTCAGTGTTATCAATACAATACAATCAATACAATATGCAAAGCTGATCATGGGGGAATGGCTTATATTTGAACTTGACCTGAGGATCATATTTCCTTAGAAAACAGCTATGCCATGACATTTTTAAGGAGTTACCATGCTAGAAATGTTCACTTGAATTCACCCAAGAGACTATTTTAAAAAAAAACTTAAATGCATATTTCTTCCTTTGCCCCGTCTTCTCCTTCTTTAGAACAGGATGAGATTATGATCGCTCAACACATCTCAGTGAAAGGCGCAATGTCAGTTGAAAATTCTACTTTTTAAAATCCACATGTTTTTGTAATCTGGGCACAGTCAGGGCCAAACTAGACTCATGGGACATCTGTTTATCATTTCTTCTTCTTTACTAATTAGAAGCCCCACACATCTGCTTTGAAGATCAGGAAAGTGATGTTCTTGGACTGGATGTTCAGCCCTCTCATCCCATGTCCTTTCCTTGATGTAAATTGTCACACACACCCTGCCCCCACTTTCGAAAGCTATTAGTTCTGCAAAGGAAAACAAACTCAGGTTTAGATGCTGTACCTGAGAGGGGGGTTACAGTGAGAGGAAAGTATTAAACACCTTCTCCCAGAATACTACACCCTTAAACAGTCACATGTTACTGCTAATTAGGGTTGCATCTTATAAAGGAAGATCCTAATCGGAGATCTCCCATGTCATTTCTAGTTTGCCCTCAGTCACATATATTGCTATTGTAATAAAAGAAATGCCAGAAAGGAATGGTAGGAAACACTTAGTGGAGAATTAGTTTATTACTATGGCCTTTACGTATTGTTACTGACCACTGTTTTGACTTGGAAATTATCCACATACTTTTTCGGAAATGGTGTTACTGATTGTCTCATGACCTACCACAGATCTTTCAGACATTGAAGCTTAGGATCACCCAGGTTCAGACCCAGAAACTTGTTCAACTCTACTGGAACATGTGAAGTAACAACATGGGAGAGGATACTTTGGGGCATGGGTTCTTTCCCCTCTACAGAGGGCGGATCTACACACGAGGTTTTTGACGTTTTATAAGGGTTATGAAAACTCTTTGGGCCACATGACGCACTCCCTATAATGTTGTATATCTGAGGTTTTTTAAAACTCACTTCAGTTATATACAACGGTTTCACTTTTAATAAATCGTTTTAAGTAAAATAATGTGTCCTTCCTTACCATTTGTGATTCATGGGGCAGTGCTTCCTTTACTGGTGCCCAAATGCTTAGCGGTTGATTGGTGGGGAAGAAAGAGGAAGTGGACCAGTGAACTACAACACCCACAATTCTTAGCCCTATACTCGCTAGGGAATGACAGAGGAACTAAGAAGGAAGTGTGTAACTGAACTACAACCCCCACAATGCCTTGCCCTAAACTCATTGAAAAACGAAAGAGGAAGAGACAGGGCAGAACAGCGTGTGACCGCACACACCGCTTTAAAGACAGAAGACTGTTCTCCTGTAACGTGAGTACTCAGTAATATGGCCTAAGACGTTTTAGAACGCACCTATTTGGAACGTTTTAAAATACAATTTAAAACGTTCCAAAGGACTGTGTAGATTCCCCTAGAGTGCCACAGCCAGCTCATGCATACACAGGCATATAGGATTAGAAAGTTGGATTTCCAAATCAGCATGGCAGCCTGCCCCATGTTGGTGTCCTCCAGATGTATGGCCATGCTGGCTGGGAATTGTGGCAGTTGTGGTCCAATACACCTGGAGGGCACCAGGTTGGGGAAGACTGCAGTATAATTTCTGTGCAGGTCTAAGCATTAGAGACACAGAAACCAACCATTGGAGAAAGGGAGCTACTAGTCAGCAGGTGGGTAGTTGTTCAGTATTGCAAGAAGCTTAACTCAGGGGTGGGCTTGCAGTTTCCATGATCCCTCATCATTGGCTGTGCTGGCTAGGGCTGATGGGAGTTGTAGGCCAAAACATTTGGAGGGCCACAAATTGTCCATCCCCGCCTAGTTTGTGTTCCCCTCCACCTGTTAGGAAGCTGCATTATACCAGGTCAGACTAGTTGTTCACCTAACTCAGAATTGTCTACTTTGATGAACAGTGACTCTCCAGACTCTCAGCTAGAGAGAGGACTTCCACATTACTCTACCTGGTCCTTTTTAACTGGAAATGCCTGAGATTGACCCTGGGATCTTCTGCATGCAAAACACATTCTCTCTCACTGAGCTATTACTTATCAACAATCTTCTCTATGCAGTGATACTGCTCGGTCTGCTCCCTTCCTCATAAGAAAGAATAAGAGGATATTTTGCTTTTCTCCATTCCCAATATGGTGCATTATAGTGGCAGCATTGTTATGGATGGCCAAAGCTAGTAACTCGTAGAGATAGGGGAGAAATCCAGTTATTTCACATTTTAATTCACATTTCCGAAACCAACATACAGACCAAAACACAGTTACTGTCAGTATTTGCACTTCTTTGAATTTTGTGATGCAGTTATTTGGTCAAACTTTGCACACAAAAAGTGTTTGTGAGTTAAAATAATATACAAAAATGCATTATATCGGGGGAATTAGACATCATTCCATACAAAAATGCATATATTAGAAGAAATGAACACCTATGAAATTTCACATGGACTTCTAAAAAAAAATTACAAACTGACGCAGAAATGAGATGGAATGAATTGAAGACTGAAAAAATAAAGCAGAGGAAAACTGAATGGACAGATTTGGCCATTCCTAGTAACTAGTATGGTTCCTCGTACTATTTTACTACAAAGTTTTGTATATGTAGGAAAGCCTAATGTAGAAATTTGATAATAAGTATACTGATTTCTAACTGGATTTGTTTTCCTCATAAACCCACAGTTTCTGATGCTGCTGAATATTGCCTTTAAATCCTTAAGTTCATTGACTGAGTTCTAGACAGAGAGTGCAGCTTCTGTCAGTCCATGTGTATTGATTGGACCTGCTCTGATGTGGTTCTATGATTTGTAGCAACAATCAGTGGTAGATCATAGGCATAGTTATAGAATTTGGTTGCTGGAAGTTCTACCATCCTGGGTGCTTCCAGATGGAGGGCTTCTAGTCAATGTGCAACTATTCCATCTTTTCCTACTTAATGGATTTTGTTTGGAAAGAAGCAGTGGGAAAACATGGAAGAATTACAAGTTGAAAACAATTACATCTGTCTCCAATCCCTATAAAATTCTGCGAACAAGGCAGGGTGATTGCACAATAAAAGCCTTATCTAAAAGCATTCCATATCACAGAATGTTGTTTAGATCTCAACAAATACAGTTATAAATTCAGTCCAGTCTACACATGTGTACTTATGATTACTAATATATAATTACTAATACATTATTAATAATACTAATGACTACTTGAGGAACAATAATAGAAAGGTCAGTAAAGATGAGGTCAAGTTTCTGTATGAATGACTATTCGTAAAAGTAAATGCAAAATTGTTTTCTCATTAATATTGTTCTCCCATGGCAGAAGATTGAAAAACTATGGTCACGTAGAGGATGACTCCTGACTGACTTTTCTTAATTCAAAAATATTGCTTAACAACTGGACCTGTTGTTGCATGATATTCTATTCCATTCCCCCTCTCACCTGTTTTTCCATTTCTCCCCCTCCCCCCCCCCCTGTTAGCAGCCCGCATTCTGTGGGTACTTAGCATGCTCAGTACTTATTGGGCTGAATTCGTGATTCCTCCACAACCAGGGTGTTTTTCTAAAGATTTGTTTGTACTTCTGCAAACCCTGATGCCTCCTTTTTGTATATGAATGGTGTTGTTTTGACTATATAAGATCAACACTTACTTCTGAACTTCTGAAAACTTTTATAGCTAGGGTTGCCATATTCTGAATCTACAAAAGCGGGACAATTTTTTTGGGGGGGGTCTAGTATTTTTTTTAATATGTAAAGGTCTAGGCAATCCTATATGTATCTACTCAGAAATAAATCCTATTGAGTTAAATAGAACTTATTCCCAGTTAAGTATGTATAGGATTGCAGCTTAAAGTATTTAAGCATCTGCAAATAAATGATAGGCAAAGAACAGTTTAAGCCATTAAACAAAAAAAATGACACTAAATTACATTTTTCTACTAGTTCTCAAAAGCTAGAGGAGAATTCAATATGGAGATTTCCACCCTAGTCGCCCAAGTAGTTACCATAGGGTATTAAGGATATTAATATCAAAATATATTTTTAACCCTAAAGTAGCCATCTACTTTATGTTCAAGTGGTGGCTCTAGCAGAGCATGTACTGTTTGGTGCCACTAACTGAAGAGATCAAAATGAATTGTAAATAACAACAATAACAATAATCATGTTAATTTTTTTATACATATTTAAAAGGCCACACACACACACCAAATTAAACTTAAGGTATGATCCAACCAAAGTTAAGCACTTTTAAGGCTGCAATTCCATTCATGCTTACCTGGGAGTAAGACCCATTGAACAACAGTGGGACTTATGTCTGAGCAACCCAGCACATTCACCTGTCCTGAAAGCAAGCCCCACTACAGACAATGGGACTTACTGTGTATCTACTCAAAAGTAAGTCCCAGTGAGTTCTGTGGAAATTACTTCTAATTAAACAGGCATAAGTTTAGGTAGCTAAAAGTATTTAATAGTAGCTGGACCGTGTCGTTATGTGTATATTTTTTGTTTTCAAAATCCAGATGAAAATCTCCTTTACTGTATTTTATTCAGTTAAAATGAAAGTTTGCTTTTGTGCTTTGTTGCAAAGTAATGTTTTTGTTTTCCTTCTTTTCAATTGAGAAATATTTTTCTACACACATAACACATAACAGGAAAGCTACTTCACGTTTTTGCAAAGAGCAATTTTAAATTAAAACATCAACAATTGTAAAACCAGACATCTTACATTCACTGCAACTTACTTCCAAGTAACAGATTTGAGGTTTGCACCCCAAATCTAAGGAGGTGGATTTTTGAAGGGAGATTTTTTTTGGGAGGGACTTTTCTCCCCTCCCTCCTTTCCTCTCCTTCCCGCCTAACTCCCCGCCCCACTACAAAACTCTCTTTCTTCTCCCACAAACCCAGTGTCTCTGCCCGGAGCTTACTTCAAAGCTCTGACTGCAACCAGGCAAACTCACCAAACTCAGGCAGCCTGAGGAGAGCACATGCATCTTTCTTTGCTGTTTTTTTTTTCTATGCAGCCACAGGCACAATAAGATGAGTCACAGTGAGTGACTCAGCTAAGCCTATGGAGGAGCGGCAGCGCTCTGGAAAAGGTGCCAAAGTGACGTGTCTTTTTCTCTGCTGCCCTCGCTCTGCTAAACAGTCCCAAGGCACCATTTTAGAGGTCAGAATTTCTACAGCTGGCTGGACTGGTAATCCGGGATTCTTGACCTACTGGACGGGATATTTTGGAATTGTCTGGAATCCGTGAAAGTCCCAGTTTTCCGGGACGTATGGCAATCCTATTTATAGGAATACAGTAGTGTAAGGCGAAAGATTTATACGATCTGAAGAGAAACCAGAGTAGAGACAGTTACACATGTGCTCTTTAGTTGTGATTTTTATAATGGAATTAGGAATGACCTCCTGCGACCAATCCTAAAGGGTTATCCTCCAATCCTAAAGGGTTATCCTCTCCACTCTAATGAGGCCCTGACAATTATACTCTTACAGGCCAAAGATAAAACAGTTACAATCCAAGTTGCAAAGTTTTTACACCTTACTACCTGGCATAGAGATCTGATGATGTGTACCTGAGGTGGTTGCTTGGAGTTCTGAGGTCTGTTATATTGTGTAAAGTTTGTATGTAGTAACAACCTGTATTTATAATTTTTATGGTCTATTGACTTTAATAAACATTTCATTCGTTTGTTCAGTAGTGTAAGGTTTATTACCAGACTGATTTGGCATATTTTTGTTTTAAACTGAAGCTTGAGCAATGTAAGCATGCAGAAAATGTTGAAACTTTGAAAAAGTTCAAAATTTGAGATTTGGGCAACTCAGGAAGGGAGAAGATAGAGGGATGAGGCAAAGGGGAAGTTAATGCATATACTCCATACTGTGCATGAAATGTAACATGTGACACAGTGTGTGTATATGCTTGAAATATTGCTTACAGTGTATGTAGATATGTACAATATTGTGAGTTCTTTGATTGCTGGGCCAATGAAAGGACAGGCCTAGAATGTTGGGAAAAGGGCTGAAGAAAAGTCAGTTGGTGATAGTCAGAGGAGGAAGCTAAGGAGAAAGAAGCTGAAAGAATGTCAGAGGAAGAAGAGAGAAAAATCTTACGTCATGTGTTTTTGACCTCAAACTTGGTAAACTTGGAAATGGTAAACTATCTTTTTAAAAAGAAGATCTTTTTGTTTTGTTTTCACCTTTGCTGGTTTATTTGTAGGACATTCATTTAAAAAGTGTAAAGTTGTTCCAGCCACAAAGGAAACGGGCAAACATATTTTTATAAAATCATTCTCAGACTACTAGCTCCCATGGCAGTACGGGATTTGCACTAGTAGAGGGAATTATCTTCTTGCAGCCTTGATAAGAGTTGTCATCTTATTTCAGTTTGGGAAACTATCTTTCCCACTTCATCCACCAAAATACTACAGAACTCCTCTTCAGAAGTATCACAATGAGGAGTGATTAAATAGAAATGAATTATTTCAACATTACTGGCAAATTATAATTCAATATGCAGTCATTTTGATTTTATTGTTTAGCACTCAGTCAAGACTAAGGTTTCTTACAACCTAGTAAAGCTAGGTAACACAATTTTACCACCAATTATTGCTATTGTAAATTATCATTGCGCTTATCTTGTACATATTCAAGCTTTCCATAGGAATTTCATAGATTGTGACACGTAGCCCACCAAAATACACGTCACAATAAATCTATTAGTCTTTAAGGTGCCATAGGACTCCTTTTTGTTTTGCTCTAAGACATAAACGCCTACCTCTCTGGAAATTGTACTAGACCTGCCAATATGAGGATCACTGAGCAATCTGAGTCAGTCATGTAGCCTGAGTCATTGAGTAAAGGTGGTGAGGCTAGTGGAATTTCTGCATACAAACTAAGGCAGACACAAAGTCATGACTATTGTATAATGGCATGATCGGTATCTAAATGGAGAAGGAGAACTAAAAAATTGAGTGGTAATTTCCTTGGTTCTGTGGCATTGCCCTTAATGCTTACCATGATGATGACAATTATGATGCAGTGGCTAAAGAGCATTTGAAAGGGCCTCAAGAGCACTGGAAGCCTTACTGCTAATGTGTTTAACTGTGGTGAATTAGCATGGATTTTAAAGCATGCCTCCTTTTGTAGGTGCATGTGTGTGTACATATATCCAAAAAACTCATGTACTTTGTTGCAAAAAGTAGTTATTTCTGGCAACATGTCTATTGGTATCATAATAGTGAAAAGCAGCCCCATTGCTGCATTTTGCTGACATGCATCCATAGATGTGTTACTCGAAATAACTCTATCAAAATTACTAGGCACCTCCTTCCAGCTACCTTGGGAATTTTGTTTTAACTCTCCTTTTTGTCTTTGTGTGATAATGAACAATGTAAGGAATTCACTGCACCATACTGGCTAAATATGAATTCATATAAAGTATTCATATTTAGCCAGTGTGGTGTAGTGGCTAAAGTGTTGGACTGGGAGTTGGGAGATCCAGGTTCTAGTCCAAACTCAGCCATGGAAACCTACGGGGTGACTTTGGGCCAGTCACAGACTCTCAGCCCAACCTACCTCGCAGGGTTGTTGTGAGGATAACATGGAGAGGAGGAGGATTATATACGCTGCCTTGGGTTCCTTAAGAGGAAAAAGGCAGGATATAAATGCAATAATAAATAACTAAAAATATTTCAGGGCACAAAATGGCTTTCTGAAATGGGGGCTAACACCCATACTAAAATTTAGATTTAGTGCTAGTTTTATACATAATCTGACTATATAAACCCAGTTGGAAATAATTTTATATTCTCATTGTGGGTTCAAACTGATGGGTTGGTAAGTCTTCCACCTCTGTTTCAGCATATACCTACAGAGTAGAACTAGCAGTATTCTGGAAATATTTTGTTAGTAAGAGTTCTTTTAGCTCTAAGATTGAATTTCAGTCTTTTAGCATATTTCATATGGTCCAGTGCTGATGTTTCCTGAAGATCCATTGAGCATTGGTTATCTACCAATATACAAATGTTTTGTTTCCTAGTCAAGTTAAGCTGGAGTAACAACATAGGAGTCCCATTGAAGTCATTGAAGATATTAGATTAATCTTAAACCTTATTGAGATAGCAAATCAGTGGTTGGAAGGAAGGTATTGGATGGGACCAACCTCACAGAATATGCTGTTATACTAGCTGAATAGAGCATTACAGTAATGTGACAGCTGGAAAATTTATTCAAATATTTTGGATCAAGGTGCCAGTCATCTTAAACCAAAGAGGTTTTGTTTAATTGGCTTATAGATTAGGCTGGGTTTTTTTCCTTGTATTATTAATCTTGTATCATTAATCAACTAATAGAATTACATTTTACAGAACAAAATATGGACAATCAAACAAAAAAAATTAAGCCTTTCCCATAAAGAAAGTTAGAATCTATCTCTATTTGGCACATTATGAACTTAGATGGTACTATACTGTAATGGCATGCTTATAGAAATTGACGTAGCCACGGTTAGTAGGATTTGGGTAAGATAAGGGTTTAATCAATGCTAATCAGGACTTTGTGATTAGCGCATTGAGCTCTTTGAATAGACTGAGCTATAAATAAAATCAATATATTAATTAACTTCCAATGTGTACTTCCTAAACAGCAAAGAATTAAGTGAACTCAGTAACCAGGTTCAGACAACATCCCGTGGCTCATCATAGGTTATTTATTTAACCCACAATGAGCTGTGGGACCTGTGGGAAACACCTTGCATATGCAACCCCACTTGGGGGTGGTTGTTTTGTGCGAACCCAGTAGGTGTGGTTTATTGAAGGGTTAAACAGACCATGGGTTTTGCAAGGGATGTTTAACCCTCTCATAACCCATGTTTGCTGGATTTGCATGACACAACAACCGCCTAGCAGGGGTTACATATTCAAATTGGTGGCTGCATATGACCTGCACATATTACAGCCTCATCATGGGTTAAACAACCCATTTTGGGCTGATGTGTCATGTGAACAGTCCCAGTACCTTAAACTACAGCATATGTAAAAGTGATGAACTCTTATTCCTGCAATTCAGTTTTAGTAACTTCAAATGCCTCTCTTTAATTTTTGTTTTGTTTTGTTTACGACTAATAGTCATTACAAACAACATAGCTTAACTTAATGTAATAACAGAACATAAAACACAAGTCAAATTAACATATCACTGCACAGTCTACTGCAATATTGTTCAGGCTGACTGCACAGCCTTAGCAAATACAGCTGTTTTATATGTAACATAAAGATCACACTCTGAGAATGACCAGTAAATCTTCACATAGATACTTCTACCCTGCAGAGATGCCAAAACGTGTCCCAAGAACCTCTCCCTAGGGTTCGATATAAAGAACAATGCAATAAATAATGTGAGATATCCTCTCCCTCTCCCAGACCACATATACAGAGCCATTGATTCCTTAAAACCTGCCTATATTTTTCATCCAAGAATGCTGTAGGCATGATTTGAAAATGGAATTCCGTAAATGAAATTCTTAATTAAGCAAAAGTGAGAGTTTAAACAAACAGTACCACTGAGAGGGAAAAAAAAGAAAACTTGATAAACTCTAAATCCAGATTATTATCCAGCCCATATATCCAGTCTCATTTTATTTTAGCCTCCAGGAAATTTTTTTAGAGACCAACAGCTCTTGACATGACTTGGCTTAGACTCCATTCTTCATTTGCTCTTTCAAGCAAAGTCAAACTTCAAATGTCAGTCTCTTTGAGGATTTTAACATGTTTTTAAATAGACGTTTTGAAAATGAGCAAGCTTTCCTTAAAAACACACACCATTCAAATACCTTAAACCAAGAAGTTTAATGAAAGAGAATAGTATGAGAAAAACAATACAAAACTTTGAGTAGGGCTAAATGTTTAAAACAACCCTAAGATTTAATTGAATAAATCCAGAAATGTTTCATGTTCAATAGGCTGATCATATGAAAAGGAGGACAGGGCTCAAGTAACTTTAGCAGTTGTAGAGAAAAGGGAATTTCAATCAGTGTCATTTGGATGCAATTAGTTCCTGGTGAAATTCCCTCTTCATCACAACAGTTAAAGTTGCATGCACTATACTAGAGTGACCATATACAAAAGAAGGCAGGGCCCCTGCAACTTTAACCGTTGTTACGAAGAGGGAATTTCACCAGGAACTAATTGCATACAAATGACACTGGCTGAAATTCTCTTTTTTCTGCAACTGTTAAAGTTACATGAGCCCTGTTCTCCTTTTCATATGGTCAGCCTAGTGTTCAATACATGGCCTATTAATTCAAAGAACGTTCAAATGTAGGCAAGTAGATGCAAGGTAAACAGGCAAGTATCTTGATATAGAGCTGAATCGTCTAGTACATAAATACATTTTTATACTGGTGAACTCTATTTTAAACTGTAGTCTGTTCAATAAAAGCAATGTTTTGTTTAAAAGTATTTTTTCCTGGACTCATGAAGTTTGGAGTGCATTTCTCAATCAGTGCTGCCCCAAGATTTTGAAATGCCATCAGTCAAGTGAAGGAGTTATTGGCTAACTTTGAGATGGTAGTCATATAAGGACAAGTCTCTTGTATGGGTAACAATGATCTCGTCTGCTTGGTTAAGTAAGAGGATTATCTCCCCCCACATTTAGATCTAAAGCTATTCTAATTATATTTAAAACCTCTTTCCCGAAATTCTGATCAGATGTGGCTGTAGGTAGGAACCCAAAAGTCTAGGTAACTTTCAAACATAATCTGTTTCCATTGAAGCAATTGTATTTGTCATGGTTTTGGATAGGCTATGAAAAAAGTAAAAAAAAAAAGGCAATTTCTTTGTAGTGCACAACTATACTTTAGAAGCATTAGGTCAGACTTCTGCCTATTTCTTTTCTGTCAACTTGGAACCAAGGATAGCTTGTATTTTGTTTGGTTGTATAGTAAGGGAAGAAATTATTAATCCCAGAAACAAGACCCTTTGGACCCACAGTGTGGTAGTGCAACATAAGTTCAGATAAAGAAAGTTGCTTTGATCCTTAGTCAATCAAACTATTGTTCTTTTACAGGCATCTACACATTTGGGAAAAAAAATCCTCACACATTAGGCGTGGTTGGTCTTCACAACACTTGGTAAGATTTCACTTGCTTCTGATATATGAGACCAACATGTTTTCTTCTTTTATTATCTTGCCTTTGTGGAAATGTTCTTTTTCCCCATGTAGAGTCAGGTATTTTGTTTTATTTTTTATTCATTCATTCATTCATTATTTATTTATTACATTTCTATACCACCCATTAGCCAAAGCTATCTGGGTGGTTTACAAGACAAAGCTTAAAACTATAAAATACAATAAAATAGTAAAACATAATATTAGGGTGACCAGATAAAATCCAGGTCAGGGCTCATGTAACTTTAACAGTTGTAGAGAAAAGGGAATTTCAGCCAGTGTCATTTGTATGCAATTAGTTCCTGGTGAAATTCCCTCTTCATCACAACAGTTAAAGTTGCAGGGGCCCTGCCTGCTTTTGTATATGGTCACTCTAGTATAGTGCCTGCAACTTTAACTGTTGTGATGAAGAGGGAATATCACCAGGAACTAATTGCATACAAATGACACTGGCTGAAATTCCCTTTTCTCTACAACTGTTAAAGTTACATGAGCCCTGACCTGGATTTTATCTGGTCAGCCTAATAATATAAAAACCATACATTTTGTAAATGAAACATATCGAAGGTGAGGTTATGGGGGATAACAATTGTCTCCACGTATCCCAGTTCATAAATTTCACAGTGATGCTGAATCCTGGTAATAGCTAGCAGGTCTGTTATTCTTTTTCCATCACATTACAGTCCTCACTGGGATTATGTTGCTGTGCTTTTCCAAGTCAAATCTATTGTTTTACAGTCATGTGCAATGCTAAGCATGTTTACTCAGATGTAAGTCCTCCATGTTTAATAGGATTCATTTACTAGTAAGTAGGCCAGGTCACATGACATGGTCAGGTTATTGTAGGTTATTCAACCCAAGATGAGCTGGGTCACATTCTAGGTACACATGGCCAATATTTTGAATGTGCAATCCCTGATTACTAGCGACTTGCGCTGTGTTGTGCTAACCTGGCCATCATGGGTTATTCAAGGGTTAAACAACCCTCACATAACTCTATTATTAATCAAGGGTTGTGTAAAAGTTGTTTGACTCTCGAATAACCCATGATGGCTGGGGTTGAATACTGGGGTTGAATACTGGAAATGATGGCTGGGGTTGAATACTAGAAATGGCAGCTGCATATACCTGGGAAGCATTGTGACTCATCATGGGTTAAATAACCAAGTCAGTACCAACCAAGCCAGTGTATTTAGGATTTAGCTGAGCAGCATAATAATAATAATAATAATAATAATAATAATAATAGAAGAAGAAGAAGAAGAGACAGGGTAACATAGGGTGACCAGATAAAATCCAGGTCAGGGCTCATGTAACTTTAACAGTTGTAGAGAAAAGGGAATTTCAGCCAGTGTCATTTGTATGCAATTAGTTCCTGGTGAAATTCCCTCTTCATCACAACTGTTAAAGTTGCAGGGGCCCTGCCTTCTTTTGTATATGGTCACTCTAGTATAGTGCCTGCAACTTTAACTGTTGTGATGAAGAGGGAATTTCACCAGGAACTAATTGCATACAAATGACTCTGGCTGAAATTCCCTTTTCTCTACAACTGTTAAAGTTACATGAGCCCTGACCTGGATTTTATCTGGTCACCCTAGGGTAACACTACCCTAAGTACTACCTGTACTTGGTCAGCTGCTTTAGAGGAATGTCTAATGGTAAGTTATAGAATAGAAAATAGAATTTTGATAAAACTGTCATTTTTAGGGCAGCCATCCTGTTGTACGAGGAAAGGTGTTAATTCTACCAGATTCAAGCAAAGAGCCACAATTGTTGTGAAACAGCTACAATTTACCAGAGGAATAACAACTACAAGTTTCCAGAGGGATAACCAAGTTAGGGTGTTGCAGCAAAACATCAAAGAATCTTGTGGCACCATAAAGACTAATAGATTTATCATGGCATATGGTTTTGTATAGGGCTGTGCACTGCCGAATAAGAGTAGGCTGACCATATGAAAAGGAGGACAGGGCTCATGTAACTTTAACAGTTGTAGAGAAAAGGGAATTTCAGCCAGTGTCATTTGTATGCAGTTAGTTCCTGGTGAAATTCCCTCTTCATCACAACAGTTAAAGTTGCAGGGGCCCTGCCTTCTTTTATATATGGTCACTCTAGTATAGTGCTTGCAACTTTAAGTGTTGTGATGAAGAAGGAATTTCACCAGGAACTAACTGCATACAAATGACACTGGCTGAAATTCCCTTTTCTCTACAACTGTTAAAGTTACATGAGCCCTGTCCTCCTTTTCATATGGTCAGCCTAAATAAGAGGCAGTACCCAATCTGTCCAAGGCACCTCAAGATGAAGCGGAACAGTTTCTAAGTGCCTCAGGGTGCCTCGGGCCGATTTGGGGTAGTGGTGGGCCAGGATCTCTTGATCATTCCAGATTGCAGGACATGGAATAATGGGCTCAAGTTACAGGAAGCCAGATTCCGGCTGGACATCAGGAAAAACTTCCAGGCTGTTAGAGGAATATGACAATGGAATCAATTACCTAGGGAGGTAGTGGACTCTCCCACATTGGCGGCATTCAAGAGGCAGCTGGACAGCCATCTGTGAGGTATGCTTTAAGGTGGATTTCCGCATTGAGCAGGGGGTTGGACTCGATGGCCTTATAAGCCCCTTCCAACTCTACTATTCTTTGATTTGATGATCCCCCCTTTCTGCCTGCCTGCATGGGAAAACTGGTGTGAGGCCAACCATGAGTCCATTGGACTCCCCTCCCTCTCCCCTCCTCTCCCTCCCCGCTCACCTCACAAACTTGGAGCTCTCACAGCAGGACTTAAACTTTGCTGTGCATCCTCCTTAATTAGAGCTGAGATTTGATAGTAAGATGGGGGCTCTGTAGTTTCCATAGATCTATGGCCGCAAACTACAGTGGCTGTAAAGGGGTATTTCCATAGTTTGCGACCATAGATCTATGAAAAAGGGAGAGCCCCCATCTTACTTTCAAATTGCTGCTCTAATGAAGGAAGATGGACGGCAAAGATAAGTCATGTGGGTATTGGCAGTGGCAGCAGCAGCTCCAGGTTCAGGGCACCTTGCAACCTGGCTGATTCACTTTGCTCCCCCCCCCCCCCCGAACCTCACTTCAGCATTGGTTCCCAGCCCCAAAGCACTCACTCTCTACGGCGAGTCGAGGGGGAGTGGGCTGTGCTGTTCACAGTCCTAGTTTTGTAGATATGCTTTTTCAGATGCATGAAGTGTTATGCTGACATATTCAGGAGAGAGAATTGTAAACAGTGATGTCAGAAGGAAGTAAAATGCAGAAAGTAAAGACAGTAATCATTACCGTATAAAATAGTATGCATTCACAAAATAGTTGTTAGGTCATAACACTAAAATGAAAGGTAGCTATATTGGCCATATGCAACATTCCAAAATCCATATTAGTGTACTATTATTAGTCTAATCAGAAGATTGCTAAAAACGGGCAATCATTCAAGATCTCCAGATTTCTTCAGCACGCAAATTGTTACAAAAAGCAGGTTGGGTTTGGGGTGGGTGGGAAGGGAGAAGAAAAAAAGAAAGATAAAAACTATCTGCGGAAGTCATGGTGTCTGCATGACAACAGTCTTGAGATGGAATGGGGAGGAATGTTCTGTAGACATTGAAATAAGGCTCTAGCAGGTGATGTGATGGTTTCAGAGTTCACCTGGAGCTGCCCCTAAGGCCTTGGTGAAGAAGGAAGGCAGATTAATTTGATTCTCCATTTTCAAAAATATTTTGTTTACTCAGAATATCTCCGTCTTGAGCATGTGGAGCTTTCTGGTGGGTGTCCCCAAAAAAGTAACCAGATAGGTAAATCTAACCCAATGGTATGTACTGAGTTGAACATATTGCAGAATTACTGTGAGCCTGAGAAAAAATGTTGTAAATATTTTTATCATCATACCGGTATCCCACTCTTTCTGTAGGGAGCTCATTAGCATTCGTAGGGCCTTATCCTATGAAGAATATCGCAAATCTATTGCTCTATTTATCAGTGGTGGCTGGTGAGAGGGGTTGCTGATGGTAATTACTGACTGCCACTCTGAAGCCATCTAGGGGGTTGGAGAAAGCATACCCTTACCAGTAATCATTGGGGGAGGCTGGGAGTAAAGATAAGGTGGTCTCAGTCAGAATTGTGCAAGCAGGTGGTTGCTGGTAAGGATGCCCCTTCCCCCTTTGTTACTCCAAAGGGGTAATACTTGGTTCACACCAGAAAATCTTTTTTCTTCCTTTCCTTCTTTCTGCTATAAGCCCTATAAGAAACTCTATGTGCTACTTACTGCAACATACATTTTAAAGGAAACAAACAAGAAACAGACATTTTAGAATCATCAAGAATGCATTGACGTAGACCAGATAAGGTCCTCTGCGTACAGCATTGCAAATATGCCTCTGTCAAGTAATCAAAGTACATTGTTACTGAACAAAACTGAATGAATGTGCAGTGTGTAATCTCCTATTTATTATGTTTGCACTCTTCTAATGTATTTTAAAACTACAGAGAAGAATGATTTTGATTTGCCATTGATTTATAACGCTATAGTGCACACAGGTTTGCCAGAGAATGACTCGTCTTTGTTTTCATGTTCTTTTTCTCGAGAGCCAGTCACCTGTGTTAGGGCAAGGTACATTCTGCTTTACTAAAACAAACCCTGGGAATCGAAGAACATTCAGCCCCATCTGTCCCTGGTTGAATTGCAAAATGTGATTTATGTTGCAGCCAGCCATGAAAATAAATGATATTGCTTTTAATCAATAAATGTTCCTGCAATCTAGAACTTAAACAATACAAACTAACAATTTCACATTTATCTTTTTGAGTAAAATAAATTGAACTGGGGCTGTGACTTCCCAGAGTTGTCAGCAGAAATCTTGCTATTGCTTTTAACACAACCAGCATTAGGCCATTCATTATTTTTAAATACTTAGATGATAAAGATGGATATAGTATGTGTGCATCAAGACAGAGAAAGTGTATGTGCTTTAGCACAACTGTATGCTTGTATATGTTTGAACCTTTAAGTATGCAATGTAGGATTCTCAGCTCAGCATTTCAGAAACTAAAGTAACTTCTTTGCTATGGCATCTATTTTTAAACTGATCATTAAAACAGGGGCCTTGAAAATAGGAACATCCTTGCTGGTTTTTGGTTTGCTCTTCTGAAACAAACCTTTGAAACAAGTAAAGGATATGTAATGACACTGTATGGATTATTCTAGTGGAGGCAGGTGGATCCAAAGTCAGTGGGACAGTGAATTCGCTCTGAGTTCAGTCAGAACTCTAAAGGAGTTATTCAAGGTTCTGAACCTATTTTGCTGTTAGGGTTCAGCACCTTGGATAACTCCTTTAGCATCCTGACTGGTTCTGACTGAAACCCAGAGCAAATCCACTTCCCCATGATACTGGAGCCACCATCCTCCACTGGATTATTCCCCATTTACCTTGAGGGCTCCATCACACCTACTCCCCCCCCCCCCCCCGGTTTGCATTCGCAGTTTCCCCCTCCATTTCCTTAGTGAGTCTAGCGCTGGGCACTTTCACATCTGTGCGTTGTTGCACTATTTCAGCACGTGTATCTTTTCATCTGTATCACTACTGTGCTGGTGAAATCTCCTGCCCCGCCCCCTATGTTCTCCCTCCTACAGTTAATTTAAATTTTTTTAAAATATATTTTTTATTTCTGCGCAAATACAGTAGTACAGCAGCCTGAAACTGCGCAATTACAGTAAAACAACACACTATGCTTTCCCCTAAGATCATATTAAACAATATAAGTGAAGAAAAAGTATTACAATTAGTTCTTGGAGAAGTTTGTGGTTAATGTTGGCATGGCAAGGGGAAGCTGACATTGTTCTGGTCAAGAAACCTAGGCATGCCTACTCAGTAGTAAGAACCATAGAGTTGAATGGGACCGACTCCCGGGCATGGATGGCGGAGGCTTCGCTCACCTTCTCTGTGGTGTTCGGGTGCCCTCTCTCCCTCCCCCTCCACGATTGAGCAGTTGAGTGGAGAACCGCCCCGCCCTCCTCTTTTGACAGCAAGATCACCCTTGGACACGCCCCCAACAAAAAATGGGATGGTCCAATATAGTGCAAGGACAGCAATACACGGGAGGGAGGAGCGGCTTTATTGTGCATGGAGGGAAAAACCTGGACTTTTCCTGCTCCAAAATAAGATGGAAAACGGAGGGGAAGAGGTGAGAGGAGCGCAGGACAGGAATGATGTCATGTGAGTACTGCGCTGCAAAAACACATACCAGGCATGGAGAGAGTGTGATAAATCACTGGTGTGATGGAGCTCTGAGACTAACAATTGTCATTTATATCTGTAATGAACATGCTGACTATTTGTATTGCTTTCATTGAGAAAAATCAATGTATATTTTAAACAACTATACTTGCAACATCTCTAGTAAGTTTTTCACTCAAATTACTGAGCTTGATTAAAGAGCTATAAGAGAGTAACTAATTATGTCGACTAATGTGTTGTGTGTTATAGATAGGGGGTTACAAAAATGGAAGGCTTGCTGCATCCTTGAAATGGTATTGGTGTAAATGTTTCCACATATTCATTGAAAATCACTCTAAATATCACTTAGAACATCCATACCATTGCGTTCATTCATATTTACTTCATTCATGGAAAAGGCTTCTACTCCTATTGAAGTCCTCTCCCCACCTCTCAGCTAATGATGGAAATGATACTACCTCATTTATCTAGTTCAGACAGTTTAAAGCTTTATGGTAGTAACAGTGGAAGAAACACATGTAAGTTCACAAGTGACACCAAAAGTACAGAAAAGCTGAAATGAAACCCATCAGTCTTCAGAAAAGCATGAGCCTTGGTTGACTAAAAATGGATCTTGTGCATTCCAAACTGCACTAGAGTCATTAACATACATGAATAAATAACAGGAGAGGTTCAGTGCTTAAATTATGGAAACAAAAATGGGGACTGTAATGAAATCCACAAAACCAATTCTTACTCCTGCCAGTTTTAATAAAATCATGCCCCAACTTGTAGCCTTCTACAGACAATAGCTAAGTGAGCTTATACAAAAGGGGAAGGGTCTAGACCCCCTCTCCTCCTGCTCCCGGACATAGGAGCAAAAGAGAAGAGGATTGAAGGCACTTTGAGCAGCATATGTGAAAATGCTCACAGACACTATGCACCTTTCCACGTGTTTAGTATCTGCTTAATTTCTCCTCTACAAACACAGCTAACAAATCTCTGACTGCATGGAATACATGAATGGTTGGATAGGGAAATCAGTCCTAATATATGGAGCACAATAATCTGGACGTGGTTGAGAGAAATTAATTGGCCCTATTAATTGTAAAATTAACAAATATAAGTATCAAATAATGGATACGCTTTGGAAATACGTACAACATTTTTTTATTTAAGTTACTTGTTTCCTTAATTTTTCCCCTTGCTGGTACAGAGAATTAGGATGGTCTGATCTGTTTTATTGTGCTCCTAGTCCTTAGCATGTAAACTAGCACTGATTTAATATCTTGCCAGCATCCTAGTACTGCTTAATTGCTGTGCACGCTTTTCTTTCCCCTCCTTTAAATTAGAACAAGTCAGATTTTTACAAAAAGAAAAATACAGGGATGCTCTTCTCAATGAGAGTTTCCATTCCATAGTTGGTTTTTCGCTCTGGACTGGCTCCTTTTACTTGCTCAGTGTTCATTCCATTTCATGGCTGGTTAACTAGTACAAATGTAGCTGACCTTTCTGTTAACTTCTGCTTTTGAAGGGGCACTATTTCCCTTCATTAAAGTTCTCAGTAATCATTTATTCTTATCCCCAGAGCACTTTCTCTGGATTGTTTCTACTTTGGTGTTCATACAATCAATATTTCTTCCTCTGTGTCATTTAACACAAAGCATTGCTGTGACCTCTTGTATTTTATAACTGTGTAAGTTATTATTATATCCCTTCCCCCTCCCTTATAACAGGCTTAACGCACTATGGATAACTCACTGACCGTGGACTGATGTCTTCACCACCTGGGGATTTGTACTGCATATCTTTAAGAGTGCAACCGTTTGGCAATGAATGTGAGGTCATGCAGTATGAGCCACCGGACAACAAATACTCCTCACAAGCCTGGGATGATCAATGGACAGCAGATACTACCTATCAGAGTTCATGCAGGAACTCCTTGCTCTTCATCTAATAGTAGCACCCCAAATGGAAGCCTACCTACTAACTTACATTTAAAGACCTCTCTTGGAGGAAATGCCGCTCCTCAGAGCAATGTGGTTGATTGCAATATTCATTTCCCTGCTTTAAGTCCCAGGAGACAAATGGTTACAAATGGGAAACCTTTATTCCAAGTCCCCCAAGCTCCAGGGTTGACAGCACCACAGTTTTTGAAGCCAAAGCAGCAAGAATTTGGAAATAGTTTCACTACAAGCACAGTTAAAGGTAGGATTCTTTTTTCCCTAATAGTGCTCCATTTTATTTTCTTATATGCTCAGTAGTATTTTTTAAAAAAACAGGAAATGATATTCCAATGATAGTCTTTTCTACTGTAAGGATACTTCCAAGCATACAAAGGTTTCTTACTCTTTACAACATGTATCAGATTTGAAGATGGTTCTCAATATATCCCACATCTAGTCATGCCTCCCTTTTCTGTGGGATACTGCCTGTTTGTGAAAGTATTCCCATATGTGATTGTCTCCATTTACCACTGCTGGCCATCATTCCTTTCTTATCCTCCAGCTTTTCCAGTTGCAGGTTTCAAAGAATCATAGAGTTGGGAGGGGTCTTGTAGGCCATCTAATCCAACCCCCTGCTTGATGTAGGAAATCCAGAGCTAGAGCATCCCCAAGAGATGGCTGTCCATTCTCTGCTTGAAGAGCTCCAGTGAGGGCGATTTCCACCCTGCCCCAAGTAATTGGTTCCATTGTCAAACTGTTCTTACCATTAAAATATTTCTCTTAATGTTCAACCAAAATCTACCCTCCTGTAATGTAAACGTGTTCAATGTACCCCTGTTCTCTGCGGTAGCAGAGAACAAATATTTGTTGTCTTCTATGCGACAGCCCCTTCAGGCATTTGAGGAGTGCTATCACAAGGATTATGTACCTTATTTTCAGTGTGCAGTACTGGACTGGCAGAATTGCTGGTACCAGTCATAGAACAGACAGAGTAATGGCTTAAACAGAGGCTGCATTCACACATAACATTAAACCAGGGATGGGCAACACACTCATGTGGCTCCATTGCCTCCTGGTGCAACCCTCACAGTTGCTGTTACTGCTGCCACCTTGCTGCTGAAATTCTTCTACAATATGACTGATAGGAGTTAAAAGCCAGAATTCAGTTTCACATTCGCAGATTCTTGGTTTGTTGTTATGTACAAACAGGAATTGTGGGTTAAAATGAACTATAGTTTGTTAAACAAGCTAGCAAAACAACCCAGCAAGACAAGGTTGTTGGCTTAGCCATTGACTGGCGCTTATTTTAAACCATGAATCTTCTGAAGTGAAACTGAACTCTGGCTTATTACTCCTCTTGATTGTGTGGGTTGAGGAGAGGGCAGCGCTTGAGCCTGGGACTTCGCTTGGGCTCCTTCCTGCTCATGCTTGATGGAGAAGATCCAGAGCTAGAGCATCCTCAGCAGATAATTTCCCAACCTCTGTATCGTTTAGCACTGCATGCAAATAAAGCTACAGTCATCTTCAAAGTACCATGCCTTTAAATGGGTATAGGTTTTTTTTTTAGGCATCATGACTCCCCCCAGACATATGTATTTATTCTGTTCAAAAAGCTGACATTTCAAGGAATGATTAAGAGAGTTAAGCACAAGAGAATATGAATTGAATTTTGGAAGAACTAGACGAAGTTCAGGGTCTGGAATGAATGCTATCTAAATATTAGCTAATGTGGCAAAACCACAAATGTTGCTTTCCTGTGCATGTACACTTCTAGCATGTTTTCCTTAAATTTAGTTGTGGTAGATCTCATATTTCAAAGATTCTATTTTAAGGAGTATTTTTTTTTAAAAATGGGTCTATATGAATGTTAAAGCCATTATTTCAGTCAACATTTTATTGACTTGTATGTATTCAGTTAATGTATTATAATATTTTACTAGCAAAATCTTTGTTTGCTTTATAAGCTGCTGTATTGACTCATTCATGAACATGTGCATGGAATTAATATTCAATGAAAATGAGTTATTATCGTTCCCTCTGGCTTATTAATTCCCCTTCATTTTTCAAGTAGTTGATGATATTAACAATTTCACGCTTCTCTCAGGCATTTTATACCTGACTGATCACAGCCATTCATTTATTGTCATTAGTTGAATCAAAGAAGTGGGTTTAATATATTTCTGATGTGCATCAGGTATTGCAATGTGGTCATCTCCACGTTGAGGCTCCCGTAATATGTCTCAGCATGGGGGGAAAAGGCTGCTTGAATTATGTTGCGGATCCTGAATAACACAATTTACCTCACTTATTAATTTTAGGAGAAAGCTAAATTAGCACTGTTTGTGCCAACTGGCAATATTCCTTATATTAGCATGGGATATTATGTAGGGTGACCAGATAAAATCCAGGTCAGGGCTCATGTAACTTTAACAGTTGTAGAGAAAAGGGAATTTCAGCCAGGGTCATTTGTATGCAATTAGTTCCTGGTGAAATTCCCTCTTCATCACAACAGTTAAAGTTGCAGGCACTATACTAGAGTGACCATATACAAAAGAAGGCAGGGCCCCTGCAACTTTAACAGTTGTGATGAAGAGGGAATATCACCAGGAACTAATGGCATACAAATGACACTGGCTGAAATTCCCTTTTCTCTACAACTGTTAAAGTTACATGAGCCCTGACCTGGATTTTATCTGGTCACCCTAATATTATGAAGCCAGAATTTTAGGGGTTCCTGGAGACTGCTGTATTTTGGGTGTATCCTCAGTTAAGGGATGTTGGAGAAATTCACAATGGATTCAAATAAGTTAATATTTCTATGAATCTGACCTGTGGATTCCATAGTGGACTGGCATGTGTATTCTGCGGACGGGTAATCTGATGGTGCGGAGAGACAAAGCCAGAAAAATTGGAGCGGAGAAGCACCTCATCGGAACTCTGCTCCAAATTTCAGGGCAGAAAAGACCCACTCTGTACATATATGAAAGATCTGACATGAGATAAGCTGCCTGGTTTGGCCATGAAGGCAGAGGTAGTGGGCCTAGGTCTGACAAATTCTGTTTGTTGTTGTTTTGGTCCCAGGATTTCAAGAGCAGATCTGTCTTCCCCTTGGATAAAACTTTTATTCCTTTGGTTGTAAACTCCACTGAAGTAAGTGGAAGACATTATGTCCAAATATTGTTGTTCAGTGTCAATGAAGTTACAAGCAGTAGTGTTGCTGTATAAATTAATCTACAAATCCAATTACACTGAAATTGGGTGAAAAATAGCTTACACCTGAATTTGACAGTACAAAATCCCTCCTCTGATCTTTATTGGCTCTATAAGCTTACAATAATGGAAGATTAGACATGTCTGTACCTTATTTGGTATAACTACAGCATGTCATATTTCCTGCTATAATAGGGATTGGGGAGGTGGCTGGTATAGGAAGCAGCTATGTTGAGAGCATCTCTTCTTCCACAAAGTGAGCTCTGTAAATGTATTTCGATCTTCAATATGCATACATTCTTTAAATGCGTGCTTCTCAAGTGTATATTTGGCAAGCTCAGCTTCTCCCTTCTTGCAGCGATAACATACAAAAAAGTGATGTCTGCAGCCAACTTTAAGGGTGTATAGTTATAGCTGAATTGGAGACCATTTGGAAAAATTAATTGCTGCTGCTTTAGTGAGGGTGTGTGTGGAAAGGACCCAGAAATATTTCTGTCATCAAGGCAAGGTAACATGTTTTAGGCTAAGACAAATATGCAAACTTTGTTTTGCAAATGTATTTGTTGTTGGCTTTGGAATAACATGACAGGAAACTAGTTATTTTCTAGCATTGTTAGCAATTGTGTTTTGATTTAAGCAGTACATTGACATTCTTATTTTTATGCAATAAAAAGTTAGATAATAAATATTTGATAAAGTAGTATTTGCCCTCAGTCCTGATTATGATAACAATGTTTAATGTATGCTTGGTATGAATTTAAGACAGTTGGTGTGTTTTTGTTTTTTCCTGTATACTTTAGATGAGAAGGGCAAGTCTGAACAAGAAAAACTGTATGGCTCTTGATTTTGGTTAATTTTATATTACCTTCTTCGTGTTGGGTACTAATTGCACAGTACAAGCATAGTGCTACAATATTAAATAAAAGTCATGTTATTCAACATTTTTTCAAGTAGGATTAGCTTAACATATGCATATTTGTAAACATATATTACTTCAAAGAATTTTGAAAGTTTGTCTGATTAATATTGAACAGGCTATGTTTGCATCCTAATAAGCATACAAATATTATATTCTTCAAAAAGTAATGAGTGTTCAAGCCCCCCCCCCCCCCACGAACCCTGCATAGCTAAAGTCACTATTATCTATAGCAGGGATGGGGATTCCTTTTTTCTGTCAACATTCCCTTTGCCCAACTGTCAGGAGCCATATGTTGGCAGTGGTTAGGGGCACAAGCAGCAATGAGAAAAACCAGGATGACATACTGAAGGTGCCAACCTGTTGCAGCTTAGATGAAAACATCTGGTCAAGTTTAAGCAGCACAGGCCTGAAAAAGGGACCTTGCATATTTTGAACTACATTATTCCAGTTCTATTTCTGTTTGTGTGTTATCGCTTTCCATTCTAGGTTCAAATGTACATTTTCACAACATAATAGCTACAACAGAACTAGAGATGTGGAGCTTGGGACAACTTGTGAAGCTCTGCCCCCTTCACAACCAGAAAAGGGGCAGGATTTATGCTATTGTGGACCCATATCATCTGACAAAGGTGGGGGAGCTTGGATTGCCAGATGACTCCTCCATCTGGTGGGAGAGGAGCGGGAGGAAGACGGAGCCTGACTGTCAACCCAGGGCTGCTCCTGACTTCCCCTGTCTGTGAGGAGAGGATGGGAAGTAATGTGGTGGATGAATGGATGTGGAGCCTCTTGGAGCACTTTTTCCTCCACCAGCTCACAAGGTGAGGCTGGCAGTGTAGCCGTTCCTGGGGCTCTCACTCTCTGCACCCTCATCAGGAAGCTTTCCTTGGTGTTCTTCCCCTGCATACTCTTCATCTTTGTCTTCCCTTGGCTGGAGACAAGTCCAGGGGGGAGGAAATGGCTTGCTCTTCCTATTCCGTTCCTCCTCCACCCAGGCAGTGCCCTCCTTGTGCTATCTGATTGTGATTTTTGCATGATGAGCACAGAGGTGGACAGAATCGCCATGGTGATCACTGTGTTAGATTGTGAAGCTGGGGTGGAGCAGAGAAGAAAGTGGGCCAAGCCATTGAGCAAAAGCCTGTGGTTGACTGCCAACAGAAGGTAGTTGGTTGCTGCAGCAGGGCTGAGAAAGGGACAAGGCAGAGGAGAGAGTGTGGGCCAGATGAGAAGGTGCTACAGGCCATCCTTACAGTGATGTCAGTGAAGCAATGGGTTCTAGTAAATAAAAAACCTTAGATTGCACAAATCTGCTATAGTGCATGGGATTCATTTATCAAAATACTGAAATAAACATCTTTCGATTGAGGAATTATGTTCATGGCACAATTTTGACAGCTTTTTCTTTGATGAACTATTTCATTTCTGCCTCTTGGGTTGCTTGTTAACATCACCTCTTTTGCCTTGCTCAGAAATAATGAGACTTACGTTAATAATTAAGTATTCAAATTTCCCATAGTCAGTTTTTTTTTCTAGTTTTTGTCCACAATTGTGAGAACCTAAGCTGAGGTTCTCATGTGCTCACATTGTTTTAGGAATAACTGTCGCAGGACTTAGGCTGTGAAAGGTGGCAGCAGTTATAATTTATTTGTGAATTCCTGCCAAACTTCTACTGTACTAGAAAAGCATTGCTGAGTGACAGTTTCCTAGGGCAGAATTTTCTATTCCTTGTGAATAAAGAATTGTATGCACTGCCATTGTTCTATGAACTTGATGTTCAAGAGCTCAGAACACGTATGATGATTACACAGTCAGAAAAAAAACATGGTTTTGTAGGCTGTTTAGATGACAGTTACCCAAAATAGTTTTGCACAGTGGGCTCCTTGGAATTAAGCCTACCATTATGCCATGGGGTGGAAGCATTTTTGTAGCCTAGTCAGGAGGTAAATAGGGTTTGAACTGGCCTGGAATTGAATTCAAATCCCCAAGTGTTCTGAAATTCTAATTTTTCCAAAGCCTTTTCCAGGAGAGACTATAACCAAGCAATCTAGGCAGGCTGCTTTATACAAGCATGGGTGAAAAACTGATACCCTTTAAGGCAGACCTTTTATTTAAATGAAAGTGGTTTATCATAGAGAAGTAGCATCATAAATAGCATAAATATTAAACTAAAGAATGAATTCAAATTAATTCATTTCTTCCCTATCTGGCTTGGATGGCAACAGTGACTTACATGCATACGTCAAAAATCATAAGTATAGAAGAAGATACATGCTGGATCAGACTGAAGGCCTATCTAGGATCCTGTTACCCAGGCCGTTACTACACTAACCTTTTTTCCCAGGGTTGTCCATGGGTGCTCCCTGTTTGTCCAAATGATGCACAGGGACTCCTGGGGGCAGGGAGGGATGGGCACAGGTTTTCCCGGGGATAAAGAAACCCTGGGAAAACGCAAAACTTCCAGCGGTTGGTCCCAGGACGATCCTGAGGACAGCGGGCGGTGTGGGTGCTCGTCCAGGTGTGGGTGCCCGTCCCTCTTCCCTGTGAGTAGCGGGAGTCTGCAAGAGGGAAGGAGCCGGGCTGTGGGGAGTATAGGGGGATCGGGGTTGGGGCTTTTTGTTGTTGTTTTTTACTCACTTTTGCACTGGAGCACAAGTGCACTCCTGGCTCCAACGCTTAAGAAAAATGGTGGGTGTGACGAACGCGACGTCCCTGTTTGCTTCAGGGACTTTGTGCTTCCTGTGTAGAAAGTGGGCGATGATCCCGGTAGTAAGTAAGTCTGGGATTGCCCCCAGGCCCTCCCTCTACACCCTTAGGTGTAGAAAGGGCCCCAAAGTGGCCAAACAGATGCCCCAATGGGAAGCTCATAAGCAGGACATGAGTGCAACAGGATACTCCTGCTCATGTTCCCTAGCAGCTAGTATTCAGAGGCATGTAAATTATGAACACATTGTTGATTAGGGGAAAATCTTAGAGTTTTCTCATCTGTACTTTAGTTTATGGACTGCATTTGTTCACATTCATGAGGCATTTTACTAAGCTGTAATTATGATTCCAACAACTGCCTTCATCAAAACAGATTAGAATGAAAGATACATAATACAAGAGAAATGTACATAGAAATCTCATTCCTTTATCTATGAGGTCTACTAAAACCTGCTCTCATTTTTCCAGACCTATTCATACACAAGTGTGTGTGTGTCTGTCTGTCTGTATAGAGAGGGGGAGGGTAGGTGTAAAGCGGCATAACAGCAAAGCAACAAGGAAGCGCTGGATGCAGCCAGTCTTAAGCTAAAATATATAAGAAAGAGTGGCTCAATTCGGACGACACGTTAACCAACGGTTGTTAAGTTAAACAACCGTTAGTGGGTTAACCAAACGTGTTGTCCGAATGCAGCCACACAACGGTTAACCAACCCACGGTTGTTTAAGTTGCAGTTTTAAACAACTGAGTTAAACAACTCTCTTGCGAATTGTTTAAAAGTTAGTCACTTGACTAATGTGTTGTCCGAATTCAGCCACTTGAGGTGCATGGGTTAAACAACTGAGGTGAGTACGTTAACACAAAAGACCATAGAGGAGAGCGGCAAGAGCAGCAGAAAGCGGATGGGAGCTCAGGCGCAGATGAAACAGATCGCTGGTTTCGCCGCCATAGCAACCAGGACGCCCGCCTCCCCCACCAGGCAGCCGGCACGGAGCTCAAAAAGGAGCCAGCTCCTGCAAGCACTCACGCAGGGTGCCCAGTCAGCTACCCAAACGGACAGGGAAGCGCACCAGAAGGGCACTACGGCAAAGGGGGGGAGGGGGAGACAGAATACGCAATAACCCCAGGTGCCCTGGAGCAAGGGGCAGTCCCCCCCACACCAAGAGGGAGAACAACACCCCATCCAAAGTAGAGCCCCCACTGCACCGCCACCTCCACCCTCGCATCACCCAGAAGGACGAGGGCAGGGGAAGCGGCGACCAGAGAGCCCCCCCTCATCCGCCCAACACAGCTGGACAGTGAGCCTTTGCCAGGCCCCGAGAATCCCGTTGGGGAGCGTTGCGCCCGTGCGGAGGTGTCCCGGGTGTGTGAAAGCATCAGTGCCTGGAACTGGCTGCGCTACCCCCATCCCGTGTGAGCGTCGGCTGTGGAGTCCCATCTCTGGACTGGCATCTCTCCCGGGCATGGCCCCCTCTCCACCTCCTCCCCTTGGCATGTTCCGTGCTTGGCTTCCTGGGGGTGTACCTTCTAGCCGCCTCCTCCTCCCTTCCTGGGGGCGCCTGTCCTCTCCGTAGGTTCTGCCCTGGCATAGTGGTGCCCATGTGCCTTACTGCCCATGTCTGATTTTCCTGCTGAATAAAGATTTCCCAACCGCCCCACTCTCGCCTTCTTTCCTGTGTGTGCGGGTGGCTGCTCTGGGAGGGAGGTGGGAGGGGGCTGGGGGAGGTGGGTGACTCTCGCAGATGCCAGGTCTCCTGTATAGGGTGGGGGGGGTGGCTCCCTGGGGTGTGGGTGCCAACGTTTGGGGAGCATTGCTGGTTGTTACTCTTGTGTAGGTGCTGCGGTTCCTCCTGGCTGCCTCTTTGCCTGAGGCTGCTGAGTTCCGCCCAGTGACTGAGGCGGCCAATGGGGTTTGGGAGGCGTGTCCTGCATCGGCTTCAATGGCGGCGGCCATGGTTTTCAGTCGCAGTGCCTTCTGGGATACCTGCTGGAGGACTAACGGGGTTTGGTAGGCAGGGAAAATGGCGGCCGAGCTGTCAGTCAGAACCGAGTACGTTATTAACCACCAGGGTGGTTAACTTAACTTTGCATCCCCTGCTGCAGTGTGTCGTCCAAATTGAGGCCGCCTTTTTAACTCACTGTCAGTGGGTTAAGTCCTCTCAGTTGATTAACGTGTTGTCCGAATTGAGCCATAGACTAACAACAGAATAATTTACACCTATTTTTAGAGCTAATTGTTTTGTCTCCAACCTCATCAGTAGCTGTGATGTTAAACAGATTCCAAGAGTGACCTGTTCAGACAACACACTAAGCCACGGCAGTTAAGCATTTTGAGCTAAACATTATGGCTTAGTGTGTCATGTGAACCATTCCTAACCATGATGGCTACCTAACCATAGTTTAAATGTGGTTAAGCCATTTACTGCAAAAGGGTTAGCAGCCTAACCATGGCTTAGCATGTTGTCTGAACAGGCCAGTAGAAGTTTGGAATGCTGGAAAATGAAAATTCCTAAAGAGAAAAAAAGAGAGGCATAAGTGGTAGAAAACCTATGAATTGTCCTCCAGATTAAGGCCATATGGACTAAGAGTTCTGAGTCTGTAGATCCAGAAGTTTTCCTTTCTCTCAAGCATGTCATTGTTTCTTCATTTGGAAGCAATTATAAATCTGAGTGACTAGGTGCAGGTGAGTTAAAATGTCTTGTAACAGGCTGCTCTAGTGTTTTTGTTTTTGCTTTTTGGTAAGAATCACAGGTTTGTGTTATGGAATATTATTCTTAGGCCCATTGTAGTTTCCCCTACATATTGCATACAGCATCCTTTAAAAAAATCTGGTGAATCACATTAATGGAAGTGCATGTTGCCAATTGTCTAATGCGATAAGTTTTGTTAGTAACTGTGCTCCCAAAATAAGTGGTTTCTCAGAGGTAACTGCAGGTAATGCAGTGCACTGATTTACATTGATGAAATACTGGGTTGCAAATATCTTGTTTAAGTGTTCTTTTAACTAACAATTTACACAAACTGGGTGGATTTTTTTAATGTGATGAATGGTGGAGAATTAAGGGTTCCATTAAACGAGCACAATAGGATATAAATAAAGTAACTATCTTTCATTATCTGGTGGTAATTAGGAGCAGCAGGATGGAAGTCCACAACAAATGAAATGCAATTTTTTTCCAGTTAGCCTTTGCTTCATAAAGGAGGATATCCCTGGATATTACATGTTAATTGATATTGTAGTCAATAATGGGACTAGGGTATCCAAACTGTTGTATAAGTTTGCTACATCTTCCTGAGTAGTTTTCTTCATTATTGCAAATGTATTTTATCCTAAAAGCCAAACTATATCTAATGTTCTTCTTTAGATGGTTTGGATGACATAACTTGTAGTTAAGGTACAGGTGGGAATCTGTAGGTTTATGTTATATGTCTGTGACAATTTGATGGTTTTCAGTGGATAAGAGGACATCCAGGAAGAGTAATTTTGGGTTTTAAATTGTGGTGTTAGTGGTAAACTTTATTGTTGGATGGATAGCGTTGATAAACTTTGGGGTTCATCAGACGAGCATTTCATTGCATACTCGCTACTGCCCACTCACATTTTTTCATGCGTCCTTAAGACGATGACGTCCACCTCTCGCATGCCTCCCGCTCCTTCTTTTTTTTCCATCACAAAATGGACCTCTTTTAATCCAACTTTTTTTTTTGAAAAAGCAGGAAAAGCAGTGCGATTAAAACGGCCCCTGAATGGGCTTCGTGGTGTTTGTTTACTTCCTCTTTCTTCTCCGGGGAGAAAGAGGAAGTAATGTGGGACAGGAGCCGGGGCAGAGAAGCAACAGTAGGGAACCCCGATTTCCCCCGTCTGATGAGGCTCTTAGTAAAATTCTCCAAGCTATCCTTTCATTGTCTCAGATGTCAAAAATGTCATCTACTGTATGTAACACCACCATATAGGTGGAAGTTCTGCCAACAGTTTTTTCGAGTTGTCCCATAAATAGATTGGCATAGGATGGAGCCATGCGTGTTCCCATTGCTGTACTTGGAGGTGTAAATAATAATTGCCACTGAACATGGAATTGTTGCCGGTGAATGCCAACTTAGCCAAAGAGGTTAAGACTCCAATACTGAGTCCATTAGAGGTTCTGCTGTTTAAAAAGTATGTTAAGGCTGAGAGGCTGTCTTTGTGGGGTATTTTAGTGTATAAAGAAGTAACATCGAAGGCTGTGTTGCTGATATCATTACTAAATCGATGTTGTTTAAATGGATCTTTGGTAGCATGTAAAATCTTCCTGCTGTAGGGGAGTGGTTAATTGAAAGGTCAGCAGTTTTTTCCCAGTCATTTTTCATGCAGGAATTTATGGATTACATTGCCAATTTTTTAAAAAAATTCAGGGCAGCTGTGATATCATGAACCAGGAGTTTGTATTTAGATATCTCAGAATTTCAGTAACATAATCTTTAATCTTCATCACAACAACAGCTCTATCATATGGTTTTAGAACTATGCCCTTTCTAATTTGAATTTGGTTGAGGGCCTCTCTTTATCCTCTTGTTAGATTATAAAAGACATGTCCAGGTTTGTGTTCATTATTTTTTTTAAAAAAAACTGATTTAAGGAAGCTTTCAAATACTGGATTTCTATTTGAGTTTGGTGTCCAGGATTTTTTGGGCAGAAATTGTGAGAGGATTATGGCAGGGATTCAAAAATATGAGTTTTGTTGACATTATGGAAATATTATTTTAACCTACATCTTCTCTTGAATGCCTTAACATCAGTATTCATTTGGGGCAGGTCATTCTCTCTTGGTGTAGGGCAGAAGTTAAGGCCTTTAGACAGCAGTTTAGTTTCTGTAGGGAAAATTCTTTCACCTGTTGGCTCCATTATACGAGTCTTCTTTGAATTCTTGAAGTTTTACCCGTGTTTTAAGTTTTTTATTCCTTTTCCAAAACATTTAACACATACACCATACATACACCCACAAAACAACAAAAACTGCACACTAAAAGAGGTAATCAATCAAGTTACAGCACATTCTGATCTTCTCCACAGCAAAGGCTTACTAATCTAATTATTCCTCTCTCCCTTTATTCCTTAACCCTTTCTTATTGGTTGAATCCACAGATGAATAAGTAGTTTTTCTCTTGCTCCCTCACATAATCCATAAGAGGTTTCAATTCAGCTCTAAATCTAACTGTTGACTTGTCTCTAATTATTGATGTGAGTTTTGCCATCTCCGCCATCTCCAATAATTTCAAAGTCCAATTGTCCATTGTAGGTAACATTAGGCTGACCATATGAAAGGAGGACAGGGCTCATGTAACTTTAACAGTTGTAGAGAAAAGGGAATTGCAGCCAGTATCATTTGTATGCAGTTAGTTCCTGGTGAAATTCCCTCTTCATCACAACAGTTAAAGTTGCAGGGGCCCTGCCTTCTTTTGTATATGGTCACTCTAGTATAATGCCTGCAACTTTAACTGTTGTGATGAAGAGGGGATTTCACCAGGTACTAATTGCATACAAATGACACTGGCTGAAATTCCCTTTTCTCTACAACACTTAAAGTTACATGAGCCCTGTCCTCCTTTTCATATGGTCAGCCTAGGTAACATTGTATTTTTCCAGTTCTGTGCATATAACAGCCTCGCTGCCGTTATCATATAAAACTGAAGTTCCTTATTTACCTTTCATCTCCTCGTCCATTAGTCCCAAGAGAAAGTATTCCGGTTTCAGTTGTATATTAATCCTTAGTATCTTCTGCATCAGAGAATGAATTTGTATCCAGAAAGCTTTTGCTTTTTTACAGGTCCACCATACATGGTAAAAAGTTCCTTCTTGCTCTTCACATTTCCAACAAGTTCCCGAGACTCCCATTTACATTTTAGCTAATTGGAAGCACTTTTGGTGTGTAGTCTGTATCGAAGTCTTCTAATCTTCAATGTGTGTATAAAAATGTGTTTAACAATGAGGTTCCTAATCTTGCTCTTGTTAGGGAGCATAAGGAAGATTGTAATGTAAGATATTCCTTTTGAGGATTTTTGGGAAACTTTTTTTTACCTGAATGATCTCAGAAAAGTAATTTGTTTGGTTATAAAGACACATTTTTAAAAAGAGTTATGGTCTGGCACATTTCCTAATATCTGAAAGATAGATAGATTAACAACAGAGTAATTTCAAAATGTAGTGCTAAATGTTTTGGCTTCTGCTTTCATCAGTAGCTGTGATGTTTATATAAAAATGTTAAGCTGTGTGAGAACAGTGTGTATCTGGTCAACTAGGATAATTTTTGTGCAATTGTCAAGAAAGCCCTTTAATGTACATAATAGTGGCATAGGTCTATGAACAGTATTATGTACAAAAAATGCTAATCAGGAAGCATCTTGAGCCACACTTGAAATCTCTTTTCCATAGTTATTATTTTACTCTTTTGGGGCATTGTTTTTTCATCTGTCACTTGGCATGGTCTGAAAAAGAAGTTCATCAGTATGCTACGGGACTCTTTGCACAAAAAGCTGGATTCCATTTTCATTTGTTTTTCTCTTCACTTGCTGCCTTTAATCAGTTTCCAGTGACTCAGTAGGCCTAACTATTGACAGTGTTTTACACTGCAGTGATTAAATGATAAATGCATAGGTTTGTATTCAACACACAAGACTACTTCTTTTCAGCTTCATGCATTCCAGCAGCTTTGAAATGGTTAAACAAAACTCAAAAACAAAACAAGGCTGAAATCACAAAGGGATCACAAATGGAGATTTACAGCAATTGGCTGAGGGATTCACTTGAAGCCAATAGAAATAGGTCTGGGTGAATTCCTCCAGTATTTGTGCCTCTTGCCAAAAGAACAGAATTTAGCACATAATAGTCTCTGGGCTAAATTCCTAGGTTGTGTGTGTGTGTATTATAAACTTTGTGAAACAACAGACAGAAGAGTGTGCTTGACGTTTATTTCCCCTGATTTCCATTTAAAATGGAGTGTTTATGTTATTGTTGTAAGATGTTCCCTTGGCATAGGTTGCTTTAGAAAATGATCCCCCCCCCACATAGCGTATTCATAGTGTTTTATATGTAACTACTGAACCATTATCAGCCTAAATCCAGTAGAGAACATTCAGTGTTTTAATACCATCTCAGCAAATCCACAGGAGTCAACCTGAAAAGTAATGATTCAAACAATGAACAATTGCCTTTTTCTTTCTTAATGGACACCAGACAGCTAGGAAAACTAGCAAACATATAGAGCCACATATTGAAAAGTCCTAAGGCACCGACAATGTTTCTGGGAGTATTAGATTTTGTGTCAAAATTGATCAATTTTTATTTTTAAAATATATAAAAGGCTTAAAAGGTTCACTGTGCCAATACTTAATCACCTTTTGTTATAACATGAGGATCAGAACAAAAAGATAAAAAACAACAAGAACACCACCAACAACTGAGCATAGCTGGAGATACTTTCCTGCTAAAAATATATATATCTGCAATTATGCTAAAAATTTGAACTTATTTTTTCAAATCCGCGGTAAAGTCTAGCATTTCATTTTAAATAAACTGCATTCATTTTAATATATACTGCACAAAGAGAAGACTAAACAAATGAAAAGGCTTTCTGTTTACAAATACTAGATCGCCCTGTGTCACACTTGTGCAGCCTAATGGGAGATAGCTGTCCTCTTGCAGCGCTGATGCTGATGCTATCTTGTCTGCCTGTACTTTGGATTCAAAAGTGAACCAAAATATGTAATGGAAAAATTAGTGGGGACAGGGGGAAATCACTGCACCTGCATGAAATTATTCTGTGCATGTGAAAGTAGCCTTGTTGGCTTCCGTTCCTTCAGAAAGGTTTGCACGTGTGAGGAATAAATGAAGAATTCTTACAAGGCTTCATTTTGGAGCTAGTTGTACCTATAGGAACTCTCCACATCATCCCTGCTTCTAATTATACATCTTCAACCTCTAATGAAATGAGAATCCACTTGAGAGCAGAAAATTAGAGCAGGTCAGATATGGTCCCTTGGTTTTGGACTGTGTTGCTCTCTATTTCCCCACCCTTACTGATTCTGCAACACCCCTATCCAACCTTTTCACCCTCTTCTTGCATTTTTCTCAATCAGTCAATTTCCACGCATATTGCAACATTTATACAGGAAAGTTTATAATAAATAGAAGCTTTATCATTAGTTTTAAAGGTCAATGGCCCAACTGTAGCAAGACCAATAACAAGAAGTTTTGAAATTAGTACCCGTAAGCATTACAACATGCTAACTTTTGACACAACCTATTTACTGTTGACTTCCTCTAAGGCAGGGTGGTTAACCTGTGGTCCTTCCAATGTTTTGGTTTACAGCTCCCATCAGTCCTAGCCGGCATAGCCAATGGTGAGGGCTGATGGGAATTGTAGGCCAAAGCATCTTTAGGGCCACACGTTGCCCATCCCTGCCCTCAGGGAATAGAATTCCATAGTCTTTGAAGGACTAGAGCTTGAAGAGATTGTAAACAACTGCTTCTGGTTGATAATGAAGTGCTCTGAAGTGAATTTTTTTAAAAATTCAACAAGTTAAGTCTCAAAGGTAACAAGTCCAACTGTATTTTGCATCACCAGTCATACCTGGGTGGTGCTAGAGTACAAGTAGGAGTGACTACTACTCCAGTGACTATCAGAACTGTGGCAGCAAGTAGTAGTGACTCTCAGGCTGCATTCCGACAACACATTAGTCAATGGTGGGTTGAGTAGCCAACTCACAGTTGGTTATTTTGTGGGTACTCCCCACACAACATATTCCTACACAACTGTGGGTGGTTGGGGCTGGCGTTGAGTGGACTAATAGTCAACCCAGCATTTGACTGACACAGCCCCCGCCCCTCTCCCCACCCTCCCTCCTCCCTCAGTCCTCCCGGTGCTATCCCAGCAGCCTCTGCAAGTTGCACCAGCTGTAGCAGAGTGGCGGCCGCCGCTTTGGTCGCTCTTGCCGCCTGCCTCTATGGGCTTGTGTTTTAACTCACTCAACACATGCCATTAACACACTCACCCCTCCACACAGCACTTTAAACAACTGGCTTCGAGCTAAACAACTAGCAAGTCAGTTGTTTCTCTTAGTTGCTTATTTGGGCGGAATAGCATACCGTCAGTAGTTTGTGAGCGGCGTGTTACCCCCCCCACAACACAATAAGCAACACAACTGATGATTGTTCCCTCCCTCAGTTGCTTAAAGTGTTGTCCAAATGCAGCCTCAGAGTCTAAGGTTGGAATCCTAAACAAACTAAAGTCGCTTTGAATTTAGAAGGACCTCTAAAGTAAACATGGTTAGGATTGTACAGTAAGAAATTTTTGAAAAACATATCATGCAGAAAAGGCCATAGAAATACCACTGTGCTGAATATCATAATATAAAAGCCTTGCTCATCATTTTCAGACATTAACAATGTGAAATTTATTTTGACAGCAATCTGTTACAAATTACTAATTTAAAATGTTCTTTTATGTCCCCATCATTATTCTCACATTTCTGAGGACAAATTTCTAAGGATAATTGAATAATTGATCTCCAATGTAATAGATCCAGAATATATTTCTTGAAATTAATGTTTGAACATGTGTTAGCAAATCTGCAGTTGCCTTGCAAGTCACAGATTATCAAATCTCTCATTAAACAGTATCGTCAGAACAAAATGTGCTTTTAAAATACCAATTTAGCACTGCCGTCTTAATTAATCAGGGAAGGATGCAATCTGGGAAAATCTGCTGTATTATTATGATTATGATTATGATTATTATTATTAATTTCATCTCTTTCTCGCTCACGGACATGACAGGGTTTGCCAAGTCATGCAGTCTTTTACAGATTCAGGGATTTCCTGACAATTGAGCATGTTTTAAGTATGACTGCTTTCTGGATGTTGGTGTGGATGTATTTTGGAAGGGCCAGTTTCTGAAGGTTTTCTGTATAGTTTTTTTATGTGATGCCGGTGACTGAGGTGACTAACGGAATAATTGTGATCTTTTCCTGATGCCATAGTTCTTTGACTTCCATGGTGGGTGGTGTATATTTGTCTCTCTTTTCTTCTTCCTTTCAACAACATTTTTGTCATTTGGTATTGCTATGTCGATGAGGTATGTTTTTTTTTTCTTTTTTGTCTATGACCGTTATGTCTTGTCGGTATGAATTGTTCTGTCCCAGTATATTTTATGATCTGCATTTTCCAAGATTGTTTCGGGTGAGTATGTATAGTATGGTGTAGATTGTTTGATAAGGTTGAATTTGATGGCTAGTTGTTGGTGGATTATTTTTGCAGCTGTATTGTGTCTGTCTGTGTAGTCCATTCCTGACAGAATTTCACATCCTCCTGTTATGTGGTCTATTGTTTCTTGGAACAGATGGCATTTCCTGCATAGGTCTGTTGTTATACTGTTATCTTTTATGATGTATGTTTGGTAGTTCTTGGTGGCTAGAACTTGATCCTGTATAGCTATTAGGAATCCTTCTGTTTCTGGAAATAGCTCACCCTTCCTGAGCCATTCGTATGATTGTTCTTTGTTTATTCGTGGGTTCTGTATTATGTTGTCGTGCTTCCCTTGGAGTGCTTTTTGTGCCCATTTTCTTTTTTCTCTGTGAATGTCAGTGGTCGTGTTTGGTCTTCATTTTGTTGTGCTAGGTTAAGTGAAGTGTAATTTTTATCTGCTGTTACTATGGCTTTATGAATGGGGGTGTTTTTAGTGTGGAAGAATTTTCTGAGTGATTTTATCTGTTTAGCATGCATTGTGTTAATGTCTAAAAGACCTCTTCTTCTTTCCTGCTGATTGTTGTTCTTTCAATGCATGAGTAGGGATGGAGCATGCAGTGTTTTGTGAGTTCGGTGCGATTGAGTCTGTTTATTTCTTCAAGTTCAGTGTGCGACCAGTGTATGATTCTGAATGAGTATGTGAGAATGGGTATTGCGTAGGTGTTGTTGGCTTTAAAAATGTTTTTCGAGTTGAGTTTAGATTTTAGGATTTGTGATAGGCGAATTTTATATTGCATTCGTAGTTGAGTTTTTATTGTGGAGTGATTGATTTTTGTGTTTTGTTGAAATCCTAAGTATTTGTATGTTTCATTTTCTTCCACGTTATCTAATATTTCGTTATTTAGTGTTTCTGCTGTTTCTTCTTCTTTCCATTTTCCTCTTTCTATATGTAGCATCTTGCATTTTCCCATCCCGAATTCCATTTTCATGTCTGTTGTCAGTTCCTCAGTGATTCGCAGGAGGCCTTTTATCTGTGTCAAGGTTGAAGCATAGATTTTGATGTCACCATGTATAGGAGGTGATTGATTCTGTGCTTTGCTTGTTTTTGGTGTTTTATGTCGATGCCATATGTGGTGTTGTTAAGGATGTTGGATAGTGGATTGAGACACAGGCAGAACCATAGAGCACCTTGGAATATGCCATGTTTGATATTTATTTTTTTCTATCTGTATATGATCCTTGTCTGTTGTTAGATGTATTGTCATTCTCCATGTCTCCATGATTCTTGTCAGAAAGTTTTGGATTGGGGGATGTATTTTGTATATTTTGAGTACTGTTTTCAGCCAGCTGTGTGGGACGGAGTTGAAAGCCTTTTTATAGTCTTTGTAGCAGGTGTGGAGGTTTCTTTTCCATTTTTCTGTTTGCTTCATGATGGCACTGTTTATTATTAACTGTTCTTTTCATCCTGTGCTGTTCTTTTTACATCCTTTTTGTTCTTCTGTGAGCATATTATATTGGGTGAGATGTGATTCAATTTTCTGTGTGATTGTGATGGTTATAATTTTGTAGAGTGTTGGAAGGTTTGTTATGGGTCTGTAGTTAGCTGGGTTTTGGGTATCTGGGTTTAATGTAGGTTTTGCCTTCAGTTTGGAATAGAGGGAATAGGTGTGGGTGTTCTATGACTGTGTTGATCTGTTGAGTGAGGTATCCGTGTGTTGATGTAAGCTGTTTGTACCAGAAGTTTTGTATTTGGTCTGGGCCAGGTGCTTTCCAGTTGTGTGTCCTTTGTATTGTTTCCTTCAGTTCCTCCAGAGTTATTATATATTCTGTTTGCAGTGGTAGTTGTCTCTGTCTTTTTTCTTCTTGTCTTATCCAGTTTGTGTTCTCTTTGTGTTGTACCGGTTCTGACCAGATATTTTTCAAGAATGTGGTTATTTCTTCTTTAGTTGGGAGTGTAATGTTGTTTTATTTTTTCTTGCTTATTCTTTGGTATAATAATTTCTCGTTTATTTTAAAGAGAGCGTTTTGGGCTTTTCTTTCATTTGATGCTTTGTAACTTCTTAGCCTGGTGGTCTGGACTGCCAGTTTTTGTTTCAGTGTGTTGAGAGCTACTATTGATGTTTTTTTATTGTTTGCTATGATGTCTTGGGTGTTTTTGAGGATGCTTTTTGAGCGATTTCCATTTATGTATTGCGCCATTCTTCCTAGATCCTTTTGTAGCTTTTCAATTTTGTTTTAAATTCTAATTTGCCATTTTGGTTTGGTTTCTAATCTTCTGCGTGTGTTGTTGTTTGTGGGGAGTTTTTGTTTGTTACAGTTGAGGACTGCTGTGGTTGCTGCATAGATGACTGTGTGTATTTCTTCTAGGTTGCTATCATTGTTAATGTATGTCGTGAGTTTACTATTCATTATGTTTATGAGTTTCTGCGTGTCCTTGTTAAACTTTAGTCTAGGTAGTGGGTTTCTTTTCGTTGGATCAGTTTTTCTCCATTTTGTTAGATTTGTCTCAATTTCGTCCATCAGTTGCTGTTTCATGTTGTTGTGTTGTTGTGTGTTTCAGGTTGTGGCGTTGTCCGGAGTCCTCTGGTGGGTTTGCTGTTTCTTCTATGGATGTTCGTGTGCTTGTTTGTTGGTGCATCTGTGCTTTTCGTGTTGGTGTTCTGTTATGCTATTTCTTCTTTGATTTTTTTAATTTCATGTTCCGTTAGCCTTTTGTTATTGATTATAACTCTTTTTTGATCTATTAGTCTTTGTTCTGTTACAGTGTCCATTAGGTGGGGGTAGATTTCCATGAATAGTTTGTGAAGTTCTGTTCGGTATCCTGATGCTATTATTTCAAGTTGTGTGCTTTTATGGTAACAATGCATAATGTAATGGTTCATTTCATCTGACCAAGCTATGTGTTGCCGTGGGTGTCCCGCCTTGGTGGTTGTCTGTGGAACAGGCAAAACACGTCTGGGGGAGTTTGGGTGGTTGTCCTTGTTCATTGCCAGTTAGTTTCCGTTTTGGCCGACTGTTAGGTTCGTGCAATGTTCTCGGCCTTGATGCTGCCCATTCGAGGCTTTTTCTCTTCTTTCTGGAACCATTTTTTCACACTAGCAGGGTGGTCAGCCCTGACTAGTGGTGGTTGGCTACGGTCTGCGGGTGTGCCATGCCCGTGTAATCCCTTGTGGGATTACCCCTTGCAATATTATTATTATTATTATTATTATTATTATTTTGCTGCTCTTGGCAACTGCCAAGAGTTCTATACAATTATCTATTTAAAGTGCAAAGATGAAGAATAACTGACTTTTTCCCCTAAAGACAGGGAAAATATTTTTAAACTGCTATCGTTTATGACCAACTGTCTGGTGTGTGATTGCATGGAAAGGAGGAAAGCATCATTGTCTTAAGTCATACTACTACATTCACTCTTTTTGATTGCTTTTTGTTTGGGGGCCTCCATTGCTTTCTCCTACTGGGGCTATTGTCTGGTGCTTCTAGGCTATGCTTTAGGCTGTTCCTCTTTCTTCTAGCACTTCAACACTTCTCCTGCAAGCAAAGATGATAAATGCTGCATCTTGCTGCTGCTTGGACTAAGGCAACAAATTGCAAACATACGTCAATTTTTAGACTTCGTTTGGACCTCACTAAGATTTGTAATAAATGTTGATAGAATGAGCTTCATAAAATGCTCCTGATGATATTCCTATAGATGTAATGTTTCTTTGTTTTTCTTTTTCACAATTTATTTTTTGTTCTGTTTTGTTACTAGTCACAATAAAAAAGAGTTTTTTAAAAAATAAATAAATAAATAAACTGCTCCTCCCCTTTGTTTGGCTAGTTTAAGATGCAATGCTATACATGTTTAGACAGAAAAAAAGCTTACAGCTCCCACCATTTTTCTGTCTAAACATGCATAGGACTGCACCTTTAGACAATCAAAAGAAGGGCCGCTGAGGCTTGTTGGGATTGACGAATTCTGTGACAGTAGTAACTGCATTTACCTACCTATGAACATTAAAATAATAATCCAACCATGCTTCACTCATGTTGTAGAAGTCCCCATCCAGTTATTCTTTGCCTCCAACATGTGCAAAAAAGGCAAAACGTTGAGTCAATAAAACCATATATAATGATTAAAAAGCAAACACGTTGAAGCACTCTAGAATAAACTGTCAATAACAAAAGTAAACTAACAAGCTGTAACCAAGCAGAAAATTTATAATGATTAATGAAACAAGGCAGAAAGAGAAATGGACTAAGAAGACTCGTACAAGATGTGGGCAGGCAGCATGCCGTCCCATTTCTTTTCCTATAACCCCACAGAACACACTGTTGATTAAACTTATGATGCCACAAACGTGACCTATCGGTTCTGGAAATATGTGTGCAAAGTTGCTACATGTGCAATTTCCTTTAGGAAATGGTCTGCTTTTTAACACACACTACAAGGAAATGCTGAATAAATGGGGGTTATAGAGTTTATGTGAGATATAAATATGACTTATTAGTTAGGGCAGATCCTGCTTTGTAAAAGTAAGTTGGGTTAGATTACTTTTGATAGATTCATATTTCTTAATATGAATCTACATATGCATATACAAGGCTGAGGTTCAATCCCCACATTAAATTCATCAAGGAGTAGGGTTACCAATGTTTGAACCAGTCTCTTCTTTAGCATCATTGATCTCCAGCAGTTATGATAATGCTTGTCTCTATGCCACGAAAAGTTTCACCTGCTGTTGCATGCTAATATCTGTTAAAGGGGCAGGACAAGCGTTTTCTTCCTAACTAGTTTCTAACCCTACAATGTAAAGGCCAGGGAAAACTCCATCCTTATGTACTTTAGCTCCACCTTCCCCAACCGGGTGGTTTTCAGATGACCATGCTGGCTGGGAATTGTTGTCCAGCGGGAGGACACCAGGTTGGGAAAGACTGTTGTAGCTAGTAAGCTGAATTTAGAGTTAGTTTGTTTTTTTAATTTTTATTGTTCTTTAGTTCTGGTTACATAAGTCAAATATTACATCATACATATTCATTTGATTTCGATACAAACTCCCACCTGGATTAAACATTATTAATCATTAAGATACTTTGTTTCCTTACTCCCCCCTTCCTAAACCCTGGATCACGCTTTTACAGACCATATTTTCTTTCATCTTTGTGTAGAACGGGTCTTCCATTCTTTAAACCTATGGTCTCCATAACTCTGTGTGTGCCGATGGAGGCGTTCTCCCATCTTCTTCTTTAGTCACAAAATCAATAAATTTCCTCCATACCCCTTCAAATTTGCCTTCACTTAGTTGTCCTCGCACTATCCTTAATTTTTGAGTCAGTTTTTCTAAGAGTGCAATCTGCCATGCACTCTAATACCAGTTATCGATATCGAGCCCTTTACCATCTTTCCAACGCTTGACTATCAGCCATCTTGCCACTAACAACAGATGACTAACTAATTCCTTACTTAGCAGGTTACTACTTAATCCTTTATATAAGTTTAACAAGGCTAGGTGTGGAGATGGGTGAACCCATTGTCCGGTTACTGAATTAATCTCTTGGAACAAGGATGTCCAGGAAATATTTACCTTAGGGCAAGATCACCACATATGTATATACATTCCTATGCCCGAGCATCCCCTCCAACATTCTGGGGATGACCCTGAGCTCATCACTGATATTTTCCTAGGTGTGAGATACCATCTGTGGGTCAGTTTTAACATTAATTCTTTATTTTAATTTATATTGTTTTAAATGTACACCTGTTCCACAATGCATTCCATTTTTTTCCTCTATATGAATTCCCAGATCTGTTTCCCACACCATCCAAAGTGAATCGTTTGTGCTGACTTCCTGAGCCACTATCTATTTATATAAATTGGAAGTCATGCCTTTTGTTGCTCCTGTATATCCCACCACCTCCTGTTCAAATGCCTAAGTTTCTGGCAGCTGCAGTTTGTATTTCTGGCTGAGAGAGACAGGCATGTACTTGTGCGATTTTTAACCACTGTCCCCTCTCCTGGCATAATTTTTCTATCAATTGCCCCTGCTTAATCAATTGCCCATTTTTAAGGAAACCCGTAAGGCGGTAGAATCCTTTGGATTCCCACTTAGCCATTTCCACTGCTGTTAATCTGCCTTCAAACATTGGGTGGTGAGCCTTCAGGATTAACGGTGAGAGCCCTGTGGTTAATGTTTCCATCCTCAATTTCCAAATTTTCAATGTAGTCATTGTGAATGGATTCTGCACCAGCTCTACTAGTTGAAACTTGTGTTTCCAATATGGCCAAGTACCGATTGAAAGTCCCTCACACTTTATTCCTCAAAATGGGTAAATCATTAGGGCTGGATGGATATACAGCAATATTCTATAAACAGTTTCAAGAAATATTAAATCTATACCTGGTCAGATAATTCAATGACATAATGAAAGGGATGCCTCTTGGATACACTAAAAAATGGTGCTGATACCTAAACAAAATTCATCATGTGTTGAGTCATATAGATCAATAACCTTGTTGAACCTGGACTATAAAATCTTCACTGCTGTCTTGGCTAATCATCTGAAGGAGACTATCAATAAATATATCCACCCCGACCAAACAGGTTTCGTTCCCCAACATCAAATCTCAGACCCTATTCAGAAATTATTAAATATATTATATCATTCCAAGTCACATAAATTACCTCTAGCAGTAATGTCCCTGGGTATATTCAAGGCCTTTGATTGCGTGGAATGGCCATTTCTGGTAGGAGTTTTAAATAAGATAAAATTTGAACAGAAATTTTTGAACGTAATAGTTAAAATATACAGCCATCCAACAGCAATGATCTGGGTAAATAATGTAAATTCACATAAAATAGATTTGAGGCGAAGTACAAAGCAAGGCTGCCTTCTTTCACCATTATTATTTATTCTAGCACTGGAACCTCTGTCACAAAACCTTCGAGATAATCCAAATGTTAAGGGAGTAAAAATAGAAAATGAGGTTCATCTCTTAGGGCTCTATGCGGACGGCATGCTTCTGACCACAGATCAATCACTTAATTCAGCACCATAACTGAAAAAAGAATTATAGAATTTTAGTTCTGTGGCCGGTCTAAAGGTACATTGCAACAAATCGGAGATAATGGCTCAATTCGGACGACACATTAGGCAACAGAGGAGGGGGGGGAACAATTGTCAGTTGTGTTGCTTATTGTGTCGTTTGGAGGGCAACACACAATGCACACACAACTGACAGTATGTTAATCAGGCACTTTAAACAATGGAGTGAAACAACGGGCTTGCACGTTGTTTAGCCCGAAGCCCCATTGTTTAAAATGTCGTCCGAATTCAGCACCTCTCTCTCCATGGACTATTCCATTTCGGAATAGTGTTCTGCTGCCTAGAGCAGCCAACTCCCCCCACAGCCAACCCCCCCCCCCCCGAACTCACTGTGCCTGCTGGGATACGGCTGGAGGACACACGGAGGAGAGGCTGCAACCAAAATGGCCACCGCAAGTTCATAGCAGCCGGGGCGTTTGCTGGTGCCGAGCAGCGCTGGCTGCAACATGTCGTTTGTGAAGCTCCTCTTGCCTAACGCACGGTCAGTACGTTATTTACCCCTCCGTTGCCTAATATGTCATCTCTGAAAGGATGGGGACACCACTCTGTCATGTAAGTTTTAGGTATTTAGAGATCCAAATTACTAGGAATTTAAATAAATTATATGAAGTAAATTATAAGAAAGTATGGGAGATCATCAATCTGGAGATAAAGAAGTGGAAGAAGCAGCAGTTAGGCATTTCAGATCGCTTTACTGCCATTAAAATGATATCAGTTCCAAAACTTCTATTTTTGTTTCAAACATTGCCCACCTGGATTCCAAAAAGCCAACTACAACAATGGCAGAAACAACTAAATTTGTTCATATTTGGCACAAAAAACCCCAGGATACGTAAATCACTCCTATATAAACAGCATGAGAAAGGCAGATGGGCAATCCCAAATCTGACATGTTATTATGAGGCTAATCAACTTAAACATATAATCCCTTTGATGGAGGGAGACACTTCTAAACAGTGGCTGAATTTAGGGTTTTCATCTCCACCTGTCATTCTCCAGAAAACTGATGGCTTAAAGGTATATGTAACTGCTGTTTACAGCCACAGCGAACACTCACTATAGGGTAACTATTTTCTAGAGATTGCAGTGTGTGCACTGGTCTTAAATGTGTGAAATGCTTCCTTTGAAATGTATTGTGTGTGAGGAAAGACCTGACTAAGTTAGTTGATTTGCGATCGCTGTTCCACTTCAAGACGTTGTCATCAAATGATGGACAGGTATGTGTGATCCCATAACCATTGAACATAGTCGGACTTATTTCAGAGAAAACATGGATAGGATAGGGCTGTCAGATTCTACCTTATAGTAACCATTAGTGTGAAACAGTTCTTGCAACATCTGTAGTATTTTGCTTTTCTGTCACCATAACCATGACATTTAATGAGCAACCTGTATGAAGGAGAAACTAAATGTAAGGCATTTGTAGAAACCTTGCATTGCAAAAGGCTTTGACAATAGACTGAAATCTGAAAATGTTTGGTTTTAGAAATCGAAAGTTTTTAGAAACATTTAAGACCACCAGATGGTCTTCTTTAACTCAACGTAAATCTCTGTCTAAAATATCCTGATTTTTGAGTTTGCAGGGAGTGGGGGATATAGTCTACTATATTGTTTCATTTTGAACAAGGCTAGCTGAGTAATGCTGTAGGAATCCAATTTTAAACCAATTTTAACCAGTTCGCATCTCATAAAATGCAGCAAAAGCAGCATATGAAGAATCATGGGCAAATTCCTTCCACATGGATTTTGTCATGAATTCCTTCATTGTGCAGCATATTATCAGTTTATAAAGGGTCAGAGTGATTCAAATGATTTCCCCTTAGACCATGAACGCGAAGCTTCAGAAATAGATTTGCTGAAAATTCCTTGAAAGGGATCTTTTTCAAAAGGTTATGTATAATTACAGTAACCATGTCCCCCTCCCTTTTCATGTCATGTGGTATAGCCAGATTGCCAAATATGGAGATATCATATTTGGGGAATGTAAGAGAAAGAGAAAGCAGCATAGCATTTCTTTCATGTTCATGCACTTCAGGATGACTTCACAGTATTTAGTCTATGGGCATTTCCAGACAATGTGGTTTTTTTGTGCAGGGAATATGTGGTGGCTACAGATTTGCTGGGCACATTCTTGACAACATTGTCCCAGCAAGTATCTGAGATCTGATTTCAAGGACTCCAAACTGCTCCACCGAGTTCCTAGGAAATCACATTTTCTGATCTCCTTTGTCATTATTACCTATTATATTCACAAGCACTGTCATCTACTTAGAGTTCTGAGGCTTTGATGTAGGGATGACGTGGGGTGGTCTCCCCACACTCCGAAGTGTTGTATAAGAGAGGGGCCTGGTTTACCTGACTCCTGACTTACAAGAGTGGCTTGCCCATAATGCCAGGCTAGTTGCTTGAGGTAAGGACATATAGATTCCTGCACTTTTCACATGCTGATCCAGGAGGGGTTGAATATCCCTTATTGTTAAATAAAGAGGCCCTAATTTATCACAAACACTGGTGTCAGTGTCTTTATTCCGTGCTTCCTTCTCCACTCGCAAATGATTGTACACATACTAATACTTAACAGTTATACAGTGCTTGTAACAGGTTACTTACTGACTGCACTTTAAGAGGTGTATACTTCATTCTCCTCAGACCAACACTTTCTTATTATATAGATTTGTCATCTACAGTGAAAGAATAAATAATGCAGTACAGTATATTATAAAATGTATCCCCTGCTTTCAGGACTCACCATGATTTTCTGTTTTTGTGTGCAAGGTTTTGTCGATGTTTCTTTTTTGTGATTTCTGCAATCCTGAGCCTCCACCTCAGGTTAACTACCTTGAATGTTATTCATTGGTATATCTAAATAGCCACATGGCAAAATTATGCAGTCTGCTCAGCCTTAAGAGCCCCTGTGGAAATGAGTCAGAAGTAAGAGGATCACATTTATAATGCAGATATTGATATTATTTGCATAACATCTGCATGAACATTAATCTTAGCTAATGGACATGTTGCACGATTCTCTTCGAAGCAGGCATTGATTTTTGTAACATCCATGTGAGAATAATTGTGGTGCTAGAATATGTGTAACATTAAAGAAACCTTACTCTATTAATTGTATGAGTTTTAGTAAATTAATCAGTCAATTAACATTTATTGTAACAATTCTTAGTTGTTGTTTTTTAAGATTATTGAGATTTTGCATTCTTTAAGGTCGAGCACTGAAATGCTTAAAAGGTTAGCTATTGTACTCCAATATTTTTCTTTGTGTATGAGGCAACAAAGATTCATATTTGAATTTGTATAAAGATCAGTTTAATCTCAGTTGTTTCTTCAGTTTCACTTTTGGCTTGCTTATATCCTTAACTGCCCTGGAAATATAATTAAAGGGGTGGATAAAATATAAGGTTGCATCCAATGTTAGTCCTACTCAGAGTAGACCCATTGGAATAAATAGTGTTAAGTTAAAGTAACATTGGATATAACCCAGTATAGGTAATAATAATTTCATTCCTAACCTGCTGGTCAACTGGTGAGACCAATACCATTGGTATTGCTGAAGGTAAAAATCAACTCTTAAAGTAATGAGATTGTTTTATGCTAAGATGCCTAAACAGCATAAACCAAACTCTGTCATGCTTATAAAAGACTATTTAAAAACAAAACTAGGTTCCACCTTGTTACGCATTTTCCCATTTTAACCAATACCCCAATTCCCCATTTTAACCAATACTTTACAATAGGCCTTTAATGAGTGGCATACTTTATGAATGGTGCAATATATGGACATTTGCTTTAAAAATTCCATCCAGGGTAAGCTGATTTCAGACTTGTCATTTTATTGTCCTTGTGCAAAGTCAGTTACTAAAACAAAGACAATTCTGTACTGGAACCAGTAATCTGTATTGGACAGAAGTGTTACTTCCATTTATGGATGGGGCTGCAATCCAGTGGAGGCAATTTTAGGCAATTGTTTCTGCAACCTCATATGCTCCTTTCCAAACAGTCCTGGACAGCCACCCAATCTTCTGGAGCAGGCTTTCAGGGAGTGTAAGGGGTTTTAGGGAAGGGGGAATCAGCTAGAACTGGTTCCCACCCTTCCATTCATGGGAATGTTCTGTGAGTGGATCTCCACATATGGATCTTTGCATCCAACTCGCTGATTGTTCACAACATCCTTTAGCAAATAATTTTAATTACCATGAGAAATTGACAGTTAACTAGGGCTGTCATCTCATTAAATTTACCTTACTCTATTAATTGTATGAGTTTTAGTCAATTAACCAGTCAATTAACATTACATTTGTAGGCTGACCAGATAAAATCCAGGTCAGGGCTCATGTAACTTTAACAGTTGTAGAGAAAAGGGAATTTCAGCCAGGGTCATTTGTATGCAATTAGTTCCTGGTGATATTCCCTCTTCATCACTACACTTAAAGTTGCAGGCACTATACTAGAGTGACCATATATAGAAGAAGGCAGGGCCCCTGCAACTTTAACAGTTGTGATGAAGAGGGAATATCACCAGGAACTAATTGCATACAAATTACACTGGCTGAAATTCCCTTTTCTCTACAACTGTTAAAGTTACATGAGCCCTGACCTGGATTTTATCTGGTCAGCCTACATTTGCATGTAACAAATAATAGTTCTCATGCAACACATACTTTCCTTATTTTTAGAGAATGCATGCATGTTTTATGGCCATCATCTCAGGCGAGGTATTCCCTTGTGTGCGAGAGGATGATTCTTCTGAAATGGCATTTACCGTCTACAGGTTGTATTAGTATGAGTATTCTAAGTATCTGGATTTTTATTTAATCTGCTTCCCAATTATTTAGGAAGTGTAGTTTTAGTTCAGGGCTGCACAGCCCAATTAGCATTGCTGCTTCCATGCCATTAATTCACATCAATGCCAGCTGCTTTGGGGTCACTGAAGAGAGAAGGAGGTTATGCTTCTTCCCTTCCCAGCAACCCTAACAGGCATGACTGCTACTGTGCCACCAATTGCAGCACAGAAGCAGAGACCCCAAATGGCAATGGGGGATTTGATGGGGGTTGCGCAACCAGCATTTTATATCATTTGCTTTTAATGTTGTTCCCCACCTCGATCCAGAGAGAGAGGCTGGTAATAAATAAATATTTTTTTTATTATTGTTATTATCATCATCATCCACGGGTCCCATGGGGTCTGTGGGCTGTACCCGTTTTAGTTGATCCAAAGATTTTAAAATATTGCAGTCCTAATTTTAACAGCTTATTAAGGTGGATGCATATGTTTCCCAGTTGTACACCTTTGTTGATGATAGGAGGCTTTAACCCTTTGTCTCCCACTTGTTCTCAATCTGGATGGGCCCAATATGCCCCCACCTACACATATTGTGGTTCCTGTCTAGATTGAACCTCTATTTGCATGGGGGGCGGGAAGTTCTCATTGCTTCCCTGAGATGACAAGGGCCAAATTTGAAAAGAAGCCAGTGCAGGCCCCCTGATCTGGATTGGGGCTGTAGCAGGGGCAAAGGTGTAATGCCCCTTATCCCCAATGCCATGCAATGTTGATCCGGATTGGGGGCCCCTGTGCCTGCAATTTCCATTTCAAAAGCCATGCATGCAATTGTAATTGTGCAAATGTCATCTCATCTAGTTTTGCCCTTAGTCAACAGCATTTTCTTTGAAAAATAATAAAAGCTGTGGTTAAGATGCCATTTCACATAAATCAGTTCTGTCAAGGATGACGGCCAAGGCCAGGAACTGAAGTAGTCTTTACAGGGCCTAAGGCATTCAAAATGGCTTTAATCCTACCTCTTATTCTCACTGGCTTTGTGGTTAGTAGATTGGTCCACTTTAACATGAAGGAATGAGCTGCCGCTCTGTGTGTGTGTGCGCACACTGCAATTACAAAAGTCCTGGAAAATTCCAATTAATTAGCATGCTTTTGGGATAATGAAAGAAAAATGCTGATTAGATGTACGTAGGAACAATGTGGGTTTAAATATTTGGGGCCATTTGTATGATTTCCCCAGAGTTTGTTTCCTTAAGTTGTCAAGGACCAAGTTTGAAAAGACATGTATAAGACTTTGTTTAGTTCATGATCTAATAACATCTAGTCTTTTAAGGACTGGAAAATAAACTGGGCAGTTTAAGTATTTTATTTATTCTCTACAGAACGATACAATTAAGCAGTGTCAGCAGCCATAGGATCAAATGCAAAGAAAATTAAGTAGCAAATCAATATTGATTATGCATAAACTCTTTCTACATCTCTCCCCCCCTGCAAACCCCCCCCCCCCATTCCCATGTAGGAAACAATAGTGTCTGGAATGCGTTTAGAATCTTGACCATCGTTTTATCTAAATTATTAGTTAGGAGTGTTTACTGGGGGGGGGGGGATATTTCAATTTTAAGAGACCAAATCTTTCCAGATTAGTATGTAGATCAGAACACAGTTATATTTCAAATTGCACATTCTTCCAAATTTTATGATGCAAGTTTTTTGCTTTAAAATTGCTTCATTTGTATATTAGGGAAAGCTGCATACAGAAATACGTACATTAGGAGAAATTGCATACAAAAATAAATGTGAATTTACATGCATTAAAAAAAATAAAGTGGAAAATTAAGGTGGGAATTGGATGAAAGAGATTTATGATTGAATACATGTAAAACTGAAATGGACCGGAAATAAGATTCACCCATACCTAGTGTTTATATTAAACATATGAACATATACCTCTGATGCCTTTTAAGTTCTTGCATGATTGATGTGTTTGTTTCTGTAAGCTCCACAAGTTATATTGTATGTAGTGCGTGTGTGTGTGTGTGTGTGTGTGAGAGAGAGAGAGAGAGAGAGCGTAGATAAAGGGTATCTTGCCTATGAGCTCCTCCAGGTGTTGGCTCAGTTCTTTGAACTGATATAGGTCTGTTTTTTGTTTTTAGGCTGATAGCTTTTAAGTTATTATAGTGATTTTAAATGTATGTGCATATTGTATGTTTTTGCAGTTTTAATTTTTGTATATTGTTTTTAAATGTTTTAATCTTATGTAAACTGCCCAGAGCGCTTCGGCTATGGGGTGGTATACAAATGTAATAAATAATAATAATAATAATAATAATAATAATAATAATACCGATATAGCTGCTCATAGTAAGATCACATGGTACAATCCCACTCTCATCATTAGGGGACAAACAGTACTGTTGAGATGGTTCTGCAGCCAGCTGCCAGCTTCTCTGCTGGTGTAGGAGAAGCATCTGCCTTCACTGCAGGGCGGTGAAAGGATCTGCAGATAAGCCCTTGTGACAGTGTTTGGTGGTATCGGTTGGACTCAAAACACCTGTGCAGATGGTTTTTGTGCCCAGGATTTTGATGCATATATGGCATTCCATGCCTTTTCCATACAAACTGGCCAGAACGACAGAACGACAGCCGTGCAAATGCTTTGTTTGTTCTACTGCAGATATAATAACCATTTCAGAATACCATGTTAGGTGGAAGAGGGGGAAATCAACTGCTCCAGTTCTGAGACTTGCCAAACCAATCAATCAGGTTCTACAATTATACAAGTATTCCTTATAGGCCCAGTAACACAAAACACAGAGTTACACTGCAGGCTGATAAATTTACCAGAACAAATGTTGAGGGTTAGAATGCCAAACCAACTTTGCTGCATAAACCTAACCTAAGAATTCTGCAGCCTATATAAAAGAAGTTTATTTCTAAGAAATGCACGTGTAAAAAGTACTTTCTCTTCAGAAAATATGCTTATTTCTTTCAGATCTTTTTTTTTAACCACAAGAACAAGATTTGCATACTGTTTCAGGCTAGAGCTGCTATGGAAATTCCATCTTTGATAGTTACTGCTACACATGCCTGAAACGTATATATCAGTTAACAAGATTATCACTTGAAGAAACAGTTGTGTTTTTCCTGTAAAGTTTTTAAGGCAATGAAATGTATTGATACTTAATGAAGCATGAAGCTTTCAAATGAACCATGAAAGCAATAGCTAAACTAATTAACGAAACATAAAGGCTTTCAGAATAAATATGTTATGTGGGCTGTATACTTATTATTTCTGCCTGATTAAATTGACATCCAGGATAAAATGTTCATGTAAGCTTTTCAAAGAGACAATGTTAAATCTCCCCCCCCCCCCCCTTAATGTTGGGATAGAAAAGAAAATCTCGTTATAATTCTTGCAAGCTTGGATGGCATATTTAACTCAAGCACATCAGGTTTTAATTTAGGATCCTTTCGTAATGCATTTGATTTGGGAAGCAAACCATGACAGGGATTTTCAAGTCACTTCAAGTTATTTGCATTTCTATTTACATGTGGTACTCAAGTTGGTTCCTACAGTCCTTTTGATGCCACAGCTTGCAACCTCCCTCTTTCTGTTAGCTACATTTGGGGGACTATTTTATTTTGCTTGTGAATATTTGCTTCTTAAGAAGAGTTATGAGCTACTAAACCACAGTGTCCTGATTTGTCCTTTTTCTTGCTCTTGGTGATGACTATCATCAATGATGGTAGATCACAGGCTGTTGATCAAAGTGGTCAAAAAATGCAGACACTGCCTCAAATTATCATTTGCTGCCTGACCCCTTTAGTGATGGAAAGGGGATGCTTCACTTAATCATTACACTGTTTCTTGTGTGTGTCAACTGATCCATAGTTGGATTAAAGGCTAGATGGACTAATGAACATGACATAAGAAGAGCCATGCTGGATCAGGCCAAATGTCCACCTAGCCCAGGATTCTGTTCATACAGTGGCCAACCTGCTGCCCATGGGAAACCCACAAGCAAGATGTGAGTACTACATGGTTTCACACAGTAACCTGGTTTGGACAACACAGCAGTCCATCGTGGGTTAATTTATCCTCAAGGAGTTGGGGCGCATGCAGGCTGCCATTATGAATATGTAATGTCTCATGATTGCAGATTGTAATGTGCAATTACATATTACATAATGTAATATGTAATATCTCATGATTGTTGTCTCATGATTGCAGATTGCAGACATTAGTTGAGGGCAAAATAGCCCTCACATAACCCTACAACAGTCTGTGGGTTATGCAACAGTTGTTTAGCCCTCAAATAAGCTTAAGCAACCAGGTTTGCATGACATAACACACAGTCAGGGGAATGCATATTCATAATGGTGGCTGGCACATGCTGCAGGTCCTCAAGGATAAATTAACCCATGATGGGCTATCGTGTCTTGTGAAAAGGCCCAATATGTCGGTGTAGTACTTTGGCTCACAATTCTGAAACTGAGCAATAACCTGGCTTGCTCTTTCCTCAGTGATCTGAGACTTTCAGCTTCTTAATTAATCACCTCTCAGTATCTAATTTACCCACTTGTTAGTTGAGTGGCGTACCCATCATGGGCTTCTGAATTGTTTTCACGTGCTGTATTGTCTCTCCTTCATTGTTCCTGAGGAAAGGAATGGAGCTTCCCTTCCTGAGGAACGACAATAGCTCAGCTCTCACATTAAATTAGGGTTACTACTGAGAGTGTGCTAACAAAAGTAGTTTTACCTTATTATAACTACACCTTATTATAAATTGCTGACTGGACTAGAACAACTTTTGTTAGGATGCTTTGCAAATTGGAGTTTTAGGGGAAAATGAATCTCAACTGCTCTTGGTTGCTCCAGTAATGATTTTTGCAATGTGGAAATGTTCTTGTGACCCACAGGAATGCTGGCACCAAAAATTGCTTCATATTAGTATCGTAAGATTAATGACAACGCTGAGGAATTTCATATGATATGTGAAGAATGCATCCCTTATCTTAAGGAGGGCAGAGATGTGCAATGTAAGATGGGTGATATTGCTAGGGAGGTATTGTGGGAGGTGAAATTTTATAAATAGTCAACATGTTCTTTTTGTAGAATATTATCAGTAATTCATCATTTAGGTTGATGTTCATATGTACAAAATAACTTTCCATCACTTTTAAATAAGGTAGAACATTTGCTAAAAGTATTAATAGATACTCTTGGAACAAGATTTCCTATGCCCTAATTTATTTTAATATTTGTATACTTTCTCCTACCCTTAAGACTTAGAGTGGATAATATTTCCTTATATAATTTCTTTTCCCAAATCACCTTGAAATAAATAGTATGTCTATGGCATTTCCTCTTGTCACTTTTCCCCCTTCTTGTTTTATTTTGATTTGTACCTTGCCTCTCGTTTCTTCTTATGCTGCCCTTTATGCATGTGGAGTGCATGTGTACCCAGATCAGTTTATTAGTAATAAGAGACACAATACAAAACTAATGGCGGACTGGAATGCCCTCCAGGTACAAATTCCATCCTGCTGCTTGAAATTGCAGGCTGTGGAACAACTCTGCACAATAAGATCTAGTTGCTTAAAGGCACCTTGCCTGCTTTCTAAAGAAGCAGCTTGGGGCATCTCTTGGCAAGTGGATGCCCTCACTTTTTTAGCTGACTTACAGTGAGAGTGAAGGTTGGGGGGGGCAGAATTTAGTAAACTTTAAAGTTACTATATCCATTAAAAAATAATTTCCAGAGTGGTAGTCATTTTAGTCTATTGCAGCAAAAGCAACAACGTGTTTTTTGTATCCCCCTAAAGACTAGCACATTTGTTATGGCATTAGCTTTCATGGACTAGAGTCCACGTCATCTGATGCATGAAGTGTTATCCTTCATTTACAGGTGTGTATATATACACATGGGTGTAGAGGGGGAAATGTAAAAGGTGGGGTTAGATGGAAATGAAATGGAAATGAAATGGAAAAAGTAGAGTAAGAGACAATTCAGTTAGTATTTAAGTGCATTCACAATAGCAGTAATTGCTCATAACAAAATCAGCTAGAAGGCAGGCCCACCCCATGACAAACAGCTATGCAACAGATGAAGGTGTTGCTAACATGGAGCTGATGTTATATGGAACATGGCACTGTCACCCTACTATCTGTAAAGTGGCAAGTGCCATTGTCCACAGCATAGGAGCCCTGGTGAGGTGATTGGTTGGCAACCCATGCGAGTTACTTTACTTTTCAGGATCTACTTTATCCTGGATGCTGTTCAATAACAGCTATGACTTTGCCACTGGGTTGTTTCTTTGTTGCTAGAGAGTGACAGATAGGAATCCCTTTTTCTTACTCTGTTTATTTAGTACGTTGCTATTCTGCCCAATAGCCGAACAATTAAAACCACAAAAACCAGAAAATACAATATCAAATATAAAACCTTAAAACTACAATATAAAAGTACAATTCACATTAAATCCTAGCAGCAATGCAGAGATTTGAAAGACAATAAGATTTAAAACAACAGAGCTAAAAGACTAAAATGTCTGGGAAAATAAAAAGGCCTCAACCTGGCACTGGAAAGAATATAACATAGCACCAGGTGAACCTCTCTGGGAAGCTCATTCCACAGCCAAGGTGCCACAGCAGAAAAGGCCCTTTTATTAGTAGCCACCCTAGTAAGATCTGGTTTCAGCTGGGATGGTCACATGGTTTGTCAGATGGAGGGGGTGGGGCAAAAGAGCTAGATCAGAGATACTACAATGTTTTGGACTACAATTCCCACAAGACCCAGCCAGCATGACCAATGTTCAGGGATTACGGGAGTTGTAATCCAAAACATCTGGAGGGCACCAGTTTGCCTGTCTCTGAGCTAGGTGGATCTCTCTTCCCAACCCTCATCTGCACATATCTGGAATATAGGATTGCCCTGTAGGTATATCTTAGTTTTTGAAGTTGAAAAAGGAAATTATCAAGCAGAAACAGAAGAAACTCATATTTTGAGAGAAATTATTCATAAAAATAATTTCTATGTAGTAACTGAGGAATACAATGCATTTGGATAGTAATTTAAACTTTAGAACAGCATTGAACTCTTCACTTCTATATCACACTTACCTGGAAAGAATCCTCATTAAACTCAGTGGAACTTGCTTCTACATAAACATGTATAGGAACCCCCCCCCCAACACACACACCCCGACCAGCCCCTTCAAATCTCTACTTTTTTTTAATTAATGTTTTTTAAAAATCAGTGATACTTTGTAACATTACTAAAATATAGTGGCCCTGTTTGCACATAACGGTGGCACATAACAATTTACTGGTTGTGTTCTGCTTTGTATAATCGCCCCTATCGTAAGTTGTGTGTCATGTGAAACTGGACACTATGGTTTATTTGTGGGTTAAACACAACCCAAGGTTAATCTAGGAACTACTGATAGGTTAACTTTGGTTGTTTAACCCACGAACAATCCATAGTGTCTGGATTCATATGTCACGCAGCAACCTATGATTGGGTCAATTGGAGGTTCATTAGCCAAAGCAGAAGTGGCTTGTGCATAGCATGCAAACCAGCAAGTCGTAGATTAAGCAACACACAATTTGCTGCTGTTTTCTATTAATCGGCTCGGTTTTGGTAAATGGAATAGAGACTTCTTTTATTTGTGTACAGATTTAAAGAATGAGATTCATAATCTTTTTTTTTTTACATTTTAAGACTAACAATTTTATTATGGTGGAAACTAGGGCTGTGCATGGATCTGGATCCGGATCCCGAATCTGGAGCAGGCGGGCTGATCCAGGCCTCCCAGACCCGGATCCAAACCGGATCAAATCGGGCCTGGATCGGATCTGCAATCCAGATCTGATTTGGATCCGGTCACAGCACTTCCTCCCGCTCTCCCCCTCCCTCCCCCTCCTCTCCCTGCTTACCTGCTGCCTCCTCCACATTGTCCCCTGTCATCCTCTCTCCTTGCTGTGTGCCACCGCATTTCCCGAGGGATGGCGTCACCTGCGACCGGCAAATGCGGTGCTCTAATTGGGTGGCACACAGCGAGGAGAGAGGACGATGGCAGGACGATGTGGAGGAGGCAGCAGGTAAGCAGGGAGAGTGGGGGGGAGGGAGGGGAAGAGCGGGAGGGAGTGCTGTAAACATATGCCACAATACATTGTCTTTAAAATGCCACGGAAAACCTTGTTGTTTTTACTACAGGAGATTAACATGATAATCTATGAAGAATTAGTTTTGTTTGTTTATATATTTTAAGATTAATTTCTATTTTGAAATTACCTAATGCTACCTGAATTGAGTTTTAAGGATGATGGTAACCTTTAAATCTGAAAATATATGTTACTTGCATTCTCCCATATACTGATTTAATTAATTATGATCGACTCACAGAAGCTGTAATGCTAGAGAAAGCTAATGAGAGTTTTAAAAACACACATTCTTGCCACTCATGTTAAATATTAACTAGCAAGTGTAGTTAGCTAATAACTTTTTCCTTACGCAAAATAAGATTTAAAAGTCCAAAACAATTTTTCAGGAAACAGTTTCCATCAATAGTCTGTTACTAATACAGGTAAAATACAGAACAACAAATATATATGATGAAATAAAGTATATGTTGAGTTTTAATATACAAGTCCCTCCACCCCCTTGTAGTTTTTACCTAGGAATTTTATTAGGCATTCTCATTTCACTCCTCAGAAACTTCAGTGTTTTCATTTGTTTAAAATCAGTAACTAAATGGTATTTCCATAGAAGGAGGTGATCTCATTGCTGTCTGCTTTGAACCAGCCAAGTTAATTACCTGCACAGTATTGTTTGCACTGGTCAGTGCTGGATAATTTCCTATCCTAGTTCCACTTGAAGAGAGACATTGTTCTTTGTGCTGCTTTGTCAGCTGCTTGCAGGCATTGCTGAAAGTGTATTCCTGCTTACCTCATGGCATTGAACAGCAAGTAGGCCTTGGAAATTAATGCTGTCTATTTTACTGCAAATGCTTTGGAAAACAAAATGCAAAGGAAGCAGCCTTTACAAGAGATGACGCACTGAGTATCTCTGGTTACTTTATGAGTTTACCACTTCCCATAACAAAAATAAATTAATAATATAAACTCTGCTTGTCCCAGATCAGACAATGACCCATCAAGCTCAATATCTCATGTATGAGTGACCAGAGGAAGTGAATCATAAGAGGCTTATATTTCTTGGGAATCTTTTATTGGTCATCATAAAAAAATTGGTCTAGGCCTAATTGATGTTCTTGGCTCCTCCTATTCTTGCTATTAAGCATGACATGAAACTCTTGCTGCAAGCCATCTCAAGTTCTGAGAAATATATTAATATACTGCCAGTATGTAATAAATAAATAAATAGGTGCACAAGATCCTGGAATATTTAGTTCTGCATTCACTATGCAGGGATTCCCTCTGTTGGTACAGGAGGGAGGTTTCCTTTTGAATTCAATGCACAGAAAAGTACTTTTGGCTTCACTCAGACTTATTTTAAAAAATGCAAATTGAAAGAATATATATACAATCTATTTCTATGCATCATAACTGCCTGGAATCAGCAGAACAAAGAGAACCTTAAAGAATCCTAATTGATCTGCCACTGCTCTAAACTCATACTTGCAATGTGGTTCACTAATTGGGATTGTGCCGAATTAGCAGAGAACCTCAGCAGCTGTAGGTTATGTATAAGGGTCAGCTCTCCTAATATGGTTGCACATCCAGGTACTCCTTTTTCTGTGTGACTGGTGCTTACAATAAGGTTTAGGTCATCTGTGGCCTAGTTCTCCCAAACAGTGGATGAACGTATAAATTTGTGCCTGGACTATACTATAAGTGTTCACAAATTTATTTTATTTAAAATATTTATATATAGTCCTTCATAATATTTATCCCTAAGTGGTTTTACAATTTAATTTAAAACAGAACAATAAAAAAATAAACAATATACCAATTAAAAGTAATAAACAAATAACATGGTTAGCACAATATACAATTAAAACTGCAATAAAAATAGCAAAGTAAAAACTTCAGTTCCAGTGATTTAAAATATAGCAGACTGCAATTAGTATTTTAAAATATAAACCATTAAAATGCCTGACAGAGTGGCCTGGTTTGGATGCCCCAACAACTCTTGGTGTTATAAAACCCTAGGTTGTTGTGAATGAAGCGGGAGCGACCATGTTGTGTTGGTTCCCATCATTGCATCACTCCCGCAGGGCTAAATAACCCAGGGATGCTCCATCCCTGGATTGTTAAGTGTGGTGTGTGAACCAGGAATTCTGCATTGTTAGGGGAGAGACAACCTCAAGTTTGAACCCATGGGTTCAAATTCTGGCTTGTCTCTTCCCCAAAGCGTTTACATGCTTAACAACCTGGGGACAGAGTGACCCTGGGTTGTTTAGTTCCTCCCACTTGTGGAGGGTGTGATTGGGTAGTGAGAACCAGCATGCTGGCTCATTCCCACTTTGTTCATAATAACACAGGATAAAAAAACACAACCCTCCAAACTCTGGTTGTTGTGACGTGCAAAAGATAATAAAGTGATGGAATGCTCCTACAAACACAAATAAATAAACACACACACATACTGGTTTTTATAGAGTGAAAACAAGCATGTCAAGGAAGAAGGCGAGGCCCCATATGAAGCTGCTAATTCTGAATCAGACCATTGTGTACATTTAGCCCAGTATTGTCAACTCTGACTAGCAGTGGTTCTCCAAGATCTCAGACCTGCTGCCTAATATCCTTTAACTTAAATTGCTGGACAGGGAGGTCGGGGTGGAATTATGCTTCTATGTGCAGGAAGCTATTTTATACAGCAGAACCTTTCATCATGTAAATCCTCACCTGCAGTCTGAAGTGGTACAGTCTAGACCCACCTTACTTGCTGCCTTCTGCTAAGCCTACAGAAACATTTTATGGATGGTTCCATTACAGGATGCGAGAAAAAAATTCTAACAGCTGAGGTTTGTGCAGGCAGGCAGGCAGGCAGGCAAAAACTTCATTAGATTTTGCAATGAAAGTTTTGTGTAAGATATAAAAGTCTTTTGAGGGATGAGGGAAAAGAGATTTATATGAAACAAATGTCCTAAGTTGCAGCAATAAAGAAAACAAAAATTTCTATGAAAGCCACATTCTTTGAAGATCATTGTGGAATTTAGTTGCGTGTCAGAGATGACGAAGGCTTAGATATTAACTAACTAAAGAGGAGAAATAGCAAAATAGGCAGACTGAGGAATGAGGAACTGAACAGATTAAAACATTTCCGTAAAGTATTTTGCTGTTTGCACTTGTTAATTATTAATGCTTAATTATTGATGAAGACAGTTTTGATTTATATATAGCACATCAGTTTGAAATGAAACTTACACTGTTCATTTGCAGTTACTCCATTTGCACATTGACGTCATTTGGGTGGCACCTAAACGGTTCTGATGTGGTTGAGATAAAATCATGTCACCCAACACATTTTTAAAAGCCCATGTTAGAAAGGAGAAAGATTTCTTTGCTGACTAAGGCAGGATCTACACTACTGCTTTAAAACGGTTGAAAATGGTTTATAACAGTAGTGACAACTGTTGGGGCCCAGGACACACTCCATATACAGTTTTCAAAACGTTTTCAAAGTGTCATATACTTAGGCTGACCATATGAAAAGGAGGACAGGGCTCATGTAACTTTAACAGTTGCAGAGAATAGGGAATTTCAGCCAGTGTCATTTGTATGCAATTAGTTCCTGGTGCAATTCCCTCTTCATCACAACAGTTAAAGTTGCAGGGGCCCTGCCTTCTTTGTATATGGTCACTCTAGTATAGTGTCTGCAACTTTAACTGTTGTGATGAAGAGGGAATTTCACTAGCTGCAATTCCCTTTTCTCTACAACTGTTAAAGTTACATGAGCCCTGTCCTCCTTTTCATATGGTCAGCCTACATATACTGCTTGGTGTAAATCGGCCATGAGGCTGCAGTGCTGATAATACATACCAGGAGGCTAGTCCCAATAGTTTCAGGCTGAATACATATTGAATAGCTCTATACCAGGGGACAAAGAAATTTCCCCAAATTTCTTTTTTTATGAGTTGCACGGTCGGGAAGCAGTGAGATGGGGATTTGTGTGCTGACATCCATGCTAGCACTGCCGCTTCTGGAAGAAAGCTGATTCTGGCATAGAAACTCCAGGCCCCAGAGTGATGTGATGTGATGTCTGTCCATGTTATGAGTGTGGTGGTGGTAAGTCATCATCTGCAGCAGTCTGTGCCTGATCACTGTATTCTGGCTTTAGATCCCATTGAAACAAAAACAAGTGAGTTCATACTATAAGCTATTGCAGCTTGAACATGTCCCTGAGTTGTGCCCACTGGGAGTGGAGAGTATCTCAGTTACATTGGTGTAATGTAGGGTGACCAGATAAAATCCAGGTCAGGGCTCATGTAACTTTAACAGTTGTAGAGAAAAGGGAATTTCAGCCAGTGTCATTTGTATGCAATTAGTTCCTGGTGAAATTCCCTCTTCAGCACAACAGTTAAAGTTGCAGGGGCCCTGCCTTCTTTTGTATATGGTCACTCTATTGTAGTGCCTGCACCTTTAACTGTTGTGATGAAGAGGGAATTTCACCAGGAACTAATTGCATATGAATGACACTGGCTGAAATTCCCTTTTCTCTACAATTGTTAAAGTTATATGAGCCCTGACCTGGATTTTATCTGGTCAGCCTAGTGTAATGAATCTATGCCACCGTAGTAATACTTTTGCATCATCAGTGGAGGCTGCTGCTAGCAGAACTTTTATGCTGGCAGGACATGTTAAAACATCATATAGCCATCATGACTACTAGCCATTGATAGCCTTGTCATTCATGAATTTGTCTAATTCCCTTTTAAAGCCACCCACATTGGCGGCCATCGTTAATCTTGCAGAAGCAAATTCCATAGTTTTTATGTGCTGTGTGAACAAGTATTTCCTCTTATCTGTCCTGAATCTCCTACCATTTGGCTTCATTGGATGACCCCAAGTTCCAGTATTATTCTACACCATTCCCAATTCTGCAATATCATTTCTGAGTTTCAGTAACCAAAAATGTACTGAATATTTCAAGTGTGCTCATACAGTAGATTTGTATAAAGGCATTATGATATTGGCAGATTGGTTTTATTCCTTTCCTGATGACCCCCAACATGGAATTTGCCTTTATCACTGCATCTGCACACTGGGTCAAAGTTTTCATTGAGATATTCACCACAATTCCAAGACTTCTTTCTTGGTCAGTCACCACCAGATCAGACCCTTTGTATGTGAAGTTAAGAGTTTTTGCCCCATTGTGTTTACTTCACACTTGCTTACGTTGAACTGCATTTGCCATTATAACATCCACCCCCACCCCCATTTCCAGAGATTTTTTTTGGATTTCTTTACTATCCATTTTTGTTTCAACCAGCCTAAATAATTTGCTGTCATTAACAAACTTGGCCACTTCACTCCTCATCCACAACAAGTTAAAAAGCACTGGTCCAAATAGGGATACTTGGGGGACCCCCACTGTTTTGAGCTCTCTGTTGCAAGACCTGATCATTTTTTCCCTACTGCATGCGTTCACATGTCATACTAAGCCACTCTGGGAATAAGCCAGAGTGGGTGGGTGACTTGTCCATCACTCCGGACAGACGATCACCTGCTCAATGGCTTGCCATAGCTTGTTTCTCCCTCGGTCCTTTAGGCTACTGCCAGCATTTATCTCACAGGTCTTTTTAGCAGAAATCCTTGTTTCTTTGTTCCCTACGTCAGCACCCTTTCTGCAATTGGTCTGCTGGCTTTGCCAGCTCATGAGGGAAACTCCCCTCACTCCCTCATCAGATCTCTAAAGAGATTTAGGTTTCTGAATGCAGGAGCACATTTGTAATTATATATACACACACACACACACATATATATATAGGGTCTTGCTCAAGACGTTTGAGCCCAGCATAGCCATACCCCCCTCTTGTCAATGTACTTGTCAATTTCATCCTCCACTTCAGGGCTTCCCTTGCTAGCGAACAGCCTATATATATATAGAAAAGGATGCTTCACGTTCTACAGAAATAAAACACCTGTCCCTAAAGCAGGTCTCTCTTGCAGCTGTCTGCTGCTTTCATGCTTGTCCTGATTTTCAACCCCATGGAGGCAAATAATTGCAGGTGGATGTTAGTGCTTGTAGTCCTGAGGCAGGGTATCTGCCTGAGTCCTGAGAAGACAAGTGTTATTCATTTGCCTTGAATCCTATCCTCCATTGTGGCTGTGAGAGAAGAGGGGGAAGAAAGGGCTGTTATCTGAGGCTCCCTATTGACTTCAATGGGAAAGCTTTAACTTTTATGTCATCTCTCCTTTTTAGCATAAATTACATCATGGCACAGTTTGGGAACAGATGCTTGGGGAGCATAGGATTCCTTCTAAGCTCATTCATTACTTACCACCCCCATTCCACCCACTTTATTCTCCATAAACTAGCAAATCCTTTGAATACATCAAAAGCAGGTAACTGTCTAGGCAGGCAGTCAATCCATTAGCTGACAAGGGAATTAAAGGAATAATCAGGGAGGATAAGGAGATTGCAGAAAAGCTGAATGAATTTTTTGCGTTTGTCTTCACTACAGAAGAAAAGTAGGGCAGATAGGCATGCCTGAACTGGCATTTGCAGGAAGAGAATCCTAAGTATTCCACTGAGGAAAATAATGGTGTCAAAATATGAAGTTCTAGACTATAGTGACAAATTGAAAACAAACAAATAACTGGGTCCAGATGGTATCCTTCTGAGAGTATTTAAACAACTAAAATATGAAACTGATGATCTTCGAACAAAAATATGTAACATGTCTCTACATCAGCCTTTTTAGCCAAAAGCCTGGAAAAGAGCCAATGTAATGCATTTTTTTTTCAAGAAGGGCCCATAAAATTGCAGGATGGTTAGCCTAATAGTTGTTCTAGGTAAATTGATGGAAAGCATTATTAAAAATAAAAATTAGCAAGCATATAGAAGACAAATCTTGCTGAAGAAGAATCAACATGGCTGTTGCAAAGGTAAGTCTTGTCTTATGAACTGTTCAGAATTCTTTGGGATTGTCAACAATCATCATCATTATTATTATTATTATTATTATTATTATTTACATTTATATACCGCCCCATAGCCAAAGCTCTCTGGGCGGTTTACAGAAATTTAAAGATTGAACACTAAAAAGACAATATACAAAATTTAAAACCATAAACATAAAACAGCTGACATTTAAAACATTTTAAACTGTTAAGCCTGGCCACAAAGTCAGTTAAAACATCAACTTAAGCTGTTAAAATGCCTGGGAGAAAAGAAAAGTTTTGACCTGGCGCTGAAAAGATAACAGTGTTGGCGCCAGGCGGGCCTCATCGGGGAGATCATAATTGGGGGGCCGCCACAGAGAAGGCCCTCTCCCTTGTTGCCATCCTCCGAGCTTCCCTCGGAGTAGGAACCCGGAGGAGGACCTTTGATGTTGAGCGCAGTGTACGGGTAGGTTCATGTTGGGAAAGGCGTTCTATCAGGTATTGTGGTCCCAAACCATGTAAGGCTTTATAGGTTTAAACCAGCACCTTGAATCGGGCTCGGAAATATACAGGCAGCCAATGCAAGCGGGCCAGAATCGGTCTTATATTTTTGAACTTTCTGGTCCCTATTACCAATCTGGCTGCTGCAGTTTGCACAAGCTGCAGCTTCTGAACCGTCTTCAAAGGCAGCCCCACGTAGAGCGCATTGCAGTAATCTAACTTGGAGGTTACCAGAGCATAGACAACTGAAGCCAGGTTATCCCTGTCGAGATAGGGGCGTGGCTGGGCCACCAGCCGAAGTTGGTAGAAGGCACTCCATGCCACCGAGGCCACCTGAGCCTCAAGTGACAGAGATGGTTCAAGGAGAACCCCCAAGCTACGAACCTGCTCCTTCAGGGGGAGTGCAACCCCATCCAGAACAGGTTGAACACCCTCCATCCGGTTAGAGGAACCCCCCACTAACAGCATCTCAGTCTTGTCTGGATTGAGTTTCAGTTTATTAGCTCTCATCCAGTCCATTGTCGCAGCCAAGCACCGGTTCAACACATCCACAGCCTCACCTGATGAAGATGAAAAGGAGAAGTAGAGTTGCGGGTCATCAGCGTACTGATGACAACGCACTCCAAAACTCTGGATGACCGCATGTCGATGTTGAACAGCATTCGGGGACATGACTGACCCCTGTGGAACCCCATACTGGAGAATCCATGGGGCCGAGCAATGTCCCCCAAGCACCACCTTCTGGAGCCGACCTGTCAAGTAGGAGCAGAACCACTGCAATGCAGTGCCTCCCACTCCCAACTCAGCCAGTCGTGCCAGAAGGATACCATGGTCGATGGTATCGAAAGCTGCTGAGAGATGAAGGAGAATCTACAGAGTCACACTCCCCCTGTCCTTCTCCCGAAATAGGTCATCATACAGGGTGACCAAAGCTGTTTCTGTGCCAAAACCAGGCCTGAAACCCGACTGAAATTTAGATATCATGTAGATAGGAGTGATCCAGTAGCCATTATTTACCTTGATTTTCAAAAGGCTTTTGACAAAGTTCCTCACTAAAGACTAAGCTGTCATGGGATAAGAGGAGAGAGGTCCTCTATTGATCAATAACTTGTTAAAGAACAGGAAGCAGAGAGTGACCTGGCTCGCACATCATACTAAGCCATGGTGGGTCGTAGGTGGTTGCAGGGGGGCTTAATGTGATGTCTGAACCTGGACCATTTTTTCCATTGGTTTTTTTTGTTTTTGTTTTTTGCAAACAAGCCAGTCTGATAACCCATTGCTTCTAGTAGGGTTGTTTAGGGCAGCTTGTTCTTGGGGTGTCTTCTTGTGATGTCTGAACCGGCAGTGCTGTTTTATCATGGGTTGTTGGGAGTGATTGGAGATCCACCCAGCAAGAGTGGCAAAAAAAAAAACCCTGCCTGTCCTTGCAATCTCATTAGCTTTAAAGGTAGTATCTGGGGATGGGGGATGAGATTTGATCAGTTGACTTGTTTATGCAAATTTACCTAATTTTGCCATTTAAAAACAATATGTGAACTGAAAATTAGTTATCCTTTGAAATTCGCACTTCTCTGAATTTTGCAAAGGAATTCTTCAATAAAAAACATTAATAAAAATGCATCATATTAGGGAACACTGCCCACAAGAATGTGTACATTAGTGAAAATAACATTAATACAAAAATGCATGTATTAGAAGAAATGCGCCCCCAAAATGTATACAATTTTTAATGTGAACTTAAAAAAAAACCCTCAGAATTTGGGATGAACTGAATTTAAGATAGGAAAAATAAGAAACAAAGAGAAACTGAAATTGAAGATCTATCCATCCCAAGTATTAACCAGCAGAAATGAGAGAGAACCATGAGTAAATGTTAAGGCTATGTTGCTTTCCCCAAATAACTGCTTCCTGCCTTGCAGCTATAATCTGTATCAACTGAAGGTTCAAGATTATCTTCACAGGCAGCCGCTTGAAGAGTGTGTTACAATAATCCTAGGCACAGGAGCAGTCTGTTGCAGCTGCTATCCTATTATTCACCATTATCCCATTACTCTTATTTTACCACAGGCAACCAGGCAGTCATCCAACATGGGCAGTGGCAAAGATGAGCCACACCTGCAGTGCTATGCAAATCACAAACAAGGCTCCAGCAGCAGTGACCAGTGAAAGGCCAGCTGTCCCACTGTGGGGTTGCCATCTCTTTGTTCTTGCAGGACTCTTGTGCTTTTCCAGATAGCATGACATACATAAATGCAACAGAGAGCAGCCATACCCAGCATGGAGATGCAGTGATAAAGAAAACTGTAGCTATTAGTCTTCTGTCTGCTATGCAGTTTTCAAACACGCATGAACCGTGACATTATCAGAACTCCTTCCACAACTCTTCAGTATGTTGCTTTATACTGCACAGTAAAAGCCATGACTGTGTCAGCTTTGTCTCTGTGGCAATGCAGGTCAACAGATACGGTCTCTCTCTTACCCTGTTTGTTGTTACTTTTCTCAGCTGCCTTTGGGATGGGGCACCCACAGTGTAGAGGGTCAGAGGGCTTCCTACCACAACATTGTACCAGGGCTGATAGTCTGTTGGCCTGAGCATAGCCATTAGAGTGCTGAAAGGATGCTGAGGCCGAATAGTTCAATGCCCTCCTAAATCTGTCCCCTGCCGGGTACTACTATTGTGATAAACAAAGCAATGAGCTGCATGCAGTAGAGGAAGGAGGGAACTAACATATGCACTTGGGAGAGCTTGACGGGATTTGGGTGTGTATGTTTGTTGTTGCTCTCCTACATGCTGGGCCATGGAGGTGTCTGACAATTGTGGACATTTCCTGGAAGAGGACGTGTGCATACTGTGTGAACTGGGTTGGGTGTCATCATCATAGTGTTTGTGCTGTCTCTGTGTGCTGATGTGTGCATTGATGATGCCTTTTATGCATGTCTAATGTGGTGGCATTGTCAGTGTACAATATCATGATTGGTGAGTTCTGGCAGAGTTACCAGGGAATGTGGGAGTGTCTGTCAATGTAACTAAATTGTCTCTTCTTTCTATAACTCTTTTTGTGCTTTCTATTTGGCCCTGTGAATGCATAGAATCGTGACTACATTATGCCAGCCTTGGCATAATTGCCATTGATGTAGTGGGGCCATAGGATTGGACATTTAATATTTAGTGGCACAGTTAGTTTCATTGCTTCAAATGTGATTTGGCACACCTCACTTTCTCTAGGTTACACACATTGTTTCAGCTGGAGTTTCTAGGCTTTCCAAAAAAGAGTTCAATATATGAGAGGGCTAATTTGAATATGATGGCATCCATGTGGAAACTGCCAGAATGCATTTATCCATCATTGAGTTCCATATGGCTGACTCATGTTTAAAAAACTCTCGTCCCATGCATCACCCACTATATGTTTAAAATTCACACTCCAGCATTGTATGTATGTACTAGTGTCAGATTTGTACCCTTTGCAGAGTTGTTTCTGTACAATCTGTATCAGGTTTACTTTGGGGCAGTTTTTTCGTAGATGTGGATGAATTCTCCCATGGTCCTGCTTCTAGAAATGAATGCTTCTTCTTGCTACTATTTATATATTACTCACCTTTAAACTCCCAGTGGCTGGAGAGATTGCAAGATCACATATCAAAATTGTGGGTATTATGTGCCTGTGTTAAAGGTTCTGTGACTGCTAACATTTCTGACATTTAACTCCTGATGATCTCATGTTTAATCAGGTACAAGCTGTCTAATTATATGGTTTCAAATGTTCTGTTTAAACAGTTAGACACTGTGATGCTGTCACCACCCCTAAAAGAAACCTGATAACTTCACTGTCATTGGCTAAATGTTTTGAATTCATGTTGAATGAACATTGCTTTTATTTAACATTTGTAGATAGCATGTAAGTGGCAGTGTTTTGTCACGCAGGAAACAGGAAAGTCTCTATTTGCATTTGCCAAGATTCTGAGATAAAGTTGTTCTTTTCAAGGCTACCTGTTCTGTTTTTTTTAATGCCAGTGAATTTGGATAGCTAAACTATACATTTATTCATTATCAAACTTTTCTTTGCTTTTTTTCTTTCAATTTGTTCACAGCATATTTAAGATTTCAAAATTGCAAAATAATATCAAGTGACAATTGAGTTTCTTCTACTGCTATAGCAACATTCCCCAAAGTTGGCAAAAGTTAAACTTGTTCATCTTCTGTGGTGCTGACTGTTCAAATATTTTATCTCTTTGGAGCATGCCCTTTGGGTTTTTTTTAATCTCCCCTGCTCCAAATCAGTGTGCTACTGCCAAGAGGATAAATCTAGCCCTCTTCTTCAGTCTTTCAGTTTTTCACAACCTCAGAAAAATACAGGATTATTGACTTCATATATCCAAATTCCAGTCTTCCCTCATCTGCTGCCCTCCAGATATTTGGCACTTCAATTCCTATCATCCCCAGTCAGCCAGCTTGACTAGTAATTGGGGATGATGTGAGTTGTAATCCAAAACATCTAAGAGCACCATGTTTGGAAAGGCTGCCCTTTCTATACACTTCCTCTTCTGCACAGTTTTAAGTGCAAGTGATTAGGCAGATAGAGAGAATAACTGTTTTCCATTTTATCTCATCTCTCTCTCTCTTTCCCCCCTCTCTCTCCCTTTCCACTATCTTTCACAATTTTCTCACTTTTTTCAGGAATGACACTTCACACTTTATGTGGCAGTTGTATTTAATCATAGAACTATGATGTTCTATGCTACTTTTTTGCTTTATTAGAGCTCACTAGCCAGTTTACAATGTAAATGTAAGATACATATTAAGATCAACTCCAAAAATAAGAACAAAAATCACAGTGGCAGACAAAGTAATAACGGCAGCACAAAAACTGCCATAACTATCTCAAAATGCACCACATAATAATAAAAAAATCTTAATTGCTCTTCTTGGGGCCAAAACAGACATTATTTTAAAACTGAGTCTAGCAGCTATGTCCTTTTTCATGTTTAGTCTAGATCAGGTGCAGAACCGCCATCTTTAATCTTAAAAGTCCCCCATCTAGCACATTAGGTTTCCAATCTAGATTTGGGTCCCTGTGCCTACTCTAAAGTAAAAAATGGGAGAACAAAGATATAGATGTAAGACACACATGGAAAGTAATACTTATTTTGGCCCTTAAAGTCTCATGGTAGTGTCCTCATGAGTCTCCTCAGAGAAGAAATTCCACATAATAGGAAGTGGACACTGTGATAGAAAAAGTTCTCTCTTGACCACTTCTAGCACAGCCTTTGATTCTGGATTACAGTTGATAATTTATAGTGCAATCCTATACATGTCTACTCCAATCTAAGCCCCAAAGATTTCATTGGAGCTTTCTCACAGGTGAGTATAGGATTGTAGCCTGAGATGAGCACAGTGGGTTTAGTCAAAAGGACATACTCCCTAAGATATTCTGGACAATGTTCAGATGTTTCCTCCAGTAAACAAAAAAAGGTGTTTCGGCCACCATTGTGTTCCCCAACCTAGAAGGATATGATGGTTGTGGGGAAGTATTTTCATCATGAAAGTTTATCTTTATTGTTGTGTTTTCAAATCACTTATCTAAACATACATCTCTCTGTAAAAATATTTATATTTAGGTCCATTGGTGCCACTACAGCATTTCGAAGTAGTAATCTGTTGTTCCCTTAAAATGGTTTTAAAATGTTTCCCCAATTTTTACTGTGAAATACTTGACAGAGTATTATACCATATTAAATCAGTTTACTGAGGAAATCTGCCATTTTCTTGTTAGGTTTGGGTTAAAAGGTGGATTTGAAAGCTGCTAGTGCTTGTAATCTATTTGCAGTGTTGCATCTCGTGCATTGATCTATTCAGGTTGTTCAAATTAGCACAGTTAGTAGACTGACTGACTGTAATTTTTTTAGTTCAAATCCCTCAATTTGGAGTAGCTGCTAGTTTGTGTATATGTCTCTGTGTGTAATTTAACATTGAAAATTCATGTTGAAATTGTGAGAATCTCAGTTTTTCTTACGAAAGGAATATCAAATCCCCATGTTGATATAAGAAAAACTTTCTAATGTGACTTGTGTATTTGATCCATGACCTCTAAGGTCACCACTGTTGAGATTCTTGAATTACAGCTTCACACATTACATGGTCACAGTGAATGGAGATGTGGAAATTACTTCCATATCTGCAAAAACCTGTTTAAAATGTAGTATGTTAATTGGCCTTAGAATCCAGAAACTGAAAGGAGACACAATTTTTTTTTTTACATTTTTGAAATGATGTCATTAGAGTTAATCTCATGAAGGATTCTTTTTGTTGTTGTTTGAATAATAACTTGGAATAAATGGATTTGTAGCTTCCAGTAATAATCTCAAAATAAATCTTTAAGGGATATGAATAGAAAGAAAGAGGGGGGGGGGGAGATAGGAAAATGTGAAAGTGATAAAAAACTATAATTGATATTTTTAACTTGCCAAAGCATATGGATACTCCTGGTTCACTCTGATTTGTTCCCCTCTCTTTTTAATATCTGTATCTTCCATTTCCATGACTAGGGATGGAGTGTTTTACAGTTTTTTGCAGTCTCGGCAATCCCTGAGAATTATAAGCAAGCAAAGTGTCAGAAATCTCCTGCTTTTTCCTAACTTTCTACAGATTGGGAAGGTGGAGGTGGGGATACTATGGATACATTAGTTTTTTCATGTGAAAAATGTGACTTAAAATGTATTTGACTTTATTTTTAGGGGATCTTGCCTATGGGCCTCGGTGCAAATCCATTGGGAAAAGCAGCTGCAACAATTTAATAATCACCAGCAGTCCAATGATGGTTCAAAGGCTGGGACCTCTATCGCCTCCTGCACAACAGGTCTCAACGGCATGCAACCAAATCAGCCCTAGCTTACAAAGGGCTATGAATGCTACAAACCCGAATATACCTCCATCTGATACAAGGTCTTGAGTTATATTTCTTTTCTTTAGTACTACAAAGGTGTTTTCATGTCTACAAATTCAGAGCAGGCTTTTACACCAGTCACCTTGGAATTATCCTTCTTGGTGCATACCTCTGGAATTTAAAATGGAAGCTGCAGTTTAGAATTCATGCCCATGCCAGATTCCTTGTCCTCACAAAGTCTTGATTAGTTCAGGAAAAGAAAATAGATATTGGTGGTTTATAGATATTGTTGTTCAATAGTAGAGCTGTGCGCAAATGGCCTCCCAAAATTCTCAAACCTATTTGTGAGCAGAGAAATTGGGGCACAATTTCACCAAATTTCTCCAGGGGGAGGAGAAATTCTCGACAGTTTCTCACAGGTAGGGCTCAGTATTGGTAGGGTTGTAGCACAGTATCGTTCTTTTTTTATAAGGGCTTTAGTATGTGCTTTTTGTACTACCATACAAGTGGCAACAGCATCAACTGATTAGGTGATTGTACAAGGACAAAACAAGACTCTTGTGCATACTCCTCAGCCATCTCTTAAGTAAGGTAAGCACAAGACACCTGAATTACCATTGAATGAAAATGGTAATAAAAAGTGGGAGAAATTATTGGCACAGCACTATTCGATATGCTCCTTTGAGATTAACATTAATGTGCTATGAAAACTTCAAATAAACTACTATCTTCTAAAGATTGGTGGGATAGTAAAGTTATCTTATAGTAAGTGAGTGATATCCAATGCTTCACGAGAACAAGCTGCTTCTGCCCAATTTATATCCAGTTCTCTGGTCTTTGTTCCTGCCCCACATCCCAGCTTGTTCTTGAGGGCCCCATGACCCTCAGAAGAGGCTTTCTGGGGGGCACATGGGGCTACAGTGAGGGGGGGAATGGGGAGTTCTCCTTGAATGAGTGTTTTTTCACTTGTGCAGTGTTGGATACCACCCAATATTGTTAGGGCATAATGTGTATAATAATTTTGCATATTCAAAGCCAAAGATCAACATTTGGACATTTGATCTTAATTATTGATAATTAGTGGCTGAGCGCCATGCCAGTATGTCAGCTGTTTCCTATAACTACTAAGAGCTAGAATTTAAGTTGCTAAGATGGCATTTTTTTCTTTTATTTGTCTTTACTACAGATCCCTTATGTCACGTGAATCTTTGGCATCCACGACGTTGAGTCTGTCAGAAAGCCAATCGAGACAGAATGTCAAACAAGAGTGGTTTCATGGATACAGGATTTTTCCTTCTCTTTCTTCCAACCAAGGCTCCCAAAATGGCAGTGAGCTGGGTGACATAACAAGTGTCGCATCTGGGATGTCCATGCCCAACAACATTTCTAGCTCACTTCCATCGTACTTGTTTGGCATGGAAAACAACCATTCACCTTACCCCAGTCCTCACCATTCTTCAACCAGGTCTCATTCAGCCAAAAAGAGGGCCCTCTCCCTGTCCCCTTTGTCTGATGGCATTGGAATTGACTTCAATACAATAATCCGTACATCCCCGACCTCTCTTGTTGCTTACATAAATGGTTCAAGGACATCACCATCCAACATCTCTCCTCAACCTGAAGTCTATGGGCATTTCTTGGGAATAAGGGGAAGTTGCATTCCCCAAACGTGCTCTATTCCAAATCCTCAAAAAAGATTCCTTGTGGCTAATGGTAATGTTACTGTCCCAAGTTACAGTGAAAATGGAAACGTTGAATACCAGCGCATGCAGCAGTTGGAACAAAACAACTTACAGCCAGTGGTCACGAACAACATGGTGGTTCAACAAGGTATGTCTCTGCTAGACAACCAATTTATGGGCATATTAAAGAGTGGACGTGTGGATGATTTTTCTGGGAACACAAATGACATGCCCTCTGCTTCTCCACTGGCTCCCCCTCTTCTTCCTCCACCACATGGCCCACCACCGCCATACCATGCACATCAGCATGATCTCATAAATCACTCCCGCCAGCTTTCCTTACCAACATCTGTCCAAGGCCCTCTCTTAGATGAGGATGGTGAACTGGACGATTTTAATGGCAAGCACAACTGTCGGTGGATAGACTGCAGTGCTATCTATGACCAGCAAGAGGAACTTGTGCGGCATATAGAAAAAATTCACATAGACCAGAGGAAAGGAGAGGATTTCACTTGTTTCTGGGCTGGATGCCCTCGAAGATACAAGCCATTTAATGCCCGTTACAAACTGCTGATTCATATGAGGGTGCATTCAGGGGAGAAGCCAAACAAATGTACGGTAAGTCTAAAACATGTTAGGAAGACACACTGTTTATTGTATATGAAAGACTCAGGCAAATAACGTTTAACACTTTGTTAACATTTGCTAGAAGATTTTTTTTTAAAGTAAACACGATTCGTTCATATTAATGAATGAAAATGAATGAATGGACTTTTCATATGCATGGAAAGAGAGACATGTTTTAACTTCAGATACTTAGAACCAAGAATTCATCTTTTGCTTATCTTAGTTGCATTGGCTCGGTCCTTGAATGCCACAGCAAATGCAATGTTTTGTTTTAGTTTGAAAAGTTGCTCAGTGACTTAGATTTAATATAAGGTCCTTCGGGCTACAATCTCTAAATATTTTGTTGCACAAATATTAAATGAATTTGCTTAGGAAAAGGGATTAGGTTACTGTAGACAGAAACATGGGCTGTGAGCCAGCACTTAGTTAAGCACGTGCACATTTAGAGTTGCTGCTGGAATCCACAGTGGGAGAGTCTGCTGGCTGGATCTGAGGGGGAGTTACTCTAGAGCACTTCGAAATGCATTCAGAAAAGGTTTGCAATTGAGCCTTCAAAGTTGTTTGCATATCACATGAAGTTATTGGACCAGGACCTTGGTAACAGGGTAATGTAATGGGGCCTAGAGGCCTCAACATCTGCTGAACCCCTCCTGGCAAGGTCTGGGCTTCCACCCCCACCCTAGGGTGACCATATAGAAAAGGGGACAGTTGTGATGAAGAGGGAATTTCAGCAGGTGTCATTTGTATGCATGCAGCACCTGGTGAAATTTCCTCTTCACCACAACAGTTAAAGCTGCAGGAGCCCTGCTCTCTTGACCTGATACAAAAGAAGGCAGAGCTCCTGCAGCTTTAACTGTTGTGATGGAGAGGGAATTTCACCAGGTGCTGCATGCATACAAGTGACACCTGCTGGAATTCCCTTTTCCATTCAACTGTTAAAGATACAGGAGCCCTGTCCTCCTTTTCATATGGTCACCCTCCATTAGTGGGAGTATGGAGACTGTTCTATTAAAATGTATTTCATTAATTTTATTTAAAACATTTCTTAGCCCTCTTTCAATGCAGAAGCACTCCCAAGGTGGCTTACAGTAATAAAATACATAAAAAGTTAAAATAATAAAAGCAATAATGACATAAACACAATAAAATAGCAATATCAAAATCCATTAATCCATGGCACCATATCATCTTGTTGATGTGGACACCTTTCAGCTTTTGCAGGATATTGACAACCTTCTTGGAGGACTGAGGCCTACCACTTGCTCCTTAGATCTTTCCCCTCTTGGCTAGTGAGATCTGCCAGGGCTGTGCTTACAATATGGATATTAGGAGTGATCAATGTCTCATTAAGGTATGGGGTAGTTCCAGTGGTCCTGAAGGAGGAAGTAGTAAAACAGCTGAATAATCCAGCTGTAGTTCCCTTGGCTATGGATAATTATTGCTCATTTTTAACTCAGTGGGTGGTGTCATGTCTGTTCCAGGCAATTTTGAATGACACTGATTATTTAGGTCCTCTCCACTCTGGCTTTCAGCTTGGGTTTGGTACAGAAATCACCTTGTTCCCCATGGTTGACGATGTACCCTGGGGAATGGATAGGGGGAGTGTGACCCTATTAGTTTTCCTGGACCTCTCCATGACTTTCAAGAACATTGACCATGCTATCCTTCTGGACAGTCTTTTTGGGAGAAGACTTGGGGACACAGTGTTGCAGTGGCTCTACTCCAGTCCTTGCTGGGGAGATGGACCTTTGTTCCACCCTGTGGCCATTGACATTTGGGGTGCCTCAAGGTTCTGTCTTGTCCCCCATGCTTTTCAACATTGACATGAATCTGCTGGGAAAAGTCATCTGGAGGTTTGGGCTGAGGCATTATCAATATGCAGATGAGATGCAGCTCTACCTCTCTTTTCATTTGTAAACCACCCAGTGAGCTTTGACTATGGGGTGGTATAGAAATGTAATAAATAAATGCCTCAGGGAAGAAGTTGAAACCCTAGGCCGGTGGCTCGGAGATAATTGGAATTGATGGAGGCTATCAAGATGAAATGAAAACCTGATAAAATGGCAGTGCTGTGGGTTGGGAAATCTGCTAATCTGGATAGAGGTTTAGGTGTGATTCTGGGTGGATTGACACTTCCCCTGAAGGTCTGAAGTGTAGGGCCTCTGATGCTCATCTTAATTCATAGGAAGGCTCCTATAGGTGTCCTTCAGATAATGTGATCCAAACCATTTAAGACTTTAAAGGCCACAACCAGCACCATGAATTGGGCCTGGAAACTAGCAGCCAACAATATAAGCAATACATAGGAGTATAGGAGTAATATGCGTCTTTTTAGTCCACATGCAGTGTCTGGGTGGGTGAATTAACATGAAAAAGAGTTGGGTATGAATGTTTAAACATCCCCTATCTCAACATGCTGGTCCCAATCTGGATCAGAGCCCTATGTGCTTACTTGAAGGTAAAAAAGGCACATCTGTATACTACCAATTTAACATGTTGTATAGTGTAGCCCTAAGAGAGAGCAGCTTGGTAGCTGACAGGCAGCTTCTCTCAGGGGGTAAGAATCAGCCTGCAGGTCAATTGGTAGTTTAAGGATTAATAGGCAATCACATAATTGAACATTATGTGCATCATTTAGAAAGATGCCTTTGTGATTTTTTTGAAAGCTGTTTTATTGAGTGTGATATGGAAATATAATATTCCCCATCTGCTCATCCAATAGGACACTTGTTACAAAGAGTTGTAAAAGTGCTTTCATTTAACTTCTCTCCCTATTTGAATTAATTCCTTTGGTCATAAACTGGCATTGGCCTAAGGAAGTACCAAAAAAAAATCTAAATATGAATGTGAGCATATTTAGAACACTTTTATGAATACATTCAAACACAAAGAGATTGTTTTGGCTCTTGACTGTATAGTTAAGCATTATGCAATTGCAAAACCTTCCCCAAGGATGACCAGCTGTAAACATCAGACAGTACTTCAGCCCTATGATCAAGGCCTATGATGCAGCAGCACAGTTCAGGGATATATTTTCCCATGCATATAGTTATTCAAATGAATGTTTGAAGTGATTCACAATCTTATTGTGTATAGCAAACAAAAAATGCAGGAGAAATGCTCCATTTTGTATTATTCTGTTCCACATAAACGATAGAACTATGGTGTCTTCTAAGGGCCAAAACCCATCACTCCAATATACACTATTGACATTGCACTAGAGGTTGCTTAGTGCTACATCAGTGGCCTAACCAGAGCAGCAGTGTTTGATACTGCCAGTGTTCTTAGGGCTGGTTATGCCTCGTTTTTCACAAGAAGAAGCCAGGGGGAGGTTGGCTCAGATCCGGTTTAGGGTTATAGTGTGACAGAACGGGTGTAAACTCTTTCTCCATCTGCTGGTTTCCTGCCAAAAATCACATATAGCCTGAAGGTGCTGTTTCCCTGAGAATACACTATTTTTTATCAGTTTAAACTTTTTTATTTTCCTGAGAAGACACTATTTTTAGGAGATAGCAGCTGTGGGAGCCAAGAACAACTTTGAGGAGGTTATTTTCAGCAGTAAAATGGTGTGTGTGTGTGTGTGTGGGGGGGGGAAGAGTTTATTCCCAGAGTACCCCCCCCCATAGCTTTTTGTTTGTTTGTTAAGAAATAGATGTGGTCAGTCCTAACCATGCTATTTTAAGCATGTTATTAATATAATGTCTAGTTTAGATGTTCATAGGTTTTCCCTTGCTGGCACTTTCCTTCCATCCCTCTTTTCTTTTCTTTTCTTTTCTTTTGTGTGTGTAATGGAGTTTAACCTTTGTCTCTGAGCCAGTGATTTTAATTAAGCCATCTAATTTAGAATGATATATCTTTTTTGGGGTGAGGGAGGTACTTTATTAATGCCTTCTCCCTGTTCTCAAAACCATAGTTTTCTATGGTCATTTCTACCAACAAGTTAATCTTAAAAAAGAAAGATACAATTTTCATCTAATCTGCCTGTCGTTATATGAGACCAGCGTGGAAAGAACTTCCTGGTCTAATATTTTCCTAGTTGCCTTTAAGCCTATATTAAGAACGTGCAACTATGCAAACAAGCTTATCTGGACCAACACTGAAATATCATTGCTTCTAATTAGGATTCATGACATAATGGAAAGACAAAGCTGCTTTTGTTTTGTGAAAGCCTGTCTTGCCTTCTTACTGAAATGCATTATTTTCTGCCCCCCCCCCCCCCGTTCTCCCCTCCCTGGTGTGTTTTGTAAATGGCATGACAAAGTTCTAGCCTTGTGAGTTCCAAGCTCTACTCCAGTAACTCAGCCACACATGTTGAAACTTGTTTTATATGTGTATTTGATGACATTCTGGTACTGAAACCTGATCTGTTTGTTTATTTATAAAGTTCCATAACTCTTTTGAAAAGCCAATTTACATTTAGTTCATGGTTGAGGTTATTTGTTTTGGATGTAATCCACCAAGGCCCTGCCCACTGAGCAGCAACCTCCATTTTAATGAAGCTTGCACAGGAACATCATTATAGAATCATCAAGTTGGAACGGACCTGAGATATCACCTGGGTCAACCTCCTGCTCAGTGCAGGCTCTGCAGGATCATTGAAATGTATAGTGACAGAGAGCCTATCTACACTACTGCTTTAAAACGGCATAGATAAGCAGCAGCAGTGCTTGATGGAGGGCAACTTTGTATGTGGTATCTCCTTTAACAACAATGCTATTGTTGGGCATTCCGACCTGTTGTGCAAGCCTTCTTTCTAGGCGTTTGTATAAATTGATAGCTGAAGATGCATGCTAAATAGTGTTTGATAGTTGGTGGCTAGTCTAAGCCACTAGAATCTGTGTTACTCCTTAAACACCTGGATGTGAACTGGAGAAAATTTGCTCAGTTTGGACAGAGAAAGACAAAAAAGGAAGCAGACATACGGAGCTGCAGGTGGTTACTGATGTTTTAGGAGAAGATCAACAAGGAGGAATCTGATAGCATAGCAGAAGATGAGGTGAGCAATAACTTGGAAGGCCAGGAGTGGTATGGAAGAACTGGTGCAGAGAAGGAATGTGCAAGTTAGATGGCCAGGATCCAGAGAAGGCAGGAATTCCAAGAGTGAGCATTGATATAAAACATCAGAGCTGGGACTTCACAGGAGGCAGGAATATGGAGAATGGAGGGTTAGGGTTAGATTTAGGACTTCTCTACATTAAGCAAAAATCCCGCATCCTTAATGGATTTTCTTCTTGTGGAGTCTTTCCAGGATTATGATGGGCACAATGCATGTGCCTCCCCCTTTCCTCCCCGCCTTTTTCGGGGTGCTTCCTTTGTGGGGAAATTCTGTATGTTCCATTTATACAGCCAGTAGAATGCACTGCAATATTGCACTATCCTGGAATACCCCAACTCTTTGATGGTGGTGTATATTTATTACTGCATTTTTGATGAGTTAAATCATGGTGAAATAAAGCTTAAAAAATGGCAGGAGAGGCACTGGAGGATGATGACAACATGAAAAGGACCCATAAACGTCAGTGAGTAACTGATCTTGATCACACTATACAAGCTCTGTTTGAAGGAATTTTAATGAAAATTTTAATGGTAAATAGTTGAAACACAAGGAATTTTAGAGCCTCAAGGTTAACGGATTCAGCATTGGATATGATTCCTGCATTTTTAATAGTTGGAAGTGAACATTTTGCCATGTGTATTTTTTCCATCCACTGTGACTTAATTTAGAGAATGTGTATCTGGTGAAGTTCTTCCTTTTACCACAGGAATGACTCTTAACTCTGCTCACCCCATGAATTGTCATGTCAGGTGTGATTTGAAAGAGAAAGAGAGAAAGAAGGAAAGAATTTGCACTCACAAATAAAGCACAGCTATTGTATTAAAAAGAAAGAAAGATGGGCAGCCTGGTGCTCTGAAATTAAAATAAACCCAATAAAGGAAATGTAAAAGACTGTATTACTGGAAAGAAGAGACAACATAGATACTGGCTGAATTCGGATGACACAATAAGCAACCGGGGGGGGGGGGGGAAACAATCGTCAGTTGTATTGACTATCGTGTTGTCCGAATGCTGCCATAGTCAACTCAGCACTGATCCTAATCCACACCACAGTTGATTATTTATTACCATGTTGTGTGGGGAGTACCCCCTAGATGAACAACTGTAAAGTTGATTATTACCCCACCATTGACTATCGTGTTGTCCGAATTCAGCCACTTTGTGTGTGTGTGTGTTTAGCCCCACCTTCAAATTTGTATGATTCCTTCTGGCTCCTCATGTGTTGAGGGATACCTCCTGCACTGGGGAGACTTTTTCTATCTGTGGTGGCTTCCTGCATGAAACAACACTAGCTTCTCTCCTTGTTGTGTGGATAGATGGATAGATAGATATAAATATAGATATAGTGAGTGTATGTGTGTATATACACACTCATGGGGGTGGGGAGTGAGAAAGAGTATTTTATTATACCATAGACATCTTGGCTGATTATTTTTCCAGACAAGTAACATATCTTTTTTGCAGAGTAGCATAAATTAACAGTAATATAAACTTCTCATTTTTAAGTACATTTATATCTGAGGTGAAACTGTCAATATTTTACAATTAATGTTTTCCCCAAAGACTACATTACCAGCATCAAAGGCCTCCTCCACACGAGACGTTTAATGAGCCTTGAAGACTCATTAAAAAATTTACCTCCACTAGCACGGAGCGCAAAACGGGCGTACAGGCGCGTTATCTCCCCGATAATGCGCATTTTCGAACGCGCGTTAAATAGCGACTTTTATTTTGCTCCAGCCGTTAAAGCGCATTTTCGCGGTGTGAACAAGCGATTACGCGCATTAACTGCTTGTAAAGCGCTTTTTGGACATGAATTAATGCGCTTCGCCGCCTCTCGCCGCCTCCGGTGCAGAGGGATTAGGAGTAAAAGCGCCTCCGCGATAATGCGCATAATCGCGGAACCGGGCGCAAAAGCGCATCCTTGTGGAGGGGGCCAAATACACAGCAGGCAGGTCTGGCTTTGGGAGGTTTGAGGGAGACTTGAACAACTTGTTCTCTGTAGACCTGGAGGAGTTTGTCTCCCTCTCCATACTGGGCATTCAAGGATGGAAGAGGAGGAGTCAGCCATGCTACTATGGGTGGGGGAGAAGACTGCACCACCTCCACTATTCTTGGCCTGTGGCACCATTATTTTCATGGACATCGACTGATGCTGCTAGAGAACCGTCTGTTTGGGGAGAAAGTGAGAAGTCTCCCTGTGCATACATGTTCCTAAGAAGGCTTTGGATTTTGTCCAGAAAGATGTCGGACACCACATTTTACTTTGCAATGGTAATGATAGCATGTTGTATGTATTATTTGATGTGGATAGTTTTGTCCGTGGCAGCCTGAGGGCTAAGGGGAATAAAAGGCTTTACTGAAGCAACTGCCTACTGCTGCTCCTACTTGTGCCAAAGTCAATAGCATTGTTAAGCCTTTTCTCTATCTTTTGGTTTCATTGAACTGTAGGTAAACAGAAATCTCTTCAGTTATAAGAATGCCTAAATCAGTCCCTTTATTTTAAGGGTGATAAATTACATTTTAAAATCTCATGGCAATTTCCACTGTGTAAATAGTTTATGCAAACCATTAAAAAGAAGCTATTGTGAGTGCCCAAATATAGTTGAATACGTAACAAAAGCATGCCAGTGCTTTTAAATAATGGAATTCATAGTAATTGTTATAGCCATGACTATTGTGCCCCAATCAACAGCTAATTGACTGTGACTGAAAGTAGGAGTGTGTCAAATGGGACAATAGGGGTATATTTGACATTCGGGGTGGTACAGAAGGTTAAATCTCAGGCTGGCCTTTGGGGCCATTGCTTGCTCCAAGCTACTGTACCACCACTACTACCACAGGCTGTTCCCTATGTAATTCTGAACTCAGAATATATAGTAGGCCACATACTCATGTAACAATAAGCCAGAATTCCAGAAAATTCATGAGGAACATACTTGTATGTGCTGCCCAGTTGCTCCCACTTGTCTCCTCCCACCATCAAAAGCAGCAAAACTAACCAGAAACTAACCAGGAGGCATTATGTCTAAACCAGGACTCCTGATTTGTCACTCCCAAATGAACCAGGAATTGGAAACCAAGGGCAGTCTTCCATTGTGCTAGCAGAAACTAGGTTCTGAAGTATACACAAGAGAAGAATCCAACTAAAGTTATGTTTGTTGTGCAAGTGGTTGTGTGTTATGCTTGTGCAACCCATTGTGCAACCAGTTGCACAACCACTTGCGCAAGCATAATGGGCAACTGATTGAGCAACGGAAAGATTCAGTGGCGCATCACTAGTGCTATTTGAGTTTGCAGAATGACACCATTGGATATTGTCTTTACTTCAGTGCTAAGTTTTTGCCTCTTGGTTAGCATTTGTTTACTTTAGCTGCTACTGCTTGTGGGAGGAGCCAAGCAGAAGCAATCAGACTGTGCATGAGCACACTGGTTGTGCACAGCATGCCAGAATTCTCTGGAATTCTGGGTTATTGTTATGTATGAACACAGCTATATGCACCCATCTAACTAGTAAATAATATAGTTCAAGAAGACTCGCTTCAGAATAAAATAGCTCAGTCCTTGCAATAAGGTAGCCTTATTACTTGCACATTCAAATCTTATTCTACAAGTTCTCTCTGTACTCCGTCCACCCTCTTCTCTTTCAAGAATACAACCTCTCCTGCCCTTTTTTCCTGGTGTTTTTTTTCCTCATTAATCCCTTCTTTGCCTTTCCTTTCCTTCAGATCTCTTCTCCCTCGGTTTCCAGACACATGCCTCCACGGTTAATATTCTGTCATCACTTGTTCTGTCTCTGTGCATTAAATCTCACATTTATTTTTGAGTGCATTGTTACCTAAGCAGTTAGAATGTTTATGAACATTTCATGACATCATAGCTGTTACAGTGTTACACTTCCATGGTTTCATAACCACACATAAACCCTTTGTATCATCCTAAGGCAGCAGCGATCATGGCTGCAGTGGAAGTGGGAGTGTCAATGAAGATATGGGGTAGTGAGCAGGTGTAAATATCTGAATCTGTGTTGGGAGTAGGTTCAGTCCTTTTGATTCAAGACTCAAATTGCATGATTGGGCCACATGAACAGCCTTGGTATAGGAGAAAGGATTTCCATAATCCATCGAGTGTGCATATTTTTCAGGATGTGTCTTTAAATTCAGGAGCTATGTTCATTTTCTTTGCCAGGTGCCCATTTTCTTTGCCAAGCTAATTTAGGGTTATGATACTGAATGACCATGGAATCAGTGGCACATTTTTATTTACCATTAAATTGGATAACAGAACTAAACATTTTTAAAATCACAATTTGGTGCTTGTACAATTCTGATTTATTAAAATCAATAGATGTTTTGCAATTGATTTTAAAAAAACATGGGTTGTGACTGCGATTTCAGTCATATTTATTCTACTTCTCTATTCTACTTTATCTAATAACTAATGTTCTCTGGGCCATATAATAGTTACAAATATAAAATACAATACAGATATTTTTATAACTTAATGCAAAACAATGAAAAGTACAGGAATTGATAAAACAGTTTTATCTCATCACAGTTCTACGCATTCCATCCCATTGATTTTTGCTTTATTTTGAGCTGAATATGCAGCCTGTAATGTCAGAGCTTCACAGAGAAGCACCCTTATACCAGGTTGGACTATTTGTTGGCTAGTACTATTTGCTCTGACTGGCAAGTGGTCTTCCACAATCTTAGGCAGATATCTTTCCTACTACATGCTACCTTTTCCTATTAATTGGAGATTGCTGGAATTGAACCTAGGATGTTTTAGTTGCAAAGCATGTGCTTGAAGCAATGGTCTCTCCTTCCAAAAGTGTTGTGATATATACACCAATTGGCATGGGCTGCTGCTCATTTCTCTCACTTCTTCCTGGAGCTCTCACTAAACTCATAGGCATATTACTCCTGTCCCCCATTCACAATCCCCTGGACAAAGACACATTTTTTTTCTCATCCTGTACCGTTGTTCATTTCCCCTGTCCTGCAATCATATCTGGTCAAACAGGTGTGGGTATGGGTGTGTATAGCGCTTCAAAAACTTGATAATCTTGGTCAGAGATGAATATGAGCATGTACACCATGGGGGATATGATTGCTCCAACACACCATTAACTCTCTTAAAATTTATGATGCTAAACCATGTTTTATTTAACCCAGTGGACTTCAGTATATTTCAAGTGGGAGCAACTTTGTCAAAATAAAGTAAAATACAAATAAAATAAATAAAAAATAGCAGGAGAGCCCACTAACTTTAAACTAGGAAAGGTGGGATAGGCACACACACGTGTGAGTGCGCGCGCACGCACACACACACACACACACACACACGGATGATAATAATAATAATAATAATAATAATAATAATAAACACAGAATGTAGGTGCACCATACTGACAACAGTTTTAAAGTAAAATCCTCCCCATTCCAATCCTGTCTTCCCCACCCACCTCGCCTTTTAATTCAGCAAGTTTCTCTGTTTCTCCCCCTCTGCAATCCAGGATTTACCTCCTGATTATGGCTACTTGAACCCTGACCAGATTATCTTATTTTATCGTATTTATTTGTTTATTTTAATAAATAAATCCCTTTACAATCTTTCAGGAGAGAGAGAGAGAGAGAGAGAGAGACCACACTATTCTGAGATAAGGTGGTCCATGGGAAAGGAAAAGTTTGGTGCACAAACAAGACAGTACCTGCAGGAAACTATTCTCACCGCATACAAAAGAAAAACTGTGCTATCCTTTCAAAAATATAAATGGCAAAGAGCTGAAGGAAGGGGGGAATTAATAATGGCTTGGTTTCTGATTTGACTGTAATTTGTATGAATGGAAACGGAATCCTAAATCAAATTAAACTAGGTCTGACAGGTCAGTATCCAACATTAGTCCTATGTAGAGAAGACCCATTCAAGTGAATGGGGGTAGAGGCAGTGGCAGACAGAGTGGCCAGTGCTCCTGTCAAATTGAGTAAGGAGAGGTGGTGGGAGAGGAGGGTCCACACTGAGTGTTTGGAAGCTGCCAGTGGCATGGCCTATTGCTCTACCCAGGATTTGCCTAGCACATGATTGAACAAATCACAATTTGTTTTCTCAAACTCTGTTGTGTGTTTCCTCCCTCCCTTACCCACTCCCTCCCTGTATCCCAAATACTTTTGCACTGTAGCACTGTCCTGTAGAGCACCTGGGTTTTTTTCACTGCTGTTGCCTGCTGTTTCTGTAGCCTGGTGGAACAAGCCACAGTTCTGGGTTTGCACGTAATGGTTTAAACATTCCAGAGCTCACAACCCAACAACAAACCATGGGTTCTTTTTTATTTTTTTGTGGTTAACCAACTATGGTTTGTTACCAGGGCTCTGTTCACACATCATGACATCACAGAATTCAACAACCGATAGTCAAAAGCAAACTATTAGATTATTTCTACTGCGTGTCGGGAGGATATGGAGACTGTGGCTCCCTCTACAAGAGAGGTTTAAAGCTCTTTGAAGGCGCTTAAAATTTTTTACCTCTACAAGAATGGAGCGCAAATCGGGCGTAGAGGCGCGTTATCTCTCCGATTATGCGCATTATCGAATGCGTGTTAAATCGCGAGTTTTATTTTGCTCCGGCCGTTAAAGCGCATTTTGACTATGTGAACAAGCGCTTATGCACATTAACTACTTGTAAAGCGCATTTTGGTCATCCATTAATGCGCTTCGCCGCCTCTCGCCGCCTCTCGTGCAGAGGTATTAGGTGTAAATGCACTTCAGCGATTATGCGCATAATTGCCTAACCGGGCGCAAAAGCGAATCCTTGTAGAGGGGACCTATGTCTGCTGTTAAACTAAGATTGGAGCAAGATGCAAGCACCAGACAGAATAAAGGGGTGGGGTGGGGGTGGGGAGAGAGAGGCCTGCCCAGAGCAAAGTATAGACAGCATTTTTGCAGATACTGATGAAGTATCACTAAACGTATGGGTCGAAATGGCATTTTATTTTTATCGTATGTTTTAGCCATGGAACTAATTAACTTTCCTTTAGTACTGAATGACACAAGAGAAAACTAATGAGATACTGCACCTTTCTTCTGTAGAAACTTGTTCACATTAAGTCCCTGTCCATAACAGTAAAGATATATTAGCATATGAATGACACCTAGTTGCTTCTAAAATTAGTTTTGTGTTCTCAGTGCAGATTCAGAACAGATACTTCATAAATTCCACAACAGGAACTGAATTTAAGGTCAGCTACATCCTGTTTATCATGTGCAAGCCAGTCTCAACTGTTTAACCTACACTAGGAGGAAAGATCTATAGAGGGAACATTGAGGAGGTGAGCAAAAAGGAAGGGGATTGAAAAAGGTGTATTTCAATTCCAAAGAGAAATTTTCTGTTGGTATTCAGTTGTGAAATGGAATTGAGTTGCTTTGTGTAAACGCTGCAGCATTGAGGCCCCCTCCACAAGGATGCGCTTTTGCGCCCGGTTCGGGGATTATGCGCATTTTCGCGGAGGCGCATTTACGCCTAATCCCTCTGCACGGGAGGCGGCGAGAGGCGGCGAAGCGCATTAATTGATGTCCAAAAAGCGCTTTAGAAGACGTTAATGCGCATAATCGCTTGTTCACACGGCGAAAATGCGCTTTAACGGCCGGAGAAAAATAAAAGTCGCTATTTAACGCGCATTCAAAAATGCGCATTATCGGGGAGATAACGTGCCTGTACGCCCGTTTTGCGCTCCGCTGGTGTGGAGGTAAAATTTATAATGAGCCTTCAAGGCTCATTAAACGTCTCGTGTGGAGGAGGCCTGAGAGATTCGTTGCAATGTGAAATCAAGCATCAAAGAATGTCATCTTGCTCAAGGCTCCATGGTATGCTTAGCCTTTTAGATTATGTTTGTCTATGGAAGATTCCTTCTTTCTTATGAGTTTGACTATATCTTTAAAGATGAAAAAAGAACCTGCTACTTGAGGAGGCAATGCAATTTCCCAGGGAAATGCTGAGAAGCCTCAGAATAAAAGGTAGAAAATAATGGGTATGGTTGGATCCATAGTTTTTATTTCACTGGTGGGAGCATCCCTGAGCAGAGTTCTATTCAGAAAGCTTCCACTGAAGGATTGATTTAGTAATTCCCACATGCCCCGCATCCCCCGGCACCACCTCTGTCACTCTTCCAGAGGGTCCCCCAACCCTTCAGAGCAGATTTTTGTGGGATTTAAGAGGACTGTCCCCTCCCATGTTCAGCCGGCAGAAAAACTACACTGGATCAAAAGCCTCCAATTGCTGGAAGGAGCTCTTTTTTGTGTGGGGTTTTTGCTGAATGCAACCCATAGTGCTAATCAATTTTAAAGTTAGTCTTATTCTGGTACCTTTCAGGATGCTAATCAAAATCCTGTAAATCCCAATAATTTAATAGTTGTTCATTCTACATCTTAGCAGTATATCAGCTGGTTTAATAAAAATTAGATTTTCAGGAATAAATGAGAAGCATGTGATATACACATGAGTCAAAGGCAGAAGTCTAATTTGTGTGTGTGTGCATGTGCACACGTGCATGTATGTGTAAAGGAGGCGTGCATTACACAATCCTTTAGAAATACCTATTTATTTGGAGTCATCTGTATGATGGATATGTTTGCTAGCTATGATAACACTTAGTTTCTTTATATTATGACTAATTCTCCTTCATACTATGTCATTTTCTCACCTCTGAAGGATTGTGAATGTATATATAATTTTAAAACACATTAAAGTGTACAGATAACAACAACACAAGCAGCATTATGAAGGATCTTCATTTTGATAATAGATACACAGGACTGAACATGTTAGAAAAATATATTATTTATTTTAAAAAAATGGTATTAAGTTGGCTGAATTTATAAACTGAAAATTGCTGCGTCTTAGGTCTGCCTAGAAGCTGTATCCTTTGGCTGGGAAACCCTACCACTTAATCCTAGGTTCATGGTGCAGGAAAAGTACTTTGTATACTCTCTTCCATGTTATTAATTCACGTAGGCCCTAATATTGAGCAGTTGTTCCAAGTGATCTTGGTAGTACATTAAGAGCTGGCCATTACTAAGCTACAGATACTGGGCCTCTTTAACATTTAGAAAATACCCATTTTGAAAACAGAACCAAAAGTCAATAGAAGTCCATAGCGTAGGCAGGTGTACAAGGCCACTCACACTTTTAAAGGTATACCTGTAATGATGGCAAAAGCAACATCAATAAACATCACTGTGGGAAAGTCAGTTGCAACACTTTCCCGTCTTTCCCATGGCACTCATCCAATGCAGGAGTAAATATTAGATAAATAAGGCAAATAAGGACATTATTTGCTGGGAATTGTATTTTTGCAGGATTCGGCATTTTATATTATTATTTATTGCATTTATTGCATTATGGGGGAAAAGGTGAATAAGATTACTTGGAGGTGTTTTATTTCTTTGGTGGTGAATCAACATAATTTTTAATGTGTCAATTTAACAAAAAGTGATAGTGTAAACAGAGTAATAGGATGCTACTAAGACAGAATGATATGATGCCACCCAAGTTCAATGAGTTGTTTTTATTCTTCAACAGCACAGATTTATATCAGGAGATTGTGAAACGCCCCTCCCCAATTTCTACATTGTCCTACAGAGTCAGAGAAGATTTAACATGAAAATTGGTCTAATAGGCAGGTTGATCTATTGTTCATGCCCATGCAATAATAACTCAGGAAGACCAGTGGACAAGCATTCACATAAATGAAATTTTCACGAAGCCTTCAAGCATCTGAGGACATAGACTATTGTAGTAAATGAGAGAGTGTCTAGCACTGTTTGCTTCAATGTTCCTATGGATTAAAAGCAAATATACAGTTCAGAAAACGTAAATGGTACATCTCTCTGCAAATGTACCATCTTAGGATGCAAGTGGGGGAAGCATATATTTGAATGCTCCCTGGTGTGCAAAACTCTCTGCATGTAGAAAATAGTGTAATAGCCTTCTCCCTGACCTGCTTAATTTCAATGGAAGATTTTGATGGGGTTATTCAACCATGTGCCTCGCATACTCTAGCATACACAGAGGTATGCCAAAAATCTGGTAGTGTCTCAGCATATCTTTTTCATATGTGAAAAGAGATATAAAAGGGATATGATTTGTCATCAGAATGGCTGCCATCATGATAGTGTAGCTATAGGTAAGGGGTAAAAGAGTTATTTGCCTCTTGTTTCAAGCAAAAGCAAACTTTTAAGGGCCTTTAAAGTTTGTTTCTGAGCCTAGCTTAGGACAACTTCACTGGTGTCTCTAGCGCCAGTATAGCATTGGTAAAGGAAAAAGGGGGAGCCTTCATTAGGTAGAAAATAAGATATCATGGGGCTATCTTCACGTCACTGAGGCTGCCTCTACAAGAGAGGTTTAAAGCTCTTTCAAGGCTGATTAAATTCTCTGGCCTTTCGGCCGCAATAAAGGAATTGAATTGAAGGCTGATTAAATTTTTTACCTCTACAAGAGAGGAGCGCAAATTGGGGGCTGAGGCGCTTTAAACTTCCGATTATGCGCATTATCGAATGCGCGTTAAACTGCGAGTTTTAATTTGCAGCGGCAGTTAAAACGCCTTACCTCCCGTGTAAACATGCGATTCTCCGCATGTCAACAAGTTTAAAGCGCATTTTGGTCGTCCTGTAATGCACTTCGCCGCCTCTCGTACAGAGGTATTAGGAGTACATGCGCTTCTGCGAATATGCGCATAATCGGACAGCCAGGTGCCAAAGCGAATCCTTCTAGAGGGGGTCTGTGTTGACACAGCAGTCCCCCAAACCCCCACACTTTCACTCCTGCGAGGTTGTGCCAGATAAACCTCATGCCAAGGAACAAGCGTGAGGTTTACAGTGGTCTTCCGCCCCCTCCCCCTCCCTCCCAGAGACTAGGAGGAGGAGGAGGCAGCAGCTCATGGAGAAGAAAATTTATTTGAGGAGGAGGAGGAGAGAAAGGAGGAGGCGGCGACAGCAGTTCAGGGGAAGAAAATAAACACTTCTCCCCACGGCAAGGCAGCGCGGGGTGTTCCGGTGTCCACTGCGCCCGCTAGCCGGCCCCCTGCCCTCTTCTCGGGTAGATGGAACCAATCAGGGGTTGCCATCCACTGCGAACGCCACTGAAATGGCTCCAGAACAGCTCTGGACTGAGGACAGACTGGCAGAAGAACCGGGCTGCCCTTGCTCTGGCTGGAAAAGTTGAGTTAAGTCCCTAGCTTTTCAGCCGTGCATCTTTAGCTCTTTGCCCTGGGGTAGCTTCAAATCTATGGCTGCATTATCTAACTGACACTGCACAGACTCGGGGCCACCCCGTGGCCAAGAAGATGTCAAGACTGCCCCCATGAGAAGTTATGTGGAATAATCCTGATGATGGTATCACTGAAAAGGAAAATCTAGTACCTTTCACTGGACACACTTGTGTTGGTGTAGAAATATGAAAACCACATCCAAGTTGTTCCAGTAAAGAATATCTCCTTCCTTTTGTATACGTTATTCTTCAGTGTCAATGTGATAACAGTAATGATGCTCCAATTATATTGGAGAGGTCAGGTGTACTCAGAGAAGGGAAAGCAAGCAAGAGAATGGAAAGTCCCCTAGAGAAAGGAATATAATATTTATAAGTATCAGTGCATATGCAATTAAAAGAACTGAGTGCTTTAGAGAAACGTATATTCAGACAGTTTAAGAGACATAGTAGTTCTTGGAGATTCTGTTAAGGTGTGGGGGGAAACAGCTTTAGTTTAAAGAATGAGCTGCTTTCAAAAGATTAATATGGTATATTTGTATGTTCCACTGCTGTGGTGTAGTTATAGCATCTTTGTGAAGAATAGGACTGTTGGAAGCAAGAATGGAAAAGGCACTGGAACCTTTATTTAGTTCTTTAAAATATCAGTTGCAGGCTTCATCTCATTCATCCACACCTGTGAGATAGTTATTGTATTGCAGTTTTACAAATTATAAATCGTCTTGAAAAGAAAATAGTTTGCCAAAAGCCATTCAGTTACACCACAATCCTATACATGTTTACTCAGAATTAAGCTCCACTTTATTCCTTGGGGCTTACTGACTAGTGGGATTGCAGTCTCTGGCTGAAAAACGACACCTGTTTACTAAGGAGTAAATTTGATTGACTTTTGTGGGACTGAGTCCTGAGTAACCTGCGTAAGGTCATATTGCTGGAGATTGAACCCAATTCTTCTGAATTTAGACTTCTTTGGGGGTATATTTTCCCTTCATCTCATTTATATACAAACACACATATACATAGATCTAAAGGGAGAAAACTTCTGACAGTCATATTCTGCACTTTGATGGTGCATCCATATGAATGCTTTGATTAGTCTTCAGTAGGTTGAAATATAGGGTGAAGGACATGTTTTTCACAGGATGATAGCAGTTACTGCGAACTTTAAATGTTTGCAGTTGCCTTTAGCCAACAAAATAGCGCAAAAGTATATATTTAAAATTATTAATAATTATAATCAATAGCATAAAATCATAATGTAAATAATAATCACATAACAGTCCTCTCTTTGAAACTTGCATCACTTGTTTTTATTCAAAACATGCAAGCAATGTCTGTTGATAGATAAGGAAACACATGTATGATATGCTTCATGTGAATGGGCTGTCGTATCTGAATCCACTCACTCACTCATTCATTAAATTTCTATACCACCCAATAGACAAAGCTTTCTGGTTGGTCACAGCATGATACAACATAATATGAAACCTATAACATTCAGGAACTTAAAACAAGTTAAAAACAAGTTAAGAACAAGTAACAATAAAACTACCAAGACCTGAAAACACACACCCTCAAAACACTCCATCATACACTGTCAGATGCCTAGGGGTAAAACCTAATCCTGGTGCCGAAAAGATGATGACGTTGGTGCCAGCTTAAGACACTCACGCAAACGTATTTATCACATTTATATCCCACCTTTTTCACCATAGGGAAAACTATTGGTGGCAGCTAAACAGCCAGGCACTTGGAGCATCAGGCCATGACTGCCCATAGACTGAGCCTAAGCCACATGCCGAGAGGCCTTATAGAGGCTCCTCCAAGTTTTGCTTGGTCAAGTCTCGAAAAAAATCTTTACTGATGTGGTGAAATCTCCCAAGACCTTGGTGAAGCCTCACAAGACTCGCAGATTCCCTGCAGCCCCACAGTACCTGTAGTGAGTAGCAGCTACTGGCAGCATAGGATGCAGGATGGCAGAGTTGGTGGACTCTGTAAGGCTGGCCCAGCATGGAGCTGCTAAGTGAGAAATAGTGAGGAACTCTATTTTCAAGCTATGTTGCTCTGATTGGTTACTAGTATTGCTGTGTTTTTTAATGTTTATTCGCTCTCTTCTCGTTAGGAATATGAGAGAAAGAGTTTAAAAAAGCTGAATTAAAAAACAATAACCACTGGTTTCTGCAAAGTAAGCATGTTCAAGAAAATATTTATAAGGCATTTTTAACATCTGGGCTTAATCTATTGGGTCAATAATTTGCTAACTAAGAATGATTTACATCCTAGATAAGCGCTGGTTCAAAGGACCCATTAAATCTTTCTGTTCTAAGCCAGTTTACATTCATGGTGCTTGCAAAAACTAGCAATTCTAAACTATGTTTTATGGGTAAGTTTCTAGAAGTTGCATTTTCAATCACTGTATTTCCTTGATCCAGGTACTCAGATACTCAGTACTTGGACCCAGGTACTCTACTTAAATTTATATATTGTATTTTATTGACCAAAGTATCCTATGATTTTAGAAACAAGCATTTTTCTGCCTAGCTCAATTTTTTTTTTCAAAAAGATTTTCTAAATCCTCAATATAATATCCAATCATATGATTTATTTAAAGCAATCTATTACTTTTGCCATTAGGTTTTGTTACCTTGCAAGACTACTTCCAAGGTTTTTATTTGCTATGTACCAGAGCAAAGTATGGGGTTTTTTTTGTTTGTTATTTTGGGAATGCAACACTAGATATAGTAACATTTTTAGATATTTATTTATTTATTACATTTGTATACTGCCCCATAGCCGAAGCTCTCTGGGCGGTTTACATAGGATTAAAACAATTAAAAACAATATACAAAAATTAAAACAGCAAAAACATACAACATACACACAATCTGTACATTTAAAACCACTACAACACCCCAAAAAGCTACAAAAAACAAAAACAAACCCCAAAACAAACAGTTTTAGGGTGCCTCTACAAGAGAGGTTTAAAGCTCTTTCAAGGCTGATTAAAATTTTTACCTCTACAAGAGAGGAGCGCAAATTGGAAGCTGAGGTGCTTTAAACATCCGATTATTCGCATTATCGAATGTGCGTTAATTCGCGAGTTTTAATTTACGGCGGGAGTAAGAGCGCCTTATGTCCGTGTAAACAACTTTCTGAGGAGGCGCATTAACAATCGGGGTTGGACTGTTGTCGTGATCTCATGCATAGAACTGCCCCTTCGCTGGGAAAACCTCCCACTTTTTGGTTTAGATTCATTTCCTCTCTCCTCCTGGCAACTTCCTCCTTGTACTCTGTCTCTCTGGATGGAAGCTCCAAGAAGAGGGGACCCAACGTGAACCAAAAATAAAATTTCTTTGAAGTACCCTGATGAAATATTGTTTACATGGAGACACGGGGCCAGATGGAGGTGGTTTTATGAAAAAGAAAGGAGGTAGGAAGGATGGGCGGATGTGCACATAATTAGCCATCAGCGGACATAACTTCCCCTCGCTTCTTGCTGGGTTCCTGAGCTGAGGGGTGTGTGTGTTTTACAATTGTTGAGCTCGCTGGGAAGAGGAAGGGGAAGGAATGAAGCAGCATCCACCTGTCTGTTTTTGCGTGTGTGTGTGTGTGCGCGCACACACATTCACAGTTACTCCTGAGGAAGTCATGCCAATCGGGCGAAAGAGGGGGGAAGGCAGGTAGCCGAATATGTTAAATCAGCTCCTTCCTTTCAGGTAACCTAGGAAACCAAAGGCGGGAGCTTCTAGTGGGCGGGGAGAAGAAAGAGAGGAAACCGGTTTGGGGAGTTTCTCTGGGACAAAGCGCATTACTTTCAGCAACATTTGCATGCGATGTCAACAACTTTAAAATGCCTTTCATACAGCCTGTAATGCGCTTCAACGGCTCCCATGTATAGGGATTAGGCGTAAAAGCGCTTCGGAGAAGATGCGCATAATCGGGGAACCGGGCGTCAAACCGAAATCTTGTAGAGGGGGGCTTAGGTAGGTAAGTCAAAGCGTTTAAAAGGAAATCAATAGTGCAACAATTATTATTATTATTATTATTATTATTATTATTATTATTATTTTAAATCCACAGTATCGTTACACAAACTTCTTCATTATAGATTTTCCCTATCCTCTCTTCAAATAACTTGTTTCTCTGCTGTCTTTCCTGGAGTAATTTTGAATACTTTTAGTGCAGACATAATTACATTGCCACTCCTCCTCCCCAACTTATAAGAACATAAGAAGAGTCATGCTGGATCAGATCAAGGGGCCATTGAGTGCAGCACTCTGTTCACACAGTGGCTGACTACCTGTCGAACAGGAACCCACAAGCAGGACATGGGTGCAACAGCACACTCCCACCTATGTTCCCCAGCAACTGCTGTATGTAAGCTTAATCCTTATACAGTTGCTGGAGAATAGGCTTAATGCCTATATACACCAGTTGCTGAAAGAGTATTGGCCAATAGATCTTCAAGTTCTAACCTGGACAATTCACCCATTGCTGTAACAGCTCCAGTCACAATTAATCAGCAACATTGATTCTCATCTGCATACTTCAGCAGTCTAATTTCCATTTCTGCCTCCTGTAATAAGCAGGAGTCTAACTCTGGTGAAGAGCTGATAAGGGCAGGACTGTATTACATGATTTTCCTGTAGATGAACTTTTCTCTGAAATCACCCTATGTGAAAACTGACATTTACAGTTGCCAAATATAAGAGTTGGACATGGCATCTCTGACATAATAGCTTTCATGGTAACTATCTCTCATGTAGTAACTTCCATTATTTTCACATATGGGCAGTTTCAGAGAGTAGTCCCCCCACCATGTGAAATTGAAATGACCCAGTCCCTATGTGAGAGCTATATCATCTTAGAATTCATGTCTCAAGTAGCTCTCATTTGGGACCACATAACAATATACTCAGATATACAAACAAATGAAGAAAACCTAGGGGCTGTCTTCATGATGCTGGGTTAGCACTGCTTCCCTCCTCCACCCTGTGCTTTCTCTCTCCCAGGGCAGCGTTGGGATTACCTGCACCACCGTCGGCCTTTCCCTGTGTGTAGACAGCCCTCTAGTGTGAACAGCCTGCTTACATACAGGCTGCCACCCACCACTTCAAGATAGCATGTTCGTGAAAAGTGGAGCAGAGCCAGTTAATCAAGATTAGTATAGTCTCTGTTCTCTTGGAATTTACTATCTGAAAGCCTGGACACTTTCGAGCTTCTGCACAAATTGTGTATCCCAAGTAGAACACAGTAGAACTATTTGAAGTAGAACACAATATATATGCCCCACTTCCCCAGACACCAGGTAGAAATTCTGGAATCCATTTCATGTCTGAACATCTGGGCACAATTCCAACCCTACAATTAACAGCGTTCCTCAAGCAAATTCAAGAGGAATTTGAGGAACAGAAGGTTCACCACAAGGAGAAGGAACACAGCTGCTAGTGCTGTTCCACAAATATGTGCAGATTCATGCGGTTTTATAATAGGTAGTTTCTTTAGCAGTTCGTATGCACAAGTAGAAGGCTGTCTTTGGATTTGGTTTCATTTTTCTTGGGCAATGCTCTAATACAGCCTTCCTCAACCTGATGCCCTCCAGAAATGTTGGGCTACAACTACCACCTAGCGTAGCTGGTTAAGGGATGCTGGGAATTGTAATCCAACACATCTGGAGGATACCAGGTTGAGGAAGTCCTTTAAAATATAAATGGTAAAACATCCCTCCTGTGAACAGAGGACAGCTTCCACATGCTTTCGATTCATTGCAGGATAAGAAATTTCTGGCACTCCCCAAAAGCTTCTAGGGTCAAGAACCCTCAGAAATAGCATGGGATGTGGCACATGGGTGGTGGTATGGTGCTGATGCTGTAGCTGGAAGAAATAACAGACTCCCCCCCCCACTCCCACTTACTCAAACAGAAGGGCCTTCCACTGATGCTAGGGTCCCAATTCTTTGTTGTTGTTTTTTGCCAAAAGGGAATCACTAACTTTTGCATAATTGTATATTATCCTGGATTTTAGGAACCTTTGTGAAGTACTTTTGTTGAAAACATATTTGGTGAAAAAACCATACAGCAGTGATTTGAAAGAACAATGTCTTGAAATAACCATTTTTCAGCATGGCTATAGACTTAAAAGCAACATGACATTACAAGCTAATATATTATGCATGTCAATACAGATTGTTTTTTAAACATTGAAAACACTATTCTCACCAAGTAAATTTCACATAGGCTTCAAAATAACTGTTATAACAAAACAGTCCAGCATCTAGCAAGGCAAAGCTGGTTTTGCCAAATGGGTATACCTTGATTCCTTTTAATAAGATTTCTTAAGATTGTTCAAGAATACAATGATATTCAGCTGTAATTATTCAGGCATACATTTTCTTCTAAGCAAATAACTGACTCTTAATCATTGCCCAAGATAATAGGTGAGAGCCTTTTGTGTCAGTCTTAGATGCAGCCATCATAATCTCTGACATTTTCCCCCCAATTTAGTTAACTGTTCATTTGTAAAATGACAGTGACTCAAATAATTAGAAGTTTCCATGTGTGTCAATAAATCAAATCATTATTACTTGGTAACAAGTTGTGTAACTCTTTTGGGAGAGCTTCAAAGAAACAATCATTCAAGGAATAACATTTTTGGAATGTCAAAACTAAAAAAATGGCTGGCTGTTATTCACCTTAGAAAGAATGCTGGTGATTAATTGCTTAATGAATTATTTTTCTGTCTCTGTGATTTACTCCCATTTTCAAAGTGGCAAATCTTGGAGCATTTCCAATTGATAGTCTTGATTCATAAAAATGTCAAGTACCATTTATGTGAGGGATTTACTATTTAACTTGAGGGATATGTAGTATGTTGGCTATGGTATAACTTACAGAGATCTGCAAAAACAAATTTGTTTTCAGTATCAGTAAAATAAGATGCCTCCAAAGGAGTTTTCATTCACTTGCATAATGGAAAACAAACTCTTTCCTAATCAACACATCCTCGTTAGGTTAAAAGCTGTTTTTATTGTTCTTAGCTTTGGTACAGGTGGGTAATAGGAACAACTTCGCATGGGAGGCGATAGAGAACATGTTGTATCAACAGGCGCTTATCTTGTTCATCCCCTATGTTGTCTTTAACTTGATCGGTTTCTTTCTCCTACTCCCTCCCCTTCCTCTTTGCCTGTGCAACAGGCAACATTTGTTCTTTCCCCGAGGGAAGCAAGTAACCATATCTTGTGCCTTTGCTTACTTATATTCAACTACAATCTTTAGGGGGTGCTTGTAATTGAGCAGTTTTAGATAGCCTTCTTCAACGATGTGTATAAAAGCACAAATAAAGTAAGTTGATTCGAATTTCTTCTAAACTGGCTCTAGCTTGCATTTATTTCCTCCACTATAAATGCGCTGTTACCTATATAAAGCAACTCTGCTGTAAGTCACACCAGACTTTCCAACAGGTCCTGGTAGATGTTTCAAAACACCATTCTCGATACCAGACCTGCCTGGGCTACTTTACCCACTAAAATGAAATTTAAAATTGCTCCCAAGAAACTTCCAGTATCCAATTACAGAGCTAGCACAATGATATCCCCTGCACAAAGTTAACACAACACAAACACTTACGCTTAATCCCTTATTTAGTAAAATAACAGAACAGAAATATTCTCTCCGTAGATTTCTATGTGATCCAATCACTAGTATCTCTAGCCCTTTCCAGACATTTGATTTATGTATGCTCAATGTACAGAGGTGCAGGGGTGGGGTGGCATCATTCTGGCAGTCTCTGCCTCTGGACCATAGGAGCATTGGAAGTTGCCTTATACTAAGCTTGATCATTCACCCTGCTAGCTCAGTATTGTCTACACACTGCCTGGCAGCGGATCTCCAGGGTTGTGTCTTGACAGCGGCGCATCGGTGCCCTGAGCCTTCAATCCCCCGCATTTGCATTCCTTTTGGCTATCCACATGGCAAGGAGCACAAGTGTGGGATTTGCTGGAAGGAGCCGCTGCCGCACCTGCAGCCATGCACTGTTGCCCATCATTGCACAGGCACCGTAGTGCGTCTGCGCGTCCCCCACTTATTAAAGTTCTTTTAAAAAACCCTTTGGGCATTTATGCGCATCTCTGGTGTGGCGTCCTTCTGCCACGGCTTGGAAGCATCCTATGGGTGCCAGAGTGCATCCACACACACACCCCACACCTTTTAAGGTTTTTGTTTTACTAGTTTTGATGTTTATGGGCTTTGGATCTGGCTCCAGCACTTGGATGAGGCTGTAGTAGTAAGTTTTCTTGGACTCGCTGGCCTGCCCTCTCCCCTGTCCAGCCAATGGTGACCAATTAGGGGTCACCATCGGCTGGGGCATGCCTCTGCTACAGCTCCGAGGCAAAGTGATAGACGGCAGATGCCATCACCGCCTTGCTCCAAGCGGGAAAATTCGCGGTAAGTGAACTACTTACCCCGCAGTAAGTCGGGGTTTTTCCCCTGGCTGGCTTCGTGATGGCGGCTGCGTCATATAGATGACCTGCCGCCACTGTGGATCCACCCCAGGGCAAGCATCTCATCAAGATGTACCCCAGGGCTTCATGGGGGACTTTTCTAGCTTTATTTGGAGATGCAAGGGATTGATCCTGGGATCCCCTGCATGCAAAGCATGTGCTTTACCATTGCACGGTGGCCCTCCTGATCTATCCATATTTTTTCACCAACTGAAAGGAGCTGACCTGCATATGCACATTGGCTTATTTCAGACAGTGCAACAAATGTGCATAGATTGGAGGAGAAATGTCTGCCTGTGATGCTGCCCCCTGCTTTCACGTTTTGAGACTGTATTAACTGACTATCTGTAAAGGTATTCTCTGTCTTGAGATAACTGAATTAGCCAACATTGGGAAAACAGAGCTATAGGTATTATTTGAGAAAACATATCATGGCTTGAAAAGTAAATCTAAAGCTAAACTATAAACACAAGGTAACAACACAACCCTAAGCAAGTTTACTTAGAAGTAAGTCCCTTTGACTTGAATGGGGCTTAGTCTCTAGCAGGTGTATTTAGGGTTGGAAGCTAACTTCCCTAAAAGCTCTATTCATACATTTTGGCTTGGATCTCAAGATAAATAAATGGAAGGATGTTCACAGTAGGAAAGTTTCCTGTCCCCTCCTCCCCACTGGAGCCATGTGAGCCCCTTGAGAAGCCTGGCCACAGAGTTGCCCCCAACCCTGAACAGTTTGTGATGGGGCATAGGGGGGTTTCTGGGGGAGGAGGGAACTGCCTCACATATGGCAGAGATCCATCAACTGAATGCCTATGCAATCTAGCAATGGGAGGAAAGGAACTGGGGAAATGCCCTTGCCTGGGCACTGGAACTATGTATGCTGTGGAAGACCAACAATATCAGTTCTTAGAAACTGGCTTCAATGGTATTAAACACCGGCACTATATATTGCCACTTCAGAGAAATGTTAGAGAAGTGATGCTCATTAACCATTTAAGATCTATTAAGTTCCTGTAGGCAGAAAGGAATTTAGTGAACATCTTGTGTCTGAATGCCCAACATTCTTTCTAATCAAGAAAGGACACATTAATGTGAAGTCATATAGTAGCTTTGCATGAAAATAGGATATTACATTTTCTTTTAATTTACATAAGCCAGATATAAAAGAGGACATGGCTGGAATGATAACAGAGGGTGAACTCAAATACTTAACCTTCTGGGAAGTGAGTAGCAACCCTCCCCAGCACTCACTGCACTCCTGCTGGGCTCATTGAATCAACTGTGCACAATACCTTTACTGGGTCATTCTCTCTGACTCTCCCCACCATGATTGGCAGCTGTCCCTTCTGACCCTATCTGTGTTAACTATCTTTTCTAAGATTCCTTGACTGTGTAGCAAACCATGTCTGGCTGTGCAAACTTACAGACACTACTCATCCTTCCTGCTCTTACCTGTTCCTGATTCTCTTCTTGCTCCTGCAAGACTGGCTTTCCCAGTCTTATGAATCCTGCTGTCTGTTCCCCTTCTTGCCCACCTTCCTATCAACCTGCAAGTCTTGTTTCACTGTCTTGATCCTGATACCACATCTCATCACACTTGGCTTGAACTTCCCTGAACTAGGTTACAGTTGCGGCAGTGAAGCCTTGTACTTTTTTGCCTTGCTTGTTTGCGTTGTATAGCCATTTGATTGTATCTACTTGATTGTAGCATAATAAATAGCACAATAAAAGAATAGACTTTTAGTTCCACTTCCTGCAGCCTACTGACCTTTGGCAGGCAGGAGTGAGTCAAACTAAAGCAGAAGAGCAAGCATTCCTTGTTGCTATCACGTTTACAAAGAGTTTTAAGCATTCTATAGGAGGGCTTGTGGTTGATACCAAAACCAGTCAGAATGCCTGCTTCCCAAAACAATTGGTGTTTTTAAAAGCTTAAGATGTGTTCTGTGGACTAGTCTAGCATTCTGAAAAGTGTATTTTTCACAACATTCACATCTACATGATGCTCATTATATGGTAGTTGTTAGATAGTGAACCATTTTTGACTGTGAAAGTATCAAAATGTTACGCCCCAATAATTAGACTAAAGGGGCACTGTATATAATGATATCACAACCATTCCCTCCGGGTCCTGGTTCGCACATCACAGAAACCCACAATTTCTTATGGAAGAACCCGATCTTCCATCCATGGTTTGGTTAATGTTACATGTGAACTGGAAATTGTATATTTTTTTTCTCCCCTGACAAGCTAAAGAAACAATCCAACAGCAAACAATGGGCTCCTGCTGCTGCTTGTAGCAGAACCAATCGGGCTTGTTCATGACAACCCACATTTTTTTTTTAAAATGGCTAGTTGTTGTGATGTGCAAACTGGGCAATGTTTAAGTGTGTTCAGGGTAGCAATCATCTGCCAGCTTGCAATGGGATCATAATGGATTTGAACAACAATGGGATCATCAAAAGACCTAAATAACAGAATGAAAAGGTTGGTGTGTGTGTGTTTCCCCCTGAGTTGTCTTATTTAATAAAGAGTGGGAGTTTTACAACAGTACAGAAGGAACACTATAATAATAATAATTAATATTAATATTAATATTAATAATATTTATTTCTTACCTGCCTCTCCCTCTGGATTGAGGCGGGGAACAACATCAAATATAAAATACATAAAACTAAAAGCACATAAAACTAATACATTATTAAAATACCAATAAAACTCTTAAAATTCAACTGAGTAAGCCTGCCGGAAGAGATCGGTCTTTATGGCTTTCTGACAAATCTCCTCTGGCAGGCCATTCCATAGTCTGGGAGCAGCAGAAGAGAAGGTTCTCTGGGTAATGGTTGTCAGCCTAATTTTGGCTGACTGTAGCAAATTCTTACCAGAGGACCTGAGTGTGTGGGACGGATTGTATGGGAGAAGGCGATCCTGCAGGTAACCTGGACCCAAACCATGTAGGGCTTTAAAGGTGATGACCAACACTGTGTACTTCGCCCAGAAAGTAATTGGCAGCCAGTGGAGTGATTTTAAAGCTGGTGTAATATGGTCACCCCTAGGTGTACCAGTGACCAACCTGGCTGCCATATTTTGTTTTTGGGAAGGCTGACAAGGTTGAATTAATGCAATTTATTTAATTTGGCACAGTGAGCATTGAATGAAGAAGCAAGATTTAAACTTAACGAATTATTAATCCAAACATAACATTAAAAGTACAATGATATAAATCCCCCTTTTATTGCCATGAATAACATAAAATGCTGAAATGCTAAATTATTATGGAAAATACACAAACATATACACAAAAGCGGTCTTGTAACTCCTTAACTTTTGTGGACTAGAGACCACTTCATCAGAAGCATAAGAAAAAATGTACAGAGATAAGTTTTTTAGTGTATAAAATAAAAACATATGTTCAAAAATATGCAACTGTCTATCCCCATTTCTGTATCTACAAACTGAGGATAACATATGATTGCAGTAGGATCTAGTCCATGACAAAATTATACCACAATAGATCCATTAATCTTTAAAATGCACAATAGGTTTTATGTGTGTTCGCTACCCATCTGAAATAAGTAAAATATGTTTCAGTTTCATATACTATGATTACTCAAAGGTCTGCCCCCCTCTCTGCAATATCCAAAGTTCTTCTTCGTGGTCTCTGTGCATCACACATATGGGCTCGCGCCGACGCCGAGCCTACTTCCGGGAAACTTAGCTAGCTTAGACTTTTGGCGGGAACCCCTCCCCCCACCATCCTACCGTGCATGCTCAGGGCTCCCGCCTCTCCTTACCTCAGTTCTTCTTCGACCGCTTCGCAGTTAGCCTCGCGGGAGACTTCTCTGGTACGTTGTACCTAGTTAAGAGAAAGAAGGATAGTTTTTCGTTAGCTTAGGCTGTTCTCGTTATTAGTGTTAGTTAGATAGTTAGTTAGTAGTTTTGAAAAAAAAAAAAAATTATATATATTTATTTAGTTATAGTTCGTAGATATAGCGGCCGCCAGCTTATGGTGCAGACCGCATTGTTTCGCCGTTGTTCACGGTGTAGGGCAAAGATTGCCCTCTCCGACGGGCATTCTCTCTGCCTTGTTTGTCTGGGCGAAGCTCACGTTGTTGATTCGTGCAGCCATTGCATGAAGTTTTCCAGACAAACAAGAAGGAATAGGGCAGACCGCCTCCGTAGTCTACTGTGGACTCAGGCTTTATCGGCCGTCGACCAACCTCGTCCCTCAATGGCAAAGAAAGGCACTTCTGGGGAGAGTCATAACCTCTCAAGCCCAGCACCTCCGGGTTCCCCCCAATTACGGGCGGCGGCACCGGCATCGGTAACGGAATTTTCAACTGCCTCGTCGCCACCCCCGGCAAAGAAGGCAAAAAAATCGAAGTCGATAAAGAAGTCGACATCGACAAAATCAACAAGCAAGCCTTCGACATCGTCGAAACCGAGGTCGTCGTCGATGCCGTCTTCGACATCGGTGAAAGTGGTGGCTATGGTCCACAAGTCTTCGTCGTTACCGATACCTTCTTCGGCACCGACACACCGTTCGGCATCGATCGCGTCGACATCGCAGACTTCGCAGCAAGCTTCACCGACCCGTTCGACATCGAGACGTCGGACGCCTTCCGTCTCTTCTCTGATCCGCACGCCTTCGACACCGAGGATGCATCCGCAGCAACCTCTGTCACCCTCTCACTCACTGCCCTCCACTGGGCCAATGCCAATTCTCATTCCGTCGGATACTGACCGATCGATGCCGATGCGCCAGTCGTTACCGAGCCAACAAAAAGAGCCTCGGCGTCGACGTCGATACCGTCCCTCCCAGTCGAGGTCGCGTTCTCGGTCAAGGTCGCCTTCGAGGGACTCTGAACTTTATTCTGAGCATTCCCGTCGGTCTTCCCGTGCTCCGTACCGGTTTGACCCATACACAGGGCGCCGAATTCAGGGAGACCAGTCGCCACCGCCGGTTCCTCCGCGTAGGACCACCTCTTTACAACGCTCCTCCGTTCGGCGTCGGACGAGCTCGACATCGACAGCTGTTCGTCCCCAGCAGCGAACACCATCTGGATCGCCTCGACATCGACAGCCCTCGCAATCGTTTGAGGAGTATGCGTCGGATTCATCGTCCGCCCCATCGCCTCGTCCTTCGGAGCCATCGCCTTTGGATACTGTTGGTTTTGAAGATCGTGCATCGCCAACAATGGAAATGGGCAGTTTCACGGAGCAAATGCAGAGACTAGCTCAGTCCTTGAATATAGAATGCCAACAGGTGGCTGAGGAGTCTGATGATGGGATTTATGATGTAATGCATGCAGAGCCATCACCCCAACTGACCTTGCCAATGGTCAAAGCTCTATTAAAAACCCTCAAACAGTCCTGGGAGCACCCAGCCACGGTGAGACCCACCTCCAAGCGACTTGATGCAATATATAAAGTCAGGGAAGCGCAGGCGCCTTTTCTTTTTCATCACCCTAAGCCGAACTCGGTTGTGGTGGAGGCGGCGCAGGGCCGATCCGGAAAGGTGCATTCCGCACCAACAGATAAGGAGGGGCGGAAGCTCGATGCCTACGGGCGGCGTATTTATGCTTCAGCTTCGCTGGGTGTAAAAGTGACAAACTACATGGCGCTCATGGCACGCTATCAGCTTTTTCTTTGGGAGAAGATTTCATCGCTCACCGATTATCTCCCCGACGATCAAAGAGAGCTGGCTAGGGTCTTCCAAGCGGAAGCGATCCGTTTGTCTAAACACGAATTGACAACGGCACGGCATCTTACTGACTGTGTTTCCAAGGCCATGGTGGGTTCAGTGGCATTACGTTGCCATGCGTGGTTGCGGTCTGCGGCGTTACCGCAGGATACTAAGAACAGAATAGAAGACCTTCCATTTGATGGAGAGGGTCTGTTCAATATAGAAACGGATACGGCCATGGATACCTTACACAAGGCTCGCATGACGGCGAAGAAAATGGGCTTTCAACAGCCTCAGCAATCCTACCGACCAAGGAAATGGTATAGGCCAGTTCCATTCCAGCCAAGATCACAGCAGGATAAAACGCAACGCTACCAGCCAACCGCGACGCAGGCTTATCAGCCTCGAAAGTCAGCCCCGCGTTTCCACCAACGCAGCAAGCAACAACAGTCTGGCAAACGCCGTCTTTGACTTGGCGCTGCCTCTCAACTGCACCGACACCAACAGACTGAGGCCCTTTCTGCAAACCTGGGCGTCAATAACATCAGAAGCTTGGGTATTAAAAATCATAGCAGAGGGCTACAAGATAGAGTTCGAGGTCCCTCCTCCACTGGGCACCATAAAAATTACGCCACCCTCACTGACTTTGGCACAGGAGACTACCACCCTTCTACAAAAAGCAGCGATCACGAGGGTTCGGCGATGTCAGCTCAAAACGGGATTCTACTCCCGCTATTTTACGGTGCCAAAGAAGGACGGGGGACTTCGTCCTATTATGGATCTCAGAGGGCTCAACAAGTTTATCTTACCAAAGAAATTTCGTATGGTCACCGTGGCGTCGGTTCTACCTATGCTGAAGAAGGGCGACTGGTTCACGCTAATAGACTTAAAAGACGCCTATTTTCACATCGCTATTCACCCTGCCCATCGGCGATACCTGCGTTTTCTCATTGGGCGCCACGCGTACCAGTTTTCCGTCCTACCCTTTGGCCTAAAATCTGCGCCAAGGGTATTCACCAAGTGCATGTCGGCGGTGTGCGCACATCTACGGTCTCGAAACATCGACTTGTATCCTTACCTGGACGATTGGCTGATCGTCTCGAAGTCCAGAAGCCAGGCACTTGCCGACGTCCACGACGTCATCTCTCTTCTGTCGTCGCTTGGGCTGCAGATAAATTACAAGAAATCCACCATTCAGCCATCGCAGAAGCTGCAGTTTATAGGAGTAACTCTCGACGCTACAGTCGGGAGGGCTTTCCTCCCTACAGACAGAATCGCCACCTTACAGCAGCGGGCATTAAATTTGCAAGGCCATTCTCGGGCCTCAGCGTTTGCAATTCTCAGATTGCTAGGCTTGATGGCAGCAGCAGTGTTCGTGGTCCGTTGGGCACGGCTTCGAATGCGCCCCCTCCAGCAGTTCCTGCTGCAACGTTACTCACCTCTGCAAGACCCGCACCGGCTAATACTTACCATTCCTCGCCTGGTCAGGAACTCGCTCCGGTGGTGGTCCGTCGTACACAACCTTTCCCAGGGCATGGGGTTTGCTCCGCGGGAACCGTCTCGCATAGTGACGACGGATGCATCTCTAGATGGTTGGGGCGCCCACCACGACGACCTGCTCACACAAGGAAGGTGGTCACCTTCAGAAAATCACCTCCACATCAATATGCTGGAGCTTCTAGCAGTCAGGAAAGCCTTGCAGGCATTCTTGCCTCATCTGCAAGGGCATCATGTGCGGATTATCACCGACAATACCACAGTGGTGTGGTATCTAAACAAGGAGGGGGGCACTCGATCGCGCCGCCTCTTGCGGCTTGTGATGGACATTTTCGAGTGGGCCATCTCCCACAATATACTCCTGTCGGCGTTGCACATTGCGGGGAAGGAGAACACCACGGCAGATGTTCTCAGCAGATCTTTCGCGGACACGCACGAGTGGGAACTAAACACTACCGTTCTCACTCGTCTCTTCGCTCGTTGGGGCACGCCCGACATCGATCTGTTTGCAACAGCAGCCAATGCAGTTTGCCCGGAGTATTGCTCCAGAGCGGGCATAGGGATTGCATCGCTGGGGGATGCGTTTCAATTGGACTGGTCCAGAGGCCTTCTCTACCTCTTCCCGCCGTTTCCGCTAGTGGCGAAAGCGGTGGAGACGATCAGCTGCCACAATTCGAACGCTATAATGATAGCCCCATGGTGGCCAAGGCAACCTTGGTTCACGTCGCTACTCAGACTAGCGAAAGCGGAAATTTGGAACCTACCTCGCCGCCCAGATCTCCTATCTCGACAGGGGGGCAGCATTCTTCATCCAGATGTCCACTCTCTGCACCTAACGGCCTGGAGAATCCGGCGTCTTGGAGAGTACTCGACCTCCCAGAACAGATAAAATCTATATTGGAGGCTTCACGTAAGCCCTCAACTAGACTATCCTATAATAGAAAATGGACCCGTTTTCAGGAATATGCAGCTATTAATGGCTTTGATTCTTACACATCGGACATGCCTAAAATTATCTCCTTCCTGTACTCTTTGCATAGCCAAGGCCTCAAACCGGCTTCCATTAGGGTCTATCTGTCAGCGATTACAGCCAACCACAGTTTGGTGAATGGGTTCTCTGTTTTTACTCACCCGATGTCAAGAGCCTTCTTAAAGGGTCTACAGAACTTGTTTCCTTCAATTCGGCCGGTTGTGCCACAGTGGAGTCTTTCTGTCGTGCTCACAGCCCTCACTGCCAAACCCTTTGAGCCATTAGCGACTGTTGATATTCGCTTGTTGACTCTCAAAACTATATTTCTAGTTGCCATCACGTCTGCGAGGCGTGTTTCAGAGATAGGGGCTCTACTGGTCGATCCTCCCTATTTACAGTTCTTTCGAGAGAAAGTTGTGTTACGTATGGACCCCACGTTTATTCCCAAAGTTTCTTCTTCGTTTCACGTGGGCCAGGACATTGTGTTACCCACGTTTTTCGAGCCATCATTAGACCCCTTGTCTTCGAGATTGCACGCCTTGGACGTTAGGAGGGCGTTGGCTTTCTACAAGTTAAGGACTGACTCTTTTAGGAAATCTTGTAGGTTATTCGTTTGTTATGGGGGCGTTAAAAAAGGGTTACCAGTATCTTCACAACGTATCTCGAAGTGGGTTGTGGACACCATTATCCTGGCTTATAGGATTGTTAATAAGGATCCTCCGTTTCAACTGACGGCGCACTCTACCAGAGCGCAGGCAACATCTTCGGCATTGCTACAGGGCGCTTCGCTATCTGACCTTTGCAAAGCAGCCACCTGGTCTCATGCTTCAACATTTGTGAAGCATTATCGCCTGGATGTCAGAGCGAGACAGGACTCCTCGTTTGGTAGAGCGGTCCTCTCCTCCATTTGCCAGTGACCAACCACCGTCACCGACCAGCATGCCTACCCACCTCCGGTAAGTCTATGCTTGTTATTCTCCCATATGTGTGATGCACAGAGACCACGAAGAAGAAATGCAGGTTGCTTACCTGTAACTGTAGTTCTTCGAGTGGTCATCTGTGCAGTCACACAACCCACCCACCGTCCCCACTTGGCATCGCTGTTGTGATTGTCATTTGGTTCGCCATGCTCATTATCTATAACATAATAGTGCCTTAGTCATGGGGCCACGCGGTCTCAGAGAACTGAGGTAAGGAGAGGCGGGAGCCCTGAGCATGCGCGGTAGGATGGTGGGGGGAGGGGTTCCCGCCAAAAGTCTAAGCTAGCTAAGTTTCCCGGAAGTAGGCTCGGCGTCGGCGCGAGCCCATATGTGTGACTGCACAGATGACCACTCGAAGAACTACAGTTACAGGTAAGCAACCTGCATTTACAATCACATTCAGGACTAGAGTTGAAGTGAACTAATTATGAACTTTTGCTTTCCTTTCAGCACTTAGGTCTCATAATGGAAGTGCACATCACCCCTCCATGTGTTGAAATAATGTGTGGAGGGGGCCATGGACCCGTGTGGACTAGCCTTGCCCACCACCATCACTGTGCACTGCCACCACACTCCTGCAATAAACCTCTGTTTGACATTCAGAGGAAAGAGTAGTCTGCATGTACATCTGTACAAGCAGAGAGCTCCTACACACAAGAATAGATCCTGTTCACTCAAGGTCCCTCCTTGTTTGTAGAAGCTTTCCATGTGTATCTCTACATAGAGAGAACTCATTCAAATGTCTGTTTGAACATCAAATAGAAGTTTGTTGGGGGAGCATGGCAGCAGTGAACAGTAGGCAGGGCTAGGCTGCACTGTCCCACAATGCCCTCTGACTTTCTTTCAATGCATGGAGAGAAGTTGTGCATTCTCCCCCTGCCCCATAGTGAAGTGCTGTTAGTCATTATTATTTTTATATGGTACAGCTGAAAAAGCAGTATGTCCTAGGTAGCATGAAATCCTGCAGCCTTTGCATCTCATTTGCAAGATTTTTGTAGTGTATTCTTATAAACGACTTGCAACAGTTAACAGAAATTAATGTTTTTGATTTATGAGAAACTAGTAATTAGATCTCTCTTGGCAGTCCCTCAAGGGAAATTATATTTACTGCTCAAACATGGACTTCTATTGATTATTTGAATGTTTCTTTGGAACTTTCAATTCAAGTTTTTGCTTTTGCATATTCAGTTCAAATCCTACTCAGGCCGGCCATGTTCAGTATTACTATGCTCTATACAGCTGTACCCTTCATGACAGGTGAAATGTTCATATGGCAAATCTGTTTTGAATCTATCAATACTCATGGCCTTTGTTACTTAACTGTATTATTATCTTTTATTTGTATCCCGCCTTCTGTCCAATTCTGGGCCTCAAGGCGGCATTGCAAAATTAAAACATACACAGTTAAAAGCTATAAATAAGAGATATACAAAAGTTTAAAATAAACAGGTTTCAATATTAAAACATTTCAACATTTAAAATACATATTACAATTTAAAATTAAAGGTCTTAAAACATAATTGGGTCCACCTTATTCTCCAAAAGCCTGCTGGAAAAAAGAAAGTTTTTGTATTCCTCCAGAAACACATCAAGGAGGGAGCCAGTCGAGCTTCCCTGGGAAGGGAGTTCCAGAGCACTGGAGCAGCCACCGAGAAGGCCCTCTCCCTTGTTCTCACCAGGCGTGTCTGTGATGGTGGTGGGACTGAGAGAAGGGCTTCCCCTGAAGATCTCCAAGCATGGGCAGGCTCGTAAGGGAGAATATGGTCTTTCAGATAAACTGGACCCGAGCAGTATAGGGCTTTATAGGTCATAACCAGCACTTTGAATTGTGCCCGGAAACAGACTGGAAGCCAGTGGAGCTGTTTTAACAGAGGAGTTGTATGTTCCCTGTAACCAGCTCCAGTCAATAGTTCGGCTGCAGTTCTTTGAACCAGCTGAAGTTTCCGAGCACTCTTCAAAGGCAGCCCCATGTAGAGTGTGTTACAGTAATCCAGTTGGGATATAACTAAGGCATGTGTCACCATGGCCAAGTCAGACATTTCCAGGAATGGGTGCAGCTGGTGCACTAGCTTTAACTGTGCGAATGCACTCCTGGCCACTGCTGAAACCTGGGCATCCAGGCTCAGGGGTGAATCCAGAAGTATACCCAAGCTGTGAACTTGTGTCTTCAGGGGGAGTGTAACCCTGTATAAATACTGTTCCTAAATATGCAGACCTGTAAATACTTTTCCAAGGACCTCTCATCCACCTCTGATCTCAAAGGACCAGGAGATTCAGACACATCCCTGGTAGTGCTGCTGTGCCCAGCCCTAGGCATGGAAGGAGGAGAGTACATTTTACTGGAGTACAGAAATCCAGGGGTGGGGTAGCCTATCCCATTACCATGAAGGGGAAAATGAGGCTAAATAAATTGCAGATCATAGTTAAGGATATTTATGAAAACTTATTTCCCTGTATCTGTTTACCTATTGTCCAGATCTTGTGAGATTTGCCAGAACCAATCAGGGCCAGTGTTAGAGCAGTACAAGCAACATTCTGATTGTTGAGTTTCTCTAGAACAGAATGTGTACTTGTGCCATTGAGAAACAGAGCAATCTGTGTTTTCTTAAGTGACATGAACTCTCAAGAATTACCAGTCCCAGGCCAGGTTCACACAACACACTAACCCATCCAGTGTGGGTTGTTGAACACAATATGTTTTCGGCAAGGTTGCTCATTAACCATGAAGTATGGCTTGTTAACCACCCTGAACAACCCAACAACAAGCCATGGAGTGGCTTATTCGAGAAAAACAAACCACACTGCATGGTTAACAAGCCATCCTGCAGAAAATGTGTTACTTTCAGCAACCTAAGTACTCTTCTGAAAGTTACATTCCTGGTTTTAAAAAGGTCATCTGGATATTGTTTCCCCCATCTGTGTGTAATGACTGCAGTTCCCTAAGCCCAGGTCCAGCACACTCTTCGCTTACTTACACTGACTCTGATTTTTCATATGTAGATCTGCCTTTCAAATACCAAGGATATTGTGGTTGCACCATGGCCCAAAGGATATCATGCAGAGGCTGAGGGCAGCCCCATCGTTCGTCTTGTTTGCTTTTCCTTCTCTGAGTCCTTTCTATAGCACCAATAAGTTTGATCTGGCCCATCAGTAGGGCAAGGGTAGGCAAGCCTGAGTCCCTGTTGCCCCCATTTGTGGCCTCTGCACTGCTGAAATTCATGATAGTGGCAAAAAATGGTTTTGCCATCAAATTTTAAGTTTTAAAGGATTACAACCATATGAATGACTCTATCCATGTGAATGACAGTATCCATTGAAGCAACAATGACGGGCTTTGGATGATCGTGGGGGGAAAAAGAAGCATTGTGGCTTCTTCCCCCACTCTCAAGCATGCTGCATGTGCCCGTAGTTTACATAGTTACATGCGCTGCAGTACAGGTTGGCGTGTCATCTGAGCCCAGTGTGCAACAGGAGTAGTTCTTACCAAACCTACAATCCATGACTTGGGGTTACAGAGTGGGTATGAAGCCACTCCCACCGTGGCATGCATTGGGTTTGGTCAACACACTAACCTATGCTGCACTGTGGGTAATTATGTAAACAATGGGCAGGGGGTGAGGAGAAGCCATCATGACATCTTTCCCCCCATGATCGTCCAAATACCCTCGGCGAGACATAAATCTACTAACAATAGTAAAACTTGATCCTAAGTATTTACAATTATATGTCTGCATGAGACTGCTGTAGTGTCATCAGTAAACTCACTAGTAGTAAGCCCCATCCTGAGCTTTTGAGCGTCATCAGTCGAATGTTTTATCACATGCTCATTACTGGCCACCCATGTTTTTTGTGGGTCCTTTTGATGACACCATCCACCTCTCGCGCGTTTCTCACTCCTGGTCTTCTTTCTGTGACAAAATAAAAGTCCGGTAAGTCAAGTTTTGTTGTTGTTTACTTCCTCTTCCCGGTGTGAAGAAAAAATAAGTATTGTGGGACAGAAGCGAGGGGGAAAGCGACGGTTGGGAAATGCGATTTCCCCCCTGTCTGATGACGTTTTTTGTGTGCAAGAAAACCAAGTGTCTTATGATTGATATGTCAGTGCATTAATAGACAAACATACTTCAAAGATGTAAATAAAAAGAATAATGCTTTATTACATTGTCAGGTTCAAATTGTCAGGTTCAAAATGTTATAGCATTGGTCTTTCAAATATCTTGTTTTATTTATTTATTTATTTATTTCATTTCTGTACCTCCCAATAGCCGAAGCTCTCTGGCAGGTTCACAAAAATTAAAATTAAATGGTACAACATAAAACAATACAAAATATGAAAGCTTAAAACTACAATATAAAAATATAATATAAAATCTAGCAGTAATGCAGAGATTTAAAATTCAGATTTAAAACAGCAGAATACAATGCTAAACTGCTGGGGAAATAAAAATATCTTCATTTGGTACCAAAAGGGGTACCGTGAACCTCTCTGGGGCTTATTCCACAACCGGGATGCTGCAACAGAACAAGCCTTCTTCCTGTTAGCCACTCACCTTACTTCGTTTGGCAGGGACTCTTGGAGAAAGACCCACTGAGGATAATCTTAGGGTCCAGGCAGGTACATATGGGAGAGATTGCAATCCTTCCAATAACCTGGCCCCAAGCCATTTAGGGCTTCAAATGTTAATATCAGCACTTTGAATTGGGCCCTGACATGGACTGGGAGCCAATGCATTTGGAAAAGTACTGGCGTAGGCTGACCATATGAAACGGAGGACAGGGCTCATGTAACTAACAGTTGTAGAGAAAAGGGAATTTCAGCCAGTTTCATTTGTATGCAATTAGTTCCTGGTGAAATTTCCTCTTCATCACAATGGTTAAAGTTGCAGGGGCCCTGCCTTCTTTTGTATATGGTCACTCTAGTATACTGCATGCAACTTTAACTGTTGTTATGAAGAGAGAATTTCACCAGGAACTAACTGCATACAAATGACACTGGCTGAAATTCCCTTTTCTCTACAACTGTTAAAGTTACATGAGCCCTGTCCTCCTTTTCATATGGTCAGCCTATACTGGCGTAATGTGATCTCATTGGCCTGTCCCCGTTAACAATCTCACTGCCCTGTTCTGGATGAGTTGAAGTTTCCAGACCACTTTCAAAGGCAGACCCATGTATATAGATTGCAGTAATCCAGACAAGAGGTTGTCAGAGCATGGAAAACTGCAGCTAAGCTATCTCTGTCCAGGTAAAGGCATAGTTGGTATGTCAGCCTACACTGATAAAAAGTGCTCTGTGCAACCAAGTCCACTGTGACAGTTCTGGGTCCAAGAGTACCCACAAATTACAAACCTGATCTTTTAGGGGGAGTGCAACCCCTCTAGAATTAATTGAACATCATCTAGCTGGGCAGATGAACCACCTCACTGAGTCTCAGTTTGTTGACTCTCATCTAGTCCACCACTGTGCACAGGCACTGATTCAGAACAGCCACTCACTTGGATTTGATAAAAACAGAGGTAGAGCTGGGTGGCTTCCTTATATTGATGGCACCTCAGTTCACACCTCTAGATGACTCCTGCAGCAATTTCATGCAGATGTTGAACAGCATAGGGAATAAAACAGAGCCCTGTGGAACCCTATGGTATAATTGCCAAGGCACAGAGCAATAATCCCCCAGTATCACCTTCTGAAATTGGCTATGCAAGTAGGAGCAGAACCACTGCAGTGCAGTGCCTCCAACTCCAACCCAGACAATGTATCCAGAAAGTCAATGGTACTGAAAGCTGCTGAGAGGTCCATGAGAATCAACAGGGTCACACTCCCACTATTCCTCATTCCACAGGGCGACCAAGGCAGTTTCCATTCCAAAACCAGGCCTGAAGCTCAATTGAAATGGGATCTAGATAGTCCACTTCATACAAGAGTGCCTGGAGTTGCCCCGCAACCACCCCCTCAAGCACCTTGCCTAGGAAGGGGATGTTGACCACTGGCCTATAATTATTAACATCCTCCGGGCCCAGGTTAGGCTTTTTCAGTAGTGGCCTGATTACTGCCTTTTTTAAAAAAAGGTTGGCACCACTCCCTCTCTCAGGGAGGAAGTTACAATCTGGACCTAGCAGGAAATTCCCCTCCTTATTCCATGTGAAAGGCAAGGATCAAGCACACAGGTGGTTGACCGAACTTCGCCAAGCACCTTGTCACATCCTTGGGTCTCAATAACTAAAATTCATCCAATAAAATTGAACCAGATGGTGTGCTGGATGTCTCTGTTAATAGAACTGCATTAATCATGGTGTCCAATTCATGTAGAATCCGAGTGACTTTGTCTTCAAAGTGCTGTGCAAGCTACCAAGAGTTCCACAATCTCTTTCCCTGGACCAGAGTGTAGCAGGCCACAAACCAGAAAAACTCCACTGGATGACACTAGGAAGACACAATGCTGGTGCAAAGAACTGTCTCTTTGCCACCCTCGCTGCCATGGAGTAAACTCAATAATGAGCTTTAACCTGTGTTTGATCAGACTTAGCACAAATATTCCTCCATCTGCCTTCTAGCCTTCTCCCCTCCTGCTCCAAAGCTCTCAGCTTAGGTGTATACCAAGAAGCTGGCTGGGCTGTGCTCAGAGGGAGAGGGTGCTTGGGTGCAATTGTGTTAACCACCCGAGGCATCTCTGCACTCCACAGAACAACTTGGGCTTTAACAGGAGCACCAGCCATTCCAGAAGGAAAATCCTTCAGAGCCCTCTGGAATCCATCAGAGTCCATTATTCTTCAGACCATTTTAATGGGTCCCACCCCAGCAGAGGGGAAAGTTTGCCGAGAGTGTAAACCTCAGTAGGAAGCAATCTGACCGTGACAATGTTAATTCCCTCACTTTCAGATCACTGATGACATGTTGAGACAGCTCCTTAGTTGTCATGGCAGATATGAACTCCTGAGCTGCCCCAGATACAGCAGCCTCGGCATGAAAGTTGGGATCCCCAGAACCATCATTCTGGGGGTCCTCAACACCAAATTTGAGACCACCTCTGTCAGCTCAGGCAGGGAATCTGATGGGTAGCAGGATGGATGGTCCACCAGCAGAATCCCTAATCTGTCCCAGGTATCCATCACAAGGTAGAAATATTCAAGATATGTATTCAAATGAACAGGAAGCCTAGAGAGGAAGATGGTATTCCTATAGACCGCTGTAAGCCCTCTCACCGACCCTCAAGTTGGTGTTGGTGCTGTACAGAATACCCAGGAGGGCACAGCTGGGAGAGAGTAACCCCTTCCAGTTCCCCCACCCAGGTCTCAGTAATACATACCCGATCGTCCCCCTCATCCACAGTTGAATTATGGATGAGGGAGATTTTGTTCTGGACTACCCTGGCACTCAACAATAGCACCACCAGACCCGAGGACAAATTGATAAGGTCACCAGGAACTATCTGGTTGGAGGAAAATCCAGAAGAGGGGATTGCCCCTCTTCTCCTCAACCGGCCTGTTAATTCCCCAATGCCATCCCTCCCCATAACCATGACCACAGTTATTGAGGCAACCCCTTACCCCCTGAGTTATCCAGGCACATATTAAAAATATGAACGTTTTAAATTATGTAAAACAATGTAAAAGATAGAGTTGTTTTATTTGTGGTTAGAACAAAAGATATTTCAACTGAGATTGAAATTGAACTGATCATTGAGATTTTGTTCAGTTTATGGGGTGGGAGAGGCACTGGAAATGTCTTCCTGTTGCTTCTTACTGGCTGTATTTCTAATGGTTACAGGAGGTACAATAGGTAGAACAGCCAAGCTAGCAGGATCAACTCGTTTTTAATGAGTTTATTGTAATGTTGTTTTGATGCTATTAGCTGCCTTGAGTTTACGTTGGGGAAAAGGGCAAGTAGAAACTGGATGAATAAACAATTGAACTGTCCTTGTATTCCCTTCTACTTAACACTTTATTTCTCACAATAGCTGATGAATTTGTTGCTGAATTGTGTTTCAGTCAAGGTGATAGCCATTAACTACTGAAAACCTTTCTTCCCAGTCTTCCACTTGAACAGCTTTAGGACTTGAGGTATCACTCTGTACACTGGTACCACAGAAAGGTTTGCCAAATAAAAGCTTTTGTTAGCTGAAATGCTTAAATTTGTATTTTCTCTTGATCAGCAATGTATCACTTTTTTATATAGTAACCACAATTTGCCTTTAATTTGGATGATTGTCCTCGAACCATTTTCAAATGATAAGATATAAGCTCCATGAAATGACAACAGGTAAATTATTATCTGCTCTAACCACAAGTTCTTTAGCCTTGATCCTGTACACAGTTAGGCTCTTTAGCACCCACTGAATTGACTTTATCTTCATAACTTTCCTTCTTAATCTAAGTAAAATATTAAAGTATTTTCAAATATTTAATTACTTCCTTAGGGAATATCGATGTTGCTTATTTTCAGAGAGCCTTCCCCTAATGTTCTTGACCTATGAAGTCTTCAAAATAGATAATGGAATTGAATAGATGTTAGTAAGTAATTTCATTCCGGCTAAGAAGGTGAATTTGCCACAATAAATTCCATTCTTTTCCTTTCACGTTTCCATAGCTTTATTCAGAGTTGAAATATTGCAAATAGAAGGTCTAAGCTTTCATTCAGTGGCAATGAACACTTTTACATACTTCATATGTATTTATAAAAACCTTTCGAGATTATTCTTTTAAACTTTTCTCAATTTCATTTGAAATTCCACCTGAACTTTCTAGCCTTTCCATTACTGGAAAAAATAGCTTTTCAAAAAGGCGTGACTAGTGCTGCTTGACTTCTAGAGAGTAGCTAATTTTGTCTACACTAACATAAATGTCATTTTTCATCAAGTACATTGACAAAAGCTAGAAAATTTCAAGCAGAGCAGTATTTTCACCAGAATTTTCTTGGATGGGGAAGGCTTTGTTATTACTGATAAAAAGTGAATATAAGCTAATCCAGTAGTCTGCACTGACTACTGATGAAGCATTTCACATAACTGTATATTAATCAGGGAAGACCTAATTCTCTATATCAAATAAGAATAAAAGACTGTTTTTAAAATAATATTTTATGATGTTTTTAAATTGTGATATTAAAACATTTTAAGTAAACTACTTTGAGAGCATTTCTGTTGCAAGAGGCATATAAAAACTGTAAATGAAAAAATATATATGACCACTTTTGCTTTTTTTATGTGGCCTAATTCAGAACCCCATCTTTTGCCATGAAATGTATGGCAAGACCCATCAGTCTCAGTCCTCCTGATACCGTTGGCCCAGGGACAGACTCATTATCTGCATTCAGACAACATGATAGTCAATGGTGGGGTAATAATCAACTCAGCGGTTGTTTATCTAGGGGTACGCCCTATGTGACATGATAATAATCAACCTTGGTGTGGATTAAGATCAGAGTTGAGTTAACTATTCGTCCACACTGAGTTGACTCACACATCCCCCACCCTCTCTGCCCCCTCAGTCCTCCTGTTAGTATCCCATCAGCCATTGTTGCCTAAAAATTATCCTGCCAGCTGGACTTGAGTGACAGCTGCCTGCCACACAACATGATAACCAACATGGTTCAAATAGACAACTCTGGTTCTTTGTATGGGTTATTTCGGCCAAATAACCAACCATTGGTGGAACCCCCCCCCCTCTATACAACATGATAACCTACGGTGGGTTAAATAACCAACCGTTGACTATTTAAACCACCATTGGTTATCATATTGTATGAACCCAGTCATTGTCTTCATAAAAATGGAGAAGCATAACATGATTTTAGCAGATGTAATATGCCTTCTATGCTTCAATGTATTAATGTCCAGTGAGTATTTTTGGAAAGAGAAGTCTTAATATCTGGGATCAAAATCAAATTCAGGTTAACATGAAATAAACCTCTTCACTTTTGACTGGCCAATTTTATAATGCAGAATAGGGAGTTTTTGCCTAAGATTTTTCTTGCCCTTAATTCAAACTTCCTAGTCATTCAAGAAAGAGGAATTATATATTTAGTTCATTGATTCAGCATGAGACAATACATCAACCTTCCCCAACCTGGCACTCTCCAGATGTGTTGGACTGCAACTCCCATAATTCCCAGCCACTGGCCACGCTGGGAATTTTGGCTGGAAATTATTCATTCATTCATTTATTACTTATTATTATTATTATTATTATTATTATTATTATTACATCACTATACTGCCCAGTAGCCAAGGCTTTCTGGTTGGTTCACAGCATAATAAAATACAATATAAAACCTTTAACATTAAAAAAAAAAGTTTGAAAACAATTTAAATAAATTAAAAGGCTCCGTCATCTGTCAGATGCTTGGTAGTACTCTTTTAATAGGGTGCCAAAAAAAAAATGACAATGTTGGCGCCAGACAGATCTCACTGGGGAGAACAGTCCATAATTGGGAGGCCACCATGGGACTTGCGGTCCAACACATCTGTAGGGCACCAAGTTGAGGAAGGTAGCAATAGATCAAAGAACAGTACCTAGCACTGTGATAGTGGCACCCACTCTCTGGAAAACCCTTCCCCATGTAGTTTGGAAGGCAGAAAATGTGGCATCTTTCAAACGCCTTCTAAAAATGCACCTTTTCACCCAGGCTTTCTCTGGGCTGTAAGTAAACTAATCATGCCACTCCATTTTGCTGTTCCTTAATCAGTTTTTACTGCAGTTGTTTTAATGTTGTGTTTTTAATATTATATCTAAATGTATTTTAATATTGCGAACCGCTGAGGGATTTCAATATATTCAGCATGTAGGGATTTTTATTAATAACTTTTTACTTGAGAGGTACTGAACATAGGCTGCCTGGAAGCATAGGTTCCTGCAGTACCTTGCATCAATACCCCTCAAATCACTCCCCACAATAGATGAAACCGCTAGAGAATGATTGACTCTCTCAGACTCACAAACTCTGGAACTGTTATAGCTTTAAAACATTTATTAAAACAATTTAAGACAGTTAAACAGACACATGAACCTCCATTCAGCAAAGCAAATTAAAATAATATACTCACAAGTCTGGCATATTTCTGGAGAACAAGGTCTTTGCTAAGACAAACACAGACAAGCACACCCCCAATGACAACACCGGTGTTGGACTCTTCCCCTTCTCAAGAAAGACCATAGTCTTAGGCCCAGCAACTAGGCTCAAGCTAGTGCTGACAAGTCAGCTTAGATCTAGATGGTTTGAGAGAAGAAAGAAGAGTATCTGTATACAAACAAATTCTGCAGAGGGACTCCATTTATCCCACGCAACCAAGGAGTCACTGAGGCCTACATACTAGGCTCAGAGCAACATCCTGGATGTCATGCCTGAGGGAAAGGAAATACCTCTTTTTCCTCTGTGTTCAGTCTTAAATACCCTTCTCAAAGACAGAGACCTCCCTCCTAATACATCCACATCATCAATTTAGATCAACCTCTTCCCAGAATGTTCCATCTCTTCTGACGTACTTGTTTATGTCAAAACTGGACATTACTTCTGCTTTTCATGTGGTCAACTGTCTGTTTTACTTCTCTGTTCTTATGTACTTTCCAAACCACAATTTTACCTTTACCTTTCACCTACTTCCTTTAACAGTTGGTACAAGTCACAAGTTCTTATGGCTAATGTCTTTGAGCAATATCAAATTATATTTCATCAGGCCTTATCTGAACTAAAGCATCTAACTTTTGCTACAGTGTCTTATGTGTGTATGCCTACTTGCCCCTTAATATTAAAGCATTAGGCCATCACTTGTATATCCATTTAAACCCATTGTATGCCCCCTCAAAGCTTCTTTCTTTATGCTATGCCAACAAACTCTTATAATCCCAATCTTACACATAGTCAGTAAAATTGTAAATGAAGAAAAAATGCTTCAAACGTATATAAATACCAATAATAATAATAATAATAATAACCACCACCACCACCACTGTTTCAGGCTGTAACATACCTCTTCGAAAGATTAACTAGTTGCTCTAATCATTATGAACTATAAAACTATAGGGAAGCAACAGAGCCTTAAAACTTGCATGTGAAGATGGTTGCATTGGCCAAGGCAAATCCCATATCCCTCCACACTTTGATATCAAGATATATCATGGAAGGACATAGCACAGTCTCTGTACCTTAACCTCTATACAAAGAAGAATATGTGGTGAGTTAAGACATCAGAAAATCTTGAGAAGGCGTTATGCCAGAATCCGGAACAGGAACACACATTACAGGTATGGTGCTGTGTGCACTGGCACCAGACACAATGCCCTTGCACATGCGGGCCCTGCCGTCTAAGTCCTGAAGTGCCCCATATTGAACAGGGAGATTTGTAGGGGGTTTCAACTCATGTTTGCTTGAATGCAAGTAGAATCCTTTGTGCAATTAGGAACGCTACTCAACATGGGGTGGTCAAGGACATTGAGGAAACGGCTGGTGTGCATGTCCTTACCCCTATGCATAAGTTCCTGTACTCTATTTCTGAATAGGGCTACTGTTGAATTTACATTGCCAGTTAGGGATGTCTTTCCATTATCCAGTCTTTTAACTCAGTACTTTGGGCATTTCTTGGTTTGTCTCTTGGTTTTAAAAAACTAACACACAATTGAACTAGCAGCCTCTGCTATATTACACTGGGTGCACATTATTTCCACTTTAGATATGGAGTGAGTCTTATTGCCCTTCCATTTCAACAATCAATTAGTTATCATTGGCCAGATTTAGATGTATTGGTAAACAATGGTTTATCATTATGTGCACGAGCCTTGGGCTCACGTACCCTCCGCCCCTCTTTTCTTTCAGTGTGGCTGCAAGGAGGTTGGAAGCTTTTGCTTCTGGTTTTAATTAACCAGTTTAGTGTTGCATCTGAACCCTAAACTGTGGTAAATCTTAACTATGGATAGTTAAAAGAAGCCAGTGTTATAAACTATGGCTTGAAGTTTCATTGTTTCAATTAGCTATAGATAAGACTAACCACAGTCTGTCCTGGATCAAACATAATACTTACTTGTGGATAGTCTAAAAATCACAAAGGAGTGTAGTTTGCTTAAAAACAGAAAGCTTCCAAATTCTCACCAGAAGCCTGAAAAAGAAGTAGAGAGGAGGAAAACCTGAGGTTTACTGTGGCTTGTTCACATAGTGAGAAACCATAGTTTCTTGTTACATCTGAACCAGACCACAGACATAAAACATTTCAAATAAATATTTCCTCTAATATAATTTTAGAATAATATCTAACCAGAGTTAAAATAATTAACTAGAATACACTTTTCAGCTACCTTCCAATAACTATATATAGCTGGCATACTGAAAGATAAACATTCAGAGGTGGCTGAACTCGTTCCTCTCCCCCATGAGCTTCAGAACCAGGAACGTAGTAAAATATTTCAGAAATCTGGAGTGTGATACATTTTAATTGCTGTAGCAGAATAATTTGTTAAATATGAGACAGTCTTCAAAAACACTTTTATTATACACTTAAATGTAAATAGCCCAAATAGAGCATTTTGAAGGTGCCAATCAGATAACCACAGGCCTGTCATGCTGCTCTGTGCATCATGGATTAGTGCTTATTATGTTTACATTTTGGCTTGGCAGCTTGGCAGCCATGATCCCAATAGAGACACATCATTTCAGTTGTGGATACATCTTAATTACGGAGCTGGTTTTGACTCTAAATTATTTTCCACGTGCCTTCTTAAACAAGAACAGCAACAAAATACATTGCTTATTTAGGGAACATGCTCTCTTCGAACAACATTAAGAAATGCCCGAGAATGTAATTGAGGCTTAGTAAGCTTCATGCTCTGGTGATTGAGGCTTGATTTATACAAACATTTGCAGATTTTATTCACATCAGTCTGATTTCCCCCCTCCTTTTCATCCCCGTTTGAATCAGCTTGTTGTGTGCATTGGTTCATTGTAAGCATAGCATTTTCTTGAGTATTTGTATACAAAACAGTGGTGCCTGGGCACACATTGAGCGTATGTACATGACTAATGACTATGTGCTGACTCAAAGAAGTTAACAGAAGAAAACTCATTTGAAAAGAAGAGTCCTCTCCAAAATGGCATGTTAAATTGTTTGAATAATTGGTTTGACAGTATAAAAGAAGATGTATTACCTGTTGACATGGGAAACTGGAGCCCAGCATTACATGCTATTTCTACTATGTAACTTTACAACACTTCTGTGTCTTGAAGAATTGAAACGTTCAATCCATACATATTGAGCTTATGAAATGAATTTCCTTTTGCAGTTGCAGCAAACTGACAAGCGCCTTATGATGCAGTCATAGTTGTTGCTAAGGAATGGGAAACAAAGCAACACCCAAAAATGTCACAATAACATCAAAAATTCTGAAAAACAAGCTTATCATCTTGTTTGTATCATGAAGAGTGTATATAGACTGCATCTGCTCTCTATGTCATCATATTTTGGAGCCATTAACGGCAAGAACTGCTTGATTTTGCATGTCATTGCTTCAGACTTTCAGTTCTAGCTCTATATACCTTCACTGTCATGGGAGTAATCTACAAATGCTTCTCGTGTGATGTTTTCAATGCAGCTTAAATAAATGTCAAGTAACAGAATGGGGCTTCTTAAGAAATTCTATCCTTCATCAGACTTTGCAGCTTTTGGAAATGTTAGATTTTCAGATACTACCTGAGCTCTCTGTGGCTCTCACTGGGTTCTTGTTCATTTTATGGGCATCAGTGGAAGGGCTTCCATTAACCTTCTCTGCAGGTTTTGAATAATCAACCCCCTTGATATTGACTTACACAACTAACAATCATTAGTTGCCTTTTTTTGTAAAAAATAATAATTATGGATTGCACACATTAATTCTGTATATTAATCACTGAGTAAACTGTTAGATATTCTATATTAACATGCACAGGAGTTAGATTGCATATTATGTAGTGTAGTTTGAATACCAGACATAACTGAATCATGCAAGCCGCTTGGAAATAAATGACAATCATATGAACATATGAGAGGACCATGTGGCTCTAGTCAAGTCCAAATTTCCAAAAGGTTTGGGCCAGGATATGGAGATTCTGTACTGCATGCAGAAACATATTTCACACAGCTTATTGCACACACAGCTTGTGCAAGAGCCTGAGAAATTGTATGCACAGAATGACAAAGTGGTATCTTTTCTTCTACTCAATGGCCTTCTGGACCCCAGCTCTGGTTCCGTCTGTATATCATCATTGTCGAAATGCTATAACCACCACTCTTAAAAAAAACACAAACTCATTCTTAAATCACATCACTTAACTCTGTTTTTTTTAAAAAAAAAAATGTATGGGCTGTATCCAACTGCCAGCAGAATAGACAGCGGTGGTGGAACAGATTCCCCCTCCCAACTCCCTTGCACTCCTGAGATTTACTCAAGAGTATATTTGGGCAGAGGCTGCAAGTGGGGAGGGGCTCTCATGCGACATTAGATGAAACCCTATGGCATTTGTGTTGGCAGGCAAATTATTGTTTTTTCAATGATAATGACGATGATGATGATTGTTATTATTATTATTATTCGGAAAAAACATTAACATTTAATAGCTGTTAACATAGTCCATTTTTTACATTTGTAGCTCTTTTATGTCGTCAGGCAAGGAACCACTTTAAATTCCAATCCAGCCCTTGGGACTTTGGTAACCTGTGGTTTGCCAAGATTCTTGGCAGTATGCCTTCTTGAAGGGGGGGGGGGCAAGAAGAAAAGGTCTATGTCACCAGAGATTAAAGGCAGAAGGAAGGGGGTCTCAGGTAGCATAGTATTCTGTTCCTCTCCCCCAATCCTGTCATTTCCCCCCTCCTTTGTTTTTGGTGTCTTCAGCTGTTTCTTCAGCAAATATATTATTACTAAAAAAAAAGATTATATCAGAGATGAACCATGAGCTCATCAAACTCTTTTGAATAAATGTTGGCAGGCCAAGCTTAAGCGTTGCCTTGTAACCTTTCATCCCATTTACTCTATTTCTTCTTTGTGCTATTTTCAGTAAAAAGCTGTATAATTTATATAAACTAGCCCCCTCACCCCGTCCCTTATTTGAGAAAGGCTGCAGTGGGGCATAGCCTTACAAAGGTATTTTTGTATATCTAGCTAAGATAGTTCCAGTCCACGCATAAGATCCAGACCAGGTCAAGGTAACTGGTGCTGGAGTCTAACGCACCAAATCATGGTATGCCATGACACATACCTCATGCAGAGTGTTGGTATGCTGTGCCTAATGATTATCTGCTGACCTAGGTCAAGTCCTTGTTGTGATCAACACAATGCCACACTGATCATGGTTCTTTCTGGTGAAATCACAGTGGACCCTAATCTGACAGTACAGCAATGATCCATGATTATATAATAGTGTGCAAGGCGGAGAGGGAATTACAATGGCTGACATGACAGATGCAGGATTATATATACGATGTCAATGTTTATTTCAGGGAAGCCATTTCCACAGAACAAAAAACACCATAGCACCAAACCACTGTACCAAATGTATTCACCAGCACCTCTTTACTTAGGAACCACCAGGTAATACGAACAAATCCTTGACTTTCAAGGGTCAACTTGATAACACTAATAATACATAATAAACAAATGCATTTCCCATGGCTGTTTTTTGTTTTGTTTTAAAATAGCAGAGGGGGGTTATAGTCAGGATTCGGACCATGGCATGCAGGGAGGAGGTTTAATCCTTTTCTTCTGCATCTCATTCCTGATGAAAATTGGCATCCCCCCCAACTGTTGTGGGGGATAGCAGTGGGGGATAGCAGCTTTATGAGGGGTTTTCATCAAGACTATGGCACAGGAAGAAAGTGTTTTTTGAAAACAACAACAACACCCTTCCCCATGTGCCAGAGTTCTGATCCCAATCAGGATCCCCACGGTTGCTATTTAAAAACCAACACAAACACATGAAATGGATTCCTGCATTTCATCTATCATCTAGTTTGGCCCAAAGTGAAATTTATTTGTATGTTTGCTGTAGCTACAGTTCCAGTACTACTCACTGCACACATTTTGTGTATAGGCATTTGAGAGTTATATAATTGGATCTCTTATTTCTTTACATGTGATCTGGCAGCCCTTTAAACTTAATATTTCCCTGAGTAATTGCAGCAGACTGTGCAACTGTGAAATCAGTGTTTTACAATACAATCCTATACACAATTACTCAGCAGTAAGTCTCATTGAGTTCAAAGGGGCTTATGTCCAAGTAGGTAGGTATAGGATTATAGCCTTAGAAACTCAATGACACAGTGGGCTCATTGATGAGCCATGGTGCATGCCAGACGCATACGGGCAACATTTTGAATATCGGAACACCCACTTGGAGGTTGCATATTGTGTGAACTTGGCCCCTCAGGGTTATGTAAGGGTAAAATAACTGTTGCATAACCCTCATTTTTATTGTAGGGTTATGCAAGGGTTGTTTAAACCTTAAATAACCCTCTGTGGTCAGGTTCACATGACACAACTGTCATGTTTCCCAAAACCTCCTGCCTTATTAGGAGACAATAAAGAGGTCTGCCACGTAATCTACAAAACTTTATTCAGGCAATAAACATCTCTTCCCACCTGAAGATACGTCTAACTTCTAGGAACTTTCTTCTAGGCAAAACTATGAGAACCAAGCAAGACAACTGTCCTTTCAAGAAAAAGGAAAAGCCTTTTCCTGGGATGCTTTAACTTCAAGGAGGCTGGTTCTGAAGAAGCCTTTGGCAAGAAGCTAGCCGGTCTGATCTTCTCTCGCCTTCCTTTAGTTCCACCCATTTGAGTCTGCGGCAAACTCTAGGATCAGTTAGCCTTGAAGTGCCCCCCCGAAGGGTAATGATTTCCCACAGACTGTGTGTTGGTAATGTTTTCAGTGACAAGGTCTGGCAAAGGTTCATCCCCAGCTGGTGAAGAGCCTGTGAGAATCACCTTCCCCACTTCATGTGTAGGGTGGTACGTTTCTGGCGATGCCTCTTCTGCTTCAGAATCTGATTCTGATTGATTGCCAGAAACTCCTTCTTCCAGCCTAAGGGGAACAGGCCTAGTTACGACAACAACAACCCCTGCTCAGGGTTGCGTATTCAAAATGTTGCCTAGCATGCGCTGCGGTTCATAATGGGTCAAATAAACCATGGTGAGCTGGCTGTGTCATGTGTGTGTATGTGTGTGTATATTTCCATGCTCCTATTTAGCTGAAAAAAACATGACTGTCAAAAATTAAATTCCACATGAGATTCAATGCTTAAGTCCTCCTTATTCATCATGTTGGCTTAAAGATTATGACATGGCTTTTCTTAACTGATACTGCTCCCTCATCTTATGAGGTCAGAAAGCCATTGCACACCATACAATCAGAACATACTACGGGGCTCTGATCAGTCATTTACATTCATATAATGCAAGAGACTGTTTAGTTTGATACTTGTGCTGCTGTCAGAGGCAATGAGGGTCAGCAGTTGTGGTGACAAATTAGTTTTGACAAGCTTAATGTCCTCAGGGGGCGGGGAAAAGTCTGCAGTCTTGATAGCAAGTGCAGAATAATTGGTTAGCTCAACCAAACAGGGAATGTGTTAAAAATCCCAAATTCTCTTTGGCAGGTCAATTTCACCATTCAGCAGAGGTGGGGTGGAAGGTTGCCATCAGCTTCTTTAGGCATACAAAAGTATCAACAGGCTTTATTTCAAGCCATTCAACTTGAATTGGCGGGACATTGAGAAGAACAATCAGAGCTTTCAACCAATGTTCATGGTATAAAGTTAAGCAGACAGTAATGAGGAACTTGGCTTTATGAGAAGCATTTAGAACTATGTTAATTATTATAATTTGAAAATTGTCAGGTATTTGTGCATACCCACAAATGTGTGTGTGATTTTTTTTAATCCAGTTTTACTTGGATTTCAAAATTGACACCACAATATAACATAATAGTAAATTATATGTATGTGAAAAGATAGCAGCGGGTGTACATTTACACTGCACTATTAATTTATAATCTATTATTATAGCTACAAAATATAGTGTTATAAAAATAGAGAGTCCACTCTTAAGATGTGTATTCTCTATGTGGTAAAACAAGAGCTACAGAGTCCAAGAGCACATAATATGATTTTCAAAAAAAGTATTTATTCATTATGGAAAAAAATGGATGGGGCTGGGGTACCTATGCCCTTTCATTTTTAGAAAGTAAGTTGCAAGCAAGAGTACGTCTATTCAACCTATTGCTCCTGCAGTGAGGATACCCATCTCAGCTCCATTACATGGGCACAGAAGATTGTACTACTGATAGTTCTAAAAGAAAATGTAGTGTGTTTTTAAGCATGCGGGGATAGGAAGGTAGCTTATAACCTGTGGGGCTGTTGTCTGATTTGTCATGAATTTTGAATGTTGTTCCAGATACTGTAAAGTGTGTTTTCAGTTTAGTGAATAAAATGAAACAAGAAAAAGCTCCCCCCACCAAATTTCTTTATTACATTTACCAGCAGAATACATAGGTAGATTCTAAAAGAATTTATAAGATATTTCTAGTTTTATGTTCTTTCTTCATAAGATGCAGAGCTGAAGCTTTTTCTAAACAAACACGGCCAAATTGGGAAAAGCTGAGGGAGCGAAACTGCAAAGAATAGAAAACGTTTACTGAGCTAGGAAGTACATACAGAACGTTGCAGAAAATTTGCATATGGATTACTTGTGGGGTGAAAAATAGAAACGTTCTCAGCCTGTTTGTTACTCTGATGGACTCCCACTGATTCAAATACAAGTCCTTTTGCCTTTTTCTTTTTAATCCAACTGTTCTTTTTGGCAATCTTTCTCTTCAACGACTAATTGAGCATTCTGTTTTTGTACTTCACCCTGGTCAAAAAAGAGAGAATGAAAAGTAGCTGTGCCGAGAAGCGAAGGAGACTGTTTAGATTTCAAATATTAGGCTATATTAATTCAGTTCCTTTTCAACTTGGATAAGTGAATGTTTTCCAGATTGGATTATCACATAAAAGGATGTAGATGTGAGATGCTAATAGAGTTGAATCAAATAAAAGCATCATTTAGAGAGCCACCTGTTCAGTGCTGAGTTCCTGCTCAGAAAGAATTTCCATGTATTTATAAGGTGCTGTAATTATAAATGTTGGTAACAGGAGCACAACATATCCTATACAAGGTGTCAGAATACTTATTTTAAGAACAGAAAGTATAAATTCTGTGTTGTGCAAAACCAATAAAGCCTGGGATAAACAACCAGCTATTTCTTTTAGGAAATGGGGGATTATTTACACAAGACTGTCAATAGGAAATAAATGTTTCCTACTGCATTTACTTTATATCAGGGGTTCAGTGGTGTGCGAGGCTCACTCCCACACCATTGTGGACACATGGGAAGATGCCATATATAATGCCTATTTACATCTTCAGATGTATGGGCGGGAACTGTTCTTAATAGAAACTGACTATTTAGTGAAGAATAGCAGGGTTGCACTTATGCTCTTTTTGTATGCTTCCCAGAAGCATCTGGATGGCAACTGTTGGGAACAGAACGCTTGAATAGATGGACCCTTGGTCTAATCCAGCATAATCCTTTTTATGTATTCCCTTCCTCCCAATATTCACACTATTTTTTCCTCTAACTTTTTTTTTTAATGCTCAAAATCTATTTCTTCTCCTTTAGATTGTGCATATCAACTATTGATTTTCATTTCCCTCCCTTCCCCCATCTTCCTTATTGCTGATTTACACTTTTCAGGGACTATCTGCACTCCAATTATCTTTCCCCAGTGCAGGTTATCTCCTAGCTACTTGATATTGCAAGCAGAGTCGGAAGCTCTTGGCCAGTTCTGGAAGGCAGAACTCAGTCCTATCTGAACTGAAGGCTCAGACACTTAACTGTGCAGGAGTTATTTGGCTGCTATTTATTTATTATATTTCGAATCCACCCAATAACAAGATTACATGCTTCCCACAGATCTGTTGCTGGACAGTTTACCTGCATATTGCCTCTTCCTTTAACTTTCCTTTGTGTCCACAACAGAATGGAGATGTACACAGAGGTGGAATGTAAAACAAGCCACAACATATTGCAGTAATTATAGTTTCCATGTTTCTGCAAGATGAGGCCAGTGACAAGCCTGATTTTCTGACAGCCCAGTCTCTGGCAGAATCAACCCTACAACAGCCCATGGGTCCTTGGTGGCATGTTATCCACAGCAACTGGCCAGCTTCGTAGAACACAAGCCATGCTGCTGAGCACAACTATGCAAACCCCTCGGCATGCATGCACGCGTGGAAGGAATAACCATTTTCTGGACTAGATGCATAGCCATCTGCTGGGTGAGCATGGGAAGGAGTGGTTCATGACCATGAATTATGTGGATCATTCCTGCAAAAATAGCTCTCAAGTGGTCAGCTGATAACCTGTTTCCAAAATGGACTGGCTCTAGTTTAACTTTCCCAGCCTCTTGTTGGACACCCCAAAATGTGCATTGATAGGAAGCCCACCATTACCTGCTACTATAACATGCCCCGTCAGATGCCAGAACATCAATTGCGAACATCAAGAAGAAACTGAAACAACTCCTGAAGTGCAATCTTCTATCGATCCTACTCCTGTAAGAAGTGCCCATCCAGCCCAGAATTGATTAGGCAGTGTGGTCTAATCTGAACTGTCATGAGTTGCCCACCTTCAATTAAGGGTGCCTCTACAAGAGGCATTTAAAGCTCTTTCAAGGTGCATTAAAAAAATTACGTCTACAAGAACGGAGCGCAAATCGGGCTTAGAGGCGCGTTATTTCCCCGATTATGCGCATTATCGAATGCGCGTTAAATCGCAAGTTTTATTTTGCTCCGTCCATTAAAGCGCATTTTGACTGTGTGAATAAGCGCTTATGCGCATTAACTACTTGTAAAGCGCATTTTGGACATCTGTTAATGTGCTTCGCCGCCTCTTGCCGCCTCTCGTGCAGAGGGATTAGGCGTAAATGCGCTTCTGCGATTATGCGCATAATCGCCTAACCAGGCGCAAAAGCGAATCCTTGTAGAGGGGACCTAAGCTTCTGTCCCACACACCTTCCCCAATATGAAGCCCAAATTCACCACTTGCCCAGTTGCTGAAACATCTGCTCCTGTTTTATTTAAACTGCAAAAGATAAAAAGACAGAAACCACCAAGATCAGTGGGAAGGGGAAATCCTGTGCTTACAGAAATGCATATATGTAAAAGGAAAAGAAAAGGAATGCGCTTTGCTGGTGATTTATTTAGTGAAGTTTTCAAGCTCATCTTGAATTTCACAGGTCAGTGTTTGACTAGGTGATGCAGCTTCTACTGTTTTTTCACACTATGATTTTCCATCTCAGTTATTTAAAATTTGATGTCAATGAGCATAAATAATGCAACAGCCAATTACACTGTACCAAATGTCTCATTTTAATGAGAATTCTTCAAGCTGTAATTAAAATCAGTGTTAGTTTATCTAAACACATTGAGGACATAAAACCACAGCCACTTATTTTAAGAGCTCTTTCTTCCATTAAACAAATAATGCCCTTGGTCATGAAGTCTTATATTTATGAAGATTCTTCGGTTTTCTTTAGCATTTTCAAAATAAATACTATGCTATACTGAACGATCAAAAGGTGCAATGGCTGCTCACTCCCACCTCGGTTCTTTATTCTGAGGCATAATCATTTCATTTTAAAGCAGGATATGCCCTGATCCTATGCATGTTTATTTAGAAGTAAGTCCCACTGGATTCAGTGGGACCATATTTTAGAAATCAAAAAGGAGGACAAAATGGCTGGCCCTCAAGGAGGCGTGCCCACCCCAACATGCCCAACCCCCAAGATGGGCCCATCTTGATGTGACTGCCCCAATGGGGCATGGCCTTGGTCACATGTTAATTCTACACCTCACAATTAAGTTAAACCTGTTCTACAAAATACGTTAATGTTAAAATCACTGAAATAAAGAACAATTGAGAACTAATTGCATACAAATGACACCTGCTGAAATTCCCTTTTCTCTACAACTGTTAAAGTTATATGAGCCCTGTCCTCCTTTTCAGATGGTCAGCCTATTGTTCCCTAACCAGAAGCAAGCCTCACTGAGTTTAATAGGACTTATTCCCTGGTAAGGGTGGAGATAGAAGAGAGAAAGAATGATTGGGTCACTGTATCAATCTTTTCTCAGGCCTATTTGTGTGATTTAATATTAAGCAAGAAAGAGCAGCTCTCTTTAAAACATTATAACAATTAAGATGTAATATAAACTAGATTTTCACAAGTCAATTTCTGTTAAAAGTCTTGCTCCAGGCATAGCATTCTACAGATTTTTCTGTGTACACTATTGGAAGAACTGGTGATAAGCACCCACCATATGGCCTCAGTGGTGAGTTTCCACGAAACCCTGTTACTATACCACTATCAAAACATCTGACTACAAGTTACAAGATTACAGAGTTTATATTTTTTTAATTTATTCCATTTATATCCTGCCATTTCTCCTACAAAGAACCCAAGGCAGCATACATAATCCTCCTCTCCATTTTATCCTCAAAACAACAACCCTGCGAGGTAGGCTGGGCTGAGAGTCTGTGACTGGCCCAAAGTCACTCAGTGAACTTCCATGGCCAAGTGGGGACTAAAACCCAGATCTCCCGACTTTCAGTCTGACACTCTAGCCACTACACCACAATCTACAACTCAGACATTTTATATACTCGCAATATTAAATGGATAGTCAATGTGAAGTTCAGGTTAATTCTAGTTAACTTTGTATGAATGCCTAGGCAGCATAGCATAATCCTACTCAGAAGTAAATTCAGTTGAGTTTACTGAACACAAAAGAAGAAGAGCTCCCTATGCTTCTTGTAACATTTGTTCACCTTTCTCTAGCAAGTGCAAACCCCTCCAGTCTAGTAGGACTATACACCCACCACAGATTGTGGCCCACTATGGCTTCTGTCTTCTTTATTTTTAAAAGGCATTTTCATGGAAACAAGAGTTCATCAACTCCCACTGCCCACATAATCTAGTCTTTGTGGTATCATAATTTCCACAGCAATCTATTGTGAGGATTATTATTACTTTAACTGACAGCAAAGCAGCAAAGAAATCTGCAGATTTGTTTTTAAAAGCATATTATAATGCAAATATGCTTCATAAAAAGGAGAAATGTAAATTATGTAGACTAGACATGCACACACACATACACACACTGCCCCTAAATAGAATATTTTTGATCAATCCTATTTTGGCAATACAAATTGTAGGCTTGGAGACACTGATCCAGATTTGGGACCACAGCAAATTAAACCTGACCTTCTTTAAGATCTACCTTCACTGTAACATTTGACAAAGCATGAGCATCATTATAATACCATAACCATATATAATTTAAGGAGGGAGTGGGTTGTCCTCCAATAATATATCTGCAATAGGTCATTCACTCTAACTGTTGCCCAGATAGCACAGATGCTGATGATGCCATCTCTAATTTCTATATTTTCCTCTATTAGCCTGTTTATAGGCAACATTGCTCACCTCTTCCAAAAATTTGATGTGTTTTCCATAAACTAGTACTTCACACAAACCAGAACTAATATAAATTAAAATTCCTTTCTGTCAAAGCTCATTCCTCCAGTATAATTTCAGGTATCATGTCCTTTCTGAATTGGATGCAGAGACATTAGGGCAGTGAGGAATGGTGGCCATTCTGGATAGTAGGGTAGAAGGCAAGGGGCAGCTAAGGCTAAGCGGAAATGAGAGCAATAAGCAGAGGTGGAGTCTGAATATCCAAAACACAAAACTCTGTGTCCTTTGAATCCACATTTGTTTGCTCCTGCAGAAACCCATTTTTAAAAAAGCAAAGTGAAGCAAATTGGCTAGTAATTAGACCAAAGTTCTGTGTGGAAAGCAGAGGGGTGGTCTGATCCACACAATAACAGCAGAAAACCACTCCTTTGAGCTCACAACTTGAGCCCCCAACTCAGGCTGCCCGCTGCTCGGCTACCTGCCCGTGCTGCCTGCTGGTTGCCTGCCCTGCCCACCGCTCGCTCGCTCACCCGCCACCCGCCACTCAACTGCACACACACACACCCTTCCTGCCGCATGCCCACTGCTTGCCTGCCTGCCTGCCCACCAGCGCTGCCTTACTTACCCCTTCACCACAAGCCCATGCTGTTGCTGCTGCTGCCTCCTCCTTCTTTTTTGCTGCGCTTACTCAGACCCTGCCTGTCCCACAAGTCTCAGGAGACGGGGATGAGATGTCAGAAGTCTCATCCCGGAAGAATCGCGAGACTGAGGGAGAGGAGAGAGCGGGTAAGCTGCTACTGCTCCCCCTGCATCTTTCCTAGTATGAAAGGGTCTCTTAGAGACCCTTTCACACTGGGAAAGGTGCGGGGGGGATGGAGCAGGCTGCATGTTCTCCAGAGGCGTGGCGATCACCTAACACCATTAGAGTGGCTGGGAGGATCCTCTGAGCCACTGTAATGGCGTTAGGTAATCTCCACACTTTCCGGAGCTCTGGAGAACACGCAGCCTGCTCTGCCCCCCTCCTCCACCCCCTTCCTCCAACTCTTCCTCCACCCCCTTTCTTCACCCACCTCCTCCACCCTCCCACCTTTCCCTTTCATACTGGGAAAGTCTGGGGGGGGGGGGGAGAAGGCTACGCTTTGTCCAAAGCTCCGGAAAGTGTGCAGGTGGCCTACGCCCTTAGCGTGCTAGTCACGCTAATAGTGTAGGCCATCTGCGCACTTTCCGGAGCTTCAGAAAACGCACGGTCTGCTCCCTTCTCCCCATACTGCACTTTTCCCGGACTTTTTAAAGGATATTTAAAAATCCAACCGGATCCTCCCAAGGGACAAAAACAGAGGACATGTCCTGGCAAAATCGGACCGATGGTCACCCTAAGTGGGACTTAATGCCAAGTAAGTGTGCCAAGGATTTCGGATGAAAATAAAGCCCACAAAAAAGTCTGCACAGTAGCAATTCATAGATGGCTTTTACGAGCAGAATTTATGTTTGGCAGCAAGTCTTATGTGAACATAGAAGGTGGGGGCTATGTTTTTTAAGCTAGCAAATATTACTCTCCATGGCTAATGGAGGGAGAGGGATTTGGACCAGACTGCAGCCTGGGCGGGAGTACGGGCTAGACCCCCTCTTCCCCATAACCCCAATCCAAGACAGGATTTACACTACTGCTTTAAAACGGTTTATAACCGTAGTTATAATTGTTGGGCCCAAGGACACACTGCATATACAGTTTTCAAACTGTTTTCAAATTGGCATATCCTACTTGGTGTAGATCTGGCCCAAATTGGGGACATGGGTGATTGTCTAAAAAGAAAATTACATTGAGAACTCAAAATGCAGTGTTCCAGTATTCTGTGCAGTTTGGACCTTGGTTTCCTAAGCAACTCCATATGTGCCATTTGTGGGACAAGGGAGAGTACCAAGATTATTGGGAGTAATGTAACTAGAGATTCTGGAAATCCCTCCCTCATACAATTCAGGAGGCAAAAACTGTAACATCCTTTAAACACCACCTGAAAACATATATTTTCACACTGCTCGGTTTTTTGTTTTTGTTTTTGCGTGGTACTTTTAAAGCTTTATATTATGTTTTGATCTATAGTATTCTATGGTTTTAATTGTTAACGGCCAAGAGAACCACAGCTATTAGGCAGAATAAAAATGTAATAAATAAATAAATAGAGACGTGAAGGCTTGGGGGGTGGGGAAACTGGGACAATTCAGGAAAAACGTTTCTTTCCAAATTTCCAAAAATCCTTGGGGGTGGTAGCGGGTATTGGAGGAAAATACTTTACCCCCACATTTTTCTGCCCCTTTAGCCTGGGCCTTCACATCTCTAAATGTAGGTACAGTGAAACACCAGGGATATTTGGAGCAAGGGAAAAGTTTAAACAATTAAACGAGGGAGGGAAGGGCTCTAGTATGACAAAATACATTTATAATTATCCGTCCCTAGGGTAGGCTGACCAGACCCCCTGGGGTTTCCCGGTCCTAAACGGGAAAAATGGGCCAAACCGGGCCGACTGGGCCCCAGGGGGCAACCTCCGGGAAACAGCTCGTTCTCCTCCCGCGAGGAGGGGGGGCGGTGCGGCGCGGCGCGGGGTGGGGCGGGCGGCCTGCGCGGGGCAGCCGGCGGCATGAGGCACTTACCTGCTGGGGCGTCTGCTTCCCTCCGGTGCTCGGAATCTACTGAGAAACAGGCTTCGCGGCCTGTCCCTCAGTAGCGCGCCGGGTGATGACATCATCACCCGGCGCGGTACTAAGAGACAGGCCAGGAAGCCTGTTTCTCAGTAGATTCTGAGCACCGGAGGGAAGCGGACGCCCCAGCTGGTAAGGAGCGCGGGGCGGGCGGGCAGCGCAGGGCGGGGGGGGCTGCGCGGGGGGGGTTGTTTTGAGTGGGTGGGGTGACGGGGGGGGGTCCGGGATTTTGATCCTCAAAATCTGGTCACCCTACCCTAGGGGGACATGACTGGCCTGATCACAACAGTTATTGTAGTGTGTTGTGGCCCTCCTGGCTTGCCATACTAGGAAGTGCCTGAATTAGCAATCAGGCACTCTGTTTTCAGTTTCTGTTCAGCTTTACCTGCAGCAGTGTGCCTCATGGTTTTTTCTCAATAAGCTTTATTTATTAAAGTTGTTTGGTTTACGCCCTCTGCGGAGTCTTATCTTCATGATATACTACAGTTATGATTAGCTAAACAAGCGTTCTTTAGCAAAGACCAGATCTCTAGCATCCTATAAATATTTTGCCAGTAATGTCCTTTTTACACAGACGTGTGTAAGTGTCTTTCAGCCATGAAAGGTTATGGCAATGCATATAGCAGTGGAGATGACATGTGCCTTTTGAAACCTATGAATGGGGGGAATCTTTGGTAGGGATGGGGAGATTTTTACTGGAAAAATGTCAAGCAGGGAAAAAATTAAAACACATCTCTTTGCCAATTCTCTGCTCACAATTGCCACCTCCCAAAGCTGTTGTTATTTTAAAGACCTGTTTAATTTTGTGTGTTACTTTTATATCTATAATAACCCCTTTTTTAAAAAGAAAGATTGCTTCCCAAATTAATAATGCATTATTATTTCCTGCTGGAGTATGAACGTTTCTTGACTAAGATTATTTCAAAACATATTATTCTTCAATTGTTTTAAAACTAGTTTATCGGATTTGTTGTTGTGTATCGCTCTGAGTACATTTTATAGAAAAGTGTCTTACAGCACAATCCTGTGCATGTTTGTTGAAAAGTAAGCCTTATTAAGATGAGACTCCCAGGTAAATGTGTACCCACTTTTCTGGGAGTAAGCTCCAATGAACTCAGTAGAATTTACCTCTTGAGTAGACATGCAGAGGATTGTGCAGCCAATTTTTTAAAAAATACAGTTGGTTAGCATCAAAAGCTGTTATAATGTGAAATCGGTCAAAAGTAAAATAAAAGTGTAGAAGAAGAATCAGGTAGCTACAAGAAGAATCAGGTAGCTACAAGTTGGCAGTAGTTAAAACTAAACTATACACATTTTGAAATCTACTGAAGAAAGGAACGAAGAACAAGGGAGGACAGAGGGAGAAGCAGAAAAGTTACAAGCTGCTTTCTAACAAAGGGATGCACTTCTAAACTAATTCCCAAGTTGTTCATTTTTTCTTCTAATGGCTTTCATTCCACATGGTTTGAAAATTATTACCAGCTGATGCATTCAGAAGTAATTTCTCTTCCAAGAAAATTGTCATAATATTTACTTTCTTCACAATAACAACAGCAAAATCAGCCAGGGCTGAAATGGGGAGGCTTACTAAACTTCAATCCAAATCCTAAACATGTTTACTTGGAAATAATTCCCACGAAGTCAGTTGTGTGTAATTTGTATATACATACATACATACAGTCCCATCAAGCGTAAATGGTACTGGTGCTGTGCAGCACTACACATTTTCTCTGAAGTAAACCCCATTGTGTTCAGATGGACTTACTCCTAGGTAATTGTGCACATCGCTATAGCCTAAGTGACAAAGACAGATCCCTGCCCAAAGGAGTGTACAGTCTAAAGTTCAATGGAACTTAATTCATGGTAATATGCTTGGAATTTCAGCCCTAATAAATACAAAACAAGACCATCTCTATGGTGACTGAGTTTGTTAGGCCTAACTTGCAGATATGTAACAGTTAACATTGACTTAAGTGCATTCCTTGGGCATGTTAGGGTTCACAATTGTCTGAACAAGAACACTGGCGTATTCCAGAAAATTGTATTTGTGACTTAGTTAATAGTTTCAGTTTGCAATGTTACAGTACTAAAGAAACTTAGGAACTGGGAAAACGTTACAGAGTTCTTTTCTTTTATTAAACCCACAAAATTTTAATACTTCCAGAAAGTGGATGATTCAGGCTTCCTTCTATATGTGTTATAAGGCTTTAAAATGGCAGAAACTTGGCATGTATTAAAATGACTAATTGTGGTAAAGGTGTTACATCCTCTTTCAAACTCATGCTAATAACTCAGAAGTTGTGAACATTTCCATTTGAAAATGTGACTGAAATCAACTTGGTTTCTTGTTTCTTCACCTAATCATAGCTCATGTGGGAATAAGCTAACTAAGCCATTAGCAATTAAAACCATGCATGTTATGTACAGTGCATAAAAACATCATTCTAAGAAATAATATCCGATCATTGTGAACTGCATGCTTCATTTTGAAGATACTCTAAAACTTATTTTACAGCAATTCTTGAAGAATTTACAGGCTTACCTGAAAAGTAGCTGATTTATATGAACACACAGGCAACATTTGTGCAAGGAAGAGAGGAAAGTGTTTTCCCCTCCCCCTGTTTCATTCAATCTTAGAAATGTTGTTTTGTTTCACAGTTCGAAGGCTGCAAGAAGGCCTTTTCTAGACTAGAAAATCTCAAGATTCACTTAAGGAGCCACACTGGAGAAAAGCCTTACCTTTGCCAGCATCCAGGCTGTCAAAAAGCATTCAGTAATTCCAGCGACCGAGCCAAGCACCAGAGGACGCACCTGGACACTGTAAGGGAAGAATATAGCTTCAGATTTTGTTTTGCTATTCTGCTATGACTTTGCTGCCTATCGTGTCATCTGGCTTCAAAATATATAGCTTTAAAGGGTGAAAATGCCAGATGTGGAGAGTTTTGAGTGGTGATAGTGGAACCACCTCCAAGAGGAGCTACCAGATTTATTCAGTTTGTTTTGAAATGTAGTTCTTCCTTCAGCAAAGCAGTTCACTGTGGCAGATAAGAGGACTTTCCCTTTTCCTCTATAACTGTTTCAAAGAGGTACAGGCTGTCTTTTATGCTTTCAGGCTGCAATCCTAGATCCACGGTGAACATAATAGGATGCAGTGTAGCCACTCAAGAACCTGGGAGCCTCCCCTCCCATAGTCCTTTCACTCTCCATGCATTGCCGTTATGCCCAGGCATGGTGCCTCTTGTCAGGCTCATCCCTATAAATAGGGACCCCTCTATGCCCCATTCTAGAGCATCTCATAGCCCACTCCTTCCTCAGGCTCACAGCAGCCTCAAGCAGGAGTAGAACCATGCATAGGGCCTGAGAGATGATGGAGTCTCTAAAATGAGCTGCAGAAAGACTTGAGTTTAGGGGGAAATGGGCCTGTTGAGATGCTATACATTCAACACAGAGGCACCAGAGTGCAGGAACAGTGACTACATAGGCTGGATAGGAGATGTTGAGATGCTGCTTCACACCATGCTCTGGCCAGGTAAGGTGCAGAATTCCCACCTTAGACTTCTGGATGGCTGCATTGCAGATGGAAGCATGCAGCTTCTAATATGGCTGAATGGAAAGAACAATTTTCTAGCTCTTATGATTATAGGGAGGTAAATTAGGATAGGGTGGGCAGCTAAAGACTAAATGACAATGTTTGAGGGTCTGGTTAGGGCTTCATCAGATATTCTAGTATTTTGGTCAGTATGTATCAGTTGTCTAACAGTATAATCTAAGCATCAGCCCTTCCACTCCTGTCTGTGTGGTCCCCAGAAATGTGCAATGTATGCAGTTTAAGTAAATGTACTCTTAATATTTGTTTTTATTTATACAAAAAATGTATCCTGCTTTCCCCTCTAAGAGGAAAATGTTCAAAGTGGCTAATATAATATTATGATAAACAATGAAAATAAAAATAACAGCAATCTATTGCTAAAACAACAAAGAAAATAACAAACACGGTCAAGACTAAAAGCAGCATTAAACAGCCACTGCAAAAGCAGAACTGACAATTAATAAATTGATAAATAAAGCAACAACTGAATCAAAGACTTGCTTAAAAAGAACACTCTCCAAATGCTGGCAGAACACCATTAAGAAGATCTAACCTCTTGGGACAGGAGTGCTGCCACACAAAAATCCTTCTTGTGTTCCTATCAACTGTGCCTCAGAAGGCAAAGGAATGCCACTCTGAGGGTTTGCATCAGCAGATCTTAAAGGACAGGCAGATTCACATGAGAGGAGATGGATATATGCACAATATATTCTCATAGCAAAGATTAGGATGTTTATAATGCCAGATCATGGGCACAGCATGATACAGAATTCTGATATGTAAATTCAGATCTTGAACTATTAACGGAAGCATGAGTCCATTTTAGTATATAGGTCTCCATTGGCCACATTTTGAATATTAAAGATATGTGCCCCATTTCAGCAAAGAAGTCCTTTGTGAGTAAGATGGCTTTTCTCAAAGTGTGTGTGCACATATGGGTACACATCAGCATTAGTGTTGCAATCCTCATCTGGCCCCTATAGAGCTAGTTGGCTTTTGATGGAGACCATTTGGACACAACTGGAGCTACTTCAGGGAAGACTGCATCCAAAGGTATTTGAAGGGGTGTATTTATTCGTGTTTTGAATTAGGTTTAGACCTTGCAGAAAACTCAAACATTCTTCACTCATTACAATTTCCTAAACAGAAGTTGAATACATATCATAAATTATGATGCATGGCATGAGTGTGATTGCTATGAGTACATAGATGAGGCCTAAAAATACATGGAGGGACCTAACTAATAGGGAAAACACTTGAACGGCACAGTACATTATAGTATATAATGACTTCCTACACAGAAATAATTATCCCTAAAGGAAACTGTGATGGATGATACAAAAGGCATACAGTTCTGACCGATAATGGAAATAAAACATTGATGAATGTAGGGTTTTCCCTCCCAACGAATTCTAATATACTTTTAGAAGATACATTAATAACACTGTATGTTTATAATTACTGTGTGAAAAGTCAAAAGCTTTTAAATAAATAACCTATGAAAATTATTTGTACTTCCTTTGATATTTTTGAAGCTTTAACATGTACAATTTGCTTTTTGCTTTTATTCCTTCTCTGTCATATCACATGCTAACATTTTCCCTTCCTTCTCTCTCTTTCTGAAGCAGATTTCTTCTAAATCTCTATGTCTGGGACTTTACTACAGCTTCTTTACCTGACCTTCTAAAGAAATTAATTTCTGACTATACCAAAGATTTCTATGAGGGTTATATAATTGTAAGTACAAATAGAGATGACAGTTTATTTAATCAGTATGTGAAATTGAGTCCGCTTTACCTCTGACTCTCTTTGCACCAAAGGCATACATCATACCTTGCTCTAGGCCCTGTATGAGGTTTTCCCTAACCCAGCTATTTGGCATGGCAGTGCTCACAGATTGGGAGAACATGTGACTAATACTTCTGAAGACGACTTTGTTCTCAACATATTGTGACTGATATAATAGCGGTAGAATGTGCACGAACATTCTATGACATCACTGCAGCAATGGGTAGGGTAGCCAGTTAAAAACAAATTGGAATTATGAAATACACTGGTAGAAGTCAAACTGTTCACATTCTCTTTCTTGCTAACCTGCTTTATGTTTTGTCTCTTAGCCATGCTATAAATTTCATGGCCATGCTGCTTGTGGCAATGCACACTATAGTTATTGTATTGCAATTTGTTATCACAAATTCACAACTCTTAGAGAAATATCTTTCAAAGAAAGCCCAAAGCCTTGTAACTTAGCTACTTACTTTTTGTTTATTTATGTAGAAACCATATGCTTGCCAGATCCCAGGATGCTCCAAACGATACACGGATCCAAGTTCTCTAAGAAAACATGTAAAGGCCCATTCCTCCAAAGATCAGCAAGCAAGGAAAAAGGTAACTTTTGCAGGCCACAGCTAAGCTGGTTGGGGGTGATGGGAATTGTACTCTAACATATCTGGTTGGCACTAGGTTACGGAAGAGTGATATAAAACATGGGCAGGAGGGTGCTGTTGCAATCATGTCCTGCTTGCCAGTTTTCTGTGGGCAGCTGGTTGGCCATTTTGTGAAAGGAATGACGGACTAGATGGACCCTTGGTCTGATCCAGCATGTCTCTTCTTATGTTCTTAAAACAACTTATCATGATTTCTAAATATTCATTTATTACTGCTTTAGGTTATGGGATTCTGCTCTGTACATTGTGTTTCTCATAGGTTGTTGTTCATTCTTTACTGTTCTCTAGTCTCTCCACACACACCAAAGAGAGAGAAAGAGAGAGAGAGAGAGAGAGAGAGAGACGAAGAAATTAAATGACTGCTTTTATCTCTCAGTTATGCATAATATGAGAATTTAGCTTCATTGTTGGTTTACCTTTGTATCTTTTTAATTTATTGACTGGAATTGGAAATACATTTGTTGAACAAAGGGGAAAACAAAAGGATTTGTAATATTGATCAAAAGAGTTTAAAATAGACTCTTAAGATCTCACGTATGACATGTATAAGCTATAGTGCTCTTACAGGAACTTTGTAGTGTACCTACAAGAACTTTGAGAACTTCATATGACTAACACATTTTATGCTTTGGTATCTGAAATATTTCCTAGCATCATAATAAAAATGTAAGGAACAATAAACCTTTAAGTCAGAATTAAGGTTATTTATGACTTTAATTAAAAATGAAAATTGGCTTAACTTCAAAAAAAATCTTTACAAAAATGTGAATTCATCAAAAATAACCATAAAAATTCCAAGGTGATAAAAGCACAATGAAGTAATAGCTCCAGCCCTAGGGAACCGTTCAGTTGAATAGAATGAGACCCTTTGCTGTTACACCCTGTTAGTCATGGATTTGTTTAATATATCCTGCTTGACTGCCTCTAATCCTCCTTTTAAACTCCCCTCTGCACACAAAATGTCATTATTTTGCTATCATAAGATATAACATGCCCTTCAAAATGCTGTGCACACATTGTAAGTATTAGTAGCAGTACCAATTGAATGTGCCATGAACCCCATGTTCTTACTTTGAGATATCCTGGCTACAATGGTAGAGTATCTATTGATTCCAATAAAGCTAGATTTCAGTAATTGTGTCAGCATGTGGTTACACTGATATTGCCAGTATCCTAATGAATCATTACAGCATTTTGTGTTTCCTTCTGGGAATTCAGTCAAAGCTTTGGTAGTAATTTAGAGTGAACTCCACAGACTATGCATTGCTTACTATTTCTACTATAATTACATGCCACATCTAGGGAGACTGTAGAAAAACTAGCAACCCCCTTGCCTTTGAGGGCAATAACTAACTTCCTTTTCCCATGTAGATACATGTAAGAGCCTTTCCAGGCACTGTAAAATCATTTACATCTGTTGGCATGATTAGAAACCCAAGTATTAAAATAAAATAGGTGCTGTACATATCTTTTATGCGAATTCAAAGATTTACCTAGCATTGACTGTACCATTGACTAAGGTAGAATGAGCATGAAGCTAACTGACTGAGGCAGTCTAAGATAATCAGGAGCTTCTGTACACGAGCAATTTATTGCACTCTTATGATTGGCCATTCACAGAAGTCTGTGGTTCCTTTACATGACACCATCAACCTCTAGTACATCTCCCACTTCCCTTCGGTAATCTTGCTTAACCCCCCCGCCCCCGCCCCCCAGATAATGCAGTATTTAAAATAATACTGGGATTACTTTTGCCACTAGATGGCACTGTTTCATTGAACTTTATGGAGTGTTGCCCAGAGGGGTAGTGTTCAATTACAAGTCATGTGGTCACCATTGGTTGCCATCTAAAGGAGCCCACAGTGAATGGGAAAAGACGCAAGGAAAAAAAGCCTGGTAAAGGTGCTGTTTCTTTCCTTAATGTAGAGACACTCCAGATCTCCTGCACCCTAAAGCCAGTTCTGTTGCAGGCAGGAACTTGCCATGTAACAGTGACTTTATGAGAAGAAAGTGCAACCAGAAAACACAGAGGAAATGTATTAGCTAGTGCACATCCCCAAGCATAAGTGCCTCAATTGTGCTGATAAAAATGAATAACAGAGAACTGAGGGGTCCATTGGTGTGGATGGTGTAAGACATGTGGAAAGGAAAACAAATGAAAATGTGTGGCAGAGAATTGAACAGCTCATAGAGGATGCTGCAAGATGTGGAAAGGCAATCAAATGAAAGTAAGCCCCAGAAAATATTTCCATACATTTTCCCACTGCCTTGTGGGCAACTTGCTAGTTTATATTTAATGTTTCCGTGTCCTTGTGGGGCCCATCTCATGATGAGACTTCAGTTGAACCACATAATCCAAGTGCTTTCATGAAGGCACCTATTAGGTATATACAACTGCATATTCACATGGAAGCATCAGTAGCAGTTATCAGATTCAGAAGGATTGGACTTCCACAATTATGTGATGATAATACTTTTAATGTATAGGTACTTGTTTTATTGATTGACTTGATTTGATTTGATTGTACCCTGCCTTTCTACCAAGAAAAATCCCACTCAAGCCGTCTTAGAGCTTCCATCATCTTTACAATGGAACATTCCAATTCCCTCTTTACAGTTGTGAACAGTATGGGTCCCATCTGTTCAAGGGGGCTTAAGTGTCAGTTAATTCTCTGATTATTATGGTTGTAGAATCTGAAAATCCATTCCATAAGACCTTTTAAAAACAGGATTCACTCCTGTTCCCATATGTATCGTTATTTGCCCTATGGAATTTTTTTTAAAAAACCTACTCAGATAGCACAGTGAAGTAAGTGCAACATAGCCTAGCATTGTGAATTTCCTTGTTTGTTTCATTTACTTCATTATTTAGCCTATATTATCCTCTAAGCTTAGGATATTGAAAACATTTTAAAAAGATTAATGGTGAAATGGTCCCATATTTTTCTTGGCCACTAAATGTTTGCCCAAGGAAAAAGTATTCTGTTTTGAAGAAACTAAGCACTATCAAATCCAAAAGAAGAGATTCCCTAAGCTGGGCAAAGGTCTGCTTCTACATTTGTCCTCATTGTTTACACCTGGTGCACGGAAGGCATGTTCAAGATGTCTTTCTCAGTTGATCAGAGACATTATACTAGAATTCAGGCAGTGATCTTAAAATGTTCAGAACAATGTGCTAAATTCTGAGGTTCATCAGATGAGCGTTTTATCGCACCCTCTCTACTGCCCATTTATGGATGTGCGCGTGTCCTTTAGATGATGACGTCCGCCTCTCATGTGCTTCCTGCTCCTTCTGCTCATTATTCCGTCACAAAATAGACCCTTTTTAATCCAACTTCTTTTAAAAAATGGAAAGTGCTGCAATCTCCTGCTGTGTGCAGGAAAAGCTGTGCAATAAAAACAGCCCCTGAATGGGCCATGTGGTCTTTGTTTACTTCCTCTTTTCCCTCCAGTCTGAAAGAGGAAGTAATGAGAGATAAAAGCGGGGGTGGACAAGTGATGGTAAGGATATACTGTTTTTCCTGGTGTGATGACACTGTCTGAGTATTTTACTTGTTCCTGACTAGTCTATAACCCATTGCTTATTAATACATCTTTAAGGAAATTAGTATTCATGGACTGACAAATATATATATATATATATATATTAATGCATGGATCACATGATTTACCTAGCATTGATTCAAACAGGTGCTAAATAAGGAGCATTGACATTACTTGCACATTACTTTACTTATCCCAACCCATCCTCTTTCCTTGGGCTTTTTTGCCTCCTCCTCAATAGTTTTTTTTTTCTGAAAGGGTTTTTTTTTTGTATTTCTGCAAGGTTTGGTTTCCCCCCGAGTCTGCTGATACCTCCCTCTTGTGCATGGGGTGGTACCATTTTGATTACATAAGCAATGGCCCTCACAGGGTCAAACATCAGAAATCGAGACATGGGTTCCCTTGCTGTGTACCAATTGAATGAAACGTCTGCCATTAAGGAGTTGTCTAGATAAAGCTCAAAAGGGCAATCCTGTCGTTAGTGTCAACCATGCTTAAGTTGGATAAAGACTAGCTCTTCTTTTAGTGTTGTGCGCCTGTCACAATCCTGATGCATAATCATTTTGCTCTGCGTGTGATGAATCTATTCTCCAACCCAGGTCTGTTTTTTGGCTTTTCTGCTATTTGAGCAGGAAATGAAAAATATTAACACTGGCAAAAATGTTTTTCACTGGCTATTTTTAATCTTGTGTCATACTGCTAAGGTTGGTGTGCTGCTTTGAAGGATGCCGCAATACATCTGCCTGTCACTGTTTCACGAGCATGTAGATCTAGTAATTAAAGAAAAAGGATTTAAGACCCCACAGAGGTGGAATCATTCACTATGAGTTTGACCCTGTTGACAAGCTGTAAACGTTATTATTCTAAGTTGGCTAAAAAGATATTTCTACTGTTTCTAGCTATCTGGTTTTTTTTAAAAAAAATAGATATTTTTGCATAGGAAGTAGCACAATGGAAGTTTCCCTAAATTTCAAAATTCAGTGTATTGTCGACAGTTATTCAATCAAGCCACCGGGGGGGGGGGGGGGAAGGAATCGTCACTCTAGCTGTTTTTAGTTTTTATTAAAAAGTAAAGTTAGCTGAAAACTATAATTCTGGAGAGAGAATGAAAACACACACACACACACACACACCTACCTTATTGGCTGACAGGATTATGACATCATGGTTACCTTCCCCAGCTACTACTGGAAAAGTTTCACTCTCTTTTTGCCTTTTCTGCTGTCACCTGTCAGGCTGTTAAGATTATCAAGTTGAAGTCTTTTCAGTGAAAGGAAGATGGGGACTCTTTTTCTTCAGCTGGACTTTCACAATGTCTGTCCTATTTCCTTTCATGAACGATCTGCCTCCACTTTTTGTAGGCCACAAAAAATAATAGCAGGCCTTTTGAGTGTGAGAACATTGCAGCCCTTGTTTGATGGGAGATGTGGCGATCACTGAGGAACTTTCTCTTCTTCCACCCCCATATCTAGGGACCCTGGGAATAGTGGAGTGGTGGATAGCTGAAGGCTATATTTGTGAGGGTCTTTCACTAGATTTGTGGAAAGAAAACAGACAAAAGAAGCAGTGGGGGAATATTGGAGCATTACAAGTGGAAGATGATGTTGTCTGGACATATACACATATGCCCCCCCCCCCATTCTGTGAATGATACAGGGCAATTGCATGATAAAAGACTTGCCTGGAAGCACCCAGGAATTTGTTGGGTTCAGAAAGCCTTTTTTCTTTCTCTCCCTCTGCATATGATAAGCTCGACCTCTGCTGAATGACATTACTGTCTTATATTTTTAATCTTGCCAGTTCTTCAGGTCAGATTTGATGAAGTGCACAACCAGTCCGCACAAGGAAAATGAGAAAGAAGACAAATGAGTGAGCCATGTATAATATTTCTTTCAGGCTTCTCACATTGTAGACTAATAGATTGTACAAAGATCTGACTGCATGGTCTGGTTCGAACCATCAAATCTCAGCTTAATAAACTGAGATATGCATGAGTCTCCTGCATCTGATGCACACAGCCACTTTACTCCTTCCTTCACTCGAGCAGTTAAATAAGCCAGGAAGCTACAGTAAACCACCTGTTCCTGTTATGTCTGAACTGGGAAGCTATGGTTAATGGCTTTCATACAAGTCAGAACATGAAGTCTTGGTTTAAAGTTAGCTTTCATTTCATGGCCTGTTTGTAAGCTATTAACTTTAGTTTTCAGTAACAGAAAGCTATGTTTAACTGTGGCTTCCTGGCTTGTTTTCTCACTTGGGTAAAGGGAGAGTGAAGTGGGAGTAAAGTCGCTACCAACAGGTGCATAAAGCTCACGCATATCTTGGCTGAGATTTGATTGTCTAAATGCAACCTATGTTCAGTTCTGTCTGCTTATGGGACAATATGGTAAGCATTCTCACAGCAAAATTGTAGAACAACTCTTTGCAAATATTGGCAATCATATAATGTGTAAAGTATCCGTTGATTGAAAATAGGCTTTGGTGGCAGTAGTGTATTTTCAGTTTCCAGTGCAGTTTAAGGATTAAGTGTTGGATAGCTCAGTAAAAACAAGCATATTGTACAAAGATGCTTGTCGTATTTGCTTTCTTAGAGAAAAATCTTAGTGTTTATTTTAATTCCTTGACAATGTTTTTTTAAGTGCACCTCTTTTTTATGTGCACCTCTAAAAATAATGTCATTAGTCTTTGCATGAGCTTTTTTCAAATTTAGCAACAACACTCCCTCTGCCTTTTTCTTATTTCCCATAAAACGAAAGACTAAAAATGGATTGGAACATAACGGACTAAATTTCAGCATTCTATAGCTTTTAGACAATATTGCAGAGGATTGGACTAAAGTATCTTAAGAATGCATTCCTTCTGAAGACTAATCTCAAAGTTTTTTCCTTTTTCTGTGATATTATTACTTCATATGTCAAAGATAGCTTTTAAAGTTCAATTTTAGTTTCTAGTTGCCCTTTCTTAAAATTATAGTTCAGCTTTCATTGCTAACATTGCAAAAAAGAAAATAAAGAAGACAAGAAAATGGTTATCTGTTTGCTTACTTTTGTTTTCACACACTTGAATTTTAAATATACTCATTTGCTCTCTATTGGGTCCAATTGAAATATTTCATTAATGCAAGCGGAATTGCATTTGGAGGCTAAGGGTCACTGAGCAGTGCCCAAGGCAACTAAGAAGCCATTCTTCACAAAAATGCTGTAAAGAGTAAGTGTTTTAATCCTCAACTTTAATCCCCTTACTTCCTGTTCTCAAAATGAAGTATAAATCAGACACTGTGGAGTGCAGCAATTTTTCTTAAAAGGGATGTTGATGCAAAAGGATTAGTGATGGGCAGAAGTGTTAAAGGAATTTAATCACACTGTTTGTTGTGAAACGTCGGGAGACTGATCAACCAATTCTTTTGATTATTGTGAATTAAAAACAACAAAACAAACTTTGAAAGTGATTAGAGGGTTCCCCTCTCCTCTTGTCGTTGTTATTACGTCATTACTTCCCATGGTTGTGACTTGAAAGCTGTTGAATTTGTACTGTTATCTTTATTCAGCAAAGGACTCAATAATGATAGGGCTTTCACCGTCCTATAGGAAATAGATACAGTTAATTAACCTATATATCTTATTATTTTTGATACTGTATTGTTGTTTGAAAGATTGTTAATATATTGGGGTATTTTATTTATAGAGAATTATTTAGTCTTTGGGCTCCATTCATAGAGGGCAGGGTGTGAAGTACTCTCTGACTGAAAATGTATCTTAAGAGTCTAGTACGTGGTGTCACCAGTACTCACTGTCCAGATTTTAGGACGGGTGAGCAAATTTGTGGCACGTCAAATATTGTTGGACTGCAGCTCCCAGCATCCCTCACCATTGGCTATGCTGGCTAGTGCTGATGAAAGTTGTGGTCCAACAACATCGGAAAGGACCATAGGTGTGCACAGCTCATTTCATTAGGGTGTGCACCTTAAAAGCCCTGATTGGAGCGAAGGAGGGGAAAGCGTGCTTTCTCACCCCTCCACTGCTCCAATCAGGGCCCCAATTGGAGCAGTGGGGGTGAGAAAGCATGCTTTCCAGGGCCTCCGGAAAGCACGTAGTTCCTCCCAGGGATGCTAATGCCGGCTTTCCGGAGGCTTTCCTGTCCTTTTAAAAGGCCCGATTCAACTGGGGGGTGGGTGGGCAGGAAAGCAGAGGTGCCTTGGAAAATTAGGCTGTGCCTGGGCACACCCAGCACACCCTGTGCACACGCCTATGGAAAGGACACAAGTTACCCACCAATGATCTACAAGCTTGTGTTTGTTGAACAAGCAATTGACATTCAGCAGCATCTACGAAGGACTATGTTGCACTAATGCAACATGTGCAATCACAAGGCATAATGTTACACTGTATGGCAGTAAGTCTACTCTTTAATTTGTATGAGATGTCATCCTTAATGCCAACCTGACCTAATAGACCAGTCCAAATATCTTTAAATACAGAGAAATAAAGTTTCAGTGAAGTTGATTTACGCAATCCGCTTGTTGTTCACTGATAAAATATACTAAAACAAAATAGTTTTGATATATTATTTATTTATTACATATTTTTACTGCCCAATAGCCAAGGCTCTCTGGGCAGTCATTCAGACACCAAACCAATGCCCTACATCCAGTGAAACCTCTGTTTTCTAAATTTATTTTTTCATTTAGGCTGCAATTCAGTAATCACCTTGGAGTAAATCCCATTGAACTCAGTGGGGCAGATCTGTTACAAGGTGACATATTTATAGTTTACAGCTTCTTCAGTGATCCTTGGGACACATGGTTTCATTGTTCCAGCTGTGATGAAGTCACTCAGTGGGACTTCCGTCTGAGTAGACATGTATAGAATTATGATGTCAATGCATTTTTATCATGCAATTAAGCTGAAAAGGCTCCCAGAGCAGCTTATATAAAATATTTAAGACAGTCCCTGCTCACAAGCTGACAATCTAAAAGATACAAAAGGGAAAATGGATAATGAAAGCAGAAGAAAATAACCAAGCAAATACGACAAGCATCTTCGTACAATATGCTTCTTTTTACTGAGCTATCCAACACTTAATCCTTAAACTGAACTGGAAACTGAAAATACACTACTGCCACCAAAGCGTATTTTCAATCGACAGATCCTTTACACGTTATATGGCTGTGGGTTCTAGACAGAAAGGTGATTGCCAGAAGCCTTGGGATGCCAATATTTGGTGATTGTCTGAAACCTTGGGATAGTTCTTTGCTCAGCACTTTGGAAGGATGAACTTCAGTGGGAGATGAATTCCAATTCCTTTGGACCTCACCTTTAGAAGCGAAAGTTTGGATTATGCCCTTCACTAGTGGTATATGTCTGGGTGAGAGGGATTTGCTGTGTTCCAATCTGTGAATGTGGCATGAGTATAGTGGCTTCCCCATGAGCTGCCTTGGAAGCGTTACTCTAATTCCTGATTTCTTCTGGCTATTGTACCAAACTTTGGCACTGCATCTGCAATGGGTTGTTTATCTAATGCTAAAGCCAGAGAAAAGGACATCACCTTGGCCCATAGAGCACCCCCTCTATGGCTCCAAATGCTTACCTAGCTTCATAAATGTCAGTCTTTAGGTAGATTCTTAAATGCTACAATAATAGGAAATATGAGCCCAGGTATCGAAGGCACTGATTCCCTTTAAAATGTTTTTATAACAATGTTATCTGCATGTGTGAACAAATATCAAGCTATTTTGCTCCTGGCTGAGTTTATTCAGAAACATATTTTAGTGGCATCTGGTTTCTACTGAATAATAAAGACTACCAGGGTCTCCATGAAGCAAACATGAGTCTGATAAACAAGAGTGATAAGAGAAATGCAAAAGAAAAGGTCTTTTGATTGTTAGCCCTTGTCTTGGGAAGCGTGACATGCTTCACACCAACTTAATGCCTGTTCCTGCACTCAAATATAATGCAGCTGAAAATTGAGGAATTTAAGGGCTTTGTTCCCTTCCAATTACTTCTCCTTGATTTGCTAAATCTAGGGTGATTATCCAATCATATCTGAAATGAGAAAATGATGGGAGTTGAATTTCCATCTCTTGTTCTAAAATGGAATTATAGACATTAGCAGAACTGACAAGAAAATATATAAATCAGTATATACAGTACCTTGTTTTCTAGTATACTTAAGTAAGCAAAATATTGCTCCTGAGAATTGCTCAGGTTTCCAGATACAGATTTTGTTATGTTAGGTGGGTGATCTGACTGTCTCACCTGAAACAATGTATTATTTTTAATATACAATTCAAAAAGGAAGATTTCGCAAAATTTAAGCAAGCAGATTTAGGCTGCAATCATATGACCACTTATCTAAGAGGAAACTTCCAGGGGGTTACTTCTGAATAGCATACATAGGATCATACTATTAACATATCTTTAAATTCATCCTAAATACCTTGGAAATGCCTCTTTGCATTTTAAGATTGTTGGGTAAGTTAATATATCACTCAGTAGGGTAGCTCATTATGAAGCATATTTATACGGGCTCAAATCTGGCATTGGTCACAGAACAATGTCTGTAGTAGAGATGATATAGAAGTAGGAATATATATTATTTGACTTCACATTGACATACAATTCAAGAATCAAAGGCATGGTCACTGCTGTAAAATCTAGCTTAGGGCTAGATTACTATATAATGTTTGGGGTACCTCCAGATGAGGGTTTTGTTGTGCAATTGCACTGCCTCGTTCACAGATGTCATCATCTTTTTATAGCTTCTTGTTCCATCTTTTTTCTTACCAGAAAAAAATCTGTTAAGAAAAGATGGAATACCTGCACAATGCCTTTTGATTGGTAGTGCTAAGAGCCCTCCATCTGAAGTGCTAATAGCCCTCCGAAACAAACTATGACATGGGTAGAATTCAGTTAAGTTGCCAGGCTGCATTGTTCAGTCTCAGGGTCTAACTAAATGTTAAATGTGTAATAAAAGCCTGACTTTTTTGTGGTGGTGGTGGTGATTTATTGAAGATAAGTGATGGGAGGGGCTGTGGCTAAGTGCAAGAGCACCTGCTTTGCATGCAGAAGGTCCCAGGTTCATTTGTTGGCATCTACCGATAGGGCTGGAAAAACCCCTGCCTGAAGCCCTAGAGAGCCACTGACAGTCAGTGTCGACAGCACTGGGATAGATGAACCAATGATCTGATTCAGTATAATGCAGCATCCTATGTCCCTACGATGTGACAGAGGAGTTACTTAACATAGGAACATAGGAAGCTGCCTTATACTGAATCAGATCATTGGTCCATCTAGCCGAGTATTGTCGACACTGAGTGGCAGCAGCGTTCCAAGGTTTGGGCAGGATCTTTTCCTAGATCTACCTGGGGAAGCCAGGGATTGAACATGGGTCTGTCTGCATGCAGAGCATGTACTCTATCTTTGAGCTATGCCGCCCTGCCACTTTTGCTTTCCCTTTCCCACCACTATCCCTCTGCACTTCTTCCTCCAAGTAGCTTTTCCCACCCTTGGTGTCCAGACATGCCCTTGCAAATGATGTGAAAAAGCGGGCTTTGGGACGTGTATTACACAGATTTGCATCTAACATTTAAAGTTAGCCCCTACTGTGTGTGATTCCTTTCTTTCCCATTAAGCCAATTCTCACTGCACCTTTTATAAATGAGAATGCTTACTCAAGTACAAAATAAATGTGCCACGTAAGTTATGAGTATGTTTCTCTTCTTGCCCTTAAAATACTTAAACTAAGAAACCCATAACTTTCATTTTCACTGCTTGCATATGTTTTGAAGGAACACAGTTTTGTGTTTGTATTCAGGTCAGCATTTCAAAGGGTTCTCTATATAGGCTTTTATAAAATTAAAAAATTCAAACCACACTTTTCTTTGTTTTGCTCCTTCTTAACCCGCATCCCCACCCGTTTCCCACACATATGAATCCAATTACACATCCTTGTGGAGCCTATAAATGAAAGAGATCACCTCCACACTGTGAACTTTTTTAAAAAAAAAAAACCTGGATAAATTGCTGGTAAGCTAAGTTGTTAAAAAAAACCCTTTAAAAGTAAATATAAATAGAGAGTAAATAATAGAGCCTTGAAATCTTTCTTGGAAAGGTTACTGATTTTTGAACAATGTCTCATGGTAATTAGTACAAACGCCAATACTTGTGCTAAGAATATCGATAAGAAGGAAGTAGATATCTTTGACCTCAGAAATACTCATGCATGATAGCAGTAAGAGCTGGTAAGTAATGGAGAGCGGAGTTCATGGTTACAATATAAGAAACATCTGAGTCCCTGAGATGATAGAAGTATGAGAATTACATGAGAAAAGGTGTCAAGAACTCATAGTACATATTCTTTTTTGCTTTTGTTTTGTTAGATTTTTTGCTACACATTATACTTCAGATAACTCCATACTAAAAAGAATATTTACAACACTTAGTTTAGCAGGCATTAGTAATACTGTTTTGTGCTATCTACATTCTCAAGTGGTAGAAAGTTCCAGGCAAGGTTTACTGGGTCCATTTCTTTAGGAGGAGAAAGTGTTGAAGACATGATTTGGGAGTGCTGTGTAAGCTGAGTAGGTAGCTAGTGAATAGCCAAGGATACAGAATCATACCTAGAGCACCATCAGATTCCCCTGGATCGAGCCATGAGTTCCAAAAATTAAACAAGTTTTTTTGGGGGGATATATTGAAATCTAACTTCTTTCCAAGTCTCATAGCCCACACTCAAAGCAGCTGGCCATCCACATGGGCTGGGTGACTCTCTGGCTGCATTCGGACAACACATTAGTCAATGATGGGTTGAGTAGCCAACTCACAGTTGGTTATTTTGTGGGTACTCCCCACACAACATATTCCTACAAAACTGTAGGTGGTTGGGGCTGGCGTTGAGTGGACTAATAGTCAACCCAGCATTTGACTGACACAGCCCCCGACCCTCTCCCCACCCTCCCTCCTCCCTCAGTCCTCTCGGTGCTATCCCAGCAGCCTCTGCAAGTTGCACCAGTTGTAGTAGAGTGGCAGCCGCTGCTTTGGTCGCTCTTGCTGCCTGCTTCTATGGGCTTGTGTTTTAACCCACTCACCACATGCCATTAACACACTCACCCCTCCAGACAACACTTTAAACAACTGACTTCGAGCTAAACAACTTGCAAGCCAGTTGTTTCTCTCAGTTGCTTATTTGGGAAGAATAGCATACTGTCAGTAGCTTGTGAGCGGCGTGTTACCCTCCACACAACACAATAAGCAACACAACTGACGATTGTTTCCACCCCCCTCAGTTGCTTAATGTGTTGTCCGAATGCAGCCTTTGCCTTGACCAGGAGCTAAGCATCACACACATACCACAGCCCCATCCTATCCATACAATCTCATGAGTCATGAAAGAAAACTTTCTAGTTTAACTCGGAAATTACACGGACCCCACTGTTTTTTTTATTATTTCTCCACCCCATTTTTCTATTTTTGTTTAATATAACATCCTGCCTGAAGAAGAGGCCTACAAAGCTTGCTGACTATTTTGTAACTTTTTTGGATGGTCCTACGAAAGGTGTCCTGTTGATGATTTAATTTTTAAAATTCTAATCGACTAACACAGTTGCAAACATTCTATAAATAGACCAATTCACTGAAAAACATTTTTCTTACCTTTTTCATTGCAAAATCTTGACTTGTCTATTATGTTGTTACAACACAAGCCTGCACCATTGAAAAAAACATGAATCAGATAGTGTAGAAGTACTCCTGCTTTGTGTAAACCATTTGAATATAGTGGTGCTAGTGGTGATATTACCTGCCTGTCTCTTTGAAGTGTATCATGAAAAGAAGGACACAAAGGGGATGCAAAACCAACAATTTTAATAAATAAAGTTTAACTGAGAACAGGCCATGCAGTATACTGTTGCAGGCAAGACTGTACAGGAAACTGAAAACATAGTGGCTGAGGGCACACCCTGGTATGCAAGCCAGGAGGGCCAATGCACTAACGCCACCCCCTCCCATCACATAGTCCTGAAGATACAAGGGCCAAGCCCTAGCTTGGGTTGGTCAATACAATTATACATTGGAGTTGATGAAGAGACACCAAATCCCTCAGTGGGCTCTGGGTCATGCTGATCCTTGTCAGGGTCTAGGCATGAGTGCTTTTGCCTGGTTTCTGGAACAGCCAGTATCTCATTATGTCCTGCCATCTGAACATCCCTGGTATTTTGAGAGAGAACTGATGGACCCGATAATCACTTTATCTGATCTACATGTCAATGCAATGCATGGCCATCTGGAGCCCTGTAGGACAGTGGTACTGTAGCTTGAGATATGGTGGCAGGAATCCACATAGTACCAGGCTATATTTTCTGATATACACAGGATCATCTAGGGCAAAAACGCAAGCAGGTCTTTGGAATCCACCTAAAATATCACCACCTCCTGACTGTCTTGATTGGTTCTCTGTCAGGCCAGGTCCTCAGTCAAGCTACGACCGAGCAGAGTTGTTAGCTGCCTGTTTATTAACAGCTTAGCAGGACACCTTCTGGTTGCAGTACATAGTGTGGTGTGGTGTATCAAGAGAAAACTTGTAAGGTGACGGTTCCAGTCACCCTTAATCTGCTTTAATGCTTCCTTCATTGTCCTGAACATCTGCTAAGCCTGGCCATTTATTGCTAAATAAAAAGGGGCTGAAGTAACATGCTGGATCAGGTCATTATTAAGGAATGCTGTGAATTCCATAGATGTGAACGGGCCCCATTGTTACAGACAATGTCTGGCAGTCTGTGTGTTGTGAAAAGTATATGTAAGGACTTGATAACAACTCAGGGTATCATTGGTGAAAAAAGAACCATTAACCATATGGAATATGAATCAAACACTAACAAGAATGGGGCCAGAAAAGTCATTATGAAGCTATGACTGTGGAATTTTTGTTGATTTCCATTGTTGCACTGGGACACGTGACATCACCAGTCTTTAAGCCTGACATTTGTCCAACGTCTTGAAGCATCCTTTAGTCTCACTCTGCACCTTGGGTCACCACACATAGCAGTGGCCAAAGGTCTACATTTGCACCATATCAGAGTGCCCAACATCCGATACCTCAAAACTGTGGGGATGATGACTCTTTTGCCCCAGAAGAGGCATCCCTTGGGGATGTATAGTTCATGCTGTTTGAATACAAATGGCCTGGATTTCTCCTCAAGCTCCTGGCTCCATATCCAGTTGAGAACACAGACAAGAACCGGGGCCCTTGGATGATGCGGTGACAATATCTGCATCCCGGAGAGGTGGCTCTGGTAATGACTCCAACAGCAGCACCTCTAGTGGAGGCAATGCACTGACCTCAGCAGCTGGGAAAGGGAGGCAGCATGGACAATATTCTTGCCAGATACTGCAGGATGTAGTCAAATGCATTCAGGAAAACTTCGCAGTGTAGCATATGTGGAGACAATATTTGAGTTGTCGCCTGGTTGGAGGCAAATAACCCCAACAAAGGCTTGTGTTCAGTAGTGATAATGAATGTCTGGTCGTTGACACAGTTGTGGGTGTTCTGAACACTAGCTACAACAGCCATGGTCTCCTTATCAATTAAGGCAGTTCTGTTCTGTTGGAGATATCGATCTGGAGTAGAAAACAATGGGAACCTCACAAGTTGGAGGCTCAGGACAGCTCTGATACCATAATTTGTCGTACCTGAGTTATGGTCATTACTAATGGAACCTATGCAAATGAGGAGGGGGTTGAGTTGACCTCCCCCCCTGCAGAACCACACTGTGCTAAGGATGGATGTCTGGATTTCAGAGTACCTGCAGCAACTACTCTGATTTGGGAACTGTTTTGCTGACTTGCATTGTTAAGAACTCCATTTTCTTTTTGTGTCCTAGCCATTTGTAAGTTCCCATTTTGCAAGCCCAAAGCTGCACATAGTGGGAAGCCACTGACATGTGTGTCTTCCCACTGGTCATGAGTGGGGGTAGATCTCTGGGCCATAGTACCCCTGTGTTTGGGACCTGGCCTTCACTGCCATTCATTAGCCTTCATTATTAGTTCTGAAATGGGACTTTGAATAACATAGTATGAACCATAATAAGCACCTGCTGTATATCCTTTTTCTTAGAGAAAGGATATCATTTAAAAACTGCACAAACTGATAAAAGATAAAAATAGATGAAACGAGAAAAGGATTGTTCAGCTTGCATTGAAATTTCCTGTTATATAAGTGTTGGTTGCTTCAGTTACATCTCGTATGCCTATGCTTTCTCTCCAGGCCCATAAGGTGCCAATATAAGAGGGAAAGTTCCTCCAAGAAGGAAATGGCAACTCATGCAAGCCTTTGGAACTACTGTTGCTATTTTGGCACAATTGTCACTGTGCCAATAGCATTGATCTGTCTAGCCTGTGCACAAGCAACATCTGGAGCACAACATTCCCTGAGCTGCAGATGACTTGTTTATTAATTCTGCATACTAGTCACCTATGAAACCCTCCCAATGGAAGCAGCCTCAGCGAAAGTTGATACAGAAAGGTCTACTGTTCTTAAGATCGTTCACTCTTATGCAGCCCACATACTTCACACAACACCTGTGTATAGTCTGCACTATTCTCAGCAGATGTGGGGAAGTGTGCAAACCATACAAAGGAAAGCATGTTTTGTATGCAAAACATGCCATGCTATGCGTTTACCCACCAAGTACAGATGATTCCCACATTCTGGTTCAGAGCATAATACCAGGAATTTGGCAAGCTGCTTCCTGGGTAAGCTTTTGTTCAGGATCTATATTGGCGGTAACCAAATCACATTGGTCCAAAGCTTCAAGTACGCTACAGTTAAATTGGAGTTTTGCCACTACTATTTCTAGAATTTCCAGGCAACAATTATAATGTTGGATGGCACTTATAGCTCAGTCTGTTCCAACCACTGTAGCTCAGGTTCTCCTGGATGTATTTTCTTCATGCCTTTCTTCCTACTGATTGAGCACCTCACAGTATTTTATTAAATGAACCTTTGGGAAAGACTCCATGTGTAGCATAGTGGCTAAGAGACTGAGCTGTAAGCTGGGAAGTCCCCAATTCATGATATCGCATTTTTGTTGAGAACTCATGAGATGGTCTTAGCCACTTCCTCTCTGCTTCAGTCCCCCATGTGCAATCTGGATACAAGATCGACCGACCTTGCAGGTTTGCTGTAAGAAGTACTACTTAATGTATGTAAAATTCTTTGAACACTTTAAAGTGTTCCAATTAGGGTGACCATATGTCAGGAAAAACCAGGACATGCCAGGATTTTTGGTAACAAATCCGGGAAAGGGGGGAGGGGATTATGAAATTTGAAGAAAAATCTGGATTTTCCCCATCCTTCCCCCACCCAAAGGGCAGCTCTACTTTACAGTCAATGGGAATTAACAAAAATGCCTACAGCTTTGTCATTTTTAAAGATAAAGAGATGAAACTTGACAACATGATATATCTTAAATAGGGCTTTAGCCAAGCAAAGTTTGAAGCTGATCTGTTTATCTGTTGATTTTTAGCAATTTTTAAAATTTTGAGGTTTCAAAATTATTATTTTTTTAAAAAAAACATTTTTAAAGATAAGGAGATGAAACTTGGCATCATGATAGTTGTCAAGTAGGTCTTTAGCCATGCGAAGTTTTAAGCACATGTGTTCATCTGTTGATTTTTAACAATTTTTTAAAGTTCGAGGTTGGCATGCTGGACACCCCCTTGGTGCTGGACGCTCTCCCTGGGGGCGTACATGTTGTTGGGGATGCCCCCTTGGGGGCTAACTATGTTGTCCTCCTTTTTGTTTCCAAAATATGGTCACTCTAGTTCCAATGCAATTGTTATTATGCTGTAAACTTGGGCTTTTCCCCTAGTCTTTTAAATAGGAGAATTCTTTTCATGCAATTTCCTGCTCTTACCCATCAATTTAGTCCTTTCTCCACAGTTACGGTTTTCTCTTTTTCTCTTTTTCTTTTCTTGAATTGCAGTTGCGTTCCAGTACAGAGCTTGACCAAGACATTCTCAATGACTGTCTCACTATCCAACCTCTCCAGCCACCTACATCTCCACATGATGCTACAGGTAGCACTGTCAGACGATCGCCAGGACCGGTGCATGACATTTACACAGGTACAATTTGGGGGGGGGGAGAAGAGATGTTATAAGTACAGGAGGATGGTATGTTTCAGCCCAGCGTATCATTCTGTCATAGAACAATCCTATAATGTCTTGTGTGGGCAGCACTTAATTGGGTCCGGTTGGCAAAGGGAAGAGAACAAGGGTGCCTCTTTCAAGGCGCATTACAAATTTTACTTCTAAAAGAGCAAAGCGCAAATCGGGGGTCGAGGCCCTTTTTATCTCTGATTATTCGCATTTTCAAATGCGCGTTAAATAGCGAGTTTTAATTTGCTGCGGGAGTTAAAGCGCCTTATGGTCATGTAAACATGCGATTCTCCACATGTAAACAACTTTAAAGCACGTTTCATACAGCCCGTAATGCGCTTCACCGCCTCTCGTGAATTGGTATTAGGAGTAAATGTGCTTCTCCGTATATGTGCATAATCGGGCAACCGGGCGTCAAGCCAAAATGTTGTAGAGGGGGCCCAAGTCAGCAACTGCAATCCTGCAGCCACATAGGAGGTCTGACTTTAGGAGCCTCAGGTTGAATTGGAGTAAGAACAAAGAAGAGATCTCACTCTGCTGGGTCCATCTCTTTGGCCCCACCCCACTAAAGTGCTGATTGGCCCAGCTGTCCCCTCCTGGGCAGGAGATGCTACTGCTGAAGTTGTGCGACCACTCCTTACCAGCCTGTGTCTCTTCGCTGCCGGCCTGTGTAGCTCCACAAATCATAGCTCCCCATTAAGAGGGGAACTCGGCTAATCAGAAGTGAGTCCCATTCAATCCAGTGGGGCTTGTTTCTGGGCAGGTAGGTGCAGGCACTATACTAGAGTGACCATATACAAAAGAAGGCAGGGCCCCTGCAACTTTAACCATTGTGATGAAGAGGGAATTTCACCAGGAACTAATTGCATACAAATGACACTGGCTGAAATTCCCTTTTCTCTACAACTGTTAAAGTTACATGAGCCCTGTCCTCCTTTTCATATGGTCAGCCTATTCCTTGGGTACTTCCAGGTGAGGCTTTTATTGTGCAATCGCAGGGTTTTATTGTGCACTCATAGGATTTTGCAGGGGGCCCACATGCTGCTTATTCCATTTGTAACCCAACCCATTTTCCCACTACTTCTTCTGCCTTTTTTCTTGCCACAAACAATTAGTTAAGGAGGGAAAGATGGAATAGCTGCACAATGTCTTTTGATTGGTAGCATGAGGAGCCATCAGTATGGGATCACCCCTTGTCATGGATTTTATTGGTAGTTTAAGTACAAGTTACTATGTTTCTTACTGGGCTCCATAAGCTATTTGTTAATTGGTACCTTTATCAATCACGTGGCATGTTTATTTGCTCTGTTTCTTGGTACACAAAAGGCAGGTACTGTTGTTTTTCCTCAGTTAACCAGGGTGAAAATACTCATTTCATGTAAGAGGAATTTTCCGGTAACTATTAATATGGGTTGCAGATAAAGATACACTATATGAATGTAGAAAGAAAGAAAAGCTTTTAGAACAGTATACAACAAGGCGCTGCATCCCTGCCAATTCTGTTCCAGAAATGAGACCCATTGTGTTGCACAACAGAGATTTAGTGCTTCCTGGAGCAACTGGAAACAAGCGAAAAAGCTCATTTTTGGAACAAGGCAGATCAGCGAAACCCGTAGGGAGCTTCACCGACCTGTCCCAATCTAGAAACAAGTGTTTACTCTTGTTTTGCAGCTTCCTATAGGAAGTGTTAAATCTTTGTGTGCAAGCAGTAGGTCCAGCTTGTGCAGTGGAATCCTTGTACAACAGCCCCCGTTGGATATTTCTTTAAGAAAAAAACATTTAACCCACTTTTGCTGGGGGATCAAAATTACACTGAATAGTTTTATAAGGCTACTGTTTGACAGCACTTGTCCTTAACAGATAAAAATATAAGCGTATTAAAGGCAATTTGAAACAGGTGGCGCAGCTATTTTTTGAAACAAACTTCTCAAAAATGACACTAAATAGGAAAGCTATAGAATTCACATGTTTTACTTCTTAATGAAATGTATTAGTCTCTAGTATAGAAAGGAGCACTCAGAACCAGGGGATCATCAAGACATGCTTGATAGAGCTTTCCTTGGTCCACATATTCTTATAGTAGCAAACAGTGATTTTTTAAAAAATAAAGTAGAAGACAACAACGTTCCCAGAAAACATATAGGCATGCATGAGTTTATTGTATCACTGCAATGGGACTTCTGATTTTTCCATTCAAAAAGCAACCCCTTGTCCCCAAAGGCAGAAGCTTCTAGTCAGTTTTTTTTTTTTTAAAGTAAAAGCCCCACAGCATTTGTTGAACTAACCATATGGCTTTTGGGCTTTTGACTTTACATCTCTTGAATCAATCCATATATACACACACCGCTGCTGTTCTCTACTTTTAGTAGTAGAGTTACCACATCCAAAGGAAGGCAGGGATACTGCAGTACCTATGGAGGAGGCACCTTCTCACATTACCCCTTTTATGTAACTATTAAAAGTATCTGGTCAGAGATTTAGTGGTGGCAAAGAACAAATCCATCCATCCATCTATCTATCTATCTTGCCCCCCCTCCCTGCAGATGCCAGAAATTAGACTAGATGGATGTGGGGAACACAATGCATCCAGGACAACTTCATAATAATGATCGAGTTGACACATGAGGACGTCATTTTGCAATTACCAAGGACTCATAGGACATTCCTCACTTAGTTTTAGTTGGCTAGCTTTTTATAATTTCCATGAATAGTCTGAGCTATGCCCCTTGCAATAATTTCCAGGGCTAACCACAGAGAGGGAAAAGCAACCAAAGAAATCCCTACATGCTGCTAGCATACATTGCAATAATGGTGGGCCTGCTGTGAAACAATATACAGCATGTCAGCGATGCCTGAGGAAAAGGTGAAGTTCAGTATGTAGACCCTTCCGTGTTCCCAAGAGATCACAGCTGTTTTGTTGGCTGGCTGATATCATTTAAGTTGCCTCCAGTGATTGGCAGCTGGAACAATTGATTAGCTGAGGTAGATGAACATATTGGAAACTCTTATTGCTTTTGTGATTAAGAGCCAGTGAAATCCCCAAAGCAATAAAATGTGGGATCTGGATTAAAATCTGTCTTACTAAAACTGAAGGTCACTGCATTAGATCCCTGCCATTCAAAAGGCTCTTATCTAGTTCAGAAGATTGTAATTTATTTCTGTTTTGAGTTCTTGTCTTGTCATGTACAAATGAAACAGAGGGGAGCCTGTCATTTTGATAGCCATTTATGCCAACATAGTTTAAATATTATACTCCAACAGATCTTAAGCAGAAAAAAGTCCTATTGATTGTAATCGGACTGCTGTTTTAGATGCACAACTATATACATGGGAGAGTCTGAGAATGGAACTTTGGATATTTTTTATCCTCTTACAGTGCAATGGGTTTTTTCCTGAGTAAGTGTGTATAGGGTTGCAGTCTTAGAGCTACATCATACCAGCGATTTACTGCGCTCTCGCCATGCCTGGTGTGTGAATTTGCAGCATAGTATTCACATGACACCGTGCCTGTCCTGCTGATACCCCACCTCTTACCCAGCCTTTCCTGGAATGCTAAAAGTGTGGATTATTTTCCCCAAATGCATTAAATCTGCGGTAAAACTCTGTGTAGTTTTAAAGGAATGGAGACTTGAATGGATTGCATCAGGTCTTGGCAGGGAAAAGTGATCTCTCCCAGCAGCCGGCTCCAGGGCTCAATATAAAGCCCAAACCTTGCACCCCAGGCTCCAAAGCATTTTTTAAAATCATACAATGCTTGAATCTCTGCAGAGACAGGATTGTACTCCATCAGTGCCCCCAAAGAGCCAGACTAAAGAGTCATTCCATTTTTGCCTGGGAGAAAGGCAGTCTGGTTGAAGTACTCATCTGCCAGGACCTGACTGGAAGGAGAATGAGAAGGGGAGGGGTGGAGTGGAGTGAAAAAGCAACAGAGCAAATGACCTTAGGAGCGAAAGAGCAGCTATTGAGGTGAAAGGGATCATAAACTTGATGCGCATTTTCCTCAGAGGTTAAAAAAAAAAAACCCCGGAGGCAAACTAGGTGGGGGGGATTAGGTGTGATGAAGCTCTTAGTTGACTATGGGAGAGTTCAGATGACACTTTAGACAATGGAAGGGTTAATTACACACCGTGCGTTATTTTTCTGGTGCCCGACACACAACACGTTGCCCCTCCCCCGTCACATGGCTGAAAGTCCCGGCATCCTTCTGGGGTGTTGTTGCTCCTCCCTCCCCCCTCCTTCAGTCCTCTGGACCTATCCCATCATGCACCGCAAGTTCTGCTGGCTGTATAGGAGCAGGGGGGGTTCGGCCACTTCTGCCGGGGAACTCTATGACTGACTGGAATAGTACACAGAGAGAGGGGGGTTCCCGACACATGACACTTTAATCAAGGGATTTTGGGATAAACAACTGAGCAGCCTGTTGTTTTTCTCCGTTGTTTAATTCCCCCAAATAGCATACCGTTAGTTGTGTGTGCGTTGTGTGTTGCCGGACACACAACACAATAAGTAACACAACTGACGGTTGATTCCCTCCCCCACCCCCCGCCGTTGATTATTGTGACGTCCGAACCAGGCCTATAAGTTACCATGGAAAAATAATTCTGGAATTATAGCAGGCCATTGATGTGAATAGTATCAAGTCATTTGGTCCTGGAAATATTTTCCTCTCATGACTGGCAACGTATGAATATTTGAACAAGGAGATTTTATTTCATTATTAGCAATAATAATTCCTGACATAGTTACTTTTGAATAACCTTGACTTTTTTTTAACTAAAAGGGTATTTGAACTAAATATGCGTGTCAAATGGTTAAATATTTTTAGTTGATTAGTCATCTGCCTTTTAACTTGAGAATTAATTAATTAATCAATAACAGTTCAATCCTGAATGTAACTAAGGCTGCAATCCTATACCCACTTACCTAGGAGTAAGCGCTATTGAACTCAATGGGACTTACTTCTGGATGGGTACATATAGAGTACAATGTCTGTTGTAATATAAACAATAGCTAAAACTTATTCTTACAACAAAAATCAATTTTGATACTTCCTTGTTCGTTCTGATAAGAGCAGCTTCCCTCCTGTGGCAAATAGCATGTGGTTGGAGGGGGTGTTAATTAGGGCTGCAGCATGAGTAGAAGTTTCTAACCCTCACTGCCAGCAAAGAGGTTCCAATCCATATTGAGGGAGCCCTGTGGCTGCTATTTAAAATAAACCAAAACCCTGCACACAAATGTAGAGACACATTTAGAGTCTTTCTACACAATGCTTCTATTCTGTGCTTCTGATAGCTCACTCATGCTAGTTTGCAGATCCTTTACATGACGTTGTCATCCTCTACATCCTTTCCTGCTTTTTGCAATTTTCCCCTGCTTTTTTAGGTCAAGGAAAGTATGGTATTATTTAGAAATGGCGGAATGAGACACTCATGTAATGGTGCAACTCCACTAAGCCACATTGCCATCTAATGGCTGTATAATGAAACATAGAAAGGCAATGAAAGAAAAACCACAGAGAAAAAAACAAGTGTAAAGGAGCTATTTTAATCTTGCAAAGAATCTGGAAGTAGAAGCCTCGGTCAAGGTGCAGGTTAATAGTCTCACGTAGAAAAGCCCTTAATTTGGCTCTGAGTTGATTTGTCTACCAATTCAGCAGAACAAAACCTAAAAATTAAGCCTTTATTTGACACTAATTTGCTCAACCGTGCCTGCAGACTGGATTTTGAAATGGAAGTCTCCCTGACCGAGAAGTGCTTTTCTGGCCTGTGGCAACCCCATCTCCTATGACTGCTTAGACACTGAAGTGGCAAACCTACAACACTTTTGCACTTGGTTTATTTTACAGACAGGTAGGAGAGGTCTTTTTCTTTCGATTTGAAGAAAGATTGACAGAGGAATAATTAAGAATAATATACCTATGAAAATGAATTACAACATTATTGTTAGTTTGCAAGAGGAAAAGTGGCAATTCCAAATTTGAGGAGGCACGGAGGGGGGAGAAGTATTTAAATTACAGAGTACTTTCTGTACCAAGAAGAAAAATTGGTTTTAAAAAGCTTTAATTTAGCAAGTTTAAGGATGCAGGTTCTTATCTCTTAATTGTGAGCAAGGTAACATTGTCCATTATCTCTACATAATTTCTTCTTATATGTTTTTGGAAACTAAATGTAAAACTTCATATTCATGAAACTTCACAAGATTTTTGTGAAGTAATATTTCTGATGGACAGTAGTTGTGTTGGTTGGCATCTTTGTGATGAGGTACTAAACAATGACAGCATAATTTCCCCTAAATATTTACCACAATTACTGTCATTTAAAAATAAATATAATTTGAGCTTCAATTCACAAAGATTCTCTGGCTTTAAATACTGCAGCATAAATATCTCAGGGGTAAGTAAAAAAGAACAGTGACCAATTATTTTTCCAGGTTGCTTATTTCTCATTTAAAGAGAATATTGCACGACATAAGTAATATTCAAGTTTTCTGAAGAAGCAGGAAAGGAGTTTCTTCATTGAGAGTCTGTGGTGCATGTTTATGTATCTGCAATAGGTCGATACTATTCTTGGTTGTTCCCAAAAGATAATCCATTTTATGTCGTTCAGACTATTACAGCAATAAACTTAAGTAGTATCCAATAGTTCTTTATTCCCTTTCTGAGTCTAAACATATTAAAACATGGAAATGGATCCAAATAGACTCAAAGAAATAGCAGACTCAAATAAAAAGATACTATAGTGAACTGTTATAGAAATTCTCAGATATCATACCGTCCCATTATTGTACATCACACCTGTGCACCTAATTTTCATCACCCCCCCCCCAATCTGTTCCTAAGTCTTTTTGCTACATGCAGCCTATCATAGCTATATGGCAAGCCCTCAAAAAGGCAGTGCTTTTCATGGGAGGGATGGTGCCTCTCATACGCCACTGCATTATGTCCCTTAGTTTTTGATTCAGGAACTGGTGCTATTTAATTTATTCCTACATGAGCTGGAGTCAGGTGTGAGCAGCAAGGTGACTAAATTTGTGGATTACATGACTAAGGGTGCAATCCTACATATGTTTAGACAGGAAAAAGTCTTACAACTGGCTGGGGCATGCTGGAAGCCGTAGGACTTTTTTTTGTCTGAACATGCACAGGATGCATCCTGAATTTAGGATAATGAAAGCCCAAGTGGATTGCAAAGCACTCCAAATGGACCTCTGCAAACTAAGTGAATGAGCAATAAAATGGCAAATGTAGTTCATTGTAAGGGGCTGCACATTTGGGGGTGGGGTGGTTAAATTTCCAACTTCCTATATACACTGATGGGTGTATATACTGATGGGCAGTGACTAATCATGAAAAAGGTCTTGGGGTCATGGTGAACAGCTCAATGAAAACAATGAAGCAGCAGTGAAAAAGGCAGATTTAATGTTAGGGATTATTACAAAAGAGATTGAAAACAGAATCTCCCTGCTCAATGCAGCATACCTGACAGATGGCTGTCCAGCTGCCTCTTGAATGCCTTTAGTGTAGGAGAGCCCACGACCTCCCTAGGTAATTGGTTCCATTGTTGTACTGCTCTAAGAGTCAGGAAGACTTTCCTGATGTCCAGCCAGAATCTGGCTTCCTGTAACTTGAGCCCATTATTCCGTGTCCTGCACTCTGGGATAATTGAGAAGAGATCCTGGCCCTCCTCTGTGTGACAACTTTTCAAGTACTTCAAGAGTGCTATCCTGTCTCCCTTTTATAACTCCACCATCAAGTTAAGAAGCTTTCCACCATAGCTGGAATACCATGAAATACTGTGTGCAGCTCTGGTTACCCTAGTTGCTTCCAGATGAGGCTTTTATTATGCAATCGCCCTGCCTCATTCATGGAATTTTACAGGGGTCCAGGCGACTATGCCTTCAACTTGGAAGATGACATCTTCAACTTGTTTCTCCACTGCTTCCTCCATCTTTTTCTTTCTGAAAAAAGGAAGAAAGACAGGATAGCTGCACAGTGTCTTTTGATTGTTATCATGAGGAGTCCTACATTTGGAAGCAGTACCTATCTTTTTCAAAAAAGACATTATAAATTGGAAAAGGTGCAGAAAAGGACAAGCATAATGATCAAGTGACTGGATCATCTTTATAAAGAAAGGCTAAAGTGTTTGGGATGATGTAGTTTAGAAAAAAAAGACTACTGAGGCTTGATATGTGGTTTAGAGAGAGTGGGTTGAGAGGATTTTTTTCCTTATGCCCCATGTTAGAGACAAACTAAACATGATATTTGTTACAGGGTTTGGCCCATGAGGCTGATTTATTTTTAACGGATAGCCCATGTGGGGTGGGTGGAGTTGGATGAGGACTGTACTATTGGCCCTGCATTAATCCTTCATCGGCAATACTCCATTTGCCTGCATTGCAGTCCTAATCAGAATCACATCTCCCACACATTCTATTCTCAATGAGGGAAAGGCTCCCACTGGTGCCACAGGGAGCATTCCCCCCATTGCAAAGAGCAAGTGTGTGTGTATGAAGTGGAGGGGGGAATTCCAATCGGGGCCATGCTGAGGGCAAGGGATTTTGAAGGCACCGGGGGTTTCGGAAGGAAACGAAAAATTTTGGAAAAACTGACAAAATGCAATATTATCACTTTTTACGGTTTGAAAGTCACTTTGTTACTTTAGGATCATAAAATGTAGTTATGTACAAGTTCGTTTGGCATAAAATTATCACATTTGGTATATTAAAAGTATAGTGCATTCAAGCAATTATTACAAATTGAATTTACTTTTTAAATTTTTTACCTTTTTTTTTTTAAACAACAACAACAACAAATGGAGCTACTGTAAGGAACACCTGAACTGTAAGGAATCTCTTTGGTTTTGCCAGTTTATGAGGAGCAGGCTAAAAACAATTGAAAAAAACAAATAGAAGAAACCATTAACATTAGTAACAAGGAAAATTATTATGTCTCTGCTAGTCCCCCACAGTGTCAAGCAGACATAAAGCACCCACCTCCGTAAAAAGAACTGAGAAAAAAGGGGGACCAAGATTCAATGAGTATGCATGAAATTTGATCAGACTCATTTTCTGAGCTATAGCTATCACTATCAGTTTCAGTCTCTGCTTCAATGGCAATGCTCCCTTAGAGGCAGAAATGCATCTTGCTCTTGTGTTTGAGAGCTGTAGTCTCAGTTTGCAACCTAGGATTTGCTAGTCCTCGGTGCACAGAAATTGTAATAATCTGATACTGTACATAGTTTTTAGAAATCTTTCGGAGAAGTAAATATATAAACACCTTGTCTTAAACATTTTATGCATCATGCTAAAATAAAACATTCCATAATCTGCTTTTTCTTCATTTCCCCCCCAATTTTTCCAATTTTTCGGAACCCCCCCCAAAGGCTTCGGGAAGAAATGGGAAAAACTGTTTCTCCCCCCCCCCCCCCCAAATTTTTCCGCTTTTTTTCCGGGCCTTCACATCTCTAACTAGCTACCACTTAGTCCCAATCAAGCTCAGGGCCCTCTAGACTGGCTTTTTTCCTTTCTTAAAAATGGCTAAACAAGGCCACACCACGAGACAAAATCACATCTAGTTTGGCTCTCAGAATCACCAAATGAAATTGATTGGCAGTAGGTTCAGGACAGATAAAATAAAGTACTTCATGCAATGTATGGAGGACAAGTCTAGTACTCCCTCTATCTCAGATCTTCAGGCAAAAGTGCCAAAATGTCACCACCTCCACACAAGAAAGTTAAAGGGGTTAACAGTTGCAGAATTATGAGGACCGTGTGTGCTCAGTGGCCATAGAATGCTAATTGACTGGTGGGGGAGAGAGATGGAAAACCCAGTGAGAGTGGCAATGGAATGGAGTATTGTGAAGAAGGGCATGGCTGGCTGATTGTCACAGTAAACAGGAGCACTTCACACTGCAACGTTTTGTTGTAAGTTGCACTTGTTGATTAATAACAGCTGCACTGGCTACTGAGCCATGTTCAAGGTTATGTTCTTGACATATATAGTGCTAAACAACTTGAGACAGGGATACCCAGCAGATCACCTTCTTTTATATATACCCAGCCGACCTTTAAGATCTTCAGAGGAAGCCTTGCTGGTCATTTTCACAACCAATAGAATGTCACTACATCATCTCTCAAAAGCGGGCCTTCTTGGTGGCAGCACGCCCCTTTGGAACACCAGAAAATGGTGTTCAGGAGGCAGAAATTTTGGTATGTTTTAAACACATCCTGAAAATGCAGTTTTCACCCAAGCTTTTTCTAACTTGTAATTAACTGCTCATATTCTGCTCTACCTTAATGATCCTTGTGTGTATTGCTTTGTATTGTTACTGTAGTTGACATTGTTTTTTATAGTATACTTAAACGTGATTTTTAATATTTATTTGTAAACCGCTTAGAGATTCTTATATTAAGTGGTAAAGAAGTATTAAATAAATAAATAAATAAATAAATAAAAATTTAAAAGCCATAATGGCAAAATAATAATAATAATAATAATAATAACAACAACAATTTATTTCTTACCCGCCTCTCCGTCTGGATCGAGGCGGGGAACAACAACATGATAAAATTCATAAAACTGATTAAAACATGACACATATTATTAAAACTGCATAAAAAATCCTAAAACATCCTAAAAACATCCTTAAAACATTCTAAAATTCCACTGGATATGCCTGCCGGAAGAGAACAGTCTTTATAGCTTTCTTAAATTCTAAAAGACTGTTAAGTTGACGAGTCTCCTCCGGCAGGTCATTCCACAGTCTGGGAGCGGCAGAAGAGAAGGTCCTCTGGGTAACAGTTGTCAGCCTAGTCTTGGCCAACTGCAGTAAGTTCTTCCCAGAGGACCTGAGCATGCGGGGCGGATTGTATGGGAGAAGGCGATCCCGCAGGTAACCTGGACCCAAACATGTAGGGCTTTAAAGGTAATAACCAACACTTTATACTTTGCCCGGAAACTAATTGGTGGCAGCTAGTGGAGCGATTTTAAAGCTGGCGTAATATGGTCACCCCTAGATGTACCGGTGACCAACCTGGCTGCCATATTTTGAACTAGTTGAAGTTTCCGGACTAGGCACAGAGGTATCCCTATGTATAGCACATTGCAGAAGTTGAGCCTCGAAGTTACCAGCGCGTGCACTACCATCTTTAGGTCTTCCAACTCTAGGAAGGGGCGCAGCTGGCGTATCAGCCGAAGCTGATAGTAGGCATTCCTGGCCGTCGCATCTATCTGGGCTGTCATTTGGAGCGACGGATCCAGGAGCACCCCCAAGCTGTGAACACAGTCTTTCAGGGGGAGTGTAACCCCATCCAGAACCGGTTGACACACCTCCAAACCCAGGTTGCGGCCTTTGACAGCAAGCACCTCCGTCTTGTCTGGATTCAGCTTCAGTTTGTTTTTCCTCATCCAGCCCATTACCGCCTCCAAGCATTCATTCAGAGGAGACACACTATCCTTAGCTGACGCTGTTATCGAAGGCATAGAGAAATATATTTGGGTGTCATCAGCATACTGATAGCACCCCGCCCCATGCCTCCGGATAATCTCTCCCAACGGTTTCATATAAATGTTAAACAGCATGGGGAAAGGATGGCACCTTGCGGTAAGCCACACAGCAGCTCCTTCTTTGCAGAGCAGCTATCCCCAAGCATCACCATCTGGAACCTGCCCGAGAGGTAGGACCGGAACCACTGAAGCACAGTGCCCCCGATTCCCAATCCCCTCAGGCGTTCCAGAAGGATACCATGGTCGATGGTATTGAATGCCGCTGAGAGGTCCAGAAGTACCAACAGGGACACACTCCCCCTGTCAATACTAAGGCGTAGATCATCCACTAAGGCGACCATAGCAGTCTCAACTCCGTATCCCGCCCTGAAGCCAGTTTGAAATGGGTCTAGAAAATCAGTGTCATCCAAGACTACTTGGAGTTGAAAGGCAACCGCCCTCTCGATCACCTTGCCCAAGAATGGAAGGTTTGATACCGGTCTGTAGTTATTAAAGTCCAGGGGATCCAGGGAGGGCTTCATAACTAGGATGCCAACAATGAATACTGGTTGTTGCGTTCATGCCCACCGGAATTCCCATCCATGCTGCCTGGGGATGATGGGAGTTGTAGTCCAACACATCTGAAGGACACCACTTTGGGACAGACCGGACTAGATGAACCTTTTGTCTGATTGACCAAGGCTCTTTCTACATTTAGTCCACCAGTTGTGGGATCCAAGGTTCAGCGCTACTACATCAGCCTTTCCCAACCTGTTGTCTTCTGGATGTTGGGAACATCAACACCTATCAGTCCCAGTTATCATGGCTAGTAGTAGTTTGAAACATCTTGAGGGCACCAGGTTGGGGAAGGCTGCACTACATAGTTAAATTAGCAAGATAATAATGGTGATTGTTGTTTCTATTTCATATATTAATATTAAAATAATTATAAAATGCACAATACCCACCCTAACTGGCACACATTGTTGAACTAACAAAAACAAAGCACACGTCAATGCCTTATACCCTTTACCAGTAACAGTCCAATAAGAAATGTTCTCATGACTCTAGAAACAGGCTAAAAGTACAGCCAGTTTCCATCATTCATTTTAATGCTGTCAGTATGTTCATAAATATTGTTCCCCATGGTCATTGTAACCACTTCTTTTCTGACGGTTTGATTACAGATTCCTAATGTTTTGCTATATTTGTTATAGCAGTTGTTATTAGATTTTCCACCAGATCAATATGCCTTGCCCTTTTAACAATCCCAGTAAGTTAGTGATAAAAGTGAAGTATACCCTATTATCTTACAATGATTTGCAATATCAGTTTTCAGTAATTCTTCATCCAGTCATAATCCACCATATGTGCACCAGACCACAGCATCAGTAATTATCTCAAGTGTTGATTACACAGAGACACACACATTTAATCCTATTTGGTGTATAGTATCATCCATGTAAGATTTTATAAAAGTTTTCTTTAAGATGGATTGAAACAGAATACTTGCCCATGGGCACATAGATAACCCCAGACCTCTTTAACAAGTGTGAATTTAAACCCCTCTCCTATTTTAATCTATAACTCTTCACTCTGCTTCTCCAAGGTATTATATAGAGCTACAATAGTATCACTTGATCATCTATAGATTTAAACAGCCTTTAAATTTGTGTCCATGGACCAATGTTATGGTATAATTGTACTTCAGCAAAACAGGAAAATTCTCCCAACCCCTTAAAAATACAAGAAACAGAACAACTGGGCTGGGCGCGCTGGTGACAATATACACAACACAGATAAAGATAATAGTATCAATAGCAATAATTCTCCTAAAAAGTATGTAATGTTACAATCTAGTTGAAACTAAAGACAATGAAAACAATTACACAATATATATCAGACTAAAAACACAGTATTAAAACCTTCAAAAACTATATTTTCCTACGAACACTTAACTAATACCAAACGCGTTTTGACCTATGGTCTTCTTCAGTGGTAAAATAAGTATTCACGATTTACAAACATTTAGTCAACAATACATACAACACAAATATATCAATATCAATAGGTACTACTGCAGTGTTAAAACCAATTTGGGACTCTTGCCTATCCTTCCTTTGATACATGTAATCTTACAGAACTATGCTTTTTATAAAATAGATAGCTGTAAGGGGTGGGGGGGCAAAGGCTCCATAAGGATGATTGTTTTTTGGTTTGACAAGAGACTGCAGTAGCCATTTGAATATCAAGTAATAATACAATAGTTCAGGATGCTGCCTGAACAATCATCTTTGGTATGATATATATTGTGTAATTGTTTTCATCATCTTTAGTTTCAGCTAGATTGTAACATTACATACTTTTTATGAGAATTATTGCTATTGATACTATTATCTTTATCTGTGTTGTGTATATTGTCACCAGTGTGCTGAACCCAGTTGTTTTGCTTATGGTATAAATGTGACAATTTGTTTACCAAATTCTGATTTATAATTGTTTAAGTCTAAACTATGCTTTTCACTTTCTAATTTAATAATCTCCTCATAATCTCCGATGTATGTTCTTGCTTGGTGAATAAATCTTCAATATAAGTAATATTGACTTTCTCTCAATGCACAAAATTGTTCGCTGCTTAATATTTTCAGTGTATTGATGAGGACGATGCAATCATTAGGCATGGCACTTTACAGAGTAACATAAATAAAGATAGATGCCTCCCTAAGGAGTTTACAGTCTAAATTTTGATAAAGGTGGGGAGAGGGAATGAAGATGGAAGTGGGGGTAATGGAAAGAATATGCACAGGTTACATGGATTTAGACTTAGTTTCAGACGGGAGGTATGATCTTTACTTCCTAAACTTGGAAGCAGAGTGAATTCATGCATTGATGAATTATAACTTGCATGACAGTATTTTTATCCATGAACAGGTGCTGATCTACAGACAATTTTCTACTCTTCTGACAGCTCAGTTGCCTGCTCTTGACCATAAAAAGGATTTTTCCTCTCTTTGCTCAAGGAATAAGCAGAACTTTTGCTCTCATAGAAATCAGAGGATGAACCAGCCTCTCACTGCTGATCAAGGAAACTCTGCAAATAATGGAGGGGGTTTGTTTGTTTGTTTGCAATATAAGACAGTCTAACCAGGATCAAATATCACCACATTTCAAGCAAAGTTCACAATGTTGTTCCATAATTTTCTTATTGATTATTTAAAGTCTGCCACATTAAAAAAAAAAACCACTCCTGTGTAATTTTCAAAGCTAAGTTTGCTATACCTAATTCACATTAGAAAATTCAGTGGAATCCTCAAGTTGAATGAGGAATATGCAGATTTGCCTGTCATCATAGTGAATGTTTTTGCCTTCATTGCAGCCGCACTGTTCTCCAGTACTCAATCAAGTCGAAGTGGAACCGCTGGAGGCACTGAGCCCCCTCCACACTCTGTGAGCCACAGTTCACCAGGGCACAATGTGCATGGCAGCCCACATAACCCACCAACCCAAGTGCCCCCTCTCACAACAAGGGATTCAGCAACTGAGAGGTAAGGCCATGAACAGGCAGCTTTTCAGTTCTATCTCACCTCGTCAGATTGAGTGGTCCCTGTTCGGTTTGCCATCTCAAGATGTCAAAAACAAGGAATGGTTTTAGTTGTGGTAGATGAAATCAGTGAGATCCATTATTTTTCCATATGTGTGACGTGTGAAAGTAAAAAGCATCCATTATGCCCTATGCCAGTGATCTTCCCTGTAAGGCTCAAGGCCCATTGGCATCTCCCAGTCATCTCAAGTGTGGTTTTCCATCTCTCATTCTCTGTCTGTCTGTCTGTCTGTCTCTGTCTGTCTCTAGCAGCTACTTGCTTTCAGCAGGAGCTCTCTAGTTTTGCCTTGTAGTTTGCTTTAGCGATTGACTGTCTGCTGTGATCTGGGCTATTGGAGGAGGCTTCAGGGTTGGGGAGTCAACTATAGGGTACTGGTGGGAAGAGAAGAAGAAGACACAAGAGCAATTAGCTTACTAGCCATTGGAGAGGCAAAGAACAACATGACTGACCGTAGTGGTGTACTGCAGAGGTGCTGGAGATGAAGGCAAAATTGAATATGCAGGGAGAGGAGAGAGAGAGAGAGAGAGAGAGAGAGAGAGAGCAACGCTTAATTACTGGCAGTAAGAAGTTTAAACTAATATATGCTGGTATTTTTTGTGAGTTCGGCTGACCCCCTTTTGCTTTCGGCCCTGCCCACCACTGGAACGTGGCACCTGAAACCTTTTTCAAAACTGAATTAGGGATGAAAGAAGCTTGAACTAGTGCTGTGCCAAATCCTGCCCCCTGTTTTCAGGAACCTTTTCTCTCTCTGCAAAAGAGGCATTGTTTTTTTCTGCCTCTTTCACAGGGAGGGGGAGAATTTCAGAGAATTTTCTCCTTGGGGAGGGGGATAGCATTCTGCATACCTTTTAAAAGTGTAGCTGGTTGGTTAGGGGTCTTCTTTCTATTTTATTTTTTATGTTTAGAAAACACCCTGGCATTTGGAGGAGCCCAGCAGTTCTTCATGAATGCCTATTGCCCTCTCCAGTAGACATTCAGGAAGAACTCTTGGGCTCCTGCAAGTACCGGGGATGTTTTTTAAAAAAAAGAAAAATAGAAAGAAGACCATCAAAGTTTCCTGCATTTAAAAAGGCATGTAGAAACCCTGCCCCCCCCCCTCCTCAGGAGAAAATTCTCTGAAATTCTCACCTCTTCCAGCCTGTTTCACCAGAGCTTCTGTTTTCCGCCCCCATCCCACTCCAAAAATGCCAAAAAATTGAATAATTGAAATTTTTGGCACAGCAGTAGTTTGAACCCCTATTTCAGGCTTGGGCTGAAAGAAGTAGTTCTGGGATAAGGGATCACTCTTTTTAAAATGGGGCATCACTTAAGCAAATACAGTTATGAAAACCCTTGGCTGTATCCACTTTCAGTCTGCCCTTCTGGCAGGACTGGCCCTCCCATGAGACAGAGTGAATCCCCCGCCTCAGGCAGCAGAGCAGGAGGAGCAACAAATTGTGATACTACCCCCAGCCCTGCCAGGAAGGCTTGCCTCCTCCTCCTACAGCAGATGCTCTGGTGTGCCCTGCTGGCTGCTCTTCCTTCATGGCATTTGCCCCAGTGGGAGAGTGGGGTCAGTGGGGATCTCTTGAGCAGAAGAAGCCTGCTTGGTGACACTGCCGGATTCTCTAGAGAGCCCCACCAGTCCCATTCGCCTACTGTGGAAAATTAAATCATCACAACAGCCTAAATTGGTAGTGAGTCCGGTTGAGGGAGGGGGAAAAATTTCTTCCCCATGCCCCCTTTTTAGATGACAACAGGGGTCTCACTGTTGTGTCTTTAAAGTGCCGATAGGGGAGCCCCCGTTTCTGGGCTAGCAGATCTTTTCCATTATCAGTGCTGGAATTCTTCGAGAGCTAAAAATTAGGAGAATTTTCATGGGGTGTCCATTATTAAAGAGCTTCTTGATTGATAGTACTAGCCGCAACAAAGATAAAAATAATATCAGTGACAAAAGCTAAGGGCAGTTCTGATTTAATTTCAACAAATGCTAAAAATCTTCAATATTTGTATTTTGAGGGCCTTACCAGTGCCCCACCATATTGATTGTTCAGTGTTTTACAAATATGTTTTCCTGTGTTTATATTGTAATGGCCATTGGCTAGAAACAATAACATTTGAATGAAGCACTGCGGAAAATGCCACAGAGAGTAAATGGCCAGTGGGGCTCTCCAGAGCAGCTGCCCATTGGCATGGCTCTTCTGAGTGTTGGCTAGGCTGAAATGCCTGGCTCTGAGGGGGGTTCTTCCTTAGAGCCGGGCATTGTGAGAGGGAGCGATCTCCTGGGACTCTCCTCCCATTTCTGGCTCTGAGGAAGCACCCCTTCAGAGCTAAGCATTTTGGTCTGCTCTCTGAAAAGCCATGTCAGCTGCTTCCTTGGTTGATGCAGTTCTCCAGAGAGCCCATCTGCCCTTGCGGCGAGCCATGCATTGGTAAGGGGGTGGTGGACATGATGCAGCAGTGGTAAGGGGAGGAGGATGCAATGTAGTGGTGGTAGTAAGGGGATGAAGGCAGTGGTGGGAGTGGTGGTGTGTGTGCTCTCCTGCCTCAGGTGATGGGAGAGCTTGCACCAGGGCTGTCTTCTGTCTGTTATTTCATGGCAAGTATTTCCTTATGGCATATGTACCATCTAGGCTGACCATCTGAAAAGGAGGACAGGGCTCATGTAACTTTAACAGTTGTAGAGAAAAGGGAATTTCAGCCAGTGTCATTTGTATGCAAATAGTTCCTGGTGAAATTCCCTCTTCATCACAACAGTTAAAGTTGCAGGGGCCCTGCCTTCTTTTGTATATGGTCACTCTAGTATAGTGCCTGCAACTTTAACTGTTGAGATAAAGAGGGAATATCACCAGGAACTAATTGCATACAAATGACATTGGCTGAAATTCCCTTTTCTCTACAACTGTTAAAGTTACTTGAGCCCTGTCCTCCTTTTGAGATGGTCAGCCTAGTACCATCATAATTTCTAAAAGTGCAGAATGACTCATATCATTACATTCAGGGCCTACCAAATTCACAAAGTTATTGGTGTGCTAGGAATGTTTGGCATTTACATTTTTGACCCTCAGAAACCAGTTAAACATCAAGGGCATTGAGAGGGGAAGGAAGCCCCCCCCAATATTTCCCATCAGCTTATTCACACACACACACACACACCTTGCAGTCAAAGCATATTAAGGTCCCATACAGCATGGAATAAATCCTTGCTCTTCATATCAGATCAGTAGCAGAGGCCCTTCACACTTGCCCACCTTTGAGGGCAATTAGGTGGGTGAGTACAAGCGAGGGAGCCTTTTCCCTCAGTAGCCTCATACCCCTGCAATGGGTTACCATCAGGGATCCATCAGGCCCCAACTTTGCAGGCTTTTAGAAAGGCTCGGAAAACTTACTTCTTTTCTCTGGCTTTCCCTGATTATGTTTTACTGGAATGTTCTGGTTTGTAACTGCAATTGTGTATTAGGATTTCAGTACTGTCTAGCACAGATGTTTTATGCTGGTGTTTGCTAGTTTTATGAATACTTGCCCTTTTATTATTTTATTGGTTTTTATTATATTAATTGTTACTCTTGTGAGCAGACTTTGGGGGGGGGGGGCTCCTACACAGAAAGGCACCCTAGAAATATTTAAATAAATAAATAAATAAATAAATAAATGAAATTACCTTTTGACCCCTTTATTCCCTCAAAGTTGATTTTGTCAAGGTTACAATAGAGTTAAAAAAACTAGGTAATTGATTTCAGTGGTTTTAAACACACATTGTAGGTGAAAAGTATGTCTTGCATAGTATGACATTGTAAAGGTTTTCGCTTTGTCATAATTAAGCCATTATTTTTATCATAAGCATATGCACTCTCTGCTAGTACATGATAGGCAACTGTGTATTCAAAAGGCTGCTGTAAATTATTGCTTTATGCAGTCAGCAGCTATTTGTTGCTGATTAGATTAGGATCTCACATCTTTACTTATTTGCGGAATGTTAACCATCACAATAAGGTAGACTAGATTTTCCTAGATTCAGTTTTCATTGTTGAGAGTATATGCAACAATTTTAGAATACTTCACTGATTTCCTCTAAGTTTATTAAATCAGACTTTTCTCTGTTTCACATGATGTAACACTCAAATTAATAGCTTTTTCTGAAATAGGATGTTTCTGATATAAGCCTAATAAACTGTAATATAAATCTGCTGCTATTCCTTTATATCCACACACATCTTGGAGCTATAATGTTGCTAATGTGTATATGCTTTTTTTCAGATCAATAAAACAAATGTTGTATTTCTGTTTGTATTAAGAGTTTATTGCAAGTTTATTTCTTAGAGAAATTGAAATACTAGAACTTCTCAAATATCTCTAACAAGAAGAATTCTCTGATATATTGTTATTCTTATAAAATGGTGTCTGTGTTATTCGAAAAAACATTTTTACTACTAGACCTTCCTAAGTGAGTAGACCTTCCTAACGTACATAAACATATCCTGTTGCTTGGCGATTATGGGGAAATCAGAGGTTTATTGGTGCAGTCAACTTTTTTTTTATAGCATCCTGAGCATCTCAGCTTTAATTTAAATGTAAAGCAAGTTTCCATCATGAATGATTGTAAAGAAAAGACCGCAAGATATTTTATACCACATATCCCAAGCAACGTTCTCCTGAATGTAGGTACTAACATTAGTTTCGGCTTCAGTCCATAATGCAGTGGTGCACATGCAGCCTTTGGCTGCAAGTTGTGTGGCCTCCATCCACTTTTCCAGGTTTGGGTGGCACAAAAAAACACAGCTAACCAAAAGTGCAAGCTTCCAAACTCCTCCTCCTGGCCACGGGAAAGGTAGAGAGGGAAGTGGAAGAGCACACAAGCCTGGGAGGATGATAGGCTTATTCTAGCTTTGCTAAACCATAGTTTAGCATGTCGCCTCAATGCAGCCATTAACCCTGTTCAGATGACACACTAAGCCATGGTGGTTAAGCATTTTAAACTAAGCAATATGGCTTAGTATGTCATGTGAACCGTTCCTAACCACGGTGGCTACATAACCATGGTTTAAACATGCTGACTAATCATTTGTGTGGCAATATCAATTAAAAAATAGCATGCGACGAAGGGTGAAAAAATCTTCCCTCAGTACCATCATCCCAATCATATCTGTGGGCCCCAGGACTGCTATAAATTTTATCTATCTATCTATCTATCTATCTATCTATCTATCTATCTATATTTGAATAGCCTAATCACAAATTTCTTGAGTCAGATTGAACTGCACCTTTATACACATGATCATTATTCCAATACTATTTTCTAAGGAAATGAAACCAAAAGAACCATGATGCAATGAATTGTTCAGTAGTTTGGGTTGTCAGAAATGTCTCCCCCCTTGCCCACAGTTTTGAAAGAGTATTAATTCTATATGGTGCCAGGTTACCACTTAAGCAAAACCTGTGCTTTCTCTGCTGTGAGGTGGCGGTGGCTAATCCCAACGCAGAGGGGAGCACGGGGTTCCTGGCGGCCATCAGGGGTTGCCATCTGCCCAGGAACTGTTCGCTGTGACTGGAGTGAGGAAAGACGGCGGATGCGCAGTGCTCGACTTACTCTGGAGGAAAAAGTCAGGGTAAATCCCTGACTATTTTAAGTCGCAGCTTTGCGGGAAAGCCCTGCAGTGGCTGCGAGGTGGCTGCTGTGTCATATAATCAGTGCAATGCCACCTCGCAGCCGCTGTGGGGCTTTCAACCCATTGGTCACCCTGGTGGATGACTTATGCCTGGGAATTAACATGAGGAATGTGATGCTGTTCATTTTCCTGGACCTCTTGGTCACGTTTGATTAGGGATGGGCAGACTCACTCATGTCCAGCTCCATCAGGCTTCTTCCAAACCATCGCTTGCCCCCGCCCAAGAGGCCATGTGAGCTTCTTTGCGGCCTGGCCATCACCCAACGAAGCCACGGGTCCACCTGCCCTCATCCGGACCCGCCATTGTATACACAAATGGGACTCAGGAAATTGTGTATTTCTTGTGGAAATGGTGTCTGTAAAGGCCCCATTTATGCAACATTAAATATTGCATAAATGGGGCCTTTATTTAGAAATAAGCAATTTCCAGTGCTGCCATTATTGTGCACACTGGATGAGGAAGGGCAGCTGCCAGGCAGTTGCAAACTGTGGGGTGCTCAAAGAGCAGGCTGGCAAACGTGCTGTGATGCAGCAAGCTCAGCCCAGGGGGGCTAGTGCAGGAGAGTCTGCCAGACTCCTGGACCCAGTCGGTTGCTTGCGACATCCCTGATTTTGATACTGTTGATCATAGTATCCTTCTAGGTCATCTGGCTGTGTTGGGACTAGAACACACAGTATTATGGTGCCTCTGGTCCTTTCTATTAGCAGTGCTTGGAATCAGATCCCTGTGAGCAACCACGCTAATACTCAGAAAGAAACACTCTAGCGGTGATTCAGAAAAAAACTTTACTTTAGTAAAGAACAAATTTATAACTTGGGACAAGACTGCTTGCGTCAGCCATTTTCCTCAGCAGTTCACAAGACACTGAGAGCAAGAAAAAAGGAGGAAGTTGGGAGAGGAGACAGGAAAGGGCGGATCAATCATCCTACTAATCCCCTCCCACTTTGCTTGTGGACACTTTAACTCTGCAGACACAGGCTCAGCGTCATGTAGCCTGAGTTCTGCCAACACTTTCTTGCATGACAAATATGTTTCTAGCATGTTCCACCTAATGGGGGTTCCACAGAGTTCCATCTTGTCCTCAATGCTCTATAATATATACATGAAGCTACTGGGGTAAGTCATTTGTAGGCTGACCATATGAAAAGGAGGATAGGACTCATGTAACTTTAACAGTTGTAGAGAAAAGGGAATTTCAGCCAGTGTCATTCGTATGCAATTAGTTCCTTGTGAAATTCCTTCTTCGTCACAACTGTTAAAGTTGCAGGGGCCCTGCCTTCTTTTGCATATGGTCACTCTAGTATAGTGCCTGCAACTTTAACTGTTGTGATGAAGAGGGAATTTCACCAGGAACTAATTGCATACAAATTACACTGGCTGAATTTCCCTTTTCTCTACAACTGTTAAAGTTACACAAGCCCTGTCCTCCTTTTCATATGGTCAGCCTAGTCATTTGGAGATTTTGGCTGAAGCGTCATCAGTACGTGGAAGACACACAGCTCTACCAACTGATCCCAGGGAGGCTGTGGAACATCTGTGGAACTTCCTCCCTCGGAGATATATTTGGCCTCCCTAGAGAAATACATTTGTTTTATTTTAGGTGGGCCCCGCTGCCCTGAAAACATTTTTTTCAGAACGCTTATGGTTTTGGGGTAGTTTTGTTCTTGTTCTTGTTTAATTCTGAAATTTTTAAATTTATTATTGAGCAGATGTTTTGCTGTTATGCTCCTCTTTTAGCCGATTAGAATTGTGGATAGTATTTAATTGGTTTAAGGTTTTAATATTGGATGTTTCGTTGTACCATTGGTTTTATGGTGATCGTTTTTTTGATTATATGCTGCTTTGAGAGGATTTCAGTCCTGAACAGTGTCATAGAAATAGTCTAACTAAATAAAATAAAAAGGAAGTAACAGGTGGAATTATGCAAAATCAGAGAAATTTAAAAGACTGAAAATCAGGACAAGTTTGATCAGGATGAGGTATATCATGAGGCATATATGCAAACTTAAGTATGGATTATTGCAGGAAGATTAATTCCTTTTTTAGTTTAATGATACCAGTCTTAGAAGTGGTGTTCTAATTAGAACTAGTTGTGTAGAGAAGTGTGTATTCATTGCACAAGCTGATTGTGGTGTTTCTTAGAACAAATCATATGAAAGTTCAGTGGTCTGTTCTAGGAAAACCTACACTCAAAACCTGGTACTTATAATGTGTTGTTAAAATCAGCACAGCAGTTACTCATGTGGCTGGAGCGGTTGGAAGGCTTGGCTGCTAAGAATCGTTGCCCCTCTTTTCTGTTTATTGAGGAATTGTCTGGCAGCTAATAATGGCAGACTTTGAAGAGAAGAGGTGAGCAATAAATCAAAACTTGGGCCTGGGCTCAAACCAAGCTATCAAAATGAAATGTTTCCCTAATACACTTTTTAATGTCAGGATTCTCTGAAAAAAGAAATGCTATTATCTCATTTCCAAGTATCAGCAGTTTTATGCTCCAGTATAGATTAAATTCCTGGTATAGATTCTTCCTTGTCTACCCACCAGTATAGATTCAATTGTCAAGAAAGAACACACAGCTTGTTGTTGTGGATTTTATTTTTTTCCGTTGAGGATTTTATGTTTACAAAGTGAAACTGCACAAATCCCTCATACTTGTCTTTCCTCATATAATTGATCTGCAAGCAAGAGTACTTGCTAGCATTGAATTACCTTTCCTTACATTCTTCTGCAGCCTGAGTTTCAGGGTGTTAAGGAGGTGATCCCATGACTGGATCTCCCAAGTGTTTGTTTTTTTTAATGAAATTCAGCCATGGGGAGCTGCCCATTTAATCAGCATAGCAATGCTGGGAGAGGGAACCTGTTAGTTTAGGGAGATTTCTGCCCCATGTTCCATCTATTAGAAGCCCAAGGAAGCTAACATTATAAATGTAAAAAAACCACTAAAAGCCAACGAACATTTAAAAGGACGTTAAAAAACAACACCCCCACATCCATTCATGTAATTTTCTTGACAAAAATGTCTTTCTCTGGCTGTTGGTTTTTTTCTTTTCTTTTTTAAAGAGCAATGCCTAGAATTTTTTATCTGTAAAATGGTGCAAGAAAAAGAGGTTAACCACCCTCCTCCCTGTGCCATTGTTTTTTGTTAAAGAACGAAACATGAGGAGTTATTGTTACATGCGTCCTGCATCACATGTAGTTTGGCTTTCAGAGGCATTACCTTCGTTGTAGATAAGATTTGGGGCATTCAACATGAGGCTTTTATACTGCACCTTACTGAGGTTCTGCTTCTGGATTCTTCATGGGATTAAGATCAGCTTCTTTACATGTGTTTTTTTCTGGGGGATTTCTTTCTTAAGACCTGGAATTGTGTAATTACACAAAACTCTCATTCCGCCATTTCTAAATAATACTAGACTTTCCGTATTAGGGTATAACTTGATAATGGTTGCAAAGCACAGGAGAGGCCTTGGAGGATGACAACATTGTGTAAAGGACCTGCAAACTACCGTGAATGAGCAATCACGAGCACACAATAAAAGCCTCCTGTAGAAAGACTGAGACTCCCTCTAGACGGATTCCGTTTGACGCCTGTTCCTTCCGATCTTCTCGGAAGCGCTTTATCGTAAATGCTTGTATGCAGAAGGTAATTGAGCACTCAACAGGTGACCTTACCGGTTGTTTCTAATGCGCTTTACAAGTAGTTAATGCGGAGAATCGCTTGTTCACATAGTCAAAATGCGCTTTAACGGCCGGAGCAAAATAAAACTCGCTATTTAACGCGCATTTGATAATGCGCATAATCGGAGAGAAAACGCTCCTCTACGCCCGATTTGCGCTCCGTTCTTGTAGAGGTAAATTTTTTAATGCGCCTTGAAAGAGCTTTAAATGCCTCTTGTAGAGGCAGCCTGAGGCTCTCAATCGAGAGGGAAATACTCTTTATCTGGACATCCAAGGAAGAGAAAATCCCTCTCTAACAGAATGAGGAAACCAGAAGGCAATATTCAGCCTTGAAAACACATAGTATAGTTATCTTGGCTTGTTCCACTATACTTGCTAGAAATGACGAAGTTGGTAAGAATGGCCTCTAGTAAAGAGAGGAACAATCTGAAGGGGAGCAGAGGTTGAAGCAGATGGCAAATCCTGGAGATTTCCCTCTATGACAAAAAGAAGAAGACGCAAAAAGCAAAACCTTCCTTTGAAGCCCTGGAATGAAAGTTCCTTTCCCCCCTAGAAATGTAATGAAAAATTGTCCATTTTTCTTGCTGTTCTTGTAAAATAAGAGTGTGTGCTATTCAGATATCTCCTGTAGAATTTCAGTACAACAAACTGTTTTGAATTGGTTGTTTTCTTGAAGCGGGCAAAGTGCTGGCAAGAGTGATATAGAAGTTAAGTAGTTAGATGCTTGAAGAAAACCAATTATTCTGTACATTGTTCTGGATCTGAAGTAGTGAAATGTATGAGCCAGAGCATGCCCTCACCACATCAGGGAGATAATTCTACAACACTCCCTTATAGCCTTGTCATTGGGTACATTTTGGCTGAAGATCTGCAGTTTGATAATGTGTAATGGTCAGAGACAAGTCATGTAGGCATCTGAGAGCTCTGACAAATGTTTCTTAAACCTGCATCACATCATATATTTTTGAGATGAAACGCCCCTTTTAACTTTACTACCTCATTTTTATTTTTTACATAAGATGGTAATAACTTTGTGTTTAATAATATTGTCTCTGAGATCTTCCCCACCCCACTAGAGATGTGGGCTGGGGAAATTTGAAGCCACAGAAAATAAACAGTTTTTTTTCTGGGGGGGTTAAAGGGGGAATGGAAATTTTTGGAAAAATTGGGGGGGAAATGCAATATTAGCACTTTTTACGGATTGAAAGTCACTTTCTATTCTATTTCTATTTATTTCTATTTATTTCATTTCTAACCCGCCTCTCCATCCAGATCGAGGTGGGGAACCACAATAAATACAAATATAAAAACAACAAAATAGATAAACCATTAAAACAGGTAAAAACAAATACATTAATAAAAACATCTTCAAATTAAACTGGGTAGGCCTGCCGGAAGAGAGCAGTCTTCATGGCTTTCTTAAATTCCAGAAGACTGCTAATTTGTCGAATCTCCTCCGGCAGGCCATTCCACAGCCTGGGAGCGGCAGAAGAAAAGGTCCTCTTGATAACACTCGTCAGCCTAGTTCTGGCTGACTGGAGTAAATTCTTCCCAGAGGATCTGAGTGTGTGGGGCGGATTATACGGGAGAAGGCGATCCCACAGGTAACCTGGACCCAAACCATGTAGGGCTTTAAAGGTAATAACCAACACTTTATACATCGCCCGGAAACTAATGGGCAGCCAATGGAGTGATTTTAAGATTGGTGTTATGTGGTCAACCTTAGGTGTACCGGTGACCAACCTGGCTGCCATATTTTGAACTAATTGAAGTCTCCGGACTAGGCACAAAGGTAGCCCTATGTACAGTGCATTGCAGAAGTTGAGCCTCGAAGTTACCAGTGAGTGCACTACCATCTTTAGGTCTTCCAACTCTAGGAAGGGGCGCAGCTGGCGTATCAGCCGAAGCTGATAGTAGGCATTCCTGGCCGTCGCATCTATCTGGGCTGTCATTTGGAGCAACAGATCCAGGAGTACCCCCAAGCTGCGAACACAGTCTTTCGGGGGGGGGGGGTGTAACCCCATCCAGAACTGGTTGACACACCTCCAAACCCAGGTTGTGGTCTTTGACAGCAAGCACCTCCATCTTGTCTGGATTCAGCTTCAGTTTGTTTTTCCTCATCCAGCCCATTACCGCCTCCAAGCATTCATTCAGAGGAGACACACTATCCTTAGCTGATGATGTTGTCGAAGGCATAGAGAAATATATTTGGGTGTCATCAGCATACTGATAGCACCCCGCCCCATGCCTCCGGATGATCTCTCCCAGCGGTTTCATATAAATGTTAAACAGCATTGGGGAAAGGATTGCACCCTGTGGAACACCACATAGCAGCTCCTTCTTTGCAGAGCAGCTACCCCAAGCATCACCATCTGGAACCTGCCCAAGAGGTAGGACGGGAACCACTGAAGCACAGTGCCCCCGATATTCAATCCCCTCAGGCGTTCCAGAAGGATACCATGGTCGATGGTATCGAAAACCGCTGAGAGGTCCAGGAGTACCAACAGGAACACACTCCCCCTGTCAATACTCAGGCATAGATCATCCACTAAGGCGACCATAGCAGTCTCAACTCTGTATCCTGCCCTGAAGCCGGTTTGAAATGGGTCTAGAAAATCAGTGTCATCCAAAACTGCTTGGAGTTGGGAGGCAACTGCCCTCTCGATCACCTTGCCCAAAAATGGAAGATTTGATACTGGCCTGTAGTTATTAAGGTCCAGAGGGTCCAGGGAGGGCTTTTTTAGAAGCGGCCGTACTATTGCTTCTTTTAAACATGTTGGAAAACTCCCCTCCCTGAGAGATGCATTAATAATATGTTGTAGATGTGATCGAACTGCATCTCCTCCCTGGACGACAAGCCAAGAAGGACAGGGATCGAGAGGGCAAGTCGTCCTCCTCACTTGTCCAAGCAGCTTGTCCACGTCCTTAGTATTCACCAACTGAAACTGATCCAGTGTAATTCCACTCGCGGAGTTACCGGACACGCCATTGTCAGCTTCTGCTATAATGATGGCGTCTAAGTCGGCTCTTATCCGAGAGATTTTATCTGTGAAATGGTCATTAAAGGCATCACAGCGAACTGCCGAAGGCTGTAAAATTGGGTTCAGCGGGGAAGGTGCCTGAGTTAGACCTCCTCACCACCCTGAACAGTTCTGCTGGACGTGAATTCGCAGACACAATGCGTGCAGAAAAGACAGCTTTCTTCGCTGCACGTATTGCCACTCCATTGAAACGAAGATGTTCTCTATGTCGTGTCTTGTCGGATACAAGTCGAGTTTTCCGCCATCGTTGCTCCAGTCGTCGTCCTTCCTGCTTCAACTCCCTGAGATCTTCAGTATACCAAGGTGCCCAATTAGGAGCGGGTCGGAGAGGACATTTGGGGGTGATCGTGTCGATAGCCCTAGTTAGATCTTGATTCCAACTGTTAACCAGGGCTTCTACAGGATCGTCGACGATACCAGCCATAGTACCCTCTAAGGCTTTCTGGAATCCAAGAGGATCCATAAGCCTTTGAGGGCGGACCATCTTAATCGGTCTGCCACCCCTGCAGGGGCGGGTGGTAGCCGTGATACTAACCATGACCAGAAAATGGTCTGTCCATGACAACACGGAGGTATTTAGCACCTCTACCCACAGATCTGTCTGTTCGGAACCGAAAACAGGATCGAGAGTGTGACCTGCTGAATGTGTAGGTCCAGAGACCAATTGGGATAGGCCCATGTTTGTTACTTTAGGAACATAAAATGTAGTTATGTACAAGTTTGTTTGGCATAAAATTATCACATTAGGTATATTAAAAGTATAGTGCATTCAAGCAATTATTACAAATTGAATTTACTTTTTTTTAAAAAAAATTTAAAAAAAAAAAAACCAAAAAAACAAATGGAGCTACTGTAAGGAACACCTGAACTGTAAGGGACCTCTCTGGTTTTGCCAGTTTATGAGGAGCAGGCAAAAAACAATTAAAAAAGAAACCATTAACATTAGTAACAAGAAAATTTATTTATGTCTCTGCTAGTCCTCCACAGTGTCAAGCAGACATAAAGCACCCATTCCCATAAAAACTGAGAAAAAAGGGGGACCATGATTCAATGCATATGCATAAAATTTAATCAGACTCATTTTCTGAGCTATAGCTATCACTGTCAGTTTCAGTCTCTGCTTCTGTGGCAGTGCCCCCTAGCAGAAATGCATCTTGCTCTTGTATTTGAGAGATGTATTCTCATTTTGCAACCTAGGATTTGCTAGTCCTCGGTGCACAGAAATTGTAATAATCTGATACTGTACATAGTTTTTAGAAATCTTTTGGAGAAGTAAATATATAAACACCTTGTCTTAAACATTTTATGCATCATGCTAAAATAAAACATTCCATAATCTGTTTTTTCTTCTTCGAAAAAAATGGGAAAAAACATTTCTTCCCCGAATTTCCCCGTTTTTTTCCCCAGGCCTTCACATCTCTACACCCCACCAAATTCATCTTCAGGTGACCTCACAAACTTTAAAAGTTACTACATTATTTTTTCCAAGCAGATGCTGACAAGAAAATAAAACAGCTGAGTCACTTTGTGAGGTTCCACTGCCACAAAAAATTTGTGTGAATTGAGGTTCAGATTAATGTGTGACCATTCACACATTACAAAGTGAACATCTGTGGCTAATTTAATAATGTGGGGGGGGGGGAGGGAGGAAGTAACATTAGGAATAACCTTTTAAAAAGCCAGGAATTAAAATGAGGCTGCTAACATCAACAACTTTTGACCCATTAAGGGCGCAATCCTATGGGATGTGCCTGGGCTCAGAGGTTTAGGAGCATCAATGCCTTGCATTTTAGTCTAGCAGAGACTTTGGGAAGTGGGTAGGAAGGAGACTTCAGTCGGCTGGGAATACCTCATAGCCCCATGTCCTCAGTCTCCTCCCTCCTCCACCCTTGGGAATGCCTCCTTTTCCCCATCTCCGCTCTCCGCATTTTGGTGCTCATGAGCACCATGTTGGAGACCCCAGGGCTAACCACTTCTTTCCCCTTCATTGGCCATGAAAACCATGACAACTGTCTTCTACATAACTGCCCTACCCAGCTTGGCTACTCTATGGAAGCTCTGTGGGCCTCCTCTTGTCTCTAGTTTTGCTAATCTTGTTTCTTTTGTTTTCAGATTATGTTACCTCCCTCCATGTTGTCACATTCTTTACCAGATGCTAGTTTTCAGCTCCTACCTATGATGTGCCTTTTGGTTTTTATATTTGCCATTTATTTCCCGGTTCATGCACCAACAAGGTAGTGTTGCTGCAACCAGGAACCTGGCCCCATCTATCTGATTCCAGCCTCCTTCCTTACGGTGATTTAGCTATTTATTTACTACATTTCAATGCCGCCCTTTAGCCAGTGGAGTCAGACTGGTATACAATTCAGAATGCTAAAACAAAAATAAAAAAAATAAAAGATGCAAAAGGAAAACAATAAAACAGCAGAATTCTCCCAGGCTGTTCTCTTCAGGAGCTGATGCCATTGGCTCCCTGGCCTGGATTCCTCCTCTTCTATAGTGACATCAAAGTCCATGCTTTTGCTTGTTTGTTTTACTTGACCTTTGATACATTATTATATGCTCCTACTGTCCCTGCTTTCTGGGACTTGGATCTGGAAAAACTCTCTTTTATTCTTAATTTCCCCCTTTAAAATAACCCAGGGCCAGGGTTTTTGTTTTGTTTTGTTTTAATTTTGAAGAATTCCAAGCAGCTTTTGATGATGGTGAGGATGATGAATAACAAACTGTTACAATCAGTTTACTAATACACATGCTTCAGAAGCCAGTGCAAGACTTTACAGAGAAAACAAATATGATGCGCAGCTGGTAGAGAAAATGTACAATAATGTGTGGGCAGGGAGTACTACTGTAAGAATAGAGGTGTTACTCTTATTATATTATTATTATTATTATTATTATTATTAATATTATTATTATTTCAGCTGTCTGTGTCATTAGGTTATATGGTAGTGGCTTACTCTCCATTTTTGTCATGGTTGTTCGGTTGTATTGGATTTTAATGTGTTGCATTTGATGGTATTGTATGGATTTGTGTTTTTAAATTGTTTTAACGATTGATTGTGCGCCACCGGGTGAAAAATAAATAAATAAATAAATGAGTGTCCCCATTTTCATCTGTGAAATGTTGGAGAGAATGCTCCATGATTCTGCTTCAGGTATTACGTGAGGCTTTTAATCAGGTTTTTGATTGCACACACACACACAAACACACACACACTTCCAGACAAGGCTTTGATTGTTCAATTGCACTGCCTGATTGGAGAGCCAGTGTGGTGTAATGGTCCCAGTCGGTCATGAAGCTCACTTGGGTGACTCTCATCCTAATCCATCTCACAGGGTTGTTGTGAAGATAATATGGAGAGGAGGAGGACCATGTGAGCTACCTTAGGTTCCTTGCGTAGAGGGAAAACGGTGGGCTATAAATGTTATTATTATTATTATTATTATTCATGGAATTTTACACAGAGTCCACACTTCTTTCATTTGCAGCCCTCAAGTATTTTCCCACCGCTTCTCCCATCTTATTTCTTACCACAATGTGTTTTTTTAAAACAACTGCACAATGCCTTGAAGCAAGTCTCCGGGCAGTGAGATGGATAATGCCTTTATATGACCTGGTCTTCTGAGCCTCTGAAGCCAGAACTATTTTTTTTTAAAAATAAAAAATAAGCTAGTTTATGATTGTTTGTGTGGACTGCAGGGCTTGGCCGCAATTTCTGATGGCAGTTTCCTGGTGGTTACAAACTGGTATTGATTGTTGCATGCACAAAATTTAATTTGCTGTTCCCCCAGTAACACGCTGTGATTTATTTGGGGACAAATCTGGATTGAAACAAGGCCAACTTTCTCTTTTGTGAGATGGGCAGGCAGTTATAAGGAGATGCTATAGTCACCAACTTGAGTAAGCCAGGAATTCATGAAGTGATTCATAAATCATTATAAAGACCACTAAAGTCTACTAAAAAGGAGACCCGTCTGGCTATACAAAATTCTGTATTATCATTTTGAAGCTTTTCTTAGATGTCAAATCCAATGTGAAATCTTTAAAACTACACTTTTATGTAAAGGTTTCTAAAGGATTTTTTCTCTGTTGTTGCCTGACAGTTAAAGCCATTTTTCATTGATTAGATTTCACAGGTGAATTTTGCAAAAACAAACAAGCAAACACAGGATGATATCTCTGAATTCTTTACACAAGAAAGATGCCCATCTGTGCACTGTTCTGATCCTTGGAAGCTAACCAATATTCTTTGCCGGTACATGCAAAAATAAAAATAAAAAATGTAACAAGCAATCCAAAAGCTTTCCATTATTCTGAAAGATTTACAAATTTGCATTGTAGAACTTAAAACTCCTATCCCGGGAAGTTTGGGAAATGGAGGCTGCAATTACAAAATGCTTGTGATTTGCTGGCATACTAGGCTACAAGTCACCATTAAAATCCAATATACTTTTCTATATTCCTATTGTGTCTGTGGGATGGGGGGGGGGGGAGGCAGGGATCTTGTTTTACCTTCTTACAGGCTCCCATGACTTTATGCCATGCCTTAAGGGAGGAGCCAATTTCTCATATGCAACCTGGCAAGCAGGAGAAGGTATGAACATCAGGGCCAGCCCTAGGCTAAGTAGTGCCTAGGAGTGCCTTTGTTCCCCCCCCCCCCCCACATAGTTTTGCAGAGCCACCCAGAGGATCCATGGGGCCTAATGCAGGCGTGATGTCAATCAGGAATGACATTGCTCAAAACCTTGATCTATCAGCCACTGGGCTACAGTTTGCGCAAGCCAAAGTTTGAAAAGCCACATTCTGAGCAGTGACAGTATGCACTATGCAACACAGCAAAACTACCGCAGTTTTAATTGATAATATTTTTTATTCAGTAACAGTTCCTATCATTTCATAAGCATTCTTTGTTTTAAAATATCCATTATTTTTATCTTTAAAAATAATAATGAACAGTTCTAAATATAAAATGATATCCAGCTGATCAGTTACAGCTTATGGCTTTACTTTATTATTATTTATATAGCGCTTACAGTGTTTTCAGTATCTGAAGTGCTAAGTGCTCGGTAACATTGCCTCAAAGTAAAGCTGAACTCCAGTGATTTTTACTAAACCCAAATGACATCAAAGTGGAAATTGAAAAGGAAACATACTTTCAAGCTCATTGAAGGAAGGTTTTTGTGTAGTTAGTACCCAAACAAACTGTCAAACCTTGAAAGAAAGGTTACAGACACTTGAAATTGACAGCCTAGTTTACTGCAGGCAGCACATTAAAAAACACAGCCACTGAGCTCAGCTTGGCATCCCTCTCAGCTCAGCTTAGCAACCCCCTTAGGATGACCAACTGTCAGGAGTTCCCCGGATTTGTCCTACTTTTTGTTCTATCCTAGATGTCGGGGGTTTTCTGTGATTTTCTGTAATGTCCTGGAATGACACACTTTCCCCTTTAAGGCCACCACTAGCATGGTGGGGGGATGACATGGGGTGGATCTACACTACTGCTTTATAACAGTTTATAACGGGTTTAAACTGTTAAAATGGTTTATAACTGTTATAAACAGTTATAAACCATTTTAAAGTGTTATATCCTGCTTGGTGTAGATCTGGCCATGCTTTCTGGAGGGGCATCATTCCCCCCCCCACTGCTCCAAACGGCCTTAAAGGGGACAGCATGTCATTCCCAAACATTATAGAAAAGGCCCCGATTGGAGCATTGGAGGCCCCAGAAAGCCACTTTCCCACCCCACCACTGGGTGTCCACTTTTTTTGGTTTCCCAAATATGGTCACCCTACCTGAACTCAGCTAAGTGCCCCCCTCAGCTCACCACTCTGGGCGACTGCCAAGTTCACCTACCCCTAAGGCCGACCCTAAGAAAAAAAAAAACTTTCATCAGCTCTGATGAAAGGAGGTGGAATGTCCTCCTATATGTCTCTTTCTTCTCCAGGCTACTCTAAAGGAAAGTATAAGATTTAGGAATGAGAAAACCAACAAGATAGAAGACATTTCATTCCTCATGGTGGGCTTTAGGGGTAAAGTGGGGGAGTAAAAATGACCTGTAACAATGTGAAAGAATTACTAGATTCAAGCTGAATGTGTTGCGCTTCCTGGGAGGAACCAGGAAAAGTAGTTAAGGACAACACCTACTACTTCTGACCTGAGGAGAAAGAGGCTGCAGCCTGAGAGAGCACTGTAGAAAAGCATTTATTTAAATAAAACTTAGATGTTTGTTTAGAAAGCAGAGCCTGTTTGATTCTATAAGATGCAATCCACCAATTTTGAAATACACTTGAGGTCTCATTCCCTCCATCCATCTCTGTAAAAACAATATTGACTTCCTGGATTCCATATCCCTATTGTAATCCATGTTGAACTCTACCCCCTGTCTCATGGAAAAAATTCCCATGGAACACAGCATCCACCAGATGAATGTCTATTCTAATGCCTAGCTGGGCCTCACCATTGTAGAATCTGATTCCTTTCTGTGGAATTGAATAGGGTATTTGTGCATTAAAAGCATTATAATTTTCTTTCCACTGTGGTGCTATATACTAAACAATTGAACCAACAATTAAATAGCTGTTTTGTACTCTGTGGCATTAGGGGGAAACGTATCGAAAACTAAATAGTTAATCAAATCTTGCCTTTGGAGCAGTTTACCTGACCATTTTTAATGAATTCCTTTTAAATTTCTCAGATTTTCAGCTTCTGCTCCTTTTTCTCCTCACCATATAAATCCGAGGATAATCCCTCCCCCGCCTCCTTTGATGCAGAAAAGGACATCACATCCTTCCAATATCCAGCAACTTGGAGGAACCCATTTGAAATCGTATGAGTCATTAACAGCCCCCTCTTTTCAGCCGAACAGCATCCAAATCCAAGGTAAGACAGAATTTTTTTCCCCGTGTTCTTCTCTATCCATGGTTAGGAGACAAACTGGAATGTTCAAAACTGCCAGAGAGTACAATCCTATGGCCCCTAGACAGTGTCTGGGGGACCGTAGGATTGTTCAGTTCACTGGCTCTGAGGTCAGAGACAGGGTTCCAACCTCAGAGCTAGTAAACTGAACTCCCCACCTCCTCCACCTTGTAGTTGGGACAGAGAGAACTGCACTGGCTACCTCTCTGTACTCAGAAACCTGAGCACAGAGATAGGGAAAAGTGGGCAGTTCCAGGGACAGGGACGGGAGGAGATGAGACCAGGGAAGCTGTCTTACGTAGATTCCTATGCTTGCCTGAGCCTCCTTCCCCCCCCCCCCCATTCCAAAGCACTGTTGCTAGATGGGTGAAATTCCCCTCTAGCAAAAATGCAGGGCAGCCGGAGCACAAAAGCGAGGATCATGTGCTGCAGCCACCCTGCATTATGACACTTGGCAGCCTCTGACTTCAGAGCCTGCCAACTATCAACATAGGATTACGGCCTAAGGCAGTTGCATCCAGATCCTTCTTCATAAAGTTGTGAAGTGCAGGCCAGGATCTTTAAAGGAGCAGTTATGAAACTTTGAATGTCCCAAATTCATTGTTTAATTTTTAAACATGAATTTTAAGCATGATATTTGGCATAGGCTGTGCATATTCCACAGTTCTGCATGTACACACACACACACACACACACACACTGGCAAAGTATATAACATCAAGAGAAAGTTCCTTTTCATTATTTTGAAAGCATATTTCTAGCCCTTATGGATGTGGGCATAGGATTGAAGACATCTGGACAACATTTAGTAAAATATTTAAAGCAAAGAACAATACAGTGGGGATTTTGGACATCAGGAGGCAAAGCATTAGAACTTTATTCCCACCCTCAAAGAAACAATAAATTTTTCAAAACGAATATATATATATATATATATATATATATATGCACATTTGCCTAATTGACATTAAGGATACAGAACACAAAATTTGGTTACTATGGTGCAGAGATTCAATTTATTATTATTATTATTATTATTATTATTATTATTATTCACAGTATGTTCAGTCTCCACAGCAATTCATGCACCAACTCAGTGGCATTTAGGTGCTATCATTTAGGTGCTACCAATGCATGAGAGAGGGAACATTATACCTTTACTAGAGGGTAAATGAGTTGGAGGCAGGAGGCTGTTAATTCAGTGCTATTCTTGAATGCAGCTGTCAAGCAGGGAAACATCCAGACTTATAGCATCATTGCTATTCTAATGTAACCTATATGCAGAATTGCAGTTGACTGCTAAAGTTCATTTTCTGTGTGTAAAACCTGCTATCTTCCATCCACACTAGTGGATGCGACTTAAATGTGTGGGTGGGGAAGGGACAATTCAGTTGAGTGCTCCATTTTTTAATGAGGACCCCCCCCCCCCCCGGCCATAATTTATTTAATCAATTTTTAAAATTTGCACCAATGCACTTTTTTATTTAGGTGCTATTGTATGAATATTTCAATAATCCTCTTAAAAAGTAGGCTAAATGTTAGTTTAGCTTGAAGTGAGCCAAAAATGCCACTGCAGTTTTGCAATCCCAGGATGGTGGTGGGGCATTTTTGCCTGTTTGTTTCGAAGGGGCAGGAAAAATGTGTTACATTTTAAAGGATGGGGATGGGGTTTACCTTAAAAGGGAAGAGGCTCAACCTTGACTCCCCTTTCTTCTTACTTCGTTTTGCCACTAACACAAGCATCAGAAGCATTCCTTTCTGCAGCTCTGATGCCTGCTGTTTTTTCCCACCAGGCCTTCTTTGGAAGGATGCTGTTTCATGGTGTACCTTTCAAGGGTCATTGTTGCGGGATGGCGAAGGGCAGTTCCCCCTGGGGGCCTTGTGTGTAGAATGCTTTTTAAAAAAGTTTAAATCCTGCTGATCAACTGTTTGATAGGGAAAGAGATACTGGAGTGTGTGTGGATCCAATCCTGTACTCCCCCTCCTCAATAGCTGGTCCACAGCATTTTAACTTTTTTTAAAAAAAGTCTCCATGTGTGTTGACTTGGACTGAGGAGGGACCACAACTTGCTCTCACAGTTTCGCATCCATATAGGAATTTGCACCTGAAAGCCTGCTTTCCTGCTTATATAATCCCTCTGGATTAGTGGTGTTTGGTAGCAAGATGAAATAATAGCATTTTAAAAATCTGTTTGTGTGATGCACAACTTGTTATGAGGATCTTTGAAAGCCAAGGCCTAATCCACACCAAGCAGGATCTTGCACTATGAAAGCGGTATATAAAAGGCAGGAGCCACACTACTGCTTTATAGCAGTATTGAAGTGCACTGATAACTGTTGGGGCCCATTGACACATACCATATGCCACTATATCCTGCTTGGTGTGGCTCCTGCCTTTTATATACCACTTTCATACCACTTTCATAGTGCTATATCCTGCTTGATGTGGATTAGGCCTTTCTGTTTCCCTTTATTGTGGGTCTGTGGTCTTAAATAACTATTGCAGACAAGTTCTAAAGCTTTTTGTCCTTCACTTTCTGCTATGGCAGTCAATAATAATTTTCAAGCATAATTTGTTGTAATATTCTTTTGAACATGAGACACTGGACAACCGCATATTCCTCTCACCCCTTTTAGCAGGAGTTACAAATCCTCATTCTACAAACTTTTGCACTGCCCTGACATCTTTCCTCTTTAAATCACTCTTTTGGCACTTCAAAAAAGAGAAAGCAGTGATGCAAAGTATTTTGTTAAGTTTCTTAATAGACTGCAAAACAACAACAACAACAACCCACCACCAACCCCCCCCCCCCAAAAAACAACAACACCCCACCCAGTTGTCCCAGGTCATCCTATTACAATTCCCCAGAAGTGTCCCATGGAGCTACTTCATCAGCCTAGTCTATTTGGTATATATATCAGGTAGCAAGGAAAGCTTTGTTAGCCTTTGTCTCTTGCAATTCTTATGCTGCCGTCACATGATTTAAACGGCTGTAGCTATTGCTACTGAACTTTCAGCTCAATCTGCTACCGAACAATAGTGACATTTTTCTGTCTCAATATGTAGTCTTAAACTTGTCAGTTCAGTTTAAATTGGCTGTACCCACAAGAAAAAGAGTTTCGTTGCCAAGAAGACACTTGAATAAAACAGGTTGTAAATGGCTTCTTAAGTTCCTAAAAACAGTAGATTTTAAAAGCTCAGTGAAATCAGTGGGTGTTTGAACTTAAAAGAAAAGATGTTGCAGTCAAATACAGCTAATAACCTTTCATATCAGCTACAGCATTCTCCATGTTATGATGTACTTATTCAGTGCTTGACAGCCACTTACACCAGGAAGGAAAGAATAACTAATGGCCAATCGTAAGTAATTGCTCTGCTTTAAAAAACAGAAAAGAAAAAGTGAGTAGGTACTACACTGCACTGTTGTTACTACCCACTGCTGGACACCGCAGCAGCAGCAGCAGCAGCAGCAGCAGACACTACTGCTAGATGCAATGTATTAGCAGTGTGCAAAAACCTTTACATTGCACACAACCAGACACTGAGAGCAATGTGGGTTTCAGGTTTTGGGGACCTGCAGGCAAGATACCTTCAGCTAGCCCCTTCCTCTCTGGTGGCCCCACTCTGGTGATGGCATCTTTGCTTCCCCTTTGCCACCCCTTGTTCTCTTGCCCAGAGCCCCAGTGGATGAGTGAGTGAGCACCAAGAATGAAGATAAGCAGCTGCTGCTGCTGTCTACTCTGGAAATGGGCAATCAGAGAGCTCCAAGCTGTGGTGGGCTCTTTCCAGACACTGGAGCCCAACTCCCCGTTTTGGCTGCGTTTTTTTTTTTTTTTAACTTACCTGGCGGTGGAGTGTAAGAGTGCTCTTCTCCTCTCCTTTTAAAAATAAATGGCTGGCGCAATGGCTACTTCCGGGATTGCCTGCTCTCCGCCCTCTACACCCCTATGGTGTAGAAAGGGCCTCAGTCAGTGTGATTTTAATGCTTCTTTGGAATCTACATTGGAGCAGCTCAGAAGATGCTGAAACTCTAGTAATGGGGTAATTTCACTGTTCCAGAAGGCAAAAGAAGAGAACAATATTTGCAAAAGAGTCAAGGAATCTCATCTGTTCCGTTTGCTTTCTATTCAGCAGTTCCAAAGGCCCAATATTTTCCAGCTGGCATAATCTCCATCTCTCACCCTTGGCTCTCTTCACCCGGTATGACATGGTTTTATTGATATAAGGATTCTCCCACTCCTCTTTCGCTATGTGCAGTATTTGCTCATGCAATCCTTTTCAAAGTTGTGTCAGAAAGAACAGGTGATGTGCAGAATCGTTCTTCTAATTTTTATTCAAACGCTTAAAACCAAAATAGCTATACATAAATTCTGTGGAGAAGTTAATAGAGCAATAGATACACAATAGCTTGTTTAGCCCAAGTTTTAAGGAACATAAATGCCAGGGGAGGGGGTGGGACCATGTGGGAAATTCAGGAGGGTCAGAGTTAATCTCTGGGCCTGTGGTTCTTCACCTCTGCCTTGGAACAAAGGAATAGATTCCTTCCCCCTCTATCTGATGACTATTCAGCCCTTGGCAATAGGACACAGAGCAGCCCCTCCCTGAAAGCACCTGCCTCACTCAGACCACATCTGGGAGCAATAACACTGTCCAGGTCAGAAGGCCAGAAGTGCTGAAAGTGAGCTTGAATGGCAGTGAGAATCCTCATAGGAACAGGTTTGATTGGATTGTGCTCCTGCCTCCCCAAAGTCAGTGGTGGTTCTGGCCATTGTGTCCTTGATGGGAGGACAAAGATCAATCCTTCGTTGGAAGCACCCCCACCCCCCCAGACCAGTCCAGGATTGGAGAAGAGAATAATGTCCAGGTCAGGAGGTCAAGGCTGCTCATGACACACAGTTCTTCTCACAGACAGCATCTGTAGAGATTAAACTGTAACTTTTGTACAGGTTGAATTCTACATTATATACAGGGTAGAGTTAGTGTGGAACATGGATAACTCGAACACTGATGGTGTATGTTCAAACATAGGCATGCAGGATATACATAAATGGCCAGCAAAAATAGAGAGCTTTTGTATATTGCTCAGCCAATATTCACAATTTCCAAGAAATGATGAAAAATACAAATTCATCCAAGGGATTTCATACATCTCCACTGGTATCAGTGGAGATTACATGAACTGATCATGCTTATGAAATATAGTCTTTCTGCTGCCAGATGGTACACATTCTTCAGCATCACTTGGAGCTGCTGGCTAGGTAATCTATAACAACAACAACAACAACAACAATAATAATAATAATAATAATAATTTTATTTATTTATTACCCGCCACTCCCTCCAGATTGAGGCGGGGAACAACATCAAATATAAAATACACAAAACTGATTAAAAGCACATCAAACCAATACATCATTAAAATACCAATAAAATACCAATAAAACACTTAAAATTCACCTGGGTATTTACTATTTACGAAGGCTATTTGTGCACGTTTATCATGTTTTTATGTGAATGTGCACAATCACCAGTGTTTATGCACATCCTCCAATCAAATTACATTAACTTCTCTCTCTTTCTCCTCCCTCCCTCCTGTGTGTGTCATCTGTGTGTATGAGAGAAAAAAAGAGAATACATTTATACTTGTTTTGTATCTGAAAATCATTGCTCTTTCGCTACAACACTTGAAAACACTTGAAAAGAAAAACACATTTTTTTTCACATATGCGTTTGAATAAATGCTTCTGTTGATACTCTGTAGTACTTGTGACACCCTGTGTTTTGCAATTCTTATGTTTGCAGCTGGGATTTGCCTTGTAAAGTGGGTGAGTAATTAATGGTATCAAATAAATCTAAACAGGGATGGGTGGTGATTATTTAAAGGTGGGGGGATTGGGAACATCTGGCTTACCAGTAATGATGCTGGTTCATGAAATAGGGGAAGTACAATAAAGCAAAACATTAGCTGTCATGGATTGGGTGCGTCAAACCTTCTGGGAGTGAGTGCCACAGTCACAGTATTCGCTATAATTGTTTGGAATGTTACCATTGTCTTAGCAAGAAACACTGCAAGAAATTTTGCAAAGACTTTATAACTCAAGACTGGAGGGTTACTGCCTACAAATAAAATGCAGAGGTTATGTAGTCCCCAGGCAATTGCCATGAAACAACAGAGTGATGGGCCTCAACACAGGGTCTAACCTGAACTGAATGATTTTGGGCTCCATCACACCTACTTTTTTTTCCTGGTATGCATCCGCGCTTTTGACCTCCGTTTCTTTAGCATGGCAAGTGCTGATCCCTTTCCCGGTTGTAGCTATAATGGGGGACACTCTCCCTTTATTGTGCCCGCCCCACCCCACGCCTGCTCCTTCCCCCTCCACATCATTGGTTCTTGTCGGGTGATGGATGTGGGCTCACTCTGGATTTGTTGTCTAGCATTTTACTGATTCAAAGTTTAATCAGCTAGGCTCCGTTTCTGCAATCAAGGAGGGTGGGGTTGGAGCAGCAAAAGCCCATTCAACCAGCTCAGTTTGTTCGACATGGTGTGCTGGAGGAGAACTGCCCCACCCTCCCCTTTTGTCAACAAGCACATGTTCAAAGCACACGGCCCAACAAAAGAAAAAATGTGAGAACAGCAATACATGGGGGTGGAAGGGTGCTTTAATCCCGCATGGAGGAAATAAACCAGACTTTCCCCGCTCCAAAATAAGACGGGAAAGGGAGGGGAAGAGGCAAGATGAGTGTATGACCGTGACAATGTCATGTGAGTACCGCATTACAAAACCACAAACCAGCCATGACGAGAATGCGATAAAACACTGGTGTGATGGAGCCCTTTATCTTGCCATACTTTGCTTCATTCTGCCTCTTCCCTGCTGCCATTCACTTCACTTTCTCATTTTCTAACGTTGGACTTTGGATCCATTTTTCATCAGTATTTCCCGACTATAAAGCCTTTGTGTGTGATGATATGCATGGAATTTGATTTCATTTTTATGTAGATAACTTTTTAAAAAATGCAGTTTTTTGGTGTTGTTGTCCCTTTGGATTTGCTGTATTTACAGTTTAATAAGAATGTGGATGGAAATTAAGCTAAACCAATTCATTGCCAGTCCCAGAACTTCGTTTGAAAAGCACTTGTAGGGTTGATTGGCTTTCATGTTCATTGTCTTTCAGACAGCCAATGGGCATTCTTTTCCTATAGATATTCTTGGGCACAACAGCACACTGACTGGCTTTTGTTGCTTTCTGTTGCCATCCGTTATAGAAGGTAGCTGCCAAACATTAGTTGCACATATGTAGCCATTTAGATGCCCAAAATGTTTCTAGGATATCATAGAGGAGAGCCTCTACAGCATGAGTGAGCAACATGCAACCCATGGGCTACATGCCCCCCTGGGCTTTTTTTGCTGTCCCCATTGCCCCCTCCTCCCGGTGAATTTGCCAGTGTGTGGGGGGGAGTGGCAATTTTGCTTGAAAACAATACCTGCAAGGAACATGCGTTTTGTCTGGAAGCAGAATCATGCTCCCAGAAGCCTCCCAGGAGTGCAATTGTGTTTCCAAACAAGACTCACCCACTTGGCACACTGTTTTCAGGCAAAATCGCTGCTTCTTTTGCTGCTGCCATAGCAATTTCAGCAGCAATTTGGGTGACAAACATCACAGTTTGGGGAGAGGGATACAGCTCTTGCTGGATTCTGGGGAGAGCAATCCAGCCCCCTGACCCCTGGAAGTTCCCCACCTTTGCTTTACAGTATTATGTCGCACAACAGCTTAATGCTGCTATGTCAACTTCTGATGATGCTAACATCTGAATCCTTACTTAGCAGCATCACACCATAGTGGTGTGCCTGTGGCGGTGACCAGGTCCTTTGCCACCTGCAGCCGGTCTGCTTTGCGCTAGTTGCGAAGACAGGCACACCTCTAGGCGTTCGTCAGTGGGTGGGCTTGTGGAACAGGGCCCACTTCATCCGTGGCAGCAGGCAGTGGGGGCAGCTCCTCTTCCAGGGGCTCTAGCTCCTGCATTGCTTCCTCCGGTTGCTGGGGAGTCGCCCAGCTCTTCCACATATACCACGTCCACAGCTTGGAGGTCTGCCTCCTTAACTGTTTCCCCCTCCATGGCGGCGAGGTCCACAAAGGTCCCCTCGCTGGGCTGCATAAAGATGTCCTGCAGCTCTTCCTGGGAAGGTGACAGCTCAGGGAGCAGGACCTGGCCCACTTCGGATCTCACGAACCACTCCATTTCGTCTCGCATCTCCACTGTTACAGGCTCACTCTCTGTAACGGTCTTGAAGACACCCAGTTGATTCCCCCGATGATGGCTGGTCCGCCCTCCAGGTCAACTCTGCCTTTGAGTTGGGTGGCCGGCATCCTAATGTACTGGGCAGGGCAGACACGGATGCCCTCTGGGCATACTTCCAGCTCCTCCCGTATATCTGTAGGGAAAGCTATCCACACTTCCTCCCGGAGAGCCACTCCAAGAGTGTCAGCCTTCACTCCGGATGGTGGCTGCTTCTTTTGTGGAAGCTGTGGGCATGAGGGCCCTGGGAGATCATCTATCTGCTGAGTCTCTGGCACTAGAGGCTCCAGCCGTACCGCTTCTGCCTGCAACTCCGCGCAGAAGAGCCTGAGGAAAGATGTTGGGCTGTTGGTGCTGGATGAGACAGTGGCAGGGGAGGTGCTGCTTGAGTGTGCACTCCTGAAGATGCCTGATGGAAACTTTGCCAGCAGAGAGGGACTGGTAGATCCCCTGGCCCTACTCGTTGCCCTGGGCAAGGGTGGGCAGGGGTCAGCTGGCCCCTTTTCCATGGGCATACTGGTGAGGGGACAGCAGGTGAGGGGCTTCTTCCCTCACTGTGGGTCAAAGCAGGTGGCTGACACCTTGGGCCTTGCTGGAGCTATGTCTGGGGCAATGCTGCTGCCTGTAGTGTATCCTAGCATGACGTTGTTACACTCTTCCAGCAGGCATGCCAGCTCATTGTAGAAGGGCATGATGCGGGGCTCAACCCCGCTTCTGTTGTTGTGTGTGACAATCTCCTTGAACTTCCTCTTGAGCCCGTGCAGCTTGTCCTTGCACTGCTTGAGGTTGCGCATGTATCCCCATGCCTTCATCTGCCTGGAGAGCTATGGGTAGAGCTGGTCATGCCTGGAGGTGGCCGTGATGCTGCGGACTTCGGGGCTTCCCCAAATTTCTATGAAGGCACCTATCTCTGCCTCGGACCAGTGCTGAGCTCTGAGCCTTCCAGTGGGCTCCGGGCTGGTGTCTGAGAGAAGAGGCTGTGACCCACTTTCCTCAAGCTGGCTGTCAGAGATGTCCTGGGTGGCAGGATCCATGGTGGCACCACTGCCAGCCTTGGGTGTTTGTGAGGAGCTAGAGGGATCACCTGGCTATAGGCCTCCTCTGTGCCATTGGAGGAGTTTACGTCAGGCAGCTTGAGATAGTTTTGGGAATTTGCCCTGAACACGGGGGCCAGGAGGGGTTGATAGAAAAGTGGGGATCTATGGCCATGGGAGTGTTATGCATTCTTTCGGAAGTTTCATACAACCACTGCAGCGTCCAGAGGCTTCTGGGGGTGAGGTGCCTGCGTGCGCTTTCGGCGGGGATTGGGGAAGCAGAGAGCCAGTTTGGGCTATCCGATCAGGTTGGAGGGAAAGAGGGGGCTGGGCTGATGGGCTCCCAGGCGGGTGGTGCTTCGCCAGGGCAGATGGCCGCGTGGCCGTGCAAGGGGGAAGGGACGCAGAGGGTGTGGGGCGGCCGAATAGCAATTGGGGGATTTGGGGGGAGGCATGAAGGGAGAGGCGGCGCCCCTGTCCACCTGGGCACGCTGGATTTGTCTGGGGGGAAGGAAGGGGGGAAGGAGTTGTGGTGCCTGTGTTCACTGGAGGCCAAGCACGGGGGCTTGGAGTCGCCCGTGTGGAGTGGTTGGGGGCTGTGCAGTGGGGCTGGAATGCGTTCAGCAAGGGTGTGCTTGTGCACTTTGGGGTGAAGAGTGCCGGCAGGTGTCAGCGCAGCCACAGCCACTGGGAGTGAGTCCTTTCAGAAGTCGGTCCTTTGGTGAGTGCAGTGAGGGCTGGATGGGGAGGCGGGCATCATCAGTTGCTAGGTAGACTTCGGAATCGAGTTTTGGCAGCTGTAGAGGAGCAGCTGGGGCGCTTTCGGCTGCTCTTGCCGGAGGACTCTATGGGCTTCCAAAGTAGCGCACTCGACGTGTTAAATTAATCAACAGAGCCCGCCACACGACTCAATAAGCAACGAGTTTCCGGATACACAACGGAGCAGCCCATTGTTTTCCTCCGTTGTTTATTTGGAAAAATAGTGCACTGTCTCTTGTCTGTTTCCCGCCAGACGACACAATAAGTAATGCAACGGACAGGTGCGTAATCAGTCATCCGTTGCTTATTGTGCTGTCCGAACCCAGCCACTAACTCTCAGCCTAACCTACCTTACAGAGTTGTTGAGAGGATAATATGGAAGTGGAGTATCATGTACGCTACCTCGTGCTCATTGGAGGACAAGGCAGGATATAAATGTAACAAACAAAACAAACACAGATCTTGGTCAGCATACAATGTCACAGAAAGAACATGGGTCCTGACATTGTGTTGATTTAGTAGTTATTGAATCCCTGTTTCCTGGTCTTCAGGATTAGGCTATATATTTTTCCTCCCCCACCTCCATTCCTTTGCATATTTTCACCTTCTCTAACTGCTTTCCCTAAATGAACTGGTCTGCAAATTGTGCTGGCTGTTTGCAACAGATTTTCCCCTCCTCCATGCTGACATTTAAGAAGAAAAGTGGCTGTAGTAAAATAATAGAAAACAACAATGTTCCAAAACAGTTTTTAGCTCATTACTCTCAATGGTGCTTTGTGCTTACTTGAAAAGCATTCTTAAAAATAACTACTGTCCCAAGCAGTGGTGGCTATGCTGTGCGAGTTTACAGCTGAGTCACAGCAGTTACCAGAAACAGCTATTTCCATCTCTGGTAGTTAAGGCCAGCTGGCAAAGCTCAGGAAAAGCCAGGCTGAAAATGTTCTTTTGCATTGCTCCACATTCATTCCTTGTTTTGGCTTTTACACAATACTCTTTTCTGAATCTCAAATGCTCTGGGGGTAATACTGATTTACACAGTGTTAAAAACACATGAGTCATGGATTAAACACTCCCCTCACCTCTGCAAAATAAGAATATAAACTATAAACTTATAATGATCACTCTTTGACCATTATTTTCAAAATGTTGCTTTTGTCTCTCCAAAAACATTTTAAGTTTATAAATACTATAAACATGTTTTCAACCTTTTCTCAAGTATACTGAGGACTAGAACATTTGCTTTATAGAGTTAAGAACAATTTTTAAGAGTCATTCTAGAACTCCTCCCTTCTGTCACCAGTACTTTTGGAGGTATGCTTTTAAGGAAAGAAGTGGGAGCCTTTTTGCTGTACCTTTGGTTGATTCCTTCTTGGCTCAAGATCCAGGATATGGAACATGACTGATTGCCATTTCTTTGTTTCACAGAAGAGTGCTGAGATATAGAATATTTAAGAGAGTTGGGGCCGCAATGGAAATGTCCAGGACTAGGCAATAAAACCACGATTTTTGGCTTCTGTCACTATCCTTAATTTCTTTGTAGCGAGTGTTCATTTCTTTTCATGAGGCCATTAAGGGTGAATTTGTGTAATTAGGCAAAGGGTAATCAAGCAAAAGATTAACTTTCTGAAGGTTAAAGAAGGTCAGGCTTGTGAATATTATTTTTTAAAGGGAGAATTCTCATGAAAATGTCATGACAGTTAATTGCTATGGTGACACCTGAATTAGGACTTAGCAAATTTAAAGTAACTGGGAACAGACTGCTCAAATGTTTTCTGGAAAAAGCAAAGGTTATAATGAAATTGGTGTAAATGCAAATAATAATAATAATAAAATAGCCAATTATGTACATAGTTTATATGGTTCTGTGTTTTTCCCCCCTTTCAGGTGTTTATGGGCAACTGCAAACTTTCTGTTCCCCACATTACACTGACAATCAGAGAAATATACAACACGTTGGAACTTGTAATATGGTCCCTCCTTTTGAAGACTGTCTTGTACCCACGTCTATGGGTCAGGCAGGTTTTGATGTTTTCCACAGAGCATTTTCTGCTCACTCTGGTATTGCAGGTAAGCATCTATTATGATCTTGTTATTTAAAGACACATTCCATGTTATTCTTTCTAGAGGTAAATTTTGTGAGTGCTTTCTGAATGAACGTTATATGCAGACGTATGTTGATTTCCCCCTCATTTGAGACTCATTTCATAATGAAATATACAATAGTCCCACTACAGAACATTGTCCACTGAGTTCTGCATCAATTCTCACTCCACTGTTGGTACCCAGAGACACTTTAGGGTGAAATCCTCTGCATTTTTAGACAGAAAGAAGCCCTACAATTCCCAGCATTCCCCAGCCTCCCGTGGCTGCAGCATGCTGGGAGTTGTAGGTCTTTTTTCTGTCTAAACATGCATAGGATTGCTCCCTTAGACTCTTATTAAGAAGAGTTGAGGTCACTTCATACATTACCACACCTTGTAGGAAATTGTTTGATTTCCATATATAGAATGTAACATGCAACTTACATGTAAATCACTGCATGCACATGCCCTAAGAACAACTGTTGTGATTTTTACTCATAAGTAATTATTCTGTAAGAATTTGATAACGTGAAGTGGTCTTCAGTAAAATAGCAACCTTTCCCAGCTTACTTTTTTTACTTGCATGACTAGTAGTACACATTTATTCATTATAAAATAAATTAAAGAGAATAGATTACAGCTCCCATCTGTTCCTTCATCAGATGATAATAACTACAATTTTATTTGTACAGAAAATTGGTATCCTCTGTCCTCTAACCGAAGGGCTGTCTATACGTCGTCCTTGCCCCATGGTGGCTCCAAATCTGCCTTGCGACAGTAATATGATGCAGCCACCATTTTGGAGCCACCCCAGGGCAAAGAGCTGAAGATCCGCAGCTGATTCCTGCACTAGCGAGGTCAGCGCAGCTCTTCCGCTGTCTGTCCTTGCTGAAGGCAACTTCCCATTAGTCGCCAGAACTGCAGGCTCGACAAGCCTAATGGCTGCCGGAAAGCCCACACTGCCTGTCCTAGTGGGGATTATTAGGCACCACCCCACAGCAGCAATACCGCAGGAGATTTATAAATATTATTAATACATCATAAAATAATTCTGCATTCACACATTAATAATCATAAAAATGCTAAACATTTGTATAGTGCATTCAAGTATTCAAAACGCTTCACATGCATTATCTAGTTTTAATCCTCGCAACCACCCTATATGGGAAGTCAGTATTATTATCCCTCGTACTGCATTTAGCGGACTGAGGATGAGAGAGACTGGCTTGTCTAGGGCTACCTAGTGAGTTCATGGCAGATGTGAGATTTGAACTAGGGACTTGCTTTCTCCTGCATTTGAATTTTTTAAATCTTATGTTCTTTCTGTCTCAAATATGAATACATTGGCAAATTTGGGTAAATTCTTATAAAATGCAAATTGAAATGAAATTCTCACCCGTCTCCACTGGACGAATTCGTTAAGTGCATGGACAGGACCATGTTGCATCGGCCTGCCATAAACTTACGGATGGGCGGACTTACCGGCATCTGTGGGTGGCGGGCACTTGTGGCCTCAACACTGCTGCTCGACCATGTGAGCCAGGCCACATGAGCCCCTGGATGGCTCGATGTGCAGTCCACGAGCGCCCTGCAGCCACCACTCTTGCGGAAATGGCTATCTACAGCAGCCATTGTGCGCAAGATCAGACCTGCCCACTTTCAGGAACCCAGCATTTACGGACAGCGGGGAGAAGTGGGCAGCTATTGGGGGAAGCAGGTGGCTGCAGGGAGCTCTTGGACCATGCGGCACTTGCTGAGTGCAAGCACCCCATTGCTCATCGAGCCGCTTCCATGGATCCGGATGGGGGCTGCCTGCCAGATTCCGTGTAAGAAAAAAGAGGAGTCACCCTAATTCAGCAGTAGCATGGTTGAAAACACAAGGATTCAAGCTAAGCAATGGATGGACAAATCTGTCATTTTCAGATTCTTCTACATTCAAATGTTTTAAATTTTGCATTCTGGCCATCCCAAATTTGAAGAAATGTGAACATTTGGGGAAATTCTTATCAAAAGTGAACTGAAACAAAATTCTTACCCTCCCTACTTCCTGCTTTGCAGTTCCATCTTTTAGCCCCATCTCTTATCTACCATGCTACACCAGCTCTCACATGCAAAGCATCCCTCCATGCTGCAGTCCATGAGTGATGGTCATGCGTGCATTGACTTCACAGATCTCATTTGCAAATCTATAGTTTCATTTCTAACTATTGCAGTAAGTGTCACACATCTGATGAATATGAGTATCCTTAAGACTTTCAGATTCCCAAAGGGCAGCGTCAGAAAAGTATGACATCTACCAAAGCCAACTAAGCAGAGAAGCAGCAGATTCGGAAAAAGCTACGCATCGCTTCCGAACCCCGTAGCATTTGCCTGATAGCTGTTTTTTGTATGGAAAAGAAGTTTCAGGAGGGGATTGGAGTGGAGAAACGCATTCCCTGCCACCACTTGTCTTCTCCAAATTTCCTCCAGTGCTACTTTCCCCCCTCTGCAATGTTCCAAACATGCAATTTAATTATATTTTATGTGTTTATGCATTTATTTAAAGCATTTTACCCTGCTCTTTTTCCAAAAAGTTTCCCAGAGCAGTTTACAAATTTCAGTAACAACACAGTCCCTGCCTCAAGCTTACAATCTAAAAGATGTGTCACACATGGAAAAGGGGACATGGGGAAAGGAGGGGAAACAACAAGCTCAAGCACCAGTTCTTAACGTTCAGGTGGTCTGATGGAATGGCAGCTGACTAGGTGATAGTTGGGGAGACTCAGACCCAGATGGTCTCCCAGGAATAGCTCTGCTTCTTCTGTCCCTCTGCTCTCCGAACACACATGTGGGGATCATTTCTCCAAATATGCATGAGGAATCCCATATTTGCAAGTAAGATGTACTTAGGCTCTGACTTCTATGCAATACACCCCAAAATTCTTCCAGATCAGTCAAATTGATGCGAAGGTCTTCATTTTTTTTTTTTTTTTTTGCCAGTTTATGATCTTCCATCAGGCTCCACAGGCATCTTTGGTGATTCATTGCGCAATGGGACTGAGGACTCAAGTTTCCTTCAGATAAATGCCGTTGATCGTTGCCCTAGTCAACTTTCATCAGTTTATACTGAAGGCTGAGGAAGAACAAACTACAATCCTGCAATCTAGTTCCAATCAGAATCGCTCTACAGATCATTTCCGTCTGTCAGGACAAGTTCTAAAGGTATTGCTCAAGAAATGAAGAAATCACCACCAGAAAGCGCTCAACTTCACAGATGCAGCTAATATAGTGGGGAGAGGGGAAGATGCTGGTTAAAACTTACTTGCCAAAGTGTGAGCAACTGCTTTGTTTAATTCAGCTTTTTCTGTGGCAAAACCACTTCTCAAAGGGAATTAATAAGAAAACTACTGCTTGATACATTTTTTAAATGAATTGTTGGGATTTTCAGAACAGTTTTTGAAAATCTTTTGTAGGGACTCAGTAAAAATTAACAACTGCTACGAGCCTTGTGTAAATGCAGAGTTTCTTGCATAATGAGCCTGTCTTATGGTGCTTTGGAATCTAAGCACACAATCTCACAGGAAAGAGGGTGAAAAGGGAAAATTGTTTTTTGAAACATGCTGTGGCACCAGCTGGTGGTGGTAATAGCACTGTTCCAGCTATTTTTTAGGAATCTAAGAACATTGGTTCTGGATTTGTTAATACCCTTTTTAACAACACAGTATTAACTATATTAGCTTAAAGAGATGCATTTGTTTGTGGTTTCTTAGTAGCACTCCATCGGAGAGAATTCATTCCGCTAGATATTGAATAATGTTTTATAATTTAATTAATATTTATATTCCTTGTGTAGAATCCTGTGTGGAGGTGTTTTAAAGTTAGACGTTCTCCATTGATGTTTGCAAATATTTCAAGCCACTTCCAGCAAACTTCACTGAAGCTTGATGCTCATGCAAGGAAGACAATGACTCATTCACCAATGCTGAATTCCACATGTTAGGGCCAAGCTGCATGGGCTATGGAAGATCTCCCAATCTCTTTCGTTAGCCTTAAAAGTAAGAGTGGGTGGGGGCAATTTCAATCAGTGCTATTGTATTAGGGAGGAGAGGGCTAACTTTTCCCCTCTTCATAATTTCTCCAATGGAAAATCCACTCTGCCTATCCATTAGCTACTATTAACCATGTAGGGTTGAAAAAAGGTGCACCACAGGTACCAGTCTTATCCCTCCTTCCCAGGGGGAATAAAGAGAAATGGTTAAGGGGGAAAGGGTTAACCATCCTCTTCCAGCACCACAGCCCTGATGCAAATTGCTCCCCGGCCATTTAATTGCAGATTTCCGGGGTCACATGTAAATTAGGCCCTAACATTCTACGGTGCTGCTTCTAAAAGACACCACCTTCTTGACTTTGTCCTTCTTATTCTATGGGATTTCTCCAGAAAGGACTGTTATTCCATATGTTAGTATTTAACATCACATATTTAAATGGTATTTAAATCATTCTTAAATATGCACAATTTCTCCCTCTTCTTTCTGTTTCCTTTCTTTTCTTGCTGAAAAACCTGGCAAGCCAGGTTTTTAATCCATCCCAAAAGCAAGCATATTGCCGATATTCTTTGTTGTATAGTTAGAAGCATGTGTGGGTAGTGGAAAAATGAATTTTCATGGTCAAGATATGTCTTTGTCATGGATACACTGTTGTATAATTAAAATGGCAGCCTTCTTTTTGCAATGTGTATTTGTAGGGCCATTCATTCATACTTTGGCCAAAACATTTTAGCAATTTCTAAACGTGCATGTTTCTTGTCGATAGCATGTTACTGCAGAAGAAGAAAACCTGAGGATATCAGGATCCAAAGAAACCACTGTATTCATTTTGTGAGGATAAGTAAAAGAGTTTCAAGGATCATGGATCAGGCCTCTAAAAACCCACCTCATTATTTTCTAGAGTTCATAGGCTTTAAACCACTCCAGATAGTTTGTAAATTTATGGGTACACTGCAGCCACATTTCAAAACTGTAACCTGCTGTCATGAATGCTTAAGCAGAAGCACCTGCTCTGTGTGCAGATTCCCCTTGCTAGATCCAATTTTGAATGCACTTTCCCCTTGCTCTCTGGTGGAACAAATCACTCTACACATACAGCACATGCGGTGATCCATACTGAGTTAAATACACACAGGCAGCTCATAGGAAATGGTAGACTTGGACAGGGCCAGTCACTTTTTGGGGAACCAGAGGAGGCATTTCAGGCTCCACTTTCCTCACTCCTCTATAACTAATTCTGCTAAAGCTGGTAATACCTAGAGATGCGGGAGTGTCTGTCCATTTTTATTTCACTCAGTTTCTCATTTTCCCAAACATATGTTCACTCTGGCCCATTCCTGCACCATTTTGCAAATTCACAAACACACACACACACACACACACACGAAAATTCATATACATTTTCATACACATTTCTTCCAATATATGCATTTTTGTATGCACTTTTCCTAGCATGCACTTTTTTTATTACACACATTGTGCATACTTTTCCTTAACATATGCATTTTTCTGTGCATTTTTTTTCAGTTGTGTATTGTATTGCAACGTTCAGAAAGGTACAGATTTCATGTGTAAGTGAATTCTCATTCACGTCTAAGTTCTGGAGGTGCGAATTCGGCATGTTCATATTAAAATTTGGACTGTACAAATTTCTCATCCAACCCTAGCTCATATCAGCCATCTATATATAGTGAGTAGCTGTAAGTAGATCCTTATATGCAGTAGCGCACATACAACCTTCTATTGTACGGATAAAGATATTTGAATTTGGGCTTAACATCTTAAAACCAAAAATGAAGTTCTAATTATTTTGTTATGACTCACATTTTTAGTCCTTGGAAAATTCCCTACAATCCTCAAATGATTATGATTGGTAGCTTAAACCTTGTTGACAATTGCATAATGGAAGTCATGGATCCAGAAAATAATAGCTATGGATAGACAGAAGTCAAACACATACCTGGCTAATTTTTCTGGAACTTTACAAGGCGTGTTTGGATTCATTTGCACAGTGATTTCAAAAATGCTTTTTCAAAAAGTGAGATATGCCATCACACCCATCATGCCTACAAATATAGGTTCATTTTCACTGAAAATTGTATGTCTTTTGTACATAAAACTTTAACATGAAATAAAACAGGCAAATTATGATGGCTGAACTTCTGTTAGTACTTCTCTTGTACTCCACCTGTGGAATATACCATGGAACACATATTGGATATATTCCGGGTAAATTTGGGAGCATCAAACCACTACTGTAATCAATGGGACTAAATTATACTTATGTGTCTCATTTTCTGGACTGCATCAATCAAGACAGACTGACCTTTTGTAGGATTTTCATGGTTCAGATACTTTGTGGAGCCTAGGCTTATGAATTGCCCTCTGCAATGACCAAGCATGTGACAAATCAATGACAATAACATTTTTATGTACCTCTGCAATGATGTGACTGCCAAATGTCACATTGTGGCAAGAAAACTAGCCATTAGCACCCAAAGCATAAAGAAATGAACAATTGAAATGATAAGAAATGTGGCTTATATGCTTACGTAGGCCACCATCGCGTTATGGAAGGCATTTGTTATTACATGTAGTATTACACTACTCAAAAGTAAGTTCCATTGAACAGTGTGACTCCTAGATATATGTGTATATGACTGCAGTTTACATATGTTTGGCTCTAAGTGATCTCTGGTCGAGGCCTGCTTAACTTCAGCAGCGGAACTGTATCTGCTATCCTAAATTAAGCTGTTTCAAGAGTTTGTTGCTTTACTGAAATTATTCTCTTTTATTTGCCATACCAAAATGAAGTCATTTCGTAGATAATTCTTGCCTTACTCTAATTGGTTTGTTAAAAAGACATTTTACATTACTGAATCCTTGAATATTTTATTTACACAGGATTTTTATGTTACAAAAATGGTGCTTTGTTTTTTTTTTATTATTGCTGGATAATATTACCTGCTTAAAGGGATTCAGTATAAACTATTCTTTATGTAAGGACGTACCTGTTTTTATCTTTCATTTTCTCAGAAATGAACTACTACAATAGTGCAATAGGGAAGGGCTTCAGTGTTGCATAACAAGCCAACTTCCATTGCATTTTCATAGCTCCCAGGTTTCTTTCATCTGTACAGGTGTGAAAATGTCTTCATACATATCAGAGAGTCCTGCCTTCTATACAGCCAATAGTTAGTAGCTATACCACTGCAGGGTAAGGAGAAAACTGCTACAGGGTTTGTGTTGTTGTAGTAAGTCTTTCTCTGTTACCCACTATACCAGAGGTGGATAAATTGTGACCATTCAGATCTTTCAGCCTACAACACCCATCAGGCCTGGCCTACATATCCAATGGTGAGGGATGATATATCTGGAGGGCTACAAGTTGCCCACCCATGCTCTGTACTCTTGCATGAGAATGAAGGCTCCTTGGAGGGTTGAAAATAAGAAAAAAATAATTTCCAGGCTGGCTAGACTAAATCAGGTGATGGCACTATCCATCTTCATCATTTGTTACCATCAGATAAAGTATATCCTAGGAAGAAATGTACACTGGAGTTCATATGTACCTTCAAGTAAAAAATTATATCAGAAGTCAACTATTCTAGTTTACTGGTATCACTTGCAGAAGTGTTCTAATGTTAATAGTTCTGTTGTTATAAAACCATTATCATAGGATTATTTTAAAAAAATGTGTTGTTTATTGCCCATGTTCTGTCTGTGCCATTTTATAGCAGCATGTTTTTTTTAAATTTGTAAAAAAAAAACAACCAGCACTTTTTATGCATGATTTTTAAAGTAACAGATAAATCAAAGAAATTAGTTTTAAACTTAACAGAGTGTTGTGTTCGTTTTGTAACGTTTGTGCAACGTTGCTCATGCAAAGCACTTTGTGGAGAAAGGAAGGGTTGTGGAGATGTGTTTTCTATACCTTACATTTTCTTGTACTTATTTATATATGCTCCTTTATATAGATTTGAATTCCTTATACCATATTGTATATCTGGCTGATTTTACTTTAGTTGGCATATCTTTGTTGCATATTGTATGCCTTAAAAAAATTAGAGTATCTTTTTCTATTAATATGTATAGTTTTGTGATTGGTTACAATTACATTTCATATAATCATAAGTTATTTTGTCTTGTTTTGTGAAGTCCTTTTTTAATATGAAAGGTGAAATGAAGGGTTTGTGTCTATGATAAAGAAAATAAAGTGAAACTGGAAATCTATAGCACACCAGCTTGACTGGAAAACCTTATTTCAAGATTTGGGCTAAAAATAAGTATTCTCTGATCATTGAATTTCATCAGAAAGACCGATAGATTTGAGCTGATTAATATAATTAGAAACATACTGGAGGAAGGCAGGAACAACATCTGAGGCTTATTTGAAAAAGTGTCCTTGCTTTGGCCAATACTGAAGATTGTGACCAGGTTCCAAAGACACTGCAGTTGAGTTGTGGAGTGAGCAACCACATAACCTTAAAACAGAGCCATGCTCGCTAGGCTCACAAAACCTGCCAACCCCCAAATGTGGTTTGAATATTCACCCAGCCTCACCATGGGAATCATGTGAACAGACCCTGTGTTTAAGTACGGATATGGGACTCAAGGGGAATGGGGTTGTGGAGAGGAACTGGACCAAAAAATCTGAATGCCTGTTTAAATGACATACACTTTGGGAAAACGTGTACATAAATCACAGTGGTGTGTTTAATTATAAAGGGCTTCTTCACACGCGCAAAATAAGGCAGGCTCATGACTGGCCAGTCACGGAAGTTCATTGGTCCTTTTGACAACATTGGCAACAGCCAGGATGTCTTCCGCGGTTTCCCCCACCCCCATTCATTTTTTTCAATAAATAGAGATTAGTTGGAATAAGTCCTTAATGACGCAAAATAAGCAGTGTGTAAAGCTGGCATTGCACTATGAACTTGCCAAGGAAGGACTTTGATCCAGGGGAGAAGAATGCCTCCCTGCAACAAAGGGAGGCAGATCTAAATCCCCCCACCCCCACCCCACCAAGAGAACTTTTGAAATTCAGTGGGGCTTACTCGCCAGTAATTATGCTGTGGGGACGTAGAGGGTTCTAGAAGACCACAAGAACAAGACCCTTCATTATGCTAGATTATAGTTGTTTTAGGTTAAATCCAATGTGATTTTTTTTAAAAAAAACTGTTGGTCTGTGCTGGTACTTCCCATGTGTCTACTCAGAAGTAAGTCCCATTGTTTTCAATGAGGCTTACTCCCAAGTACGTGTGCCAATGGTTGCAGACTTAAAGCACAAACTTACATCTACCCAGAAGTAAGTGCTGGCTTTCCTGGGGACTGTGAGGAAACAGACGAGCACAACCCCCCTTCTTTGCACACATTCCAGGGAGGGAGGGAGGCGCTCCCTTGTTTCAAATGATTCTGCCATTTAAAAGAGCCCCAGGAAACAACAGGATCTTCTGCCTTGTTGCCCTTCTTCTCTCGTGTAATCCTGCTGATATCAATCGTGCATGAGGTCGTTATCACATGGGCGGTTTTAAGCACCCCACCTCGACTTTGCTCCACTTCTTCAGTGCTGGGTTCACATGATGTCGTTCCCTTCCTGCTGCTCTCTCGCCCTGAAGTCACAGGTTTTAGTTTCTGTTCCGATTTATCCCTCAACGGGCAAAGTGCAAAACAGGCAAAGTTCAACAGGCCGAGCTGAGGTATCACAGTTATACCAACCACGTGTGATTCAAAACACTAGACTCGAATACAAAATGGAGGGGGAAGCCGCAGAAGCAACCTGGGAGGGAAATAGGTGTGATAAAGCCCAAAGAACCAGAAAGCACAACAGCCCCGAGTAAACAATGCAATTTCCCTTAATGTAGAGATGCTCATAGTTTTGCTTTGTTATTCTCATCTTCTCCAAGCACATCCACTAAAGGCTTTCCTATTTATGTTTTGTTTATTTACTGCATTTTTACCTTGTTTTCAGCCCATTTCTTGTCTCCGAAGCATCTCACATCAATGAGAGAGAGAGAGAGAGGCCCTGCCACCAGGCCTACAAACTAGAATGGCAAGATACACAAAGGAAGAGGAGAGGAGGGGAAAGGGAGAAAAGGGAGATTTGTTGTGCCAGAACAAAGCTGTGAGCTGTAAGTGAGCATTTCCATCTAGTTTGGGTCAGGCTGATCTTCCATTGCTCATATCCTTGCACTGGACGGCAATTGATGGTTCTTGTTTCTTTGGCTGATGGGAGGGGCCAGAGTGTGCTCTCCACTTGCTTCTGCACTCCCAAGGCAACAGGCAGTTGGCGGAGCCAGCAGGGAAGGGGAGATGTGAGCTCCCTGCAACGGCTCTTTCTCTGGCTGAGGGGTGGGATGGGTTGGTCTATCTCTTGTCTTGCAGTTATTCCTGGTAAACTGGGGTGCCATTTAGGGTGATCATATGAAAAGGAGGACAGGGCTCCTGTATCTTTTAACGGTTGTGATGAAGAGGGAATTTCACCAGGTGCTGCATACATAATGATACCTGCGGAAATTCCCATTTCTATGCAACTGTTAAAGATACAGGAGCCCTGTCCTTCTTTTCATACAGTCACCCTGGTGCCACTGACCTCAGTGCCTGAAGATCCCCTAGCTGATGGCTGAAGCCTACCGCTGTTTCAGATGACACGATATCTCACCGGGGGGGGGGGGGGGGGTGTCAAACAACCATCCGTTGTGTTGCTTATTATGTCATGTGGAGGGCAACACACAACGGACACACAACTCACCGTACGCTATTGTAGTGAATTAACCAACGTGGAAAAACAACGGGCTGCTCAATTGACTAACTGTTAATCAATTGATTAACATGTAGTGTGGAGGGTATTCCCCCTCCGTTGAGTGGGTTATTCCATTTTCAATAGAGTTCTCAGGAGGAGCGACCAGAAATACCCCGACCACTCTTACACAGCCACCAGAACTCCATGGCTGATGGGCTGGGGCCAGCAGGACTAATGGTGGAGGGAGGGAGAAGCACTAATTACCCAGATGGACTCCTGGACTTTTAGCTGCTCAATAGACTGTGGAGCAACATGTCGTGTGGGGAGTACCCCCTGCTTAGCGTACTGTGAGTATGTTATCCCCCCCTCCGGTGCCTAAAGTGTCGTCCGAATGCTGCCAGAGTGTGGTTCCCTTCTGTTCTCCAGTCCCAGGGCATATGTCCCTTGTGATGCATTGTTTTTTAAAAATTATTAAAAAGTCCACAACAGCAAGCTCTCTGCTGAATGTTTAGCTAATAAATACGAATGAATGCGTGAAACATATGACTTGTTTTTCACCATAATGAAAAGAAGTGGCCTTGCTCTGTCAATGCCCATTGTTCTCTTGAAAATATAATCGTTTGGGGGCCCAATTTCTGACTCCCAGAATCCACCAGGGGCGGCACACACACATCTTGCTGCTGAACTGCCAGCAAAATTCTGTGGCAATTTGGCAATGGCAAAAAAGCTGCATTTTCACTTTAAAGCAAGACACAAAGGGCGTGCATGCTGATTTCATACAAAGTCGCACTCCCAGAAGACCTGGCTTTGCATTAAAACAAGGCACATGCTCCCCATGTTTGAAAATGAAAACGTGGCAATAAAACAATAAAATGCACAAAGACCTTCTAAAACAAGCAACCGTGTCCAAACAAAGTTTAATACTATATCCACCACAGGCATGTAAAACGAAGAGCCCGAACTAATCTTCACAGTGCTAAAACAACCATGCTATGAAACCATAACAAAATGGCTAAATCTTGTCATAAATAAAGCTAATGTCAAATTTCCCATTGATTTTTATGAGGATGGGAATGTTTGTTTTTCCACTGTTTAGCTGTGCTACCTTTCGTCTAGCCCCTCCCTCCCGATTCTTAATTTATCTCTTCCTGATATTCTCCATTCAATCCAAATGTTCTTATTTTAAAGTCAGATATGAAAATCATTCTACCACATCTTCCCATGCCATTTATAGATTTAAAGCCAAAGTAAATTTACCAGGCCGTCAGCATTATTAATGATTCACAAAGGAGATGGGCTAGTTTAGTGAATTGAAACAAAGAACTCCTTTCTGTGTTCCTTTTTAAAAGTCCCAACATACCTTTGAAGTAACTAGTAAATGCCAACCTCATGCATGCATGGTTGCAACTGTGTGTGGGGTTGGGGAAGACCGGGACGACACGACAACTCCATGGCAAGTAATTTCCTAACACATTCTTTTATAATTTTTTAAGCAAAATATAGCTCAAGAATTTTTGCCTGATTATGAAAGCAACATACAATATAAAACACTTAAAAAAGAACACACAGACATTCAAACTTAATTCCAAGCCAACACTTATATAAACTTGCAGAAGAATTTACTTGCATGTCTCTGAAAACGGAGCAAACCATCTCTCTTTAAATTAATCTTCCCAAACCTGATGCCCTCCAGATGTGTTGGACTACAATTCCCATACAAAATTACCATATGCAAAGGAGGACAGCCCCCCACTGTACCTTTAACAGTTGCATAGAAAAAGGAACTTCATCAGATGTCATTTGTATGTATGCAGCACCTGGTGAAATTCCCTCTTCATCACAACACTTAAAGCTGCAGGAGCCCTGCCCTCTTTTGTAGCTGATTACTCTTGTATAGCTCCTGCAGCTTTAACTGTTGTTATGACAGGGAATTTCACCAGGTACTCCATGCATACAAATGACACCTGATGAAATTCCCTTTCCTATACAACTGTTAAAGATACGGGGGGGGGGGGACTGTCCTCCTTTCCATATGGTTATCCTAGTCTTGACCATTTGCCATACCGGCTGGGGGGTGCCAGGCGACCAATGCATCTCAAAGGCACCAAGTTGGGGAGGACTGCTGTCAATCTTGGAAGCGTTGTTTTTTGATTCAGCCCAAATAGATATCACTACTGATGATCCACTGTCTGTTGGACTGTGATGCACTGATTGGTGCTGCAGCAGAACTCAGTCCACGATATATTTTAGGGAAGACATGCCTAGGCAAATATCTAGAAAGGACAAAAGCATTCAATCAACATTTTGATCCAATAATTTGATATGAATGTGGATTCTCTGATGTAAGTATGACATTCACCAGTTAGCAAGACATTCCCATTCATTTCAATGGAGGCTCCAGTCAATACATGCTGAATTACTGAATTACCTTCTCTGTTTATACTGTGGGAGAAGCACTCTGCCCTTTCAGGAGCTTCAAATGTAAGCATCAGAGAACATTAGGGTGGGATGCAAGACTACCATTCTAAGGATGTAATCCTATGCATGGCTAGACAAAAAAAAAAACGGTCCTACAACTCCCAGGATTCCCCAGCCAGCATGGCTAGCTTGGAAAATCTGGGATTTGTAGGACTTTTTTCCTGTCTAAACATGCAGAGGATTGTGCCCTTATACCATTACGTTTGCTCAATTACACACTCCTCTTGTTTTCCTGTTGCCCCACACCACCTTCTCAATGTCCCAATGGATGAATGAAAGAGCTAAGGAAGTAAAAAACAGACCAAAACAGTATTTTTGTAAAAATGAAATGATATTAGATGCTTCATCCAGCTTGAAGAGATCTGTTCCTGAATGCCAAAATAAAGCTCATCCCTCTCCCCACCCCCCAGGCAGTAGGGCTGTTCCCCACCCCTACTTCTGCAAGGTGAGTGGGTTTCTGCGCCTTTAGTAACTGCATTATGGGAAATGAGGTGGTGAATTTTTCATCACTGTGTACACATGATAATCTCAGTTTGATGATGCTTCTTTGAGACAATGTCCTAGTTCTGGAGTTCCTTGGAAGCATTGAACATTCCTTGTTAGGACTTTCTACCTTCCTAAGTCGTTGTTATGGATTCCTAGTTCCCAGAATCCCACAGTGGGGGGTGGGAGGTGATGATTAAACCAATTTAAATATGTATTGCAGAATGTCTCTTCATAATAAATGTGCTCTTCAGAAAACAAATATGAAAGAAGTGTTTCTCAAATGTTTTCCACTCTCCCATTCTTTTCCAAAAAAGTCCTGTTCTTCTCCCCCAACTTTGGGGGGGGGGGGGTCCTGGCAAGTGGATGTGTGCTCTAAATATACTGGCCTCAGCTCTACAGCCTTACCTCATCCATCAGGCATCTAACGGAGGCAGCGTTATTGAATACTAAGTTCCAACCAATTATCTAGAATGGGGGAAGGGCACCCAAGAACAACAAAGAACACCTGACACAGTAAAGTGTTAATCATTCACCCAGATGTCTTGGATATAATAAACCATCAGGAACCTCTGAGAGAGATCCTACTGAACTTTTATTTTTAGAAAGGGTTTCTTGCTTTATTATTATTTTTGCAGCCCCACAGAACTCCCTATATAAGGCAGCACACAAAGGCAAACGGGTGTCGCTCCCTCTGCTCACATTCTGTCCCTAATAAACCTATCGGTTCCCTGTTGATAAGCATTTGCCGTGCAGAAGGTCAGCGAGCGCCTCGCTCCGCTGGGCTCACTTGTGGCTCCCAATAATTAATTATGACAATTGTAAGCAGGAATTCCAAGCATGCTGCTCTGTACCATGACTCAAGTTAACTAGCTGTGGACCCAAGTCAAAAGTAGGAGGGGGGAGACAAATAGCAAGGAAAAGGAATGATGCAATGTAGCACACCCCCTCAGGAGGTCACATTCTTTGTTCGAGCCTCTGCATCGTTTCAAAATGTTGTAAGATTCTAGACATTCCATGCTAGGAGAAGGCCTAGGACCAGTACTGGCTTCAGATTTTTGAAGGCCCATGGACAAGGCACCCTCAATGCCCCCCTCCCTCCGTGAGTCTACCTTCTCACCCCCATTGTCACCAGCTGCTATTGCTCCTCATGGTCTCTCTCATTCTTGCTACCACTTGCTTGCTTGGCAAACAGCACCAGTGAGCAAGCACGGAGGGGCATCTCCTGCGCAACCTTCTCCCCACCATCACGGTCTGGGCCCGAGCGAGAGGCAGGTGAACAAGCAGGTTGCCATGGTGAAGAGGAGGAGCAACACCAGGGGGCTTTTTTCAGTGGGCTCTTGCTAGGGTGTGGACCCCCTGTAGTGCCCATGTGCGCAAGCCCTGCATCGGATGCTGACATAGCAGAGTGTGCTGCAATGGTGAAGTGGCACCCTATTCCTGGCAAGCTGGACAGGAACCCTTTCTCCTCTCTCTCCCCTTGCTCCCAGTGCAAGGGGGGAGGTGGGAGGTTGTGCAACCGTCACAGAATGTGCAGGAAAGTGTTGACAGCAACAGGGAGTAAACAAGTTGCTGCTGCCCCTGTAGGGCTGCCCCAGCTAGATAGGGCAGAGTCCAGGAAAAGTCCCATTCTTCCAAAAACCAAACACCAGCCATATGTAATGGACAGCTGCTACAAAACAGCAGCAGTTTAGTACATTGTCGGTCCGCTGATCGCTAAGGAAGGTGGTAGGACCTTAGGAGGAAGTCCTGCTTCAGGGATGGATCTAGGATCTACCTTTTGCAAGAGGAAGGAACTACCCACATGACAAATGGTTCCACTTGTGGAAGGTCCCTCCGACTGATTATTGGAGATCTTGCCTCTGCCCACCACAAACGTTCACCCTGTTCAGCAGGGTGTCCTGATTCTCTGCATAGCATTTTCAAAGGGATAAATGGGCTGCCCTGAGAAGGAGGGGCGGGAAAGCCCACTTCCACCAGCACAGTCGATCCAGCATAAATCTGGATCTGACCCATGTTCTTTAAAGTTCCCAGGCAGCTCAGGAGAGTCAGAGGCAAACCGCTCTGCTCAATGTGGGAGGAGCATGCAGATAAGGCTATAATAGAAGAGTGAATGGAGGAATGTTTGACAACCACGACCAGAATGGAATGCTGAATGGAGTTAGTGGCAGTTGGAGAAAGTCGGTTAGAAGGAGGACAGGGACAGTTAGGGAGAGGTCAGAGAGAGTGAGTTGAATTAAGATGGACAGAATGAGAGGACGTAAGGTAGGCTGACCATATGAAAAGGAGGACAGGGCTCATGTAACTTTAACAGTTGTAGAGAAAAGGGAATTTCAGCCAATGTCATTTGTATGCAATTAGTCCCTGGTGAAATTCCCTCTTCATCACAACAGTTAAAGTTGCAGGCACTATACTAGGGTGACCATATACAAAAGAAGGCAGGGCCCCTGCAACTTTAACTGTTGTGATGAAGAGGGAATTTCACCAGGAACTAATTGCATATAAATGACACTGGCTGAAATCCCCTTTTCTCTACAACTGTTAAAGTTACATGAGTCCTGTCCTCCTTTTCATATGGTCAGCCTACGTAAGAACCAGAATTAGTTACTTAAGTTAGTCAGTAACTGGTTGTGAATGAGAAAGGAGAGAGAAGGTTATTGAAGCAGAAATATGGTGTTAGGTTTTTTGAAGCACTATTTTATCATTTATCAATTATTGCATACTCTGAATGTTGACCTGTTAAATAAAGAAATATATGTTTATACTTTTAAAAACCCAAGTTCTCGTCTGGGTGGATTTGTAGACTGGCATATCTTACCCCAAGTGCTAGGCAGAGCAAAGGGGGAGTCCTGCTGCTCTCTCTAAATCAGGAGGTGGTGGCAGCTGGTGTTTTGAGGAGTCCTGGGGAAAGTCTGGTCTCAGTGACCTCTACGTACTCCTAGATATGTCATGAGGGGTTTAAACCAATCCTGGTTCTGTAGATTGTACCCACTGTAAAATTAAGGTTACTGAAGTAACCTTAGAAGGACTGCCTTCATGTCCTGGTTGTAGGCCTCCCAGAAACATCTGGTTATCCAATGTGAGAAGCAGGATATGGGAATTTTGTTGGCATCCAGAAATGCTCCTCAGATGTTATGAGTGTTACACTGGACAGAGTGCTATGTTCATGGAGCAATGGGGCACCTCTTTTTTTTATAAGCAGATGGTAGAGAGTGCCAGCTTCATGTTTTTGAGTGCCCTTCAGTGAGCCCCTCCCTCAGTGAGTTTAGCTTCTTTATCACCCACCCACCTCACACTATTGCTCCTCCTCCTCTTTCTCATCATTGCTGCCACTTGCTTGCCTGGCAGGTAGGGAGCCCATGTGCAAGTGGGTAGTGGCATCCCCTGCTCCTCCTTTTCACCACCACCATTGTCTGGGCCAGAGTGAGAGGCAGGTGAACAAGCAGCTTGCAATGATGAAGAGGAGCATCTTCAGGGGACCTTTGTCAGTGAGCCCATGGTGGGGTGTGGGCCTAGGATGACCATAGGGACAGGAGGGCAGGGCTCCTGTATCTTTAACAGTTGTGAAGAATAGGGAATTTCAGCAGGTGTCATTTGTATCCATGCAGCACTGGGTGAAATTGACCAGATCCAAAAGAGGGCAGGGCTCTTGCAGATTTAACTGTTGTGATGAGGAGGGAATTTCACCAGCTGCTGCATGCATACAAATGGCACCTGCTGAAATTCCCTTTTATACACAACTGTTAAAGACACAGGTCCTCCGTTCCATATGGTCACCCTAGTGTGGGCCCTCATCAGGTGCCCAACCATGCGTACCTTGGACCCTGGCCCTGGTAGTGGAAGAGGAAAGTGTATTGTTTGCTGAACTTCTTAATTAATTGTATCCCCACAGAAGCAGGTTGAACTGAATTTCTTCGCTGCATTTTAGACAGCTACCTGGCTGGGCAACTCTCCTGAAGACTGTTGCAGTTTGCCTGAACTAAGGGGGGAGGGGAGGGGTCAAGCCAGAAGGTTGGACTGTACTTAAGGGGACAGTACACAACAGTCTCCCCCAACCAGGTGCCCTCCAGACATTTTGGACCATAACTCCCATCAGCCCCACTAGCATGACCAATGGAAGTTGGTAGTCCAAAACATCTGGAAGGCACCAGGTTTGGGAAGGCTGGTATACAGTTAATGAATTGTACTTAAATATAGGGATGTGTATTGTATCATTAAAATGTATGGTAATGATATGATAAGGTTGTTATTGTGCATGTGTTTAACGATGACGATACGATAGAAAAACCTACGATAATCATCGGATGATAATTTTAGGGCGATTTTATCATTTTATCGGACTGCCATATAAATATACCTATACCTTCTGTATTTTAAAAGTTAGAGTCTTGAAACTTGATCACAGTGCTTATGGGGTATGCCTAAGTATGTGTATGAAATTTGAGATTGTTCCCTCCAACCCTCAATTTTATATGATTTTTTTAAAAGATCGTTTCTGTTCTGACAGGTCAGAATGACAGCTCGCTACGTGCGTTATAGGCATTTTTTCTTAAAAAATAGGGCTGCAAAAATATCGTTTTTTTACGATAATTATCATGAAGATGATACGGTTCACCTACGATATGAATGAAGACGATAATTTTTTTGGTCCAAAATGACGATAATGATAAACGATGATATTTTTTGGCGTGCACACCCCTACTTAAATACAACACTGTGAGGAACAGCCAGTGAGATAATTCAGGCCAGTTTGGATGCACTGGCTACATTCGATTCAGATTTGACACACCTGAATTTGGACTGGGGTTGAACCTCCACTCACACATCTGAAGGAATCATCCAAAGCTGCAAACCTAAAAGAAGACAGTCCTTGACAAATGACGTTTTCATCTGGGATTTACTTCTTTATTTGCCTTCACAACAACTCTGGAGGAGAAGGCTATCAGTGGCTACTGGTCCTAATGGTTATGTGCTAACTCCAATATCAGAGGCAGTAAGTCTGTGTGCATGAGTTGCTGGGGGACATGGGTGGGAGGGTGCTGTTGTACTGTGTCCTGCTTTGGTGGTCCCTGCTTGACAGCTGGTTGGCCACTGTGTGAACGGAGTGCTGGACTAGATGGACCCTCGGTCTGATCCAGCATGGCACTTCATATGTTTTTATGCTGTGGGCTTATAAAATCCCACCGAGGGCTAGAATAGCAATTATCTATGGTTTCCTCCTGAAAATCAGGGCTTGTGTCACACTGGCATTTTTTTTCTTTTTTCTTTTCATTAATCCTCCTTAGTTTAAGTCTTCTCACAAATAGAAAAGGCTTTTTTTGCTTGTCTTGACGAGGGGGAAGCCCCAGATGGATCCGCAGTGGCATTAGGTAATTTATATGATGCGGCAGACATTGCCGAGCCATCCCAGGGCTTTTCCCTGAAGCTTCGAATTAAAAAAGTTGGGGATTTACACCAACTTTTTTCCTCGGAGCAAGGTGAAGATATCTGCCGTCTGTCGCCTTCCTCCAGAGCTGTGTCAGAGGCATACCCCTGCTGATGCCAACCCCTGATTGGTCACATCATCTGGACAGAGACAGGGGGCGGGCCAGCGAGCTGAATGGCCGCTGGACTGCCTCCCCGCCTCTGCGTGTCCTCTGGAGAGAGCCAAAGATCAGCTGCGTCCTCCGGGGAGAGCCAAGATCAGCCCCGTCCTTCGGGGACAGCAAGGTAAAGTGGGGAGAAGCAGGGAGGAATGTGCTGAGCCGCAGCGGTGCCCATCCGGTGGAGCAGCAGAGCAGCTCTGCCCTCCCCTCCTTGTTACTACCCCCACATGCTTTCATTAACGTGGGGACAATGTGAAGGAACACAAACGTGAGGGGTTGAGGGCTTGCGGCGCCCATGTGCTGCCATCAAGACATGGCCTACGGCAAGGACATTACACTCACCACTTGAAAGTATTTAATGGAATATGATGGGGCATAGTCGTCTAAACAGGTCTAGTATTTTATTGAAACTGCTTTTGTCTAAATGGTTTAAAATTTTGTATGTTGCATTCTATGCTATATTTTAAGCTATATTTTATTATCTTATGAATTGTTGTAAACCACCCAGAGACCTTCGACTATTGGGCAGTATAGAAATGAAAATAACAATAATAATAATAATAATAATAATAATAATAATAATAATGGCTCCAAAAAGGCCTCCCATCACACATGATTCTCATCCTGATCATAGAATCTAGAACTACTGCTGCCTTTGCACCGAGAGCCTCCATGGCCTTTCCCAGAATGTTTTGAACTCCAGCTCCCAGCATTCCTGACCATTGACCATGCTGCCTGGGGCTGATGGGAGTTGAAGTCCATAACATCTGGCGGGCACCAGGTTGGGAAAGGCTGTTCTGAGGCTTCTGTAGGGCTAGTGAAGTCCATTACGAGCTCTCCGTTGATTTTCTGGGGATTTGGGAAGAAAGGGTTTTGCTAACTTCTTAAAAATCTGATCCAGTTTCTAAGTCTTTGCACAGCCTGACACCCATTTTGTTCCACAGGGCTGCTCAAATTATCTTTCACAGAAGAACAAATGTTGTTGTAGGAAAGGAAAACCAAAAGATTATTTAAAAAAAATAAATCCAACTCCTATCATTTTTGAGAAAGCTGTATAAGGAAGAAAAGATAAATGTTGTGGGTTTGGGTTGCACAAATTATTCTGTATCAAGATAAATATACCTCCCCCAATTGCTGTCACTCCCAAAGAATTTTCAGGGTATGCCAGGAGATTACAATACAACAATGGTTACCCAGGAGCTGGTTTCTCTAATCCATGAAAAAGAAACGAGGGTTTTAGCCGTCCTCTTATCCCACAGGAAGCAGAAAATAAGCAAAACGAGTTGAGCTTTTCAAATATATTTACTGCTGTTTTTGTTTTCGGTGTGCTTTTTTTAATGACACGATTTTGTGGGCCTTGGGGTTTCGCCTGTGGTTAAGAAGCCAACATTCAGTGTTGTGCATCACATTGTTCTCTAAGCAGACAACGCCAGAAAGAATTCAGAGAGCCTCAGAACACTGTCTGGGATAAAAATAAAAGACAAAGGGAGTGCCTTAGTTTATCATTATTCATTGTAGCACAAGCTTTCCTAAGATAACTCCCTTGGACAGGGGTTTATTTTAAATCTGCTTTGACCAGGAATGCCCCAAAGAGCCATTAATATTAAAGGTATACGTACAAGCCACTGTGTTTGCTTGGCATTCACGTCTTTGTTCAACTGGAGTATCTCCATCAAACCCTTTTGGATCTGAACAGTTGTCCAAATCTCATCAATGTAAGATTACACAGCAAGATTTGGACTGCAAAAGGAGGAGGATTAAAAAAGCTAATGTGGCAAGCAATTCATTTGTAAATAGTTAATCTTTCCTTGCTTCTGAGATTATATATATATATATATATATATATATATATATATATATAGTTTTTCAACCTCTGGCATGGGAAAAAGCTCACTACCAGATTGCATTGTGTCTTGTAATTCCCCACTCATCCCAGGGTGGACTATATTTAAAACCAAATACTTAACAAAGAATCTGCAAATAGAAAAGGAGAGAAAGCATCCCAGCGCAAATCAGAATCGTCTCAACTTTGAAAGATGAAAAACAGAAACCTGCCAATTTTGGCTGAAGACTGGTCATTTATAGGCATCGAAGGGTATCATCCCATGCACCCTAAACATGCATAGGAATGTGCCTTAAGAAAGGAAGGAGCACTTACGGAAAGCATGGCAACTTTGGCAAGTCTCTTAGAAAACAATGTTTCATAAGTCAGTCCAAACCTTATCCATCAGTCTTATATTAATGATTGAACAGGAATGGGGGGTGGGGGGATAAAAGCTCTGAGGGGCCTCAAAAGAAAAACAAACACAGATAGGAAGCCAACAGTTCCCCATTGATGCCTCCTTGGGACATCTTTATTAAGAAGGAGCAGTTTAGCCCAGTGAATGACCACACTATTCCACATTCCAAAATTTGTTTGTTTATTTATTTGTTACATTTATCTTCCACTTTTTTCTCCAATGAGCCCAAGGCAGCATATATGATTCTCCTCCTCACCATTTTCTCCTTCACTTCCTTCCCAAACTTATTAAGGAAATGTTTAAGTTGGAAGAGATCCAGGATAACCTTGATAGGTAGGGCCATTTATTAGGTTTATCCCACCTTCTAAGGTAAAACCCTAATGAGGCTGCTTGGAAGATATAATAAATAAAAAATATCTCTACCTATAAAGTGGAAAGTATGTGTGTGCAATATATATCCAGAAATGCTTACCCACTTCCAGATGAGTTCAAAATTTGAAATTTGGCATGCTGATAGGTCTGGTTGTACAATGTACCAAAAAAATCTAAAAACACGGAATTTGGGGTTTTAAGTATTTTTTAAAGAATTTAATAAAAACCAGGCTTAGGCCTAGAACTCCCAGCATGCCTTGGGTGGGAGGTCAGACTTACTGGCCTTTGGTGACCATTGTGAGTGCATGGGTGGGTGGCCGCTGGATGTCTTTCATAACCCTGACTCCTAAGGTTGGTCTCAAGCAGTCAACCAAATTCCACATAAAAGGAAACAACCCACATAAATGGGCTGCGTCCATTTGCAATGCCTCCTCCCACCCTCTGTGCATGGTTTTAAATTGTAACTAGATACAACAGCATGACTTTGAGGGGCCAAACATGCTCAAAGTCACCTTATCCTGATATTGATGTTTTCTCAGAATCTGGGGGAAGTGCATGCATGGCCTTTGCTCTTAGGAGGGAGGAAAGGGAGGCACTCTGTGCATGCCCAGAAACAGGCCTGATGAAGGGGAGAAGTACACGGCCAGTCCCAGCCCTTCAGTACAAGCTCCTGATGGAGCACCTGGCGGATGAGAAGCGCAGGCTGAGGCAGTCCCAGCAGGATTTGGCCAGAGCTAGGCGTGTCCACTGATAGCTGTTTATCTCCCCTCCTCTGCAATGCTACTCTTCAATGCTATATCGAGGAGCAGCATCAGCAACAAGAGGAGGGAAGCACCTCCCAGAGGACACGGACACCTGTGCGCCACCAAAGACATGCTGGGAGGTGCAGTACTGGCATGTAGAGAGGCTGATTTTAAATAAAGGATGGGTTAGCAAACCAGGTCACTATGTGTAAACCAGGCTACTATCCCTCAATCCTAATTCAATTCTCACTTTCCTGTCTTTGTTCTCTTTCTACCTGACTTTCTCCAACTGCCACTGACCCTGCCCACCATTCCATTCTAGCCTCAGCTTGCGGCTACAGCTCCCAGAATGCCTTGGGCAACTTAATTTATTTAAAAGTTAACTCACAGGCCTAGCACCAGCCTACTACTTTCAGATGATTACCTTGCAGACATATATCTTAGGGGGCCCGAGCAATGGCAGGTATATCAGCTAGTCAAACAATAAAACATTAAAAACAAAACCAGTCAATGAACAATTAGAACAACAAAAACTAAGAGAGGAATAGTGCAATTCTATGCATGTGTACTTCGAAGTAAGTCCCATTGAGTTCAGTTAGGGTTTCTCCAAATAAAGCAGATTAAAGAAAGCTTTAAACATCTGCTTAAAAGCCACCAATAAGGTGGCCATATGCATTTTCCTAGGGAGGGAATTCCAAAGCTGTGGAGCCATTACTGAAAAAGTCCCATCCCTGGTGCCTGCTAATCTAATGGCTCTTAGTGGCAGGCCAGAGAGCATGGCCTCAAAGGCTGATCTCAGTGCCCAGGACAGAGGTGGTGTCAAGGCTAGACATGGTTGGGCACCTGCCAAGGGCCCACACCCCAGTAGAGGCCCACTGAGAAGAGACTCTTGGAGTTGCTCCTCCTCTTCATCATTGCAACCTTCTTGTTCACCTGCCTCTTACTTTGGCCCAGACAACAGTGGTGGTGAGGAGGAGGAAGAGTAGATGCCACTGGTTACTTTCTCGTTGGCTCTCTGCCTGTCAGGAAAGTCAGTGGAAGCAATGATGAGGAAGAGGAGCATCAGCAGCTGGTGACAATGGCAGTGAGAAGGGAGGGGCTCATTGAAGACCCCCCAAAACCTGGAGCTGGCAATGCATATGAGTATACACAGCTCTTCAACCAACCTGGCTCCAAACCATTTAGGGCTTTAAAGGTCAAATTAGCACTTTAAACTGAGCCTGGAGTTGAATAGGTAACTGATGTGTCTGGTACATAACTGGTGCCCCCCACTAGCATCCTGGCAGCTATATTCTGTACCAACTGAAGTTTCTGAACTCTGTTCAAAGGCAGCTCCAATTCATAAATGAATAGTGTGACCTGGCTGTTTGAAGCCATTCCATTGGTCCAGTTGATGAGCAACTGATGAGCATGATGAGCATGGCTGTGTCAGTGTCATGTCACTCTTTTCCTAAATGGCAAAGTTGGTAAGGGAAGTAACTGCAGCTGTTGGCTGGCTTCATGATGGTTTCCTGTAGACATTAGTCCAGTAGTGTGTGAAGAGTAGCTTCACAGAAGCATCTCCAATGCTGCTCTGCTCACACACAAATTGGCCTTTAGTGAGACAAACTTCCCATTTCGAGAGCCTTGTGAGTCCACAGATTTACCTAAGCAGCAGAAAGCAACACTGTTCTGGAAGCAGCGCATGTGCTAGTTCAAGAGATCACCTCACCATTAGTGCTAATTGATTCGAAAGAAGCCATTTAGAATCTAGTTTGTGGATTATGAACTGCCAAAGACAAACTCTCCAGGCGACCATATTACATTTCAGCAACTTCCTCCAGCTAGCAGAACACAAGAAATATAGAGAGATTCAAATGTTTGCTTTCTGGGGAACATTCTTTTATGAAGTTGGGGTTCTGCCATGACACATTCTTTTCTAAAAATGCATCTATTCCTTGTTCAAAACATGCAATTACTTGAATTACTGTTTAGATCGATGCCCAAAGGAGAGGAGACATCTTGCTCTCCTAAACTGTACAACGTTTGGAGACTTTCTCCGGTTGCCCCACGATAACTCCCCTGTAATTAACTGATCTGAAAATGATATTTACTGAAAATGATATTTAATTCCAGTTTATGATTGATTTAAATATTACACCCAATAATTAAGTTTATGTTCATTGTGTTTTCATGATGGAGCAAGATTTAAGTTTAGTGAACCGTATTCTGCCAAAAATAACCCACAACCCATTGTTTTAGGCAACGGGGGCTTATGAGTTAATGATAATGACTCTGGCAAGAGATATGATTAACTACTTCTCCTGGAATGTTTAACGTTGGGGCATAAGTGATGATGTAATCAATAGAACCTTATGGTGTCTTGTAGGTGTTTATGTGGTGACGGTACACTTATTAGCATGAAGAAAGGTTTCCAGATCTATATGCAACTTTTCATGCCTTTTTTCCCCACCAGGTTCATCAGCTAACATTAATATTATCTTTAGTACTGTTCTGCTATTTAATAACAGCAGGTTATTCTCTGTCAGAATAAGAACAGCAGTCTGGAGAAAGGCGAAGAAAACACACGCGCACACACACACGCACACACACTCCTGTAATATCCCCCCTGCAAACTTTATACATAGCTGTACAGCTGCAACAGATTGGTAAAAACAAATCTTGAATACAAAATCCTTAAGGAAGCTTTGAGATTTCTTAGTACATCTGAGAGTCAACAGGTAGACAAAGGAAATCCAGACCTTCGATGACCCCTGGTGAATAAATTTAGCACTGCATTGAATCCTAGCTTTGAAATAGTACTAAAAATGGAATCTGGTAAATTCTCAGAATCAAATAACAAAGAGAGGTTGTTTTCTCTAAATAATAATACAAAAGAATTTAATCTTGCATGCCAAAGAAGACAGGGTTTGGGGGGTTGCATTAGACTATATCAGTGCTTATAGAGATGTTTGTTTTAGGGCAGATTTTTCAGATAATAAAACTACATCTTTTCATCCCTGTAATGTTGATTTGATGGGCATGTTATAGAGGAAAACAGTTTACAGAACAAATATACCACCCCTTAGTCTCAGAGCAAGGAAGCAAAATCTAGACAGCAATTATATGGGAAGCCCAAAGCAGAGTCCATTTTTGTTTCCGATTAAGGATGCCTCCAGTACTGTTCTGTGGAAAAGTTATTTTAACTGAACTCTGAAGCTCTAACCTTGAATATTTGCCATTTATACAAAACAACTTCATGGAGATGGAAGTGAGGCAGGTGGCTACCAGGAGGAGGGCCTTCTCTGCTGTGGCACCCCGGCTGTGGAATGAGCTCCCCAGAGAGGTTCGCCTGGCACCTACATTATATTCTTTTAGACGCCAGGAGGAGACCTTTTATTTTCTCAGTATTGTAACTGAGTCTAATTTTTATTAGTCTAATTTTTAACTTTGCTGTTTTAAATTTGTATTTTAAATCTGTATTGCTGCTTGGTTTTATCCTGCTTGTGTTCATATATTGTATTTTTATGCTATGTTTTTATACTGTTGTTGCTTTATATTTTGAATAATTGTTATGGTTTTAATTTTTGTAAACCGCCCAGAGAGCTTTGACTATTGGACAGTATAAAAATGCAATAATAAATAAATAAATAAATAAATATTCTATTATATTGGTGTTTTAAAAGTACAGCATTTTGTAAGTTGCTATGCAAAATAGCTTATGTAAACATGATTTTAGACACACACACACACACACCAAAAACATGAATGTGAGGTTTATGCGATACAAGAAATAAATTTAACCTAGGGGTGCTTCCAGACAAGGCTTTTGTTTTACAAGCATACTGCCTTATTCATGTAATTTTGCAAGAGGTTCAGATGTTATCTTCCACTTGTAACCCTCCTGTGTTTACCCATCTCTTCTGCCTTCTTTTCCTTTCCACAAAAAATCCATCTAGGAGGGGAAAATTGAATAGCTTCTCAATGTTTTTTGATTGGTGGCGCTAAAAGCCAGCCATCTGGAAGTAGCTTAGAGCATTATTTTGGAAATCTATGCATCATTAACCAGACTGTATAGAAGTTCAAAAACCTGGATGGATGCTTCTATATTCCCAGTAGTTTAGAGCTAATATTTTGAATTGCCTGACACAGCTGTCTTGTGTATTACCTTCTATTTTTAAAAAAAAGTTTACTATGACCACATATTATTCTGCATCACTCAGTTGAAATATGCCATGGCAAACCTCCAGCTAAGGCTCACATTACATGCTCCACAGTTTGTGCAAGGAAGGGACTTTTGCATAAGTAGGGTTGCCATATGTCCTGGAAAACCGGGAATGTCCCAATTTCAAGGTGATTCTGAAATGTCCCAACCAGCTGGGCAAGAATCCCAGGTTCCCAATCCAGCCGGCTGTAGAAATTCTGACCTCTAAAATGGTGCCTTGAGTCTGTTTAGCGCAGCGGCGGCAGCAGAGAAAAAGATGAGTCAATTTGCTGCCTTTTCCAGAGTGCCACCGCTCCTCCACAGGCTCAGCTGAGTCAATCACTGTGACTCATCTTATTGTGCCTGCGGCTGTGTAGAGAAAAAAAACAGCAAGGAAAGATGCACATGCTCTCCTCAGGCTGCCTGAGTTTGGTGAGTTTGCCTGTTTGCCATCAGAGCTTTGAAGTAAGCACCAGGCAGAGATGCTGGGTTTGTGGGGGAAGAGAGTTTTGTGGGGAGAGGGGAGGGAGGAAGGAAGGAAGGAAGGAGAGTAAAGGAGGGAGGGGAGAAAGAAAAGAAAAGTCCCTCCCAAAAAAGTCTCCCTTCAAAAATCCACCTCCTTAGATTTGGGGTGCAAGCCTCAAATCTGTTACTTGGAAGTAAGTTGCAGTGAATGTAAGAAGTCTGGTTTTACAATTGTTGATGTTTTAATTTAAAATTGCTCTTTGCAAAAACATGAAGTAGCTTTCCTGTTATGTGTGTAGAAAAATATTTCTCAATTAAAAAGAAGGAAAACAAAACCATTACTTTGCAACAAAGCACAAAAGCAAACTTTCATTTTAACTGAATAAAATACAGTAAAGGAGATTTTCATCTGGATTTTGAAAACAAAAAAAACACACATAATGGTATGATCCAGCTACTATTAAACACTTTTAGCTACCTAAACTTATGCATGTTTAATTAGAAGTAATTTCCACAGAACTCACTGGGACTTACTTCTGAGTAGACACACAGTAAGTCCCATTGTCTGCAGTGGGGCTTGCTTTCAGGACAGGTGAATGTGCTGGGTTGCTCAGACATAAGTCCCACTGTTGTTTAATGGGTCTTACTCCCAGGTAAACATGCATGGAATTGCAGCCTTAAAAGTGCTTAACTTTGGTTGGATCATGCCTTAAGTTTAATTTGGGATGTGTGTGTGTATGGCCTTTTAAATAATATAGGAAAATCAACATTGTTGTTGTTATTTACAATTCATTTTGATCTCTTCAGTTAGTGGTACCGAACAGTAATACTCTGCTAGAACCACCACTTGAACACAAAGTAGATGGCTACTTTAGGGTTAAAAGTATATTTTGATATTAATATCCTTAATATCCTATGGTAACTACTTGGGCAACTGGGGTGGGAGTAAGTCTCTGTATTGAATTCTCCTCTAGCTTTTGAGAACTAGTGGAGAAATGCAATTTAGTGTCATTTTTTGTTTGTTTAATGGCTTAAACTGTTCTTTGCCTATCATTTATTTGAAGATGCTTAAATACTTTAGGCTGCAATCCTATACATACTTATCTGGGAATAAGTCCTATTTAACTCAATGGGATTTATTTTTTAGTAGACACACATAGGATTGCTGCTGTTAGATAGCTTGCTGTCTTTCCCTAGACCTTTCCATATTGCTCAGTTTTTAAAAAAATTATAGCCAAAAAAAAAGTCCCAGGTTTGTGGATTCAGAATATGGCAACTCTACGTGTAAGAACATGAAGGTTGCACATAGCAGTGCTCAAACTATGGTGGGAAACAAACGGGGGCCCTAATGAAATCCACAGCCCCCTCCCTCTCTGATCCTTCCAATTTTAGCCACATCTTCTAAAAACAGTATCAAAGGGACTGCGATGAAAGAGAAACAGGTCTTTACTTCAAGTACTGATGGGAGGTGGAGATCTTTAGATAGACAGTTTGAGTAAACTAGAGCTGGAGACCAGATTATCCTCTTGGTAAGGACATTTCCATAGGGAGACATGGTTGAAAGTAGAGATGTAAAATTTCCAGAAAATTTGAAGCCATGGGGGAAAAAATGTTTTTTTTCTGGGGGGGTGGGGGTTGGAAAAAATGGAAATTGTAGGGATTTTTTTTAAAAAAAATCAATATTAGCACTTTTTACAGATTGAAAGTCATTGTATTACTTTAGGAACATAAAATGTAATTATGTACAAGTTGGTTTGGCACAAAATTATCGCATTTGGTATATTAAAAGTACAGTATATTCAAGCAATTATTGCAAATTGAATTTACTTTTTAAAATGTTTACTGGTTTATTTTATTATTTATTTATTTATTGCATTTTATTTATTGCATTTTTATACCACCCCATAGCCGAAGTTCTCTGGGCAGTTCACAAAAATTAAAACCATGAAATCATTTTAAAAATATAAAACAAGCCACAATCTAAAAACACAGAATAACATACAATATAAAAACATAACCAGAATAAAACCAAGCAGCAGGAATACAGATTAAAATGCAAATTTAAAACAGCAAGGATTAAAATTGAGTTAATTTAACTGTTAAAATACTGGGAGAATAAAAAGATCTTCACCTGGCGACGAAAAGAGTACAAAGTAGGCGCCAGGCGAACCTCTCTGGGGAGCTCATTCCACAGCCGGGGTGCCACAGCGGAGAAAGCCCTCCTCCTAGTGGCCACCTGCCTCACTTCCTTTGGCAGGGGCTCACGGAGAAGGACCCCTGTAGATGATCTTAGGGTCCGGGCAGGTACATATGGGAGGAGGCGTTCCTTTAGATAACCTGGCCCCAAGCCGTTTAGGGCTTTAAATGTTAGTACCAGCACTTTGAATTGGGCCCGGACCAAAAAAAACCACAAAAAACAAATGGAGCTACAAGCTCCTGAGCTGTAAGAAACACCTGAACTGTAAGGAACCTCTTTGGTTTTGCCAGTTTACGAGGAGCAGGCAAAAAACAATTTAAAAAACCAACAGGAGAAACCATTAACATTAGTAACAAGGAAAATTATTTATGTCTCTGCTAGTTCTCCACAGTGTCAAGCAGACATAAAGTACCCATTCCCATAAAAAGAACTGGGAAAAAAGGGGGACCAAGATTCAATGCATATGCATAAAATTTAATCAGATTCATTTTCTGAGCTACAGCTATCACTATCAGTTTCAGTCTCTGCTTCAATGGCAGTTCCCTCTAGAGGCTGAAATGCATCATGCTCATGCATTTGAGAGTTGTAGTCTCAGTTTGCGACCTAGGACTTGCTTGTCCTCGGTGCACAGAAATTGTAATAATCTGATACTGTACATAGTTTTTAGAATTCATTTGGAACAGTAAATATCTGAACACCTTGTCTTAAACATTTTATTCATCATGCTAAAATAAAACATCCCATAATCAATTTTAAATTTTTTCCCCAATTTTTCGGGAAAAAAACAAAATAGCTGCAGAAAATAACTGGGTTTTTCTCCAAATTTTCCCAGTTTCCCAGACTTTCACATCTCTAGTTGAGAGTGCCAGGTTAGGTGGAATCATGACTTCCTGTAGCCTACAAAAAGAAGCTAAAAGCAGCATCCGAAAAGGAGCTAAAAGAAGTTAAAGTGGGCATCACAAAAGATAGGAAAGATATTCCCCCCACTCCCAGCTGACCTTCTTCCATGTAATTTGAGCATGTACATCAGGAAATACAGCACCCTCCATGGTGGATTCTTACTGTGGCAAGGCACACACATCACATAGTATGATCTGCATGTCATTTTCATTTTGATTCCTAGCCAGAATCAGCAGGCCTTTGAGGCAGAATCAGGGGGCATGAAATGAAAGAGACTCTAAGGGACAGGCACACCATGGAATAGTGATTGATCGTGTAATTACAATTAAAGTTTGAGAAGGGTTGTAAAAGCCCTGTAAAAATGGTGGTATGTTCTCCATTTGGGTAGGCTGTGGTCCCCAATAAATTCCCTTCAATTCCAGTCTGCTCTGCAGCCAGAAGAATATGAAGAAGCTGTGAATGAAAATGGAATCAGACTGGAGTTACAAGTTGTGGCTGAGTAGAATTGATAAGGCCCCAATGCCTGCAAGCAGAATATAGGATGGGCCTCTCCAGCTGCCATGTCTTGATATAATCCAGTTCCAGGGAGGCTGTATATAAATTATAGTTTTGCTGTGAATATTAGAGGTATGCACTGACCCCAAGATTTGATTCGGAACCCGATTTGGTACTTTGGAAAATGGCTTGATTCTTCTCGGATCAGTTCAGAGGCTGTCCGCTTTGAAGTGGGTACCAAAAATGAACCAAGATTGGAAATCTGTTGCTTTGTGGCTCCTATTGATATCATGGGTAATTTTTACAAACTCCTGGGGATGCAATTTTGCTTTCAAAGAAGGCACACATGCGCCCTGTGTACCTGGTTTTACAGCACAAGTGTGGGTTTTTGCCATTGCTGACCATGCCACGAAGTGGTGCCACCCCCCCAAGTGGGTCACAGGGGGGAAATAGGGCCCCAGACCCCCCGAACATCATCCCTGAGTTATAAATATGGTTCAGGGCAGTTTGCAGCTGCTTTTCTAAGAAATTCACATATAACATACTGGCAGTTTGCAGGAGATCTAAGGGCCATGAAGACACAAAATAGTTCTGTACTACTAGGGAAGTTCGAATAGTTCAAGTATCTTTGATCTAAAACAGTCTAAGACAAATCCTTCTTGTGAAAGCCTTCTTCTGGGGAGTCAAGGTTGCCAGGAAAGACTTGGTGGCAAATCTTGCACCTTGATTTCAAATAAGCTTTTCAAAGAATAAATCTTGAGGAACAGAGTGGGATTCATGCCTGTTAATAAAGACAGAAACTATGATGCTATGTGTTATCACATAAAAGGAAACAGGATGGTCCTTACCTAAAAAAAACCCAACCACTTATTTTTCCCCCAATCTACATGTTAAATGTGTTTAAGTATTTTAAAAACCTTAATTGTTGGCACTGTTTATGCATTTTGTTTCCTCAGTATATAAATTTATTACAGCCTATTGGCCAGTAGTACATAATTTAAAAATACATAATAAAGGACTAGTATTAAAACACTTGAAATAGGAACATAGGGCTCACCCCTTAAAAAGTAAAATACATGACAATAAATATATGAGTAAACAACAGTGCGAGGCTTTTCACCTACTTAATACTAGACAGATTAAAATGCCAAAAGGTATACTATTTATGGTGAGTTGGCATAAGGACCCATAAGATGTTATACAACCATTAGGGCTCTGCAGCCAATTGCGCAATGGAGGAACTTGGCTACTTGCAGGGTCATATACTTGTTTGAGCCCTGCAGGAGGATACTCACCAGGGTTCCTTTTGAGTTACCAGCTAAGGCACGTGTAATCGGCCATATCAAGGCTTCTCTCATTGTGGTATAAAAACAACAGTCGAATAGAACATGTTCAACCGTTTCAACCTCTGAGTTGTTACACGGACAGTATCTGGCACCAGCTGGGATTTTATTATATCTGCCCTCCAGAAGTTTGGAGGGGAGAGTATTAAATCGAGCAAGTGAAAAGGCTGTCCTGTATTTAGGCACCGTTAACCAGCCCAAATATGCCATTCCGTCTTTGCCAGCAGGGTCTGATAAGCCTAAAGCGGATGGAGAACATGGACCACGGGCCAACCCCCGCAGCTCCTGAAGGTCCGTATCCAGCAGCCTTTGTCTGAAGGCCCATAGAGCAGAGCCCAGATTCATGTATAAGAGGAAAAAAGGGGATAACCCCAGGGAAATTGTTTTTTTGTGCTATTGCATTAATCCAGGGGGATTCAAATGTGTCTAACAAGACCTGAGATACCAAAGAGTTTGTAGTCAAGCCATGGTATAGTCTAAGCCAATACTGGATTGAGAGAATCCATGCCCTACACTTCAGAGAACACAGACCTGCCTCCAGGTTGAGTACCGCCCCGGACACACACTTTGGGACACCAAACAGCAACCTTAAGTATGATGCTTGAAGGCTCTCGAGGGTACCCTTAAATGTGGGAAACCAAATTGGGGCCCCAAATAGAATCTGTGAAACCATTTTGGCTTTGTAAACCCTGGTAGCTGCTGGAATAAATTTGCCGCCCTTTTGATGGAAAAAGTGACATAGTGCCCCCATAGTTTGTTGTGCTCTTTCTTTTATAGATTTACTGTGCACATGCCATTTGAGATTTTCCTGAAACCAGATCCCCAGGTATTTGTAGGAATTAACTTGATTGATTTTGTTTCCACCCATTGTCCAGGAAAACCTTACTTTTCTTTTGGCAAAGACCAGGACTTTAGATTTTGAGTAATTAATGGTTAGCCTGTTTTTATCACAGTAATCTGCAAACCCTGTGAGTAATCTTTTAAGACCAAGTCGGGTCTGGGACAGCAGGACCGCATCGTCCGCATAGAGGAGTATGCATACCTTGGATTGCCCGATTTTGGGGGGATGAAATTGAATTGGGGACAGCGAAAAAGGGAGGTCTGCCAAATAGATGTTGAACAGGGATGGTGCAAGAACACATCCCTGCCTAACTCCCTGGGATAGGACAAATTCATTGGTAAAGTGTCCCTGTCTACTACATCGAACTTGGGCAGAGGTATTGTAGTATAGTGACTGGATCAGGAATAATAGCCTGCTCTTGATAGAGAGCTGCTCCAATTTTTTCCAGAGGAGTAGACGAGGAATGGAGTCAAACGCAGACTTTAAATCAATAAAGGCGCAACATAACTTGCCTCCTTTCGGGGCCGAGTATTTATGGGCCAGATGATGCAGGACCAAACAATGATCATTAGTTGAGCTCCCAGCTTGAAATCTGATCTGTTCATTACCCAGGATGTTGTTATCACTAATCCACTCCCGTAGCTTGATGTTCAAAGTACTAGCATATAGCTTGCCGACTGTGGACAGAAGGCTAATGGGTCTGTAATTGCTCGGATCGTTCTTGGGCACCTTTTTGTGTATTGGGATAACAAAGCCTTCCGCCAAGCAATAGAGATACAGCCAGATTTGTTAATCTTAGTGAAGAGGGATGCTAGTAGAGGTGCCCACCAGCCTATTTTACTCTTCAGCAGTTCAGATGGAATTCCGTCGGGCCCAGGAGCTTTACCTGTTTTAAGCTTTAGCAGTAGGTCCTCAATGAGACTGGGGTCGACATCAGGCCAGTCAGGCGTATTTGAATTTAATTCAGGGCCAGGTAAAGACTCCGCGACATCGTTGTACATATCTTTGTAATATTTTTCCCAGGTATCAGCTGATAGGTGACTGTCCACATCCTTAGTCCTACTGTTAGTTGCCCCAGATACTATTTGCCAAAATGTTTTGTTACTGTTCGTAGATGAAGCCCCTATTAGTTGCTGCCAGATCTCATGGTCCGCCGCAAGCTTTTTCTGCCTTAGAAGTGTCTTGTATTTTTTCTTGGTTTCGTAACAGACCCTGGGAAATAGTCACTCGTTGTTCTTGCGGTAGGTGCAATAAAGAGACTGAAGGTTCATTCTAGTCCTGGCACACTCGTTGTCGAACCAGTTTTTACTTACGGGTCTTTGATCTTTTGAATTGATTATGTTTTTTTGTAGAGGGAGAAGTACAGCCTGGATCAGACTCTCATATGCTGCAACTGTTAACTCAGGAGACAGGTATGCCTGGATCTGATTTGTGTGTCCTGATAAGTTGTTGGATTCAATAAGATGTTCAAAGGCCAGGGCAGTCTTGGGGGACCATTTGATTCTTTTGTGGTTTAGGGTGAGTTGCTGGCTAGGCATGAGAGGATGACAAACTTCCATCTGGATAGACCCCGAGATAGTCAGCACAAGCTCTAAAGGCAGATGGTCACTTTCCAAACGCTCTGCAACTCTGAAGTTATGTACCCTGGCGTCTAAATGTTTGTGAGTGATGATGTAATCTATCACGCTGGAGCCCCTAGCGGAGGTAAAAGTGAACTCACCCCATCTGTCGTTAGTAGAGCAGCCATTTAAGATGGAAAGATTGTTTCTGGAGACCAGTTGAAGCAGGCACAAGCCTGCAAAATTGGTATGCTGGTCTTTTGAGTGTCGTATGTTAGCTCTCAGACTCTCTTTTTTAAACCCTAAGCTTATATTTTCAATTGACGGATCAGCCAGTTTGGAACCGGTTCTCGCATTTAGGTCACCGGCCATAATTGGTTAGGCTTGTGGAAATTTGGTCATTAGGTTCACAAGAAAACATTCTGCTTCCATCCATGCCTCCCTAGTCCTCTGTCTGCAGCATGAAGGAGCAAAATACATATTGAATAGCAGTAGGGACAATTTAGGAGATCCCAACTCCAGGATGAGAGCCTGGATTGAGGTTTTGAAACTGGGCAGCTTGGTTATTCTGGCATTGAGGGACGATGAGATTAGGACAGTCATACCCTGGCAGTTCCTGCCTTTCCCTTTATTAGTGAAAGCAGGGAGGCATAGTGAGGAAAATCCATTTACATAGATATCTTCAGGGCACCAAGTCTCCTGCATGAAGACAATATCAAACTCCGCCAGATATTCCTGAAAGCTGCAGACCCCCTTTTTCGAGCCCCATCCTGCAATGTTCCAGGATAGGATTTTTAGAAGAGTATTTGAATCATTGGCTGTTAGTCAGTCCAGTTCTTCTACATGGTCCAGTTGTCCTCTTGTGTTATCCAAGACACAGCCATTGGAGGGTTTGAAAGGATGGCAAATAGGACTGGTTGCGCCTGAACTAAGGTTGGGTGTGGACTTTTTATTGTGTACTTTGGTCTGTGGGTCTAGACTAAACACAACAGACCCACTGTCACTGTTGGCACGTATGGGGAGATCTAAGTCAGGTCCCCCAATCCTTGGTACTCCAAGAGTATTGGGTGGAACATCAGCGTTGTCTTTAGTAATTGTAATCTTAGGGATCAAGGCTGGGTCTGCCATTGGGAAGAGTGTCTGCTGGTCATGCATCGGATGGTCTTTGTTGAAGGTGCACCCAGATCTTTTAACTGGCAAATTGTCAGCCCCTTGATGCCCGTGCATGGTTGTGTGCCCTGCAGGTATGGGCAAACTGATGTGGGTATTGGTGTAAGTTTGGCCTTAGAAGACAAAATTCCCCTTAATGTCGACAGACCGCTCAGGATCTTCTGCTGAACTGTGGGGGGGAAAGCCTCAAAACCGTCTATAACCTGTCGTTCTTCTTGTGTGAGATCCACATGCCCAGGGTTATTGTCACCTTTAAGCGGGACAGTGTCATAGTCGTCTTTAGTGATTCCCAGACCTGCTTTAAAAGAAATGAGAGGGGATAAGGATGGATCAAGAGTCAGGCATTAGTCAGGTTCATTGCGATAGGATCCTTGTGGCTCTGAGTGGGGGGTCGCTGTTTGCCCATTGACGTCATTGGTGCTATGTCTTTAAAATGGTGACTAATCAGCTATGTCTTTAAAATGACGACTAATGGCGACGTCATTGGTGCTATGTTTTTAAAATGGCGACTAAATGGCGACTATTAGCCACTCTCTGTTGCTAATATACGTGCCACCATATTTGATGAATCGAAGGTCACTATTGCGCACGCGGCATTATAGTTGAAATAGACGTACTCCACTTTCTGGACAGCAGAGTGATTTAGTTGAATTTGTGCAGCTTGGGTTATTACTGTGATAAGGTGCTCGGTACGTTCCTTTTGGGTCTGTAACCCTCTTGGTTTTGGATAGTTTGAAAAAACAAGGTTCCGCAACAGCAGTTGCAACTGCCAGTGTTTCCCACCTGCACTGTGAGGCCCATCCTGATCAGGCTGCGTTGGAATTATAAACTGATGACTCCACTTAGATGGAGATTGCTGGAGAGGCCTCAGTTCATGAGCACTTCCAACAGTTGAGGCCTGTGTATTTTGACTGGGGCTCTTGGGAGTTGTTATTGGATCGGCATCTATTTGTACGTTCTTAGTTGCTTTATTATAAGGGCTCGCCCATTTAGTTGGCTGGCTTGCTGTCACAGCCTAGCTTCTCCATTAGTTGAATAGTCTACCATAGTTCATTTTGGGGGATTTCCTTGATCTGTGGGAGCTTTTCACATTCTTAGATTTTTTTGACCTAGGTAGAGAGGCCTGTTTAGCTCTGTGTTTATGGAGTCTGCTTAGGTTGGCATGTTTATTTGCCCTTTTCCCATGGGCTTGAGTTTTGTTGGTATCATTAACCTCCCGCTGGTCAGCCTCCAGGGCACCTGGATCTGTATTAGTCTCCCCCATCTGATTGCTATAAGGCTGGCTCCCATTATCCACTTTCGGGTGGAGGTTAAACTCAGATTTTGACATTGGAGTTCTGGCCTCGGTTGTACTAGCCTCAGATTGCATTCCCGGTTTAGCATTCCCTATGGCGCAAACTGTTAGAGTCGTCAGGAGATCCTTACTCTCAGCCAAAAACTTCTTGATTGAAGCTATGTCATCATCCCACCCCGAGAGCAGCCTCCGATTTTTTTCGTAGTGGGAATCAAGAAGTTGTCCGACTGCGTATAAGATTTTGCTTGGGTCGTTATGAGACATAAGAGTAGGCTCATCAGGATCCAAACTTTTATCCTTGAGAGTGAGAGAGGTGAACAGTGTAGGGGGGCTGAGGCAGCAATTTTGCGTTGTATCAATCAAACTGTCCTTCCTTGACTGGGAACTTTCTGCCACTGTGAGTTCGGATGCTAAACTACATCTTCTTTCATCAGGGTTTGCACTGTCCTCCGTCCTCATTAAGCAGTGGGGACCCAAAGACCAGTCAAGGACTGAATCATTAAGAGCCTCTGTCTCCGGAGGGAGATCAAAAGCAGAGCTGGAGTGGCTCTCTTGGTTGGACAGCAAGAAATGTGTGATTTTTAGCTGTTTGTATCCTTTGACTGGTCTTGTCATAGCTCCAGATACAGGGGCCAGACCCCTTACTTTGTAACCTTCCCTTGTAAGCACCATATCACCCTCAGTGTGGAGGCCTCTCAGTCACCAGGGAATTTTATTGGCTAGGATAATGTGTATATCTTATTGCGTGCAAAACAATTAACCAAAAGTTCTTACCAGCTGGATGCACTCCTTGGTAGCTTAGCCTGTAGCTGGTCAATCTATTCAGCCTTGGAAGGAAGCGAGCGAAAGGAATCCTTCTCCTCAACACAGTAGCTGGATCAGACTAACTAACTCAGGCTTCTCAGTCAGATAGTGAGTGCTGTTAGTGTTAGACCGCACAGCTGTCTTCAATCCCCCAATCTCCTAATTGGCCTAAGACTTGAGGCCGGGACGGTTGCCAATCCCCTTGCTAAACTGCAGTCCTGTTGGAAATAGACTCATTATTCTGAACAGTTTAAGTCCTGTACATTTAGTCGACTCCTGTTTTTATCTTATCTTGTTTGTACTTTGATATTTCGTCACTTCTTTGGTTCTTTCCACTATCTTCCCGTTTTGTCGTTTCAGGGTTAAGAGTTCCAGAGTTTCAGGGTTGCTTCAAACTTCTGCCTTTTCTTAATTTTTCTTATCTCCTTTCTTATGGTTTTGTAGATTCCAATGTTGTTGTCTTTCACTTGCAACTCTCCTGAGTTTCCCCGCTGCTTTCTCCTTACAGCAGATAATCCACTTTTTGCAGTCCTTGAAGCAGTGGGGGCAGGAGCAGCCCGACCAAGCAGCCTCGTCACTCTCAAAGCCTAGTGTCTCAGTAGGCTCCATTTTGTTTCCTTTTGCTATTTCACCCACTTTTAGCTGCTATTTTCACCTTCTGTTTCTGATGATTTTTTGAAAGCTGTAACCTTTGGATCTGAAAATTCTCAACAGAAGTAGGGTTGAAATTAGTCTGATGCATGCAAGTCAGTTACTGTACTTTTATTAAACTCAAACAATCCATTTAGAACAGGCAAACAGAATGTCCATGCTTCTAAATCACAAATGCCGTTCCTACCTGTTAATTTGGTGGTCTAATCTGAGACCCAATAGGTCCAAGGGAAAAGCATGACCAGTGTAAAAGATTGCAGACTCAAGATTTTAATTGAAACAAAGCAATTTGTTTATTGATATACTGTGCTTGAAAATAATATGACCATATAGAAAATAATGGGTGACTTATTCAGAACTTTTCCACATGACATATTCATTGATTCCTAACTTACAGTTGTATTCATGTTCTTTAGACAATGAGCGTGGCTTCTCCACCTGCGCATTTGTTCTGCATTACTTCCTCTTTTGAAAGAGGAAGTAAACAACGTGCACATGGCCCATTCAATGGGCCACTTTGATCACACTGCTTCTCCTACACATAGCAGGAGATAGTGGCAACTTCCGTCTTTAAAAATAAATCGGACTTACTGGGGGGGGGGTTGTCACATGAAGAAGGCTAGAAGGTGTGGGAGGTACTCAGGAGGCAGATGATATCATGAGAAGGACCCACGAAAATCCATGAGTGTCCAGTAACAAGTGTACAATAAAACATCTGTCTGATGAAGCTCATTGTTGTGACCTTCCAGTTTCACTTCTGTTTTTTTAAGAGCAATTTCCCCACTTTTTTTAGAGTGGGGAAACTGGAATATTATTTCTGAGAGTGAAATAAAAGGTGTTTTCCTACTCGTATAAGTGTGATATTCTGCTATAGCACAGTGCCACCTAGAGGTTATATAGTGGAAAAGCAGAAAGGAAAAGCTCTTTGTATAGTGGTTGGATCTCAGTTCTGTGATGAAACTGAAAGTAAATACAGCGATTAACAGCCTAGTGTAGAAAAAAAAAAAAACAGCAATATTTTGCCCCATTGGATGGGGTTTTATACAAATTTTCTAGGAAATTTAAGCTGCAATCCTATATCTTCTTGTCTAGGAGTAAGCCCCATTGAACTCAATGGAACCTGCTTATGCGTAAACATGTATAAGACTGCACTGTCAGAAATGCCTTCTAAAACTAGAAACTTTTAAACCTTTTATGGTTTAATAAATGTGCACCAGTAACTTAGAAAAGGTGGCAGTGGTTGCTGGTGGGGCAGTTTGCTAGGCAGCAGGGGCAACAGAGAAGGGATTTCCTGGCCTTACATCTTGGTGCCAGGAAATGGCAGAGGAGGTGGAAGATGCTGAAGCCAGCACCATACACGGTCATGGATCCTGTGGGTACTTAGCTCAATGTGGGCACAGTTCACTGACATCAGAAGGGGTGACAATCCATTCAAACTGTAGTCTCGTATGATGTGGCACCCTCCCCCACACCTCCCTCACTGCCTCCCATTGCTAATTTCCCCTCAGCCCTCCATTGCCAGCCCCCCCCCCCCCACAATTTCATCTAGCACTGAAAGGTGGCTAGATGGTTCAACTGCATGTGGACGTCCACAGGGGGGCAATTCTTCCCCCCACATGAAGCATAAACCTCAGATTCCCAGTTTTCTTTCTTTTTTCCTTATTTTTTAAATTATTATTAAAAGCAAGTCTCTAGCCCTTGTGGAGGCCACAACATGAGGTGAAAAGTACAGCCACTATTCTGCCCATTCGTTGTGTATTCAACTAGCTGCTCCTGCCTTTCTGTGTGTTGGATCAGGATCGGTCTCTGCAGATGGAAGTGATCTTCATACAGCAGGTGCCTCTGCTCGATTTTGGGAGATTCCCCCTCCCTAACCACAATTCAGCCCATTTAGAAGGGTCCCCTGACTGTATATCATTTTCAAGGGGCTTGATGGGCTGCCCTGGGGAGGAGGTTCAATCCCCAGCATCTCCTGGCAGGAGATTCACCAGCAATCTGGAGAAGGAACATCCTGGTTCATTTTAAAGCCATTTTTGGGGATCTTCCCCAGTGGGAAGTAATTCTGAAGTAAAACCAGAAATCCAGCATATTAGTGTCACTGTGGCAGGATCTACACTACAGCTTTATAACAGTATTGAAGTCCACTGACAACTGTTGGGGCCCATGACACATTCCATATACTGTTTTCAAATTGCTATCATAGTGTTGGAAAAATTGCCTAAAACCCTGGAGAGCCGCTGCCAGTCAGTGCTAGCAATACTGGGCTAGGCGGAACAATGGTCTGACTCAGTATGAGGTAGTTCCTGATGTTCCTGTGTTGCCATTTTGCTGGGGAGAGAGGGAAATTAGAATGGTGCTTGACAGACCGACCACTCAAACTCCCAAGTCCAGTGTTGTCAACCAGCTTCCTGGTATGTTGAATTTTGTAGGGAAATGCAGTTGATAGTAGCAATTGAATGTGAAACAGAGGAGGTTGGGCTGTTTACATTTCTTTCCCCTCAGGGGCCTGACTGGGGGCTCTTCCTCTCTCTCTTAGCACAGGCCTTGGAGCTGAGGCAGTGTACCATGCGGCTCCTCAGAAGTTAGTGTTTTCTCATGAATTGTAGTAAAAAGCAGCTTCCCAATTTGGCTTTCAGTGACTCCCCCCACTCCAGTATAAATATCATCTAAAATTATCTTCAGCTTTGTTAATAGGAAAAATTGTCTTGGTTCTCTCTACCGCTGTTTCCCACATACTAAAGAACCTGTTTCACCTAATCATGGAGACAGTTCTGAGTAACAGCTGGTTTTTCTATTCCCAAAAACGAGGCATTGTTGTTTGGGCTGTGAGCACATTTGGCCATTTGAGAAACTGTCCTGGGCACCTCCACAAAATGGCTGCCATAGGAGGCAAGGCAAAGGACAAGTAACCTGCCCAAACGTTGAATACAAGGCACAGGTGGATCTGAGCCCCAACACGCTAAACAAGTCCATTGAACCCAGTTTTCAGCAAAAACAGAAATCTATTTTGCAGCCGTGCTAGCTGCCAGGAAGAAAATGTGTTAATTGGAGGGGGGAGTGAGAGGGGTTAGGCACCTTGGTGGGCATGAAGATCACGGTCTGGGGGCACATTAGTGCCCTCAGGTACCATGTTGCCTATCCCTGCCTTAGTTCATAATGCAGTAGCAGCACATGAACATGGACACCAAAGGTCTGGACAACTTTCTTACACTTAGAATTTGTCCCTGCCTACAATATCACTTGACATGATAAAGAATAGGCAAATGCAATTAGGATTTTGCTGTGCAAAATCTGAGCTTTCTTCAAGTTCTACTCATCATCATCATCATCATCATCATCATCATCTCCTCATTTGTATACACTTTCAAATGCTCAAAATATTACTCATACACTACTTAGTTCAGCCTTTCCCAAGTACAACCCTCCCTCATCTCCAACCAGGGTGCCAGAATGGGGAAGGTTGACCTGTAGCTGCAGTCCTTCCCACAACCTTGTAAGATATGTCAGGATTATTCTTCCCCACATTGCAGATGGGGAAGAGGCTTGGAGGGAGTGGCTTGCCTAAGGCCATCTAGACAGTTCATGACAGAAGTGACATTCAACCTGGGGACGTCTTGATTTGTACCTCAGTCTCTTTGGCATTTTTGCATAGATATTCATAAAAGGTTCAAGAATTAATATTCTTAAAGCAAATATGTCGAAGTGCCAGGAAAAGAACCTTTTCTTTTGAAAATACTAATTTCCTTTATGAGATCTGCAAAAGAAAAAAAGAGGGGGGGGGAATGGCAACCCCATAAAAGATCAAGGGAAGGAATGAAAGATTAAGCAGCAGATGAGATAACAGACAAGATAATTACACAGCATTAAAGCCTTGGATTTATTTTTAAGACGTTTCAGCTCTTTTTAGAAAACCCTTGCTATCTTTTGTGAAATGAAAATAAAATGTCCTCAATGATGAACAGAAGCGTGGGAGGAAATGCGAATATATCGAAACATGAGTCTGATTTCACCAAGTGCCAGGCAGTGGGGTGAGGCGAGGGCAAAGAGATGGGAATGGAAGGAAGGAGGATTTCAGACAGTTGGGCAGAGGAATGCTATATGCACGCTCTTTGTGCGTTCAATGAATGCTTGAGAGTTATCACTGTGGCAACAAACTCCTCATGGGGAAATAAGGAAGGGGGAGTTGTCTGCCGGAGGCCTGGCCTCATATAAGCATTACGGGGTGGGGTGGGGGTTCCAGGGGGAGGGGCTCCAAGTACTACCAATCAAAAGGTGTTGTGCAGCTATTCTGTCTTTTCCTCTTTAATGGGTTTTCTCTGGTACAAAAAACAGAAGAAGCAGTGGGAAAACACGGAGGGGGGGTTATGAGGAGAAGATGATGACACCACCCCCCAAAAAAAATTCAGTGAATGAGGCAGATTCATGGCAGCATCAAAGCCTTGTCCAGAAGCACCCACAAGTGAAACACTCAGAGAATCTCCTCAAGGGTTTCAGAGCATTTGACCATAACACTCAAAGGGCATAACTTTGGTGCTTGGCTCATCCCTATACTCAGTCACTTGTTTCATTTCTGGCAGTTTTTAAAATTTGATTTATAGGGGTTCTGGAAGCACCTCGCATAACCACACCAGCCTTCAGAAGCTCTTCACAGACTGAAGACTGACAGACATTCTAAATGTGGGAGTACTTTGAACATGCATTCCCTACCTTAAAACCAGTTCCCTCAGAATGGAGCTAAGCTGTGTTCAGAACACTCCCACAACACTTTATAATCTATTTCCAGAGGGGTACCCATGTTCGTCTGTTGCAGCAAAAATGACAAAAGAGTCTTGTAGCACATTCGAGATGAACACGTTTATTTTGGCATAAGCTTTTGCGTTCACTGTCAACTTCATGCATCTGATGAAGTCAACAGCGTCCATGAAAGTTTATCTGTGATTGCCTTCATCCTTAATTTCCCTACAATATCCATATGAAGTGGGGCTGCCTGAGAGGTGATTTTATGGACAGTATCGTAGAGTCATTGTTATGGACTCAAGTCTGACTCAAGATGTTTTGTTGTTTGAGGGAAAGACATATGGTGCATGCCATAGGCGTGCACAGCTCATTTAATTAGGGTGTGCACCTGGGGATATATATATTTTTAAGGCGAACATCTATTGAATACTCAGTCATAAAGTACATTATTTCTATTTGTTGATTTATTAAACACTGTAGACACTGATGCCCTACTCCTGACTTGACTGATTGCAGGAAGACCAGTGCAGGTGAGGGGGGTGGGGAATGAGGAGATGCTCCTCAAGCCCCAGCATTGTTTGGGCTTACAAGGCGATATTAGCCTTTGGGGGCCCTCCTTCAGGCCTCTATGAAGCACTGCTCCTGGTAGAGAGGCTCGCAGAAGAACAATTCTTTTTTTATTCCTGATGCCTGGCAGCTGGAGGGCCATTCCCACTGCTTCTGGATCCCCCTCTGGATCCCTACTCAGTGCCCCCTCAATTTGGTGTTATTGCTTGAGACATTAGGGTGTGCCTGGGCAACCTGGAACACCCCTTGCGCACACCTATGGTGCATGCACACATCTATTTCACATACAGAAGCCAACCAGACTGGCAGCTGAATCTTAGTTCAACACTGGAGACAGGACAAAGTCTTTCACTGTACCTGAGGGCAGCAGCTAGCTTATGAGGGAGAGGATAGGTCACATGGCACACACAACTCTGTCCTTTAAGAAAGGGGAACAACCATGGGGCTCACAAGGGAAGGCAAAGGGGCTGCTGCTGTTGTCCCCACAAACTCCAGCAGCCGCCTCAGTCTGCCGAATGGTAGGCCTGGCCCTGAGACTGCAAAACATGCACTGAAATTGTCACAAAGCTTCTGAATTGTGAAGGCTATCATACTCTGGGATATGTAGTAAAACAGATGGGAGAGGCAGGGAAGGCAAAATATTATTATTTTTTAATCAATTGCTTTGGCATCCTTTCCCCCTTCTGAAACCTACAGCAGTGTCTTGTTTTCCCTTCTGACTCAAGAGCACACATTTGTAAGTTGGAACATTTTGTATTGTCAGCTTGTCTGTTTGCTCTCCTTTGCTTTCCCAGAACTAAACATTCTGCATGACATGTTCATTTTGATCCTGACCCATCACACCTTTTACATGTCCAGGTCCCAGTGATGAGCCAGCCCAAAAGATTTGGGGAATGTGTGACCCTGAATACTTTTACTTATTAAGCCTTGTTTGCAGGAGAATGTTATGCATCTTACCAAGGTAAAAATAACTACAACAAGGATGTATTGTATAAACCTTGGAAAAGCATGTAAAAACAGTAGAAAGAAATCAATTACAGTCACCATGGTAACAACTAACAATGTTGCATGCTGGAAGGAATGAAAAATAAAACTAGGAAACTAGCAAAACAAAACATGCATACATTGATTGAGACACTATAGAATTTTAAGATAAATGAATGTAGGGTATTTAAGAAAGAATATGGGCCTGGCACCCAGTTACAATGAAATATGTTGGAGAATGTCAAATGATAAGACATGGTTTTCATTCTTGCAAACGCAGGATGAAATCTCAAATATTATTGATGAGGTTTAACTATGTATAGGAGGCTAAAAAGAGTTTTTTGAGGAATAAAGAGATCTATAGAAGAAGATTGTAACATAGCTCTAACAATTACCTCATATTATTTCATATTTAGTGTTTCATCTCTTAAAGGAGATTAGAAGGAATTGAAAAGTACATATAACGTTCATGAGTCTGAGGTGGAATTTAATAAAAGCCAGCAATGCTAATATGCTATAGAGCTCTATTCCAAATCCGCTGTTCATCCTAAATTCTTGAAGCCCATAATGTGAGTTTCTTATTCCCATGAAGGGCAGAGTTTCCCTTTGCAAATCAGCAATTTGGCTTGATAATAGAGGGAGATCAGTAGGATTCCATGGCCAATTAACTGGGAGGACAAAGTTCTGATTTGATATCCAGTGACAATGAGTATATTGAACTGGGCTGACCCTCTAAAAAGCTAGAGGAAAATTTGCTAGGCAAAAATGCATGGTAGCCACTACCAAACAAACATTTTAATACACTTTCTCTTATGGAAATTAATCTGAGGACAAATTTACCATCTGCTATAGCCATGTAAACTCAATTGAAGTTAATAGTCTTGTGCTGGTGCAGAAGGGTCAGTATTTTCCATTCTTTGGAGTGATTAGAGCTGCCATCTAATTAAAGACATCATTTTAACTGATTGCAGCTGAAATTCTATATCACTTATCTGGAACTCAATGGGACATATTTCTGAGTAGACATATATAGGATTACACTAGGGATATGCATTGTCGACTTGGACCCTGATTCAGCAATTCAGAAAATGGCCTTTGTTGGCTTGGACTGATTTGGGCTGTGCCCACTTTGACTCAGTACTGAACCTGAGCTGAGGTTGGCAAATCCAAATCCAAGCCCTACTGGGGTTGTTGCATCCCAAACTGGTTGGATTTGTGAAGGACCATCAAGGATGGACTATTTTTTTTCCAAGCAGCTATGTCACTCAGTGAAAAACAGTGACTGTAAGGTTGGCTACAAAATTTCCTAGGAGATTAAACTGTTCCCTCCCTCCCTGGTTTCAGAGTGTTGGCACTTAGAAAGAGCTGACCCTCCTGCCAACATAGGCCTGCTATAACACCATGTTCACAACAGATCAGCCAAAAGCAGCAAGCAGACCTGGGTAAGCAGAGTGGATGCAGGCAGAGCAGAGAAGGCAAAAATAGGGATGACAGAATGAGCAATAGGAAAACAATCATAGTAGAAGTAAAATTGCTCCTTGTGGGGCAACTTTAGTCCATAGAATCTGAATGCTGAGATCCATATTCATCCAATGTCAAATTACACCCTTTTATCTATGGCAGTATTAACAACCTCTTACAGGGCCTACGCATCAAGGTGGGGAAAGGGTGAACTTTAATGGGGCCCAAAGATTCAGGGGAGCCCACTCTAGGTTGCAACCCCATTACCATGATAGGACAAATGAGGCTAAATTGTAGATCAAGTTTTGGTATACTTATGGAAACCTATAGGCTATTTCCCTATATCTGTTTTTATGTTATCCAAATCTTGTGAGATTTGCTGGAGCCAATCAGAAGCAGTGTGTTGTATGCAGTGGTGCACTTCCACCAATGGAAGAGAAACACTGGAGGAACGGATTTAGTCTTTCCCCCTGCAGCCCCCCAAGTGCCCCCCAAGTCTGATCTGGAGGGTTGGGGGACCCTCCAGAGAGGATTTTGGCATGTGTGTGGGGAGCTGCGGGGTGGGGGGAAAGGACAGGGAAATCCTGTCATGCAAATGGAAGTCCCATTGTGTGAGCAAATGGCCACTCATGTGAGGGTTGAATCCAACCCACAGTTAGCACAGAACAAATAACATTCTGAACAGTGAGTTTAGTGCCTTCTCTAGAATGGAGAAAATGTGTTTTGTACAAGTAACCTAGGGCTTGTAGTTTGAGAGGCAGATTTATGTTTCTCTATGTGACATAGAGACCCATCAGCCCCAGAATTCCTTGTGCATAAGCAGGAGGGAAAGACAGTTGGTGAGAGGAAGAAAGTACTATAATAATCAGGGATGTTGGTCCAGGGACAATGGGAGCCAGTGGAGGATTACAAGTAGAAAACTCCTTCTCACTCTTAAACCCATCCTTCCAGCTACTGATGTAAACAGCAAAATGGCATGGGTCAACTTTCAGAAGGAATCTTCTAGCAATAAAGTAAGGCTGACGCTTCAAAAGGCAACACAGGACCAGGACAATGTGAGGCATCTTTGCTGGTCTCAGGCACTCCATCCTCTATATCTAGATTTGGGCCTAAAGTAAACATGCAGGTGCATGGAGGGTAAATTGTAAGCCAGCATAATTTGCATAACATCATCACTCATCATGGGGCATGACAGTTAAGGCATCAGCCTTAATTTCCAATTTCCTGGCTTTTTGATGTTGGGACCAACATGAGATATCCTTAACTCTGGTCTCTTAAACAAACAAACAAACAAACGAACAAACACCATATATCCTGCAGCCTGAAATGTAATGAAGTTAAACAAAGAGAACAAAAGGAAGCTAAAGTACACCTTCCAATCTTTATCAAAACAAGCAAGGTATTCCTGCTGACTAAGGCAATACACAAACTAGGGAAGTAGATGAACAAAAACGGGATGAAAATGATTGCAATATAGAGACTGAATCTGTGACCATCAATGATGAAGAAAAGCTTCCCAGATAACCATGCAGCGCCAATCTAATGCTTTCAAAAGAGAGTCCTGTAATATCACCATTAGCATCACCACATTCTGTAGATCTGATTCTCAAAGATCCTAAAAATGTAACCAATTCAATGTCAAAACAGGGTTCTATCTGGTATCCTGATGTTTGATGAAATGCGTAAGCTAACAAAGTGAAGCCCAAATGACATTGATGGGCATAATTTTCCATTAGTTATTCTCAAAACAACTGCAACTAATGTTCAGTGAAGTGTGTATAACCTTACAGTTTCTTTTACACACTGCCAGTGATGCTGGTAAAACCGAAGACTTTTCAGGAAGCTAGCATTCATCCAAAACTGCAGATGTTCTACTCTGGCAAAAGAACAGCTAAGCCACCTAGTTCTTTTGTCTATTGAGCATGAATTTGCAATGAAATGGACTTTGAGGGGATCGTTCTCGATTTGGCAGTGCCAAAGGCCAGAAGAACAAAGCTTTGAAATGCATTGGTTTATTTGTGTTGATTCATAAGAATAATAATTTTAAAAAATCAAAACATTGACAAGATAATGACTTTATTAAGACCAAGACAACATTTACACAATAAGTCCTGTTCAGAAGTAGCGCTCATGTGTTCTATCAATGTGGGAATAGAGTTAGGCCAAATAGCCCCATCTTTGATGCTGTGTGCTCCAGTTTTCCCCATCCCCTGACAGTGCAAACTCCTCCAGCAGGAAAGCCATTGCACATACAGCCATATACACAAAGACTTCCATGTGATCTGGAACCCTGCATCATTGGGGTTCCAGATCACGTGAAAACATTCTCAAGTACAAGTGTTTGAACAAAGGCTTTCCTGCTACAGATGTCTGCACTGTACCAACTGTTACAGAGGAGCTTCAAACATGCTGACATTCCATTCACATTTATTGTGTGCTCTTGGATTTATCGGACATTTGCCATACATATTGGCTCTGGAATCCATTTTGTTCCAGAAGGCAAGGCTAGAACAGCTGCCAGGAACAAAGAGTCAGGCTCTGGAATGCTGCATGGTGAATCCACACAATCTATATGATTGGACTTTTATCTATGTAAAAGGAAGGTCTCCCTGCGGCTGGGAAACTCCTATGAATGTCTGCCATGTTACACTGTCACTACCCAACTGACTACCCATGAGGGTACCTTTAGAATTGAACAGTAAAAAGTCCTGGCAGGAAAGATGATCCACCCCTGAAGTGTCCTTACCAGTTCAGTGAGGACAATACCCAACCATCTCCACTATAACCACCTTAACGACTCATGAATGTTGGGTTAGGCTAGCTGAGTAGCTCGCCAGTTGTTTGATGTAATCAAGGGACAACAAACATGGAGATGTTTTCCAACACGATTCAGTTCAAAACTGCATTTTCATCAAATCAGATTTGCCCCTCCCATGGCACACGCAGCCAAATAAACTGGTGTATGCAAACAACAACAGCAAAATGCTTCTGCGTGGCAGACTGCATGGGAAACAGCATGAAGTTCAGGCATATGCGGGTGGAGTCTCGCAGCATCAGCAAGCTTCCTTTAAAAAAAAAAAAAGAAAAAAACCAAAAACGCACCCCACCTCATTAACCTTTTGTGAAGGTGGGCTCCTCAGATTTAAAACCTAGGCTTCTCCAACCCTCTCTCTGCTCCATGCTGAGAAAGTGCAGAGGAAATCAATGGGAATTACTTCTGAGTAGACATGTTTAGCAGGCCGCTTTCAAGGCAGAAGTGGAGATTTCAAAGGAACAACAGTCATCCCAAAGCAATGTGATGGCTCAAGGCTTATTTGGGGGAAAACAATGCACCTTTTAAAGCCATTAACCCTTTTGCGAAGCTCTGCTCCTCCAGATAGGTGGAGATGATGCAACTTTTCTTTCCCTCTATCAGTCCTGCTCCCCCCAGTCAGCGTGGAAGCTAGTTGAGGTCACAAAGTGCTCCACCACCCCTACTTCCCCCCCGCCCGGTTTGCATCCGCAATTCCCCCCTCCGTTTCCTTAGCGAGTTGAGCGCTGGGCACTTTCATGTCTGTGCGTTGTTGTGCTCGTATCTTTTCACCTGTATTGCTACTATGCCGGCGAAATCTTCTGCCCCGCCCCCTACATTTTCATTCCCCCTGCAGTATATATATATATATATATATATATATATATATATCGCAAATTCAATAGTACGGCAGCCTGAAACTGCGCAATTATGGTAAAACAACACACTTTACTTTCCCCTAAGATCATATTAAACAAGATAACTGAAGAAAAAGTATTACAATTAATTTTTGGATAAGTTTGTGATCAATGTTGGTATGGCAAGGGGAAGCCAACATTGTTCTGGTCAGAAAACTTAGACATGCCTACACAGGAGTAAGAGCCATAGAGTTGAATGGGATCGAGTCCCGAGCATGGGTGGTGGTGGCCTCGCTCGCCTTCTCCTTGGGGTGTTCTGTTGCCCTCTCTTCCTCCCTTCATGGTTGAGCAGTTGAACGGAGAACCGCCCTGCCTGCCTCTTTTGTCAATGGGACTCCCCTTTGACATACACACCCCCAACAAAAAATGGGATGGTCCGATATAACGCAAGGACAGCAATACACGGGAGGGAGGAGCGGCTTTATTGCGCACGGGGTGTGTGTGGACTTTCCCTGCTCTAAAATAAGATGGAAAATGGAGCGGAAGAGGTGAGATGAGCAAAGGACAGGGATGACATCATGTGAGCACCGTGCTGCAAAAACGCATACCAGGTATGGCGAGAGTGCGATAAATCGCTGGTGTGATGGAGCTCAAAGACTCCCAAACTGCACTGAAGCCATCGTGATGGGAAAATGCAGGGTTTATGGCAGGAAAACCCACGGTTGCTGCAGAGAGGAGGGAACATCATGTGCCATGAATGTCTGTGAGGTTCAGTAGCACTAGCATGACCTTCCCTCCCTATACAGCAAGCGCTAATGTCCCCCAATCTGCTTCTTTTCTATCTGTTAGTTAGATCTGTTTGAACCAGTATATTGCCTCATGTGCTAAGGAAGGTTAAAGGAGCCATTTTCCTCCACTGTAACAATCTTTGCAAAACTAAGTCTTGTGTCGTTTTTGAACCTAACAGGAATGGAGTGTATGTGCAAATTTCCTCAAATGACGTGTGCTTGAGCTAAGATTCCCAACTTGGAAGTAGCTATTGCCTATTAGTATAAGAGAGCAGAAATCCACTGGGCGCATGCCACACCTCTGGCAAAGGTCTCCTTCAGGTACACATGAAATAAGCTTGCCAATGTGCTTGTGTGAGTGAGGATGTGCTTCGTGGGTGCAGATCAATTGATTGCTTTTGAGCTCTTTTACCAGAAAGGGACAAAACCAATGCTGTCTGCTTAGACGACTGGGGAGCTGTAAGAACATCAGCAGGGATATTTGAAAATACAGCCTGTTCAACTGATGTTCCCTTTGGAAGTATTGTACTAATTTCCTGTGGGTCAGCAGTCGACACACCAGTTCCCATGCTCCCCAGATACAAACCGTCCTCATGCTTACTGCCCTCCCATCTCTGTTCTTTTGTGCCTTTCAGAAACAAAGTGTATATAAGGGGCTATTCAAAAATTTAGGACTCTCCTGCCGTTCTTGGAACATGAAGCTGGCAACTTTGGACTTGCCGGGGTGGGGGAGAGGGAGGGAATGTGCTTGGGATTGGAATGCACTCTGCCAGTATCAGCAAAACAACAGGGCAGCACAGCATACAACCAGCACTCTAAAGATTATAGGTTACTAAAGAGCACTGCACTTTCAAAGGGAGAAAAAAAAAGGTGAAGCAGCACTTAAAGAGAAGGGTGTGTGTGTGTGTGTGTGTATGTGTGTGTGTTGCAGGGCAGGGGGAGGATGGAACTACTAGAAGCTCAGGTTTATTGTTGGTTTTATATATTGAGGATTTATTTTATTTGTGTTTTGCACATCACTTTGACTGTCTTTTTTCCCCTTCAGAGAGGCAACTTGAATCATAAAAAAAAAAAATCAAATAAACAGAATCGCGAATGTATTGTGCTAACCTGGTAAGTGAATATGTTTGTTAAGAGAGCCCAAAGATGAACAGCAGATCACTGGCCCAATACTAGAAGATGGAAAAAAAGGAAGGAAGGAAAGAAGGAAGGAAAGAAAGAAAGAAAGAAAGCGGAATCTAATTAGAAATTTCAGCAACCATACCAATATATCTATTTGAATTTATAGCCCACTCCATTCAAGACTGAAGGTGAGAAAAATGCATTTGAAACATAAATAATTCAGGTAAAAGTATTTCTTTCTTGAATTTCTATCCCACATTTACGGTCTGCAGGGTTTTCGTGCCTGTTTTCAGTTAAATATAAAACCAATCAAAAACATACAACAGGAGATGTATAGCACAATCCTATATTCATTCATAACTAAGGGCTAAACTACACGATACATGAAATATGTAGCAAACAGTTTATCCTCTGTTTCTTTATTTTTTAAAAAAGTGAATGTGCAGGGGCTCCAATCTGGATGCATCAATAGGAGAGGTTTAAACCTTCCCTTCCCAGCTGCTTGTTTCCTTAAATCCCTACCCCTAACCCTGAGCAGGGGTTAGAAAAGGGAAAAAGTGTCCATTATTAAACAGCCTAAAACAACTAAAATCATGACAGCTAAAGCTTTGTTCCCTTACCAGCCTTACAGTGAAATCTTATGCATGTCCCTCCGGTCATAGGTTGGTCCTATAAAGTTGAATGGTCTTACTTCCAGGTAAATATTGATAGGATTGCAAGCTTAAGCCAAATTAGTGAATGTTTTATAGAAATGTCTTACAGTGTTTTCAAAATATATTCAGATTTTGAGCTGGCTTTTATGAGGCTACCAGGAAGCAGGTTTCCAAGCTTTGGAATGGCCACCAAGAACTCTTCTGTATGTATCCTGAGCAGGAATGATTATGCACCTGCAAATCAATCTCTACTTGTAAGCAATGGTGGTGACTCCTATGTCAGTGGGGCGGTGAATCTGCTCCAGATTTCAATCAGAGCCAGTCAGAACTCTGAAGGAGCTATGCCTTGGATAGCTCCTTTAGAGTTCTGACTGGCTCTGATTGAAATCTGGAGTGGATTAATGCCCCACTGATATAGGAGTCGCCAGCTTCTCCTGTTTGTAAGTAATATCTGAATCAACTCCGTTAATAACAGATAATATGCCATTTAGGATGATGTGATCTCTTAACAATAGTACCCATGGAAATAGAATTTCTGGGTATTCTGCTTTTTTATTTTGGAAATTAGACCTTCTCTAATAAAAAGCATCCACACCATCTAAACAGCTGCCAGAAATTTCATATGCTAAATACCCCTCACCCTTTTCCCTGTAGCACTGTTTCCTACTCAGTGGCTGAGATTAAAATACTTAATTACCTAATCCTTATCCAGCTGAAATCAGAAGGTTCCATTTCTTTTATGCAGGATTCAATCAACGTGCTATTATTGGAATCATCTGTTAAATCTCTCTTGTTCTTGCCATTACAACCTGGATAAATATTACTCCCTTCATCTAAGCATCAGATTATCTGAATATTTTGAATATTCCTCAAGCCATTTGGGGGAAAAGATGCTTGTTGAACTGAATAAAACTAGGCTGACCAGATAAAATCCAGGTCATGGCTCATGTAACTTTAACAGTTGTAGAGAAATGGGAATTTCAGTCAGGGTCATTTGTATGTAATTAGTTCCTGGTGAAATTCCCTTTTCATCACAACAGTTAAAGGTGCATGCACTATACTAGAGTGACCATATATAAAAGAAGGCAGGGGCCCTGCAACTTTAACTGTTGTGATGAAGAGGGAATTTCACCAGGAACTAATTACATACAAATGACCCTGGCTGAAATTCCCTTTTCTCTACAACTGTTAAAGTGACATGAGCCCTGACCTGGATTTTATCTGGTCACCCTAATAAAACAATATCACAATCTACACAGAAGCTGCGATCCGATGCACACTTACCTGGGAGTAAGCCCCACTGAACTCAATAGGGCTTGCTCCTGAATAGATATGCATAAGATTTTAGCCAGTCTAATAAACAAAGTACTTAAAAGTGACTAGTTTGTGAATGTTGTTTATGTGACTCAGAAAGCATAAAACACACATTTTAAGATGTGGTATCACATCCGGCATTGTAGGTTTTGCATATATATCACAGACACAAAATGCAAAAAGTGCTTTTAATATCATATATGAAAACAGCCATGTAATCATAGGGTGGCATGTGTCTTCATTTACAGAGAACAGTCCTCTCTTTGAAGAGCTACCAGAAGTCTACCATCTGTTTTGAAGGCATCCTCTGTTTGAAGAGTTGTCCTATCCAAGTCCAGTTTAAAGATAAACAACCATCAGAAGGCAGAGCTGGGCCTTGAAGTTCCAAATCAACAACACCTGGACAGCAGATTGAGCAAAGTACATAGGTCACCCAGGCACAGTCTTCCCCAGTATGGTAAAATGTACTATATTTGTTTAAGGGGGCAATCCTATCAACTGCACCCTCAATGTTTGTAAGCTTCTGGTCATCCTCTGCAGGGAGGGAGGAGCAGCAGAGGAGATCTTTGCCTCCAGTCCTCCTGTCTTGCATTTTTTGCTAGACAGGCTTTTTTGCCCATCTAGCTGGGCCACTTGAGGGGAAGAGAAGGAGGCTAGAGAGGCTTCAGGGTAACTCATATCCTGGCCTCTCCAGTCTCCTCCCTCCCTTCCCTGCCCACTGAAATGCCCCCTTATCTAAAGTCACAATCTTGATCTCGGACAGCAGACAGTGCAGTTCTTTCCATGCCAGCTGCAAGGGGGAGGAGGGCAGAGCTCCAATTCCCCCCTCTAAGGTCGGAGGACTGTCTCAGATCTCAGTTCTGGAAATGTGAGGTATCCTATTGCCTCAGTTGCTTGTTTAGGGGCCATAGGATGCTCCCTCCATTATTTATTTATTTATTTATTTATTTATTATATTTATTTCTATCCCACCTTTTTCCTAATACTGGGACCCAAGGCGGCTTACAAATTAAAACATGTACAGTTAAAACAAATAGAGATACACAAAAATTAAAAATATAATTAAACATAGTACAATTTTAAAATATTTAAAACATTTTAAAACATTTTAAATACACATAATTAAAAAAATCCAAACTATAAGCAGTACATCCACAAAGATCTGAACTACTCATTTCTAAATTTGTATCTATGCATATGAACTAGCATATGAATTTAATTTATTTATTTGCTGTATTTTTAAACTAAACAATAGCTGGAGATTTGTTTGTTTGTGGATAATGTATAAAATATTAAAACAAAGAGTAAAAGCAGCACAGAATAAAACTGAGATAAAACCAGCAGCGAAGAATAAATTCCAGCCCATAAAACCAACCACAGAATAAAATACAAAAAGCCATAAAAAGTTCCGACATTTGCAAATGTAAATTTTAAGCAAACATGTTTTCTCTTTTGGCTCCTTTTTTGGTGATTTTTGGTGGTCACCTTACTTGGAACTCACTGTGTTCAATGCCTAATACAGAGTGCACAGGATTGCAGTCTTACTCTTCTGTAACAGGTTCAATCATATGCAGTGGGGATATATGGCAAAGATGTCTTATAGGAATTAAGCCACAGAGTTCTCATTTGGTTGCACCCATCACATTACCAAGCATGGATATTTTCAAAAGTCAGCCTTGGCCATCCATCTCTTTAATGCCCCCCACACAAATGCCAGGGGCTTTAAAATGCCAGAGGGGCTTTTAAACACCCAGTGCTTATCCGTCTGGCAGAGGAAGGATTGCTTTGAAACTACTGTATTCGAATCCCATAAGCCAGATAACAGCCAGTAAACCATGTTTCTCTTTTCTTTAATTTTTACTGAGATCACTCTAATGAGTTAATTAATCCATTAATCTCTTTGCATCCTGGAAGATCATCTGAATATTATGTTCTTCCCCCCCCTTTCCAATACAAAAGAGTCTGTTACAGAAATTGTAGCTAAATATTTGCAGAGAATAATAAGGATATGGGCTAAAATATTAACTAATTAGAGTAATTTTTGTTGTTTTGTATTAATAGAGATACCTGATCGATGTTTTGGACCATACTTCTGTGTGTAAAATGATGTTTTTGAATATTATCCCTGCATGTTAATTGATTGTGAGGTCTGATGACTGGATCAATAAATTTTGATAGCCGACATTGGTTTGGGTCCCCCCCACCCCAGCCTCTGCAGTACTTTAAGCAGCCAGCACTTGAAAGATTTACCAGAGCCAGAGAGGCAATTATTAAATAACTACAGAATGGCTCAAAGTTCAGGAAACAATGAATTAATTCACAGAGAGAGGAAAAGTCCACATATCTTGAATGAAAATTCACTTTTGAACATTTTTGGAACATCCTAGGAAAAAGGCAGCCAATATTGGGCAGCCTATAACTTCTTGAAGTCGGCACACGCCTTACAAAAAGAAAAGTCTTTCTTTTCTTTTTTTAGGGGTATGTCAGATTTGGATTAATGTTGTTCTTTTCTGCTTTGCAATTACACATTGGATTGGATCATGACTCATACAGTCTGTCAAACATCAAGTACCTTCAGAATATATATTTTTCTTCAGTCACAGGGCAGAAATGAGAGGTGCCCATAAAAAAACAATGAAGAAATGCACGAATTTAGCATAGCCATGATTGGGCAGAAGTATTACTCACTATCCCAAAAGCAGGAATTTCTCTCATTGGAGTTCAATGTGAATCTGGAAGTCCCTCCCCAGACAATGAGAGGAATTACTCTAAATTTCTGTGGGTGCCTCTACAAGAGAGATTTAAAGCTCTTTCAAGGCGCATTACAGATTTTACCTCTACAAGAGCAGAGCACAAATCAGGGGTTGAAGCGCTTTTTATCTCTGCTTATGCGCATCATCGAATGCGTGTTAAATAGCGACTTAAAATTTACCGCGGGAGTTAAAGCGCCTTATGGCTATGTAAATATGAGATTCTCCACATGTAAATAACTTTAAAGCGCGTTTCATACAGCCCGTACGTAATGTGCTTCACCGCCTCTTGTGAATAGGTATTAGGAGTAAATGCGCTTATCCATAAATGCGCATAATCGGGCAACCAGGCACCAAAGCGAAATCTTGTAGAGGGGACCCATGTCTCTATATTCTGCAAGTCCTGAAATTCACAGATCCTTGCCAGGACATTCTTGAAGTTTTCAACATTTCCTTTCTCTTTTCATTTGCAAAGTTCTGTACTACTGCATACCTGCATACCTGGGGAATCCTCCAAGAAATTCAATCTCTGCTGATCACTTTAGCTGTTTAGTCTTTGTTTTATTTTTGCTCTCGGCTTTCATGCTGCATTTTTAATTGTATTGTTTTAATGTGTTTGCTTTAAATGTTTTTCACTGTAATTTAAATTGTTTGCAATCTGTCCTATGAATGTGTTGGAGGGTGGAGTATACATCCCTAGAACAAATAGTTAAATCAATACTTAGAAACCATTCCTGGAGGGGGGGGCAAACTACTGAGTCAGTGGTCTTTTAGACGGATGGTTGGGATTGACCCCTTCAGTCCTGTGATGATATGAAGTATCATACATGAGCACAGGATCAATAGAAGGGGAAATGTTGCTAGCTAACATTAAATTCAGTCACAGAATTAATTGAGACAAATCCTCAAGGTCAAAAATTCATTGGGAAATAGCTGAAGTTCTAAGCAAGCCTAGCATCATTATTATGGAAACAATATTCTATTTGTGTGCATTATAAAATACAGGAAAGTCACCCTTGTTATCAGGGCTTTGTCTTTCTCAAAATGCCAACATTTCCCTTGTACTTCCTGGTGATTTGCATGCTTGGGGTTGGATCCAGATTAAGGCGGGTGCAACTGGGCTGGCAGAAGCAGATTTTTCTGCCTCTTCCTCCCCATGGCAGCCTAGGCTGGCCACTTAGGTATTGCCAAAAAAAGAGGACATGCATCATCAAAAAAGAGGACAAAGGCGAATGCAGGTTTGCTTAAGATTTGCACTAATCCCAGAGGACTGTGCTTTAAAATGTTTCTCTTGAAATGATTCATGCGTTCACGAATGTCATTAACACTCAGGTCTTCTAAGAAAGGAAACTTAGTGCTTCCTTCACCTTCGTAATGTTTTACACTTCAGCTAGGCCTCGTCGATCGTTTTGCAAATGGACTACTTTCACTAAGAAATGATACTAGAAATAAGTTGTCCATTCATTGCCTTTGTGCATACTATTCTTTCAGAAAAGGCAGGCATAAAGAGGTCAGCAGGTGGAGCTGCTATTCCCTCAGAAGGGCTCATATACGTTTCAGGGTTTGAAAGAATTTTCATTTCCAAACTCGCTCACACAGCCAGACAGCCCATTCTGGCAGATAGTATCGGAATAAAACATAGCCATGCAAGAATCTTGCAGGGCTGGATCCACACTTTGTCATACTTAGAGTAGAACCGATGAAATCAAATAAGTCATGGCTAACTAAAGACCCATTGATTTCAATAGGCTTTCTGTAAGTATGACTTAGTATAGATCCAACCCACTGTTTCGTCATGCACAAATGGAGACAAGGTTGAGGGGAAAGCAAAGGTTCAAGTCTCTGCCTGTAAGGCGGAGATGACTCGGGCCCTAGACACAAGAGTCCTCAACTGAATTGCAGAGCTGTATCAGCCACCTGGTACTCTGAGGAGTTGAGGGCCGATGTAGTGATTGGGCCGATGATTAAGGCACAGATAGAGAAGAATTTGTTGTGAACATGACTGACCACAAGTAAGGGTCCACCTTGATGGAGAGCAGCAGAGAGGTCTTACTTATCTACCACTATTGCTTCTGCACAACTCTGGCCAATGGAGCTGTTTTGGCTGATAAAAAACCTGGTCCATATGAATCCAACGGATCAGGAGCCCCTCAACAGCTTGCTGTGGCCAATTTTGCAGTTTAAATCACTTAAGCAGAGTTAGATATCCTGGTTTTTAACCAGATCAAAGAGGGATATAGCTAGTGCATTGTCTCTCCAGCTTGTCCAACTAGAGAATGTGGACATGCTGCATGGAAATTGAAGACCCAGAATATGTTTTCTAGATACTTGCCCACCATGGTAATTCAAAAGCTACCAGGGTGGGGTTAAAGACTTGGACTTTGAAGGTAGTGAATTCCACCTTGAGAGATGGTATGGTCCCTTAGGAAGCAGTAGTGCATGACCCATACTAAGGAAACCAATTTTAGACCTTTTTATTTACACAATTTCCATCCAGTTTCAAATCTCCCCTTCTCAGAGGGCCTTTTTAGAGGTGGCACCTCTGGAATCAGCTTCCATTGGGGTTCATCAGGCTCCTTCCTTGTAGGTTTTCAGGAAAGCTCCGACACCTCACCTCCTTAGGCTGGACTTCCTGGAGTGGTCCAGGTGACACCATCTTCCATTTGTAACTATCCCATGTTTTCCCACTGTTTCTTCTGTCTTTTTTCTCACGAGAAAAAAACCCATTCATTAGGAAAAGATAGAAGAGATCCACAATGCTTTTTGATTGTTAGCACTAGGGGCCCTCAGTCTGGAAGTAGTTTAACACACATAGATGGAACATCTGGACACTTTGGGTTTGATTTTTAAATAATGTTTTCATTAAAGATTTTCATATATTTAACATACCATAAACAATTATAACATAGTGCAATATTATAATATAGTAAAACTCACTCATTCCCCCAAAATAAATAAATAATAAGAAAAAAGATACAATGGAATGAAACTTATTCCCCTTATTACCTTTTAAATTCTTGAAATTATTATAAATTTACTATAGATATATTCTATATCGCAAATTTTATACCATTCATACAGTCCATATCTCCTTAGCGGTGTTTGACATATATGTCAGTAACTCAGAATCTATTGTGTATAAAATGAATTTCCACCATGTAACATTAAATGCTAGTGGGTCATCTTTGCCTTGTAGTACTCATAACTTGCGTGTGTGTTTTTTTCTCACAAATTGCAGTAGACCATATGTTCTTATACCAGGGCTCTTTATCAAGATTATCCAAGTTTTTCCACTGCAGTGAGCAGCTGCCTCTCCAGGGAATGGAATGGACAAACACCTCCCTCAGAGGGCTTCAAGATTGCATTATGCCAGGGGCTGTGCTAGTGGGTAACCATATGAAAAGGAGGACAGGGCTCATGTAACTTTAACAGTTGTAGAGAAAAGGGAATTTCAGCCAGTGTCATTTGTATGCAATTAGTCCCTGGTGAAATTCCCTCTTCATCACAACAGTTAAAGTTGCAGGGGCCCTGCATTCTTTTGTAGCTGGTCGCCCTAGTATAGTGCCTGCAACTTTAACTGTTGTGATGAAGAGGGAATATCACCAGGAACTAATTGCATACAAATGACACTGGCTGAAATTCCCTTTTCTCTACAACTGTTAAAGTTACATGAGCCCTGTCCTCCTTTTCATATGGTCAGCCTAGCCCTGCCCCCTTTGCCTTTGGCCCTATACAGCACTGGAACACACTCACCAAGAACTTCTCTGAAACTGAATTCGGCCCTCAGGCTGAAAAAGCCACCCCACCTCCTCTCCAATGGAAGGATTTGGGAGCTTAGTGCAGAGTTCTGGATCTTCTTGGGGCAAGGAAAAGATGCCTGGATCCTTACAGTAATCAACAGCATATTTTCTCAGTTACCAGACAAATTACAAGATCGTTTCTCCATAGCAAGATCTGGTTCAACGATGTAGAGCATGCTACTAAGAATCATTATTACTAAGCAATATAGATGTTGGCATCAATCAGCAGCAATCTGCTCAGCAGCAACAGCAGCAGCAGCAACACCAAAAAGGGCAGAAGCATGCAGTCAGGAAAGCAGGGGTTTTTTCCTTCTTCTTTTTTGCAGCTGATTTGTTTGGGTTGCTCTGAACATCAGGAACAGCCAAGAATAATAGTAGATCTAACCAATGTGACACATTCGTGTGCTGATATGATCCACCCTTAAAGCTGTAAAGGAGGGTTTTTTTTTTGTCATTTGTCAGAAATAAACATTCTAGACATATTTTTGTGACAAATTGCTGTGACACAAGCTGTCCTCAAGCTGTTGTTTTGCTGTTTGGAATCTAGAGCTACAATGTTCAGATGCATTTTGCAGTCTATGATGCATTGAGGGCTGGACCTCAGGGCTGAAGACCAGCGCCCCACAGTGTGTGGGCATGGAATGACTACCCAGAGAATGGCAGGTGATGGGGGCAGCAGCAAAAAGACCTGGCTTTAGCAGGTCTTGGGCATGTTAGGGCCACTGATGTTTGCACTGTTTAGCACAGTATCCTTTCTTCTTATTTTCAAAAGCATTTTATGGTTGGGGGCAGATGGGCAGGCATGTACATGGTTACACACGCTCATTTTTATTATTTTTTACTGAAAATATATTATCCTCTTTTTAAACCACAAAACGGGGCTTATTTGTTTAGCTGCATTTTATTTCTGTAGTCATGCTGGTGCTATGTTTTAAGTGAGTTTAAAATATTCAACTGTACACGCTCAGAATATTTATTTATAATTAGGACTGGCAAATGGGTTTGTGGGGGGGGGTGTTTTTTGTTTTGTTGTACTCAGGAATGTGAAAGCCGTTGCAAAGGAGGAAATGGCAACTTGCTGGGGAGTAATATATGTGGTCGTCTAAAAGGGTCCCCCTTTAAGACCATTAAGTCCAGAGTCTAAAATTACAATGGTAGATTTACTCCAAAGGGAGACTCCATTCTGTGCTTGGATGATAGAATTTTCCAAAACTCCAAGTTCCCTTGGCATTGGGCTGAAGATCTTTATGTTCATGGAACATGAATGCCAGGGAAATCTGCAATGGAATCAAATGAGGTCGGATTTCTATGAATCTGACCTGTGGATTCCACAGGGGATCAGCTTCTCCCGAGTCGCACGTTTCTGCGGACTTGTGGACCATATATACACACACACACACACACACACACAAACTTTCAGGAATTGTATGCATATTTAGTCATAGAAAAATACAGTAAAAAAAAGCGTCTCCCTCCCTAAAGGCTAAAGCATTAAGATGTGCAATGGGGGGATTTATGCATTTTTGCAAGGGCATCGTTGCACAAATGTGAATTTGCGCGAATTTGGGGAAATTGGAAAAAGTCCAGTTCTATCAATGAGCAGACGACGGAATAAAAGGCACCTGACAATTTGTGAACCACAGATGGAATCGGTTTTACAAAATCCATACATCCCTAGCATGGGGTTGACTTGGTCTTTGAAAAGGTAAAGTGGGGTGTGGATTTCCCCCCAAACATTTAGGAACCCACACACCATGGTCTTGCTTAGCCCTTGTTCCCATGGCCAGAAGTGAACCAGGCTTTTCATGCATTGGGCTTGCCTGTTGCCTTCCTGCTCTCTCTTCCACACCCACAATGCTTGCTGGGGGATGCAGCTAGCGCAGAGCATTTGAAAAGTCACTGAGCAATGATGAACCCCATTAGCGGCTGAGAGCCCAGCTACATGGCAGCAGCAAAGTTCTCAGGACCAGTTGCTTCGCAGCAGTCAGGCTTAATGAAGCTCTAACAAGGCAACATGCCAGGAGCTCAGCAAACTGCACATCAGCCTCTGTTCACAAGAACAAGGCGTCCGTTGTTATTGGAGGCATGACTGAGAGAGAGAGAGAGAGAGAGCGTGTGTGTAAATTAAGACTCTCAGACACAAGCCACACACCATTTGCCTGACAGACAACTTGCTCAGAAAATGAATACCAATCGGATTCTTCTCTCTCTCTCTCTCTCTCTCCCTTTTATTTTAAACAAATGTTTTATTGATCAATCTTTAGGTCTTAAAAACAAACAACAATTAACCAGGGTGGGGGTAATTTCGGAAGTGAAAAAGCAAGGGGAAGGAAAGAAAACAGAGAGGAGGAGAGGATTTGAGGGAACCAGAAAGAATGACTTGTAGTAGATTGTCTTTTCTGTTTAGATCGTAGAAGAAGAGCCTTGCTGGATCAAACCAAAGGCCTTTCTACTACAATATTCTGCTTCCCACAGTGGCCAAGCAGATGCTTATGAGCAGCCTGCAGTGGGGCATGAGTGCAATAGCACCCTCCCGCTCCTGTTCCCCATCAACTAGTATTCAGTGATATGCTTCCAATAATCCTGAACTTGTCATATAACCATCATGACTAGCAGTGATTGATATGCACTGTTGACTGTCCCTGAAGATAGCTATTTATGAGAACATTTCTTCTTATTTTCTCCAAACGAAGACAGATAAGTATCTTGTATTATTCTACTGTTACACATAACTTTTTCTCAGATGGGGGTGAAGACAACACCTCAATCCATTGATCAAGTGTTGGGAGCAGTTTCATTGGTGTTAGGCTGAAAATCTGTACATGCATAGGGTTAATAGCTCTTTGGGAAGCTAAACTGGGATGTGGCTTTATGGACCAAGCACTATGCTGTACTTCCCTCCCCACAATTATTTAGGAGCTCACAGACCATGCTCTTGATTAGTTCTTATCCCCATGGCCAGAAGTGAACAGACCTGAAGGGAAGAGGCCAGAAGTGAATAGGTTGGGGCTCTTTCCATTTTTGTCGTAATGCTTATCAGTGATATCTGATTTACAAAGGCTGTCTCACCAACCTTTGTAAATCTTCAGTTTTAATGCTGCGGGGATGAACCCAAATACCATGTGAAAGGATTGTGAAGACTCCAATGTGACATTTTGGTTTCTGCCAGTAACTTCCCAGACTACAGAGCCACATGAGAGATGTATTGGATTATATGGAAACTCTAGACTACACTGTGTTGGTTTACATAGACCATGTGGCCATTGTGTTGGACTACAACTCCTGTCAGATGTTGTATAGTTTGAGTGAATGGTGAAATAAGCTCCATTTCTGCTGTAAGTAGTCACGGTAGCCAATCAAAAATAACTCAGAAGGATGATTCCACCTTCCTAATAGTTTTGATTTCCATGACTAAAGAGCTGTGGAGTTCATAGCGGTTGGCTGTTGTAAAAACAAGGGTGGGATAAACCAGAAAAAAATGGATTGGAAATAAAGCAAATGATATTGGTCAACACAATAAGTTCTCAGCAGGGGTCCAGAGTCCCAGATGCTGTTGGTTTATTTCAGGATATAGGGATTCATCACATTGTGTGTGTATAAAAACAAGAGTGTTCTCTTTTTCTAAAACTAGTAGATGCTATAGTCTGGATGATGGACATGAGGCTGAACAATGGAGAAGGAAAAGGTGTTGAGATGTGCATCAGCATATCAGAATCAGCCACTTCCTATTTCAGGCCTGCACAAGCCAGTTAACTAGAATAGTTGGAATTACCCAGATGCTTAAAATTCTACCATATGGCGGAGCAGATGGACACACGGAGGAAGTGCACAAAGGAAGCAAATATTATGAGCTTCAGGGACTAGTACCGCCTACTTGTTCACTGGCTCTCTGCCTATCAAGCATGCAAGTGAGGAGAAGGTGAAGGAGGAGCAATAGCAGCTTGTGACAAAGAAGGCAGACTCACTGATGGAGGTGGACCATTGAGGGTGTCTTGCCCAAAAACCTGGAGCTGGTACTGGTCGGCTTCATTGGTTTAGAAAGGGCATTTCTCTAGAGTTTCTCACTAAAATCTTCCCCATGTGCTGGGGTGCATGGCAGTCACTGTTCTAAAGATGTTTCACAAAGTTTGGTTAAAATCTGTACCTTTTGGGCTTTGGTAAAGTAAATCCAAAGCTCCCTCTTCCTCCTCCTCTTCCTCCTCCTCCTTGATAGCAGGGCTTAGAAAGCATTCCCCCTCCCTCCTAAGGATGTTGGAGAAATCTATTTGGAGAGGTGGAGGTGGACTTTGTTCTGGTTCCCACTGTGGTGCCTGACAGGGTCTGCAGCAAGATGGGCCGGTTTGTGGAGTTTCTGAACAATTTGTGATTTTTTTTTCTTTGCAGATTCTGCAATTCCATAAATTTCTGAGCATTTTGTGCAAATTATAGCCAAAATGCACAGGTTCATAAAAAAAAGTTCCTGGAGTTTGGGGAAAAGCCCGGAGCTTGACTCACAAATGCAGATGGAGTCCTACATGCCACAGAACTCTGTTGAAACAAAAATAGAATGTGATTTCCTGACGACGGACATCCCTGCTCCCCCCTCCCCCCCCCAACAGCTAGATAGTCTAGATTTTGTCTCAGGCAAGGCTCAGCCTATCAATATTCATTTTTACAGAAGTGAACCCTTACACAAAAAGCGGTGCTGCCTGGTAGGAAAAAACATGGTCCCTCACGCACATACTGTGCTTGTTCAGACAACATGCTAAGCCATGGTTAACCTGCTAACCGTTTTTCAGCAAATGGTTGGTGAGCATGTTTAAACTGTGGTTATGTAGCCACCATGGCTAGGAATGGTTCACACCACACTCTAAGTCATGGTTTACATGACATGCTAAGCCATAATGTTTAGCTCAAAATGCTTAACCGCTGTGGCTTAGTGTGTCGTCTAATCATTCCTTCCCATAATAGCTTCTACTTTGACTTCTATAATGGCCAAAAGCACAGTCCCACTTTGAATTGTTTTGCTCTTGTTTTCCCCTGGCTTGTTCCCTATGCGAGGGAAATTGTTTTGACTGTTCCATATTTCTTGCACTGGATAATAGAAGATGCTGAAGTTTAAATTGTATGCTCTAGTCTGAACAGCTATTTTTGTTAGGGTGGACTTATGGTAGATTCTTGAACTGTTATTCCTCCTTCTGGCGTGTCCACCTGATATTTCAGAGAAAGGCACTCACCAAAATCTTCGGGAGGGAAGAATTTTTCTAATAGCAACAAACCATTAATAAAGCAGCAGATGGAAACTCAAAGGATAGTGTTCAGAACTCTCTCCCCCCCTCCACCCCCTCTATTTTAACTCAAACAAGATTCTTTGTACCAACAGTTGTAGAGGCAGCATTCTAGAATTACATTCATCTAATGGTGAGAAATTCTCTTCCAATCTCCAGATTCAACTTCATCTTCTTCTTCTTTTTAATAGACAGCATGCATTCATTTCTGAAAACAAATCACTGCATGAATGGAGGAACAATATTTGCAGTGAGAACAGATTAATATACTGCAATACTCTTGGTTTTAATCTTCAGTGCTGCAGAAGATAACTTTTTTTTTGTTCCTATTCAGATCCAGAAATTGTCAATGGAAAAGCAGATGGGGAGAGTTAATTGGAGTGCTTTCATTCAGAATTGTTCAAAAGCCAAGTTTAATCAAAATGGTTGTCTTAGTAAAGAAAATCAATTTGAAAATTGCAGCTATGAAATAACTGCAGTGTGTGTGTGTGTGTGTGTGTGTGTGAATGTGTATCATTTCTCCATTTTCATTACAACCAAATACATCTATTGCCTTGGTTTGCATAGGGGCTTCCTTAAAAGGCAGCAGCTGCCAAAATTCTTGTTGTGGGGCAAAAGCCTCCCTCCTGCATGGGGTCTCTTGCCCCAAGGCTCCCCTGTAGGAGGGTGGGATTTTGCTCCACAGCAGCAGCCATTTCTCCTAAAACAGCTGGTGACGGACAAACAGCTACCCGTCACAGAAGACACTCTCTCCATGGAAGTAACTTGCCGTAGCTTGCTGTTTGCCTCTCACCAGCCATTTTTAGAGCTACAAACACTTAAATTCTCCTTCTGAAAACAGTGGACAAAAATGTCTCTGTTGATTTTTATAGGGAGATGTAAGGAGGCTGCAACTCTGCAAAGGGCTGGTTGGGGGAGGGCGGTGAGACTGCTTTTAATCTGAGCTGGAGAAGCTTTTCTTGGTTGTTTCTTCTTTGAGGTGAATATTATTGAGCCTTTGAAGATGGTTTCTTGCCCCAAGTCCAGCAAACGTTGCCATCATCTGTTCTTGCAATGTGCCACGGCTCAACTGCCCTCAACATTCTGTAGGTCCTAGAAGTCATTGAGCATAGACTCTTATGGGGCCATTTGTTTTCTTGTTAAAATATGTTTAAAACACAGTTGTTTCTTTTAATTTACGAACAGATTTACTTTCGTGTACTTAGGGAAGGGATGCAGAACCTCAGCCTTGGGGGCCAAATATGGCAGTCCTGGCGTCCCAGTCCAGCTCTCCATGGTTCCTCAGATGACTACAGCCTTTCCCCTGGCCTCACCCGTTTCTTCTGACCACCTCATGGTTTCACGGCTTTTATGCAGATGTTCCTCCTTCTAAAAGGCTGAAATGCCTCTCCTAAGGCCTTAGTTACTGATAGTAAGACTGTTAAGCTAAATCTGCTGGTATTTGGGGGATTTCTGGACCCAGTTCTTTTGTGTTTGGCCCTGCCCATCACAGGAATGGGGCTCCTGAACGCTTCTCCAAATTGAAAATCATCCCTAAAGGCAGAAAGTCATTCAATACCCCTGACTTAGGGAGCTCCCCAACCATTGTGTTAGCTTTGGACTCCTCCATTTCACTTCACAAATGATAGACATGGGATACCCAACTACTGTATCAAAGAAAAAATTATATATACCTGGGGACAGAAATCCTATGGCACCTAGACCATAGCATGGTGTAGTGTCTAGAGTGTTGGACCGGGAGTTGGGAGATCCAGGTTCTAGTCCCCACTGAGCCATGGAAACTCACTGGTTGACTTTGGATCAGTCACAGACTCTCAGCCCAAGAACAGGGTTGTTGTTGTGGGGATAAAATGGAAAGGAGGAGGAATATGTATATCACCTTGGGTTCCTCAAGGGGAAAAAAAAGGCAGGATATAAATGGGGAGCATAGGATATTTTGGGTGCCTGGATCCGATGTCGGAGACAGCGCTCTGACCTCAGAGCCAGGAATCTGCACTCCCCTTCCCTTCCCTCCCCCCCCCCAGTGTAGAAAGAACCATGCCAGCTGCTTCTCCAAGATTGTAAAAGTGACCTCAGAGAGGGTGTAAAGGGGGCATTCCAGAGGGTGGGGTTACACTGTATCTCCAGGCCTCTCCAGCCTCCCTCCTTCCCTCTCCAACCCACCCCAGCTAGGCAGGTGAAAAAGCCCATCTAGCTAAAATATAGAGAGGGAGGAGCTCTAATTCGATAGCCATAAGCTTCCGAGTTTGGAGGTGTACAGCCATCCTGATAGGATGGTGCCCTTGAGACATAAAACTATATTATTTCCCTACCCAAACATCCGAATAGGTACCTTGGCTTTAACACAACTGGAATGACTGAGGAATATGTAATCTATGTCAGCTAACGACCATTTGCTTTTTAAAGAAAAATCTGTGATAAATCAATATAATGTTTGGTGTGCGGATGTGGGAGATCTTGGTTCAAATTTCCATTAATCTACGAAACTTGCTTGTTGATCTAGGACATATTGTAAACTTGGACAGCCGCTGTGATACAGGAACTGAAAGTGTTCTAGAGGGGGGAAAATAGAGGCATTCTTCAGTGTTCATTTGTTAATTTCTTGTACACAACTGAATGAAGAAGAAGAACTCTTTTCTGTCTATTTTTTCAAAAATTCTGTTTATTTATATATAACCAGGAAGCCTTGTTGGCTTTTTCTTTTTAGCCTTCTGAATTAAGGGCTTGATCTGGGTTCATAATTATTTTTCTAGATTAACCTTTTCTATAACTATCACTTTAACAGTGCAAACCTATGCATGTATACTCAAAATCGGTTGGGTCCTGAGTTCAATGGGTTTCACTGCAAGATAAGTGCATACACTACCCTTACTGCAGCCTCACTCATATAAATCTTTGTAGTGTGCAATTCCCTCTCCCTCCAATGGATTTATTTATTTATTACATTTCTATACTGCCCAATAGCCAAAGCTCTCTGGTGGTTCACAAAAATTAAAACCACATTAAGCATGCAAAAGTCACATGCATTTCATAACACAGTTATCTTGGTATCACTTTTGGTAATTCATCGGTGTTCATTGGCTGGAAGTTGTTTCCTTACTACTGGGGTGGTATTTGATAATATCTGAGTCCTTTAATTATTGTTAGGTGGCAACATTTTCCTTTACTTTCTGTGAAGTGTGACATAGAAATACATTTCATTAGCGTATTCAGGGGTCATGGCATGATATAATGGCAAAACAATATAGGCATGTAAAGAAAATAATTATTCCATTTAAATCCTATCTCTCATCAAACAAAAGAGTTACAGTAAACTCCACCAAAAAAAAAAAAAAAAATCAGATCTACGAGATGTCAATTACACAAAATGAGTTTTTATTGTCTTTCAGGAAAGAGGGAGGCTTAAACAATGAGTCATTAATACTGGAACACATGGCACCCTGATCCTGCATATCTGAAATAGAATGGATAAAGGCTTCCAGTTCCAGGAGCACTACAAAATCCATTTATTTCCAGGACTGTCAATTACTCTATAAGGGGGTAGGGGTGAGACCTTCCGCTGCTCATATGTAAATATTAATTAATATAAATGTGTGCAAATTTTAAAATGTCCCAATGCTTCACACGGAGGATAAGCTAAAACGGGAAATTGCTAGGGGGGAATTAATCTGGCTGCCTTATATAATGACCTAGGTGAAGCCATTGTAAAAACAAAATTGAGAAGCATAGGAGAGAATTTATGGCTTGTTTCAGAAAGGCTGTGGTGCTGGTACTGATAAGCTATTCCAAATTTGTGGCTAAATACTTTAGGTAAAAACAATTTTAAAAATCTCAAACGATAACAACACATTTTTTAAAAAAGGTAACCAGTGGGGCCTTGATCTTAAAACAGTGGCTTTGACGTATCTTCTGTCACTGACATAAAACCACAGCCACACTGGAGCAAAGGTTTCAGCAAATGGATGAAATTGGTAGATGTTGAAATGTGAGTGCTGACGATCCCAGACAAGAGTCCTGAATGTTTGAAAATGCAAGGGATACAATGCAATCCTATGCACATTTATTCAGAAGGAAGCCCCATTCAACTCAAATGGGGCTTGCTTCTGAATAAACATGCATAGGTTTGCGTTGTATCTGTTGCATTTTAGGTTAGTGTGTATAGGATTGTAGTCTCGAAGTGATTGGGGAAATTGATATTTATTTTGAGATGTTCACAAAATCTTCTGAGACTGTTAGTGTTCATATATGACGATCAGCTTTTTGATAGTCACTGTAATATTAACAATATCCTTTGAGATCTTGCAGTGGCACAGCTGGTGGTGACTCATCCCTAACATTCTGCTAGTAATGGTTGTACTATTAGCAGCACATCTGAAGGTGTGCTCTTTCCTGGTACTAAGGAGTAATTAGGAAAAGGTTGGATAAGGCTCCCATAGACCAATTTAGCGAGCTGGGCCTAGGGTGGCCCCTTTTGAATTGCTAAAGAACAGGAAATGCATTGGCAAAAAAGAGGGCAAAAGAGGAAACTAATTTGTATAAAATTGGCATATGCTAATTCACATGTATAGAAGCAAATATAGAAATAATTGTTATAATTTCAATAGATGTTTTGGACCACAACTCCCACCATCCCTGATGGGCCATGCTGGCTGGGGCTCATGGAAATTGTAGTCCAAACCTGCAGAGGACACAAGGTTGGGGAAGGTTGTCTTACTGTGCATGATGAAACCCTTTTATCTAAATTTGAAACCGTATGTTTATTTATACTTCATTTCTCTTAACACTCTCAGAATAATAGTCAGAGAACCAAAAGGCCAAAATACTTTCCCTGCATCTACGGTACAGGGGATCAATTTTTCACTCAAGTCATACCAACTAGGGGCTGAAACTTGTAATCAAATGTGATCTAATTATCTCCTATTCTAAAATGTTAATTGGAATCAGACTTGAAGGTGTTACTATCTCCACTCCAGGCCAGCATCTGAACAATAAGCAGAGATGGCAGATTGGTATTTCTTACTGGTGGTTTTGTATGCTGAGGGACGACAAGAAAAATGTAAGGCATTTTCATTTCAAGACTCAGGCACCTCAGGCTACAGCATGAATTTAATGTGTAACATAAACAGAAAAACTTTGATGTTTGGGAAGTCCTATGATGTTTGAAGCTGTTCCTTTATGATGAGAAACAAAACAAAGTGCTGGATCACTTGTCATATTATACACTTTTCCAGATAATCTGTTTCTAGAGAACAATTTCACAAGAGTTGCTCATCCCTCCGGGAAGAACATCTGATTCAGAGATACTGCATTTTCCAAGCATTCAAACAACAATGTACTATTGCTGGGAAAATGTGATTGTTTTTCAAAGAATATTTTCAAATGTGATTCATTTTCCATCTTGTGCACTCGGTGTACAACATCTAGCCCAAAATGGGAAGAGGGTCCTATACCCAAAGCCAGCCCTACCATTAGGTACAGTAAGGTGGCCACCTCAGGCCGTAGATGTTGTAGGGGCAGGAAGGAGCAGTGCAGTATTAGCAGGTAGAGTTGGGTGTGTCATATGGCCTCCCCTGATCCCCCAAGTTAGGTTGCTGCCCTCAGGTGTGATGAAGGACACTGTCCCTCTCATCACTAGCGTAAGATTCACCAGTCAACTTGGAGTCTATAAATAGATGGGGGTGGGATGTTTCACATTTTGTCTTCTTTCTTGTCTTTGGCCAGCCCTATCTATCTAGTACATCTATCTTCTCTTGCAATGCGGCTACATCCTTAGCCTATCCATTATATGTGGACTCAGTAACAATTTATCGCCTTTGAAGTGTGACTTGCAAGGTACTCCTGCCAAATCTGAGGTGCAGCACACCCAGGCACATTTTGAACTCATTATCTAGAGAAGCCCTAAGAAATCCTTTGGCATTTTAACAAGAATTCTTTCAATGTTTTAGCACTTTCTAAATGGACAGCTACAAAATGTTTACCGAAGGTGCACTTGACATTTTCAATTCTATTTTTTAAAAAAAACGTTTTCTCAAGTTTTATGAGTTATTGCTTGAAAGGACATTGCTGACATTATTATTATTATTATTATTATTATTATTATTCATTATCATATTATTATTATTTAAATGCACACATATGAAAGTGTTTGGGAATCCTTGTGGAATCAAGTGAAAATTTAAGTGTGGTATTAGAATTTCCCATTCTTTTGAGAATTTTGCGAGGTCTTATTTTGATGATAAAAGAAAGAACCACCATTTCCATACTCAAAAGGAAACAATTCTTTTCAGGCCCATTGTGAAGTATCAATGTGGTTTACAGCAGGGATTGAAATGGATCAGCTTATCATACTATAAAAGAGCACCATTTCACCCCCAAAGTTCACACAGTTGTTGCCCTGAAGAAGGGCTGGTATAAAGCCTTTGGCTCACATCTTCTGCATAACTGCTGCCCTGAAGAAGGTGTGACAATATAGTTTTCCTTGCAATGCTCTCTCTGACCACTGCCAGAACTGATATTACCTCTCTGAAAGAACAGCAAGATACTGGCCCACTTCACATGACATGAAGGCAAGTAATAGACCACGGTGTCTCGTTAACCACCCTTGCACATGCGGGTCACATGTCGCTTGATTTACCTAATTAACCTCGCTGGGTGTGGCTGGTCGTGATATCCAAAATGTAGGTTCTGGTGGCAGGGTGTTGTTAACCATTGCAGCCACTCACCCTCAACGGGTTCGCACATGTTGACCCTGTTCAGATAACATGCTAAGCCATGGTGGTTAAGCATTTTGAGCTAAACATCATGGCTTAGCATATCATGTCAACCATGACTTAACATGTCATGTGAACCATTCCTAACCATGGTGGCTAATTAACCATGATTTAAACACTGCAAAAGGGGTAGCGGCCTAACCATGGCTTAGCATGTTGTCTGAACAGGCCCAATGACAAGCTGTGTTTGGTGGGGATAATTAGATACACCAGGCAGCATGCAACTAGCATGCTTGGGGGTGGTTAACAAGCCATTGCGACTTATTAATCACCCTTGTGTTGTGTGGACCCAATCAATGTTATAGTGCAAATCAGTAATGGGGAACTTCTTTTCCTATGAAGGGCTGTTGACACATGGGAATAGTCGGGGGAGGGGAAAACAGGAACTAATGGAGGGCAGAATTTGCAGCATTGCAAAACTGCTCAGCTCTTTATCCCTGCGCCACCCTGAGGGCCACTGAGATTCTTGGGCCACATGTTGCCCACCCTAGATGTAAATGTTCACCTCACAAATGATTCTTGAAGCTTTGTAAAACCTCCTTAGCAGTGCTGGCCATACCACTAGGCATAGTGAAGCAGTCACCTCAGGCAGCAGATGCTGGGAAGTGGAAGCAAAGTGTTGGAAGAGAGAACTGTGGGCCACCTGGCCTGCCCTGCTCACCATAAGTTAGTCCGCTATCTTCTGGTGTGGAAGAGGATGCTGTTCCAACATCAGTGTTAAGGAAACATTCAATTGCCAGTCCAGTCAGCCTTTGTATATGGAATGGGAGCAGATGCCATCTTGTCCTTTGCCTCAGGCAGCAAAAGTCTTGGGCCAGCTTTGTTCCTTAGATTGAATTCATGTGACTACCTTCATATGGGGCAAGGTTTGTAATCAATACCAAAACACGATCTGCATGAAACCGTCTTGCCAAAGCTTTTTTAAATACACATTTGACTCTCAGGCTAGCATCAAATGGCAGCCATTTTTAAAAACCCAGCTGTCTGTTCCATAGCCCAACACATGTGTAGGATTTCAAAAGACCATGCTGATATTACAATAGGGATGTGTGACTGGAAGTATTGCCATGAATTTGGATAAAGGAACTCATGTGAATTTACTCTTAATCACATGGTAAAAAATACTGCACAAAACCCTCCACAGACGGCAACTGTATAGAGGCAACTATTTACAAGCAGAGTCTTCCTGTAGTGAGTATATAACCACTTGGTAAGCCAGTTGTCACTGTGGTGAGACTACTCGGTAAATGATATTCTGTATTCAGCAATCTCTGGCTTTTTAATTGATATAACACTATTCCAGGATCCATTCAGGTGCCTGGACTTCCTGACAGTTCATTACTCTTCCTGCCTAGATTTTTGTGTCTATCTCTTTCAGAGGTTCCTAGCCTAAGATACTAATGATGTTAGTGGAGCAAAACTCTTGTATAATAAAGCGCAATTTCACTTTTCAGTCTGTAATCACACTTTAATTATTAGGTAGGAAGTAAAAAATTATTTGGCACACAGTCAAAAGGTAATAATACATTTAAATTAACTATTTCACTAAGTAAACTAATAACACTGTCGTTTTCCTAAGAAATGAAGTCTGTGGGTTTAATCAAATGGGCCAGTGTGAGATATTACTTTAAAATCTTTTGATTAAACTTCTTTTTTGCATTCATTTTATCATAGAATATTACAGTATATGTCAGAGATGATCCAATAGAATACTGTTGATTTTTTTGTATTATATTAAAACATAAAAGAGAATAGTGTGTTTGCTTTGAATCGGGCAAAACAATAAATCTAAGATAGTCAATGATTGCTCAAGAGAGAACTGAATTAAGAAGAAAACTCAAGGCAATTCATTCTGCACTCATTTTAATGGCCAGAACTTTTTCAGAACTGAAATGGGAGATATTGATTCTGCCAACCATCTCTGAAGATAGGATAGCAGGGGAACTATGTTGAAGACAATACTGCAGCAGGAGCAGCAACAACAAACAACAAATCTGTAATTTATTCTCAGGCATCCAATCTCAATCAGGGTGTTGGCAGGTAGAAAACTGGAGGCTGCAGCCAGGATCGTCAATCTTTGTTAATATAAGCAGCATGTTGGGTCAAGATAGTGAGGACAATTATGTGATTTTTTTCACCCCTCTTTAGGCCTCCATAAAATATGAGAGCATTCTAGAATCATCTGGAGATTCTTCTGAGTAGGCTGACCATATGAAAAGGAGGACAGGGCTCATGTAACTTTAACAGTTGTAGAGAAAAGGGAATTTCAGCCAGTGTCATTTGTATGCAATTAGTTCCTGGTGAAATTCCCTCTTCTTCACAACAGTTAAAGGTGCATGCACTAGACTAGAGTGACCATTTACAAAAGAAGGCAGGGCCCCTGCGCCTTTAACCGTTGTGATGAAGAGGGAATTTCACCAGGATCTAATTGCATACAAATGACACTGGCTGAAATTCCCTTTTCTCTACAACTGTTAAAGTTACATGAGCCCTGTCCTCCTTTTCATATGGTCAGCCTACTTCTGAGGATGTGGTTAGGCCCAGGATTTCCTAGCTAGTCTGGAAAGCAGGGGGCAGGAAGGGGAGCTAGTCTGTAGGCATTTGTGAAGTTTGATCACACATGGGCTGAAATATGGAACTCCTTTGTTGCATAAATTATGCTATTCCCAAGTGTCCAAAGTCCAGATATGAAACACTTGACGAAAGACCTCCTGAAGCTTTGGAAACTAATTTATTATTCTGCGCAGAATAGGTGACCTCCAGACGCTACCGCTGCTTTCCAGAGTCACACCACACCAAGGTTCAAACAATGCTTTTATACTCCAAAAGTTACATGTTATCAGCCCTCATCCCATTGGTTTATAGCCCCAGTGACATCATTTGGCCAACTCTATTTTACTCTCGAGTAGTCCCGAGTAGTGGCCAAATGTGGCGTTGCATTGCCATGTGCTATTTTACTTGTACCCAGAGATGCTTTGCAATGTCCCTTCACTTCTATCATTCCCTTATATGGTCATATTGTCCCTCTCCAGGTGTGCCACGGTCACATCTGGATGAGTCACACTCCTGGTTCCTCTAAGTCAGGTAGCCTACATGTGTTTCTGATTGTGTATAATGGAGCCTGACCTGGAGAAGAAGGAGCAATGGCGATATTGACAAGCTCCTAGTTCTTGTGCCACCAAATCTCTTGCAAGCAGCTTGACTTTTGCAGAAATGGATACAATGCACAGGCAGTGGGGAATGGGGCTTTGGGGTGCTGTGTGTGGATGGTTTGGGTATGCGTGTCAGTGAACACATGTAGGATGCATGTAAGATGCATGTAAGATGCGTGTCAGGGGAAATTGACGTGTTTTGGGATGAAAATCATAGATCTGTTCAGATTTTTACAACACCTAGTTTGGAAAGTCACCCAGGTTATTAAGTACCTTTTGCTGCCACAGGAAATGGAAGATGCTTTCCCACTCCAACAGTGAAAGACAGGCCCTCCACCTCAGGGGGTGGGGGAAAGACCCAGGCAACGAGACCCATGGCCTGGCCTTGATTGTGATGAATAATGAAAGGGTCATTTGCATCAAGACCCACAGTGAGTGTTCATTAAGGAATGTGGAATACGACAGTGAAAAGTACAAGGCAGGGGCAGCCCAGGATGTTTTTCTGCCTGAGGTGAATGACAAAAAACCCTCCTCCCCCCATTCCATTTACAGAGGTCAACCAGATTGGCAGGTGAATCTTACTGAAATGCTGGCTGCCTCTACTGCACCTGAGGACAGCAGGCTACTGCTCTGTCCTACAACATCTTGGTGCCACTACCCACCCCCAGGATTTGCCACCTGAAACGCCTGCCTCACTCTGCCTAACGGTAAGGCTGGCCCTGGCAAAAGACCAAACCAAGTGACCTAATTTATTTATTTTAGTATATATTGCCTGCTTTACAAGGCAGAAAGGCTTTCACAAGATGACTTAATGCTTTACCTTCTATTGGTTTGGTTTCACACATAAGCTTTTTTTTTCAGTGCAGAACTCTGTCTTGACAAACTCCACTATTATTGCATCTAGCTACTCTAACTCAAAACTCCCCCTACCTGGTCCCCTCTAAGTGTGCTAAACTACAACTCCACATGTACTTCTGGAGGGTGCTAGGTTAGGGTAGGCTGTTCTAACTTGCCTGTACGAATTTCAATATAAATACTTTCTAGTATTGTTTTCTATATCACTGAATACTAGGTTTTGGTTTCACAAAGAGTTACACGTGGGATTCCTCCCGCCTGTTCTTTGCTATGACAGACATGTTTAATAATTAACCCCACTTAAAATCTTTTGTCAAGAATTACTATTTTATATAAAATCTTTATTATTCACATTAGCACTACTTGTCTTATATCAATCTTCAGTTCAAATTAGGGTTCTTTCTTTAAAGGTTATTTCATCTGGGTGAAGAATGATATCACATTTTAATACAAAGTCTATAATTATGGTGTCACAAATCTGCAACTACAAATAGGGCATCCCGACACTGCAAATCAAACACCTTGAGCTGAAACTTAAATGTTATCTCATAATTTCAGTACCCAATCAGTGCATTCAGTGCAAAGGCACTTCAGGGAGCTCAAGCCTCTTTGGTTCATTATTTTTCTTGTTATGAATCAGAAGTCCAAAGTTCATAACTCCTTTGGCAGTTAAGGACAATTACTTTTTAAAATGGCATCCAGTTCTAAAAAGGGGGAAATTACACAGTCTATTTGAAACCAAATAATAATGCTTACCAGTTTTTATAGTTTTTATGCAGCCCCGCTGTACACACCCATTAAGACAGAATGTATGGATTGCTAAACACTATACGTAAATAGCTGCACTGGGATATATCTTCCTGTGTACTGCTAGCATAATGCCCCTACAATGCTAGTACACCAACAGCATGTTCTGTGATGTTTTGAATGTGACTCAATGTAACTGTGAAGTTTGTGGTACTGATAGACCTGTATAGGGTAGTGGTTAGTACATTGGACTAGGGACACTCAGGCTCAAGTCTCCGCTTGGCCATGAAGCTCACTAGTTGATTTTGAGCCAATCACTGATTCTTAGCCTAACCTACCTTACAGGGTTGTTGTGAGGATAAAATGGAAAGGAGGAGGATCTTGTAAATCACCTTGGGCTCCTTGGTTGATATGCACGCTGGTGGTCCTTTAGATAAGCCAACATATGTAGGGTGAAGTAAATGTAATGAGATATAAATGTAACATACCAACAAATAAACACTGATGCCCACCAAATCTTACTGCTGAATGTGAAATATTTATACTTTTATTTCTACTGCTGTTTCCATTTCTGGCACATTATAATGTCACAAATGTGATGCATCCCCTTTTATTTAAGTCTAGCGGTATGCAAACCTGATTTACTGACCTTATTCCTTATCTTCTGTTGCCACCAACCATTTCACATACAATCCCTTTCCTCTTTATGAAATAACTGGATTATGCTTTAGGCATGAAATAGGGTTAGGCTTTAGGCATGAGACAGAAGATTTATTTAAAGCTGAACCAAATATAATATGTATTTAAATTGATTTACAACATAAAACAAATATTTCTTTAACAGGTTGCATATTAAAAATAGATTTTGTCCAGACTTTGCTTAAGTAAGTGTCTGTTACCTTGAGACAGGCCACCTCCTTTACTAATACTATTAGTAGGGATGTGCACGGCCGAAAATATCGTATCTTATCGTTATCGGAAATTCCGATACAAAAAAATTTCAGAACCAATTATATCAGAGGTTTTTTGTTACAAATCAGATCGGATGACGCACTTTTAGTCATACGCTTTCCTTGAAGAACTTAATAACTTAATAATTAGTCTTCAAGAATTTAAAAGAGCTATAAAGACTGATCTCTTCCGGCAGGCCTACCCAGATAAATTGTAAGTGTTTTATTGGTGTTTTACTGGTATTTTAATGATGTATTGGTTTTATGTGCTTTTAATCAGTTTGTGTATTTTATGCTTGATGTTGTTCCCCGCCTCGATCCAGAGGGAGAGGCAGGTAATAAATAAATAAATAAATATATTATTATTATTGTTATTATTAAATATACTTGTAACTTTTTACATTTAAAAGATAGAGACATGAAATTTGGGGAGCCAGGACTAGCAACATCCCATCTTCAAAGTCCCAAAAGTTTTATGTCTCTGTCTTTTAAAAAGTTACACCCATTTAAGTTCTTCAAGTAAAGCGTATGACACTGTGTCTAATACTTTTTTATATAATTTTCCATTTTATAAGTTTGAGACTTGAAAGTGGCCCATAGTGCTTATGGGATATGCCTAAGTATGTGTATTAAATTTCAGAACAATCCCTCCATCCCTTTATTTTATATGAATTTTTGAAAGATTGTTTAACTTTTGACAGCTCTGAGTCTGACAGCTAAAGCCACGTGCATTCAGAGCTGTCAAAAGTTGCACGATGTTTCAAATATTCTTAAAAAATACAGGGTTGCCCCGATTGTTATGAAATTTTTCACAAATGCCTAACATCCTTCCAACTCCACTATCAGCGATTTTCAAGTCTCTTCTGTTTACTCACAAGTAAATATGGGAAATGTTCCATATTTACTTGCGAGTAAACAGAAGAGACTTGAAATCACTGACAGTGAAGTTGAAAGGATGTTAGGCATGTCTCCAAAACTTTGTAACGATCGGGGTAACCCTGTATCTTATATGAATATTTGAAAGATTGTGGTTCTGGTTTGACAGCTGTCAAACATCCCTAACTATTAGCCAACTTCCCTTCTTCTAACTCCTCCCCAGTTACTCACAGATAAATCCAGAGGTTTAAAACTGAAACCATCCCTCTGGTTAGGGCCACACTGGTGTAGACACAACATAGAAGAGGTTTATCATATCAGTTGCAGTTCTTTGAAGACACCACAGCTTCTTGAGGCCAGTTGCTTCCAGCTGAAGAACACGGCTTTTCCTCTCAAAGGACCATTTTGGAAGTTTTCCTTTCCTTTCAGCTCTCTTTCTTTCACTCTCAGCTTCAGTCTTCATGATTTCAGCTCCCTGTTCCTCCTTCTGCCCTCTTCTTTTCCTCTGGACAGCCACTGCTTGCTGCCACTCTACTGCTTCCTCTAACCTTAAGCAGTTCTTTCATCTCTCTGGTTTCTCTCCTTTGTCTTCTTCTCTGGTTTCTCTCCCAGCTCTCTTCCTGAGTTCAAAGGACAACTCCTCTCTGACAGATTTGTGTCTTGCCTTTTCCCTGTCCTTGTACAACCCTTTATCCAATCAAATGTTATAATCTGGCAGACTGAAAGTTCATTGGCTTATGATTAATGAGCTAGATAGTGAGTTTGATTCTAGATCTATCTGTGGTCCCCTCTACAAGGATTCGCTTTTGCGCCTGGTTAGGCGATTATGCGCATAATCGCTGGAGCGCATTTGCACCTATTACCTCTGCACGAGAGGTGGCGAGAGGCGGCGAAGCGCATTAAGGGATGACCAAAATGCGCTTTACAAGTAGTTAATGCGCATAAGCGCTTGTTCACATAGGCAAAATGCGCTTTAACGGCCGGAGCAAAATAAAACTCGCTGTTTAACGCGCATTCGATAATGCGCATAATCGGAGAGATAACGCGCCTCTACGCCCGATTTGCGCTCCGTTCTTGTAGAGGTAAATTTTTTTAAGCGCCTTGAAAGAGCATTAAACCTCTCTTGTAGAGGCAGCCTGTGCCTGATCTTTACTAGAGTGACCAGATAAAATCCAGGTCAGGGCTCATGTAACTTTAACAGTTGTAGAGAAAAGGGAATTTCAGCCAGTGTCATTTGTATGCAATTAGTTCCTGGTGAAATTTCCTCTTCATCACAACAGTTAAAGTTGCAGGGGCCCTGCCTTTTTTTGTATCTGGTCACTCTAGTATAGTGCCTGCACGTTTAACTGTTGTGATGAAGAGGGAATTTCACCAGGAACTAATTGCATACAAATGACACTGGCTGAAATTCCCTTTTCTCTACAACTGTTAAAGTTACAGGAGCCTGACCTGGATTTTATCTGGTCAGCCTAACTTTACCCCCTTTCTGATGCCCCCGTCTGATATTAAACCAAGGAATTTCTAATCAGTAGGACAGTCTTACCCAATCTGGTGCTCTCCAGATGTTTCAGTCTGCGAGTTCTATCAGTCGCAGCCAGGATGGCTTATAATAAGTAATACAATCAAAATAAAATATATAACCATATAAAAGTAAGACCAGGGCAGGACCTACACTACTGCTTTAAAACAGTTTATAACAGTAGTGACAACTGTTGGGCCCCAGGGTACATTCCATGTACAGTTTTCAAAATGTTTTCAAAGTGTCATATCCTGCTTGGTGTAGTTCTGGCCCAGCAGATAAAACAATTATAAAACAAGCCCTAAAATCATCAAAAAGATGACTGGAATGAAGAAGTTTTAGGATTTTCCTAAAAAATATATGTATCTCCCTGGGAAGAGAATGCCAGGGTGACAGGGCAGCACAGAAAAGGCACTATATCTGGTACTCACCAAGCCTAATAGTGGTTACTGAAGGAGCAGAGAGCAGAGCCTCAGAAGCGGATCACAGGGTTCAGGCAGGTTGATATAAGCACTGGTGGTCCTTCAGATATGCCAGTATTTGTAGTTGCTCTAGTAAAGTTCCTCTATATCCTTTCCACAGTAGGGTCTTTTTGGTACTGCTGAGTGAATGACTTTCCTCAATTAGTTAGTGGAGGTTACACACAATATTTAATGTAACATGGAGGTTACACACAATATTTAATGTAGTGTGATATCCTCCACAACAGTTCTGCAATGCTTGTTCCCATGGGAAAGATTCTAAGTTTGTCCCTCAGAAGTATGCTCCATTTAATTCTAGAAAGTGAACTTAGAATTCCAGCCTTCAGTCAGCATGGATCTCCCCATTTCACTTAAAGCAGCTCCTGAATCTCCCAACATTAAAATTGGCCTTTACTTCCTCTTTGTAGTCTGAATTGCTTTTTTAAAAAACCCTAAATTGTTTATAAAGGTTATTTTCCTTTTTCTTGTGTGTGACTCTGCTGGAGCCAAGAACAATGACTTGAAGGCAATCAACAAATATTTTGATGCCTCCTAGCAGACACTGATTCTTTCTAACCTGCTCAGAGGTAAAGGTGTGTGTGGAGTGGAGAGATGCACTGTTCCTACTCTGGCAGTTGCCCTATGCCAGACATCTCAAATCTTTTTGGGCTGATGAGCACATTTAGAATTTTGAAGGAGTCTCATAGGTGCTCTCATAAGATGACTGTCACAGGGCAGCTTGCCCATTCATAAATTGTCTGCCATGGTGAGCATGGCTGGTCTCAGAACATTCATTTCCCAGAAGTCAAAGACTAAAAGGAAAGTAACTTACCCAGGAATCTAAATACAAGGCACAGGTAGAGGCTGAGCTACAAAACGCAAAACTATTCGTTTGAAGCATTTCACTTTGCAGCATGCCAGCCTCCAAGTTGTATTTATTTATTTATTTATTTATTTATTTATTTATTTATTGTTTTAAAATCTTACGAAATAGTAAAAATCAGGAGGAACAGGGTGTCTACAGGCACACTGTTGCCTGCAGGCACCATGTTGGAGACTCCAGCCATATGCCATGCAAGCGAGGGCAGGATCACTTGAAGGCAGCAGGCTATCTTCTCAAAACATGTGGCAGAAGGAACCATGAGTAGTAATAAAACAGCTCTGGGAAATGGAAGGTGGGTAGGGGAAGTGAATCACAATCTGATTTGGGTTTAGTTAAAAGGAGAAAAGTATTATTTTCATAAGCTGCAGTGTGCCCAGAAAATCCCAGTTCCAGCAAAGCCTGGCTTATATTCCAGAAATGAGCATTTCCATTCATTTCAGATTGCTTAGGGAACTGCTACATCATCATGACAGCAATTTGTTGACTTGTTCTTTCTATACAGAATCCCATGGTCTATCAAATGGTGTTTTAGTGCATTACTTATGGGATGGGCAATTTGTAGTCCTCCAGCTGTTGTGGCCTACAACTCCCATCTTTGCTCATAATTGGCTATGCTGGCTAGGGCCAATTCGATTTGTAGGCCAAAACATCTGGAGGACCACAAAATGTCCATCTCAGCTTTAAGAGAAGTCTAATGTTGAAAAATGTTGAAATGAAATGTTGCTAGGATGTTAGTTTGGATGAACCTTTAATTACTTTACTTGAGAATTGATGTTGCTTTCTTGAGTAGGGGTATGCATGGTGTGGAGAATGTGGATAGGGAGACATTTTTCTCAAAATACTAGAACCTGGGGTCATCCCATGAGACTGATTAGTGGGAGATTCTAGGCAGATAAAAGGAATTACTTCTTCAACACAATGCATAGTTAAATTATGGAATTCGGTACCACAAGATATAGTAATGGCCATCAATTTGGATGGCTTTAAAAGGGAATTATATAAATTCCTGGATGAGAAGGCTATCAGTGGCAACTAGTCCAGATAGCTATTTAGTACCTCCAGTATTAGAGGTAATAAGCCTATGTACACCAATTGCTGGGGAACATGGGTGGGAGGGTGCTCTTGCACTTGTGGGTTCCTGGTCAACAGCTGGTTGGATACTGTGTGAACAGAAAGCTGGACTAGATAGTTCCTTGGTCTGATCCAGCATGGCTCTTCTTATGTTCTTATGCTCAATTTAAAGAAATTTGCAGATGATGTTTCTAAAGTAATAGCCCAACATACTTTACCAATACACCAGCAATATTCATCCAGGCAACCTGATCTAGAAAAGAGAGAAAATGAAGTGTAGAGATGTAGCCAGTCTTCCCAGTAGTTGCTCACTGCATACAGGGTAGGCTTTAAGAGGACTTATTTTTCTATGTAAATATATTTAGGAATAAAGAGTGAAATATTTTAACCTCTGGTGTCTGATCTATGGAAAAAAACTTTAAAAAGAACATGCAAATCTGTAGACATAAAAAGTACAAAATGTAAAAAAGGATGCATACTTATGTGCATTGCATTTAATGTGTACAAGCAGGGAAGGTCTACTTTCAGAAGCAGCAGGAAAGGTTCCCTATGCAGCCTTCTACTATGCATTCTTAACATTTTGTGCTCTACATCAAATAAAAATACATAAAAGTTCAGAGTTGTATTCAATTGTGTCCTTCCATTTATGGGAAAGCTCTTTGATCCAGCAGAGGTTTCCGTGAACAGGAGAGGGGTGGTTTTTGCAAATTTTCTCTTTCCCCTGGAGCCCCCCCCAACCTGTTTTGGGGAGTCCCCCATGGAATTGCAGGAGGCTGCAGAAGGAAGAGGAAATAAGCAAAAAATTCCCCTGCCACTCCTTATGTTCATGGAAACCTCTGCTGGATCAAAGAGCCTACCATGATCAGAAGGAAACCATTCGATACAACTCTTATGTTTTAAGCACTCTTACTTGTGGTAATTTCATGAGCAGAACACTACATAAGAACAAGAGAGCTATCTTTGCTGGATTAGGCCAGGATTATCAAGTCCTGTATTTTCTTTCCAGTAGGAGACAGCCTCGTTTATCTGCAAGCTTCCACAAGGTAATGGCCATGCTCTGTTGTTTTCCCATAGCATCTGATATTTATAGGTATACTGCTTTTATACATGGAGGGTCTATTTAGATACTATGGCTAAAAGCTTGTCCTAAATTAATTAGTTTAACCTGTTTAATAACAATCTATAGTACTTTTATCAGAAGATCCTTGTCATAAGAAAGCCCTGTGCAATAGCAGACTGTTAGCACAACTCAAACTTCATAACCTCCTCAACAATCTCATGGACTCACTGCAGTAGATGTAAGTTTTGGGTTAATGGGGCAGAACTCTGGCTGGCTGGCTTATTTTTATGCATGTCTTCTGTGCAGAAGCTTAAACAGGATATGTTGCATGTGTGTGCATCCATCTGCTTCCATACCAATTCAAAATGGTTCTTAAGTATTTCTATAACTTTATATTTTTCCATATACAGAGAGGGTGTTTAACTTTTCAGATGGTCTCTTCACACTTTATGAGAACCAAGTACAATAATAGATCCAAACACTGAGCTTAGGGAAGGATGACGACTGGAGCTCCAATGGCGGAAAACTCAACATATATCCAACAAGACACGACATAGAGAACATCTTCGTTCCTATGGGGTGGTACGTGCAGCGAAGAAAGCTTTCTTCTCTGCACGCATTGTGCCTGTGAATTCACGTCCAGCAGAACTGTTCAGAGTGGTGAGGGGCCTAACCCAGACACCTTCCCCCCTGAACCTGATCTTAGAGCCTTCGGTAGTTCGCTGTGACGTCTTTAACTATCATTTCACAGATACAATTTCTCGGATGAGAGCCGACTTAGATGCCATCATTATAGCAGAGGCTGACAATAGAGTGTCCAGCAACTCAGCGAGTAGAATTACACTGGATCAGTTTCAGTTGCATGTGAGTACCGAGGATGTGGACAAGCTGCTTGGATGAGTGAGGAGGACAATTTGCCCTCTCGATCCCTGTCCTTCTTGGCTGGTCACCCATGGAGGAGATGCAATTAGATTACGACTACAATATGTTATTAATGCATCTCTCAGGGAGGGGAGTTTTCCATCATGTTTAAAAGAAGCGGTGGTATGGACACTTCTAAAAAAAACCTCCCTAGACCCCCTGGACCTTAATAACTACAGACCAGTATCGAATCTTCCGTTTCTGGGCAAGGTGATCAAAAAGGCAGTTGCTGTCCAACTCCAAGCAGTTGGATGATACAGATTTTCTGTATCACTGTATCCAACTCCAAGCAGTTGGATGATACAGATTTTCTAGACCCATTTCAAACTGGCTTCAGGGTAGGATACAGAGTTGAGACTGCTATGGTCACCTTAGTGGATGATCTATGCTTGAGTGTTGACAGGGGGAGTGTGTCGCTGTTGGTACTTCTGGATCTCTCAGCGGCTCTCGATACCATTGGCCATGGTATCCTTCTGGAACGCCTGAGGGGATTGGGAATCGGAGGCACTGCGCTTCAGTGGTTCTGGTCCTACCTCTTGGGCAGGTTCCAGATGGTGATGCTTGGGAATAGTTGCTTCTCAAAGAAGGAGCTGTTGTATGGCATACCACAAGGCGCCATCCTATCCCCAATGCTGTTTAACATCTACATGAAACCACTGTGAGAGATCATCTGGAGGCATGAAGCGGGGTGCTATCAGTATGCTGATGACACCCAAATATATTTCTCTATGTCTTCGATAACAGAGTCAGCTAAGGATAATATGTCTCCTCTGAATGAATGCTTGGAGGCGGTAATGGGCTGAATGAGGAAAAACAAACTGAAGCTGAATCCAGACAAGATGGAGGTGCTTACTGTCAAAGGCCCCAACCTCGGTTTGGAGGTGTGTCAACCAGTTCTGGATGGGGCTACACTCCCCCGGAAAGGCTGTGTTCGCAGTTTGGGGGTGCTCCAGGATCCGTCGCTCCAAATAACAGCTCAGATAGATGCGACAGCCAGGAGTGTCTACTATCAGCTTCGGCTGATACACCAGCTGCACCCCTTCCTAGAGTTGGAAGACCTAAAAACGGTAGTGCACACGCTGGTAACTTAGAGGCTTGACTTCAGCAATGTGCTGTGCATAGGGCTACCGTTGTGTCTAGTCCGGAAACTTAAACTAGTTCAAAATATGGCGGCCAGGCTGATCACCGGTACGCCTAGGGGTGACCATATCACACCAGCTTTAAAATCACTCCACTGGCTGCCAATTAGTTTCCAGTGAAGTACAAAGTGTTGGTTATTACCTTTAAAGCCCTACATGGTTTGGGTCCAGGTTACCTGCGGGATCACCTTCCCCCATACAGTCCGCCCCACACACTTAGGTCCTCTGGGAAGAATTTACTTCACTCAGCCAAAACTAGGCTGACAACCGTTACCCAGGGGACCTTCTCTTCTGCCACTCCCAGACTGTGGAATGGTCTGATGGGAGAGATTCGTCAACTTAAGTTTCTTTGACTTTAAGAAAGCCATAAAGACTGATCTCTTCCAGCAGGCCTACCTAGTTGAATTTTAAGAGTTTCATTGTGATTTTAATAATAATTTATTATATATGTTTTAAATAAGTTTTTATGTATTTCATATTGTTTGTATTTGATGTTGTTTCCCACCTCAGTCTAGAGGGAGAGGTGGGTAAGAAATACATAGATATTATATTATTATATTATTATAATCTTAGCTAGGGTGACCAGATAAAATCTAGGTCAGGGCTCCTGTAACTTTAACAGTTGTAGAGAAAAGGGAATTTCAGCCAGTGTCATTTGTATGCAATTAGTTCCTGGTGAAATTCCCTCTTCATCACAACTGTTAAAGTTGCAGGGGCTTTGCCTTCTTTTGTATATGGTCACTCTAGTATAGTGCCTGCAACTTTAACTGTTGTGATGAAGAGGGAATTTCACCAGGAACTAATTGCATACAAATGACACGGGCTGAAATTCCCTTTTCTCTACAACTGTTAAAGTTACAGGAGCCCTGACCTGGATTTTATCTGGTCAGCCTAATCTTAGCCCATGCAAGATAAGTGTGCATGAACCTATTCTGAAAATATAACAACGCAGAAGAAAGCGAAAGCTCTAGTGAATGGCCATAGCTCAGTGTAGAGTATACGCCTTACATGCAGAAGGACCCAGGTTCAACCCTTGGCCTTTCCAGTTAAAAGGAACAGGCAGCTGGTGATGGGAAAGCCATTTTTGGGGAAGGCCATAGCTCAATAGTAATGCACATGCTTTGCCTACAGAACTTCCCAGATTCAATCCTTGGTTTTTCCATATCAGGCTAAAAAAGATCCCCGGCTGAAACCTTGGAGAGCCATTGCCAGTCAGTGTAGACAAGGGGTACAGAACCTCAGGCCAAATCCAGCCCACCTGGGGACTCAATCCTGCACTGTAGGGTTCCCCAGATGTCCCATTACCCACCCACCCCTAGTCCCAGTCCTTTCCCCCCAACTACACCCCTGATGCAAACAGACTGAGCTAGACTAAACAATGGTCTGATCTGATATCAGGCAGCTTCCTTGATTTTGAATGAAAGGACATAATTCTCATATAACAGGTTTTGTGTGATCACATTTTGCATCTAATTATACAATACAGCCAATTTTCTTTTAACAAATATTGAAAAAGCTGTGGCTGAATATGCAAGGGGCTTGGTTATAATGCTAAACACAGCAGAAGTCCCGTGAACAGGGCTAATTCAGACCATGTGACCCTCAGTTTATTCTAGAGGCATGTTCTCTGTCCATTGAAGCCACAGTTGAATGCCTGTCTTATTAGTGGCTATTGTTCCTTCCTGTCCAAAATATCTAAAGATTACTTTCAAGATTTTCTTCCCTGTTTTCTTTTAAAATGCTGATTGCTCTCACAGTGGTTTGTAGTTACCCAATCAACCCTAAGGTTATCATTTAGCTTTATATTTACCTTGAGCTTTTCGATTTTCCATAAATCTCCCCTAGAAGACAATGTCAGTTTGGTGGTGTTGTTTTCCACGGAGCAGTTTGCTGCTCAGTTAGTGAATGCACAGGCAGATCCAGAGTCCTTCCATAGTCCTCTAGCATGACTGCCAGGTGACTAATACTTCTTGCATGCCTCCTAGGGAGTTTTTCTCCTTATGGCCTGTGTTACAACTTTCATTAACATCCAGCAAAAGCATTCTTAAAGTCAGTGGTAAAGGAAAGAACTGGTAATCTACCTGCTGTTATCACATCATAGCATTAAAATATTTGCTTTCAGTGTATATGAAGGTATTTTAACTACAGTTGTGAAACTGCAATTTGACTCTGTACTGCCATGTTTCAGCTTAGTTCAACAGATGACAAATGAAGAAACAGCAATCCTAAATAGGGGTTTTAATTATGTATATTCCTCTTTTGGTGTTATCCATGGCAAATATGAAAGGGTATGTCCCAGCTGTGCAACCCACCCATTAACTTAATAAGTGAAGCCATCTTGATAGCTCTGTGCTTTGGTAAACAAAGCCTATTTGCTTACTGCATTTTCCATTGTATTCAAGACATTATTTGATGGCTTTAATAGTTTTACCAAAGATTTTCTGTTAGAATCCTGCCCATGTTGCACACAGGTTTTAGGCTTTATCCTGAAAAATTATATATTTTGGAACAGTTTGACAAAATCTCTATCAAATTCCAGCTATTCTTTCTCATTCTCATACAAGCTTTTGATGTATTTAAAAGCAGAGAGGAATTTTATCCTAATAGGCTGTATCTGGACTATGCCATTGTCTTTTGTAGCCACTTCTAATTCTGGTGTAAATGTTACACTCATCTTGTGATGTGTGGAGCTCTCAATGTGATGTTTTTGCTCGTTGTATCAGCGTGTATGGCTATGTTGATTCTCCTGCTGTCCACATTAGGAATCCAACTCAGAAATTCTGTTTGTTGTGCTATCCTATTCATGTGATACATGCACTGTTTATATTACATGACTCAGGAAGAATTTATTTGTCCATCAGAGTAGTTTGGTAGTGGCTAGAATGGCCAATGTTGCAGAGACAATCTAGCTGTCTCTTTACTCTGTGCATCAAAATAATGCACAAAAAGATAGTCTTTAATCTGCCAGAGTGCAGTAGCCATATTTGTAAAGGGTAAATGCTACAAAAATGGAGGTTGACTTCCATTTTACTGTTAAATATGCTAGATGTGATGTACTTCTTTTTTTAAAAGCTATGATTGACTTAAGGGGAGAAAATGATAAGCCATCATACAATATTTGTTTAGAGCACACAACATATGTGATAACATGGCACCTTACTTTTCACGTTAGAATCTGCATGGAGTGTAAATTTTAGACCTAGTCTGAATTTTAAGGGTCTAGGCTAACAAACATGTGCAGTGTTTGAACAAAGTGAGCAGTTTCCATGCATTTCTTTCACTGGGCATAGTTTGCTCTGACTAGGGCAGTATCCAAAACTGCCTGCTTGCCAGCAGCACCCACCACTAGTGCAACAGGGAGCTTTTAGTTTTAAAAGCAACCTGAAATGAGTGCATTGCTCATTTCCAGAAAGGCTCAGGTCAGCGGAGTTTGCAGAAGGTATCTCTACTGATCTGTCCTACTCCAGAACCATGTGTTTTCACTTGTTTCTGGGATTGCTTTTAGAATTGGTAGCTCTCTACTGCATGGGTGGTGGGTCCTGATTGTGCAACAGACTGAGTGGGAACAGCAGTACTTGATAGTGCCTTTAGAAGTATATTTGTTCATTTTCCTGGGTTGTCTAAATATACTTTGCATTTTCTAAATTTTAATATATCACTTATCATTCACAATTAAGGAGCCCTACAGTGTTTGAGAGTGGTTTAAGGAGTTGAATGTCTAGAGGCTTATATGGCCAAATACCAAGCTAGGGAACACAATCCTCAATACCGGCCCTGGGTTTGTGACACCTGGATGTTAATCAGATCATTCAAATTCCCCCAGTTAACTCAAAATATCCTTTATTTGTCAAAAGCATAATTTTACTCTGTGCTTGTATTGTCTGAGAAAAAAACATTAGCTTTTAACTGTAACCTTCAAGTGATTATGAAGTCATTACCTGCTTCTTTGGTTTATTACAATGGTTAATTGTATGCACTGCTAGGAATTAGTTGATTTAAAATTTTAATTTTAAAGCTTTCATTTCATTTTTGTTTGCTTTGCTCACATTACAAACATAAAAGTGTTCTTAAGAATTATTAGTGCTCCTTCTCTAGTGACTTATCTCAAAAATGTAAACTACAAAAAATTAATCAAGGAAAGCATCATTATGTTTCCTGTATGACACTGTATGCTCTGTATGGCTGCATTCATCCTAATGGTATCTGGGGAAGGTTTCTTGTTACAGTTGAGTCAGTGCTTTAGTTTCTTGAAATAGAGAAATGATTTCTCAGTTAAAGGAAGGGACATAGCAGGGGAAGGGCTGTAGCTCAGTGGTAGAGTACTGACTTAGTTTGCAAAACGTCCCAGGTTCTATCCCTAACAACTCCAGGTAGAGTCAGGGGAAAACCCCTATCAACAACCCTGGAGAGCTACTGCAAGTCATATAGACAATACTAAGCTAGATGGAGCAATGGTCTGATGGTATAAGGCTGCTTCCTATGTTTTTTTTTCCTGGAAAGCCAGACATAATTTACTGGCTTTAAGTACATATAAGAGTAATTTCACATATAAAAAGTCATTTTAATTACAGTTTGGAAACATTTAATTTTCTATGACCTCGGTCTAGCAGTATTGGACCTTATAAAGAGGCATTCAGGATCTGGTAACACACAGGCAGGATGTAATGAGGAAGAGGACTCCAGGTTGCATCACCTATGCTTCAACAACATATAATATCAAATGAAAAGGCAATGGCAACTCGACTGGAAAAGGGACTGACGGGATCAGAAACTTAACGGAGAAAATGGTAAGAATTTCAGAATTATTTAAAAAAATAACACAGCCCTCATAACTGCAGCAAAAATCTTGAAAAAATTATTAGTGTTTCCAGAAGGCAACATCTGTGAGTCACGTGGAGTGCTGTCCCTATGCAGCTGGTGCTGATCCTCCCAGGCAGAGCAGAAGTTCAGGTCAGCTCCATGCAGAAGTTTCTTTCTAAGCTCAAATTCTGAAAGTCTAGTATTATGCAGTATAGAGCTTATTTATGTTGGTATAACCTAACTAGGAAAATGTTTCTTTCTGTATTTACAACTGTATGAATCTGATTCTTAAATGTAATGGCTAAGGAATTTAAGATGTTTTTAATGATGAATTGGTTTTTATTTGTTTTTAATATCTCATCTATTTTGTGGTCTTTGTGTTTTATATTTATTGTTGTTCCCCACCTCGATCCAGAGGGAGAGGCGGGTTATAAATATATTATTATTATAATTACTGCTGTCTTGGCAGAATTGTTAAGTGTAGCCTATCTCTGCAGCAAAGTATGGGGAGAAATAAAGACTTTCAGATGTACGAAATGGCAGCTCCTCACCTATCCCCAATTCCTGCATTGGTTTGAGGTTTAAAATGATGAGGGGAGATGCATAATGTAGTTCCACCTGAGATGCTAAGCAAGTGTCATCCTGTTTCCTATGAATTGATCTGCCTACGAAATTACTGTATGATTCTTTGAACTCCTTCCAGAAAGTGCAGTAAATAAATATAACAGACCAGGTTAATGTTTGTTTAACCCTTTCTTACCCACAAAATCCAGATATGTACACTTTAAATATGAAAACTTTCATATGCCACAAAACCTTTTCTATGTATAGGGCACTGGGATCCATTATTGCAGCCCTCCAGATGCATTGGACAATCCTCTGGAACGCTTTACCATCATTAGACAGGCCCTTACAGTCTTGACATTTAGGTGTCTTCTTACCCATCTCCTCATACACATCATTCCCTGAAGTGGGACCCAGCCAGCTATGGTTTGCAGCATACAGTAGTGTGCAATTTTATTTATTAACATATTTATTATTGCATTTTATTGTTGTCTTGATGGCATTACATTTTATGTCCACCATTTTGATTTCTCTGTGAAAAGAGGGATGTAAATTTGAAGAATAATTATAATAGTTGCCTCAGGAATTATGGTAGTCCAACACATCTGGAGGACACCAGGCTGGGGAAGGATGCATGATAAGATGACAGCCCAAAGGTTAAAAACAACCGTGACATTTATAGTCTTGCCAGTCATCTAGAATTCAGGGAACCTTACAGAGGTCTTCTCATTTTATTCTCATAAACCCATAACACAGTTCTGCCAGATTACAGAGAAGTCCTGTCTCATTTCCAGCAGATTAGTTAGGAGGGGTACACATTCAGGATGGCTATGCTGCACTAGATTCTATGCTACCTGCTAAAGATTCATAATCAACATCATCTAATGTGTATTAGCTTTTTAATTTTAGCCCTTGTTATATCACAATTAGCATGATTAAATAGATCACATGGGTCATCAAGTCAAGCCCGTGACAGCGGAAAAGAATCTTACATGAAATTATGCTATCAACGGAGATAGGAACTCTTTTATAGAAGACTCAAAGTGAATATAAGAGGTTATCTACCCAGTTCTTCTGTTGCAAGGACCGTGTCATCAGTAATCAAGTATTTCTTCAACTTTATCTTAAAAGACTCCAGTAATCCATCGCAACTCAAGACAAACTGTTTCCAGTTTTTCTCTACTCCTTAAAAAGAAAAAAGCAACGCTCCCTGATGTTCTACTTCATTTTTATTTGGCTGATTTGAATCCATGTTTGTGCCCTGTAGGGAAGAACGGCTTGTCTTCATCCCTTAAGGCAGGTTTCCTTCATCTTTCCTTTACCAAACAATACAAAACCCATTATTTCAGCCTTTTTTCTTAATACAAGAACTCTCACATTTGTATTCCTTGTTGGTTTCTTTTCAATATCTTCCCTGAAGTATGATAACCAGAACTGAACACAGTATTCTAGCAAAGGCATTTCACCCATGCAGAGCAGTAAAGCTCCTCCTACATACTGGCCAGTTTATTTTTTAAATGTTTATGCCACTTTTCAATATAATTATTTGCTGAGTGACATACTCAATACTGCAAACCAGTATGGTGTGCCTTATCCAGACTGGCCATTTTCCACATGCCACATAATAAGCTCACGTCCTTATAATCCATATTCTTTAACTTGGAATAAGTACCACTTCTTGCATTTGGATTTATGGATGCAAATCACGATCCCCACCTCAGCCATAAGCACCTCCAGAAAAGTAAAAACTGCAAAGACAGACAATGCCATATTGGTTTGTATTAATAGAACTACTTTAAACTTTGCTAAGAATGCTTATGGCTGAATTTGCATTTGACTTAAGTCCTGGTCCAAGAGGTGGCAGATAGTCCACAAACAATAATTAACATGGTTTACAAAAGTGTGAGGTTTTTCATGCAGCATCAGTAGGAGAAAGCCACTCAATACAGCCAACAAACATTCTCTCAGGGTCAGCACTGCCAGGCAGCTGCTGAGGGCCTATTGACATGCACCTCCAGTTCTGTTATGCCCTGCCTGCAGCAGCACTTCCGCTTTCTCCTCAGGCAGCATGTATAGGGCAACTGCCACTCCCTCACCTGTAAATGCAGGCTAATGGTTGCAAGGTGCAGTTGGCACTATCTATGATCACTTGCTTGCCCTTTGGTGCGAATATTGCTGCTGCGCCTCCCAGGAAGAGATCAAAGCAGAGTGAGGAAGAGGCAGCAATTCCAGTTTCTGCCCTCTTCTCGTTAGGTGACACAGTAGCGAGGCCTGGGCCGTCTGTCCCTACCCCTGCCCGCTCATTCTGAGAAGATTGGGCCCGCTGGAGGAGGGGGCGAGTATGGTGCTAATGAGCCCCCCCCCCCAAAAAAACGTGGGACCTGCTCTGCGCTCCTCCCTGCCCCTCACTAAAGAGAGGCGTTTGGTTTCTGCTTCTCTCCGCAATGTTTCAGAGGCTGGACAGTAGCCAGGGAGAAGGAAATGTCTTTGCATGCTAGAACGGTTGCCAGCCTCACACCCGCGGCGTTTTCCCCATGTAAGATGGCGGCGGCAACCAACTAAACCCGAGCCATTTTAACAGCACCCCCATAAGGGGGTGGAGGGAAAAGCCGGGTAAATCGGACACTGAGGCAGGGACCCCTTTCTTCTAGGCGGCTCCGAAAGGAGGAGTGAAACGCAGAGAGAGAGAGAAAGGCCGGCACCCGAATGAGGCGCCGGCTACCCCTTCCTCCTCAGCTGCTCTTCACATCCGGGACATTCAACTCTCGTCGTTGCTTCTCTTCCCCTGCCTTTCCCCCCCCCCCCCGGAAATGACAACGGCGCCGCTGCCAGGTTTCCCCCACGCGGGCGCCAGGGATTGTAGCCCCGCCCTTTGGAGCTCTCCCCCGCCAACCCCGCGAGGGGTGTTAGGTTACCGCGCGCGCTGCAGCGGCAAGGGCGGCTGGCTAACCGCAGCTGCCAACCGTCACACATCCCAACGGTTCCCCAGGAACAGGCGCGCCAGCGCGCGCAGATATACCAAAGAACAATCCCACCCCCTTCCTCCCGGGTGCGCGGCATGATGAGAGCGAACTCGAGCCCCGAATTCCCTTTTTCTGTGCCGGAGGGGGGAAGAGCCCTTGTCAGTCATGCGACAAGCTCCGCCTCTTCCGGGCCTGTGAGGCTGGGCCGCCGCCTCCTCTCCTCCTCCTCTCGTTCGCTCTCTCCCTTTTGTGAGTTATAGCAACCGTTGCCTTGTGAATCAAGCGCCATAGTCACCGTAGTCCTGGCGACTGTTACCCATCAACAACAACGGCTCCTCTCCTCCACCACCTCCTCCTCCTCCTCCTGCTGCTGCTCCTCCTCACCCCCATCCTCACCCCCTTCCTCATCGTCACCCACAACAACAACAACAACCTCCACCAGCAAGAGCAACACCATCACCACCACCACAGCCCTCCACAGCCCAGGTGAATATGATTGTTATGTGTCCCCCCGCCCCCCCCCCCCCCAACCGCGGTTCCTTTTTCCATCGAGTAGCCGACCTGGAGCAGCTCCATTGGGTTTAATCACGGAATGTGGAAAGTGGGGAAGGCTGTAAAGTGTGTGTGTGAGAGAGAGGGAGAGAGAAAGTGTGTGTGTGCGTGCGTGTGTGATCCCACCCCCGGCCTGTTTTGTGTTCTCTTTATATGCCCCCTCCTTTCCCCCACCTCCCATCTTGTACTCTGATGGTGGCTGTAGTGATCTGGTGGAGTTTGGATGGGGAAAGGGGCATTATTTGTACTGAGGGTATTGAGAATGGAAGGAGAGGATTGGTGGAGGAGAGGGAAGCACACTTGTGGTCCTCACAAGGTAATTGTGTCTGGCTGCTTTTGTTTTTTTGTTTGTGTTTTAATCCGCTTCCCATTCTCGTTTGTAGGGAGTTATTGGAAGAAGGGGGAATAAGGTGGCTGCCCATACTCTGTATATTTCTTTGCTTTTACTTAGAATTCAACAAATCTAAATCTGCCATATATGATCCTGGGATTGTTTTCTCCTTCTTGGAACTTGTATGTGGGCCTTGGACTCCAGGTGGGATTGTGTGGATTTGGAGATGTGGTTTGTGAACTTTTTGCTTCTGATCATCCTCTCCATGCTGGCTTTTTAACCTCTTTTGTGCTTTATTATGAGCAGGTTGTTTCCTACTTACTATCATTAACTTGATCATTCGTAGGCAAACAGTTTTCTTTGTGTTGCAGATCATCCTCTTGTTCATTAAACATCCTATTACACCATGTTTATTTGCAATCCTGCTAGGAAAAATCTTCTAGAAATTCAATTTTTCTTTTATTGTGATTTGATCCAAATGTAGTACAAACTTGGATATGTAAGGGATCCACTTTGGCTGTGCATGCATTTGGGGGAAAAGCTGCATTTTATGTTTTTATTAACCATCTCTCTAATCTCAAAACACAATGTTATTTTATTTTTGCTTTTGAGACTTTACATATTAAACACAGAGAGGCAGGAAAGTGAGAAGAAACATGTACTCAGAAATCTTAATTATTGTAGTTTTTTAGAAGCATGTTGGTTTTCTTTGTAGCTTTTTACTTTCCTTGGGGTGCTGAAGCTGAAGTCAAGTTGACCATAAAGAATTGTGAACCATCTGAACTTGAAATGTATGTGTATTTAATCTTTGTGATTGCTAGTTAAGAGCTGCAGGTTGTTGTTTTTCTAGGAGTTTTATTTTTTATTTTTTATTTATTTATTTTATTTCTAACCTGCCTCTCCATCCAGATGGTAATTATGTGTTATTTCTGGATAAAAGGTAGTATTTCTGATACTTCCTCAGTTGGACAAGTTGTTGACACTCAGTCATTGTGCACCTGACCCCTCCACTTTTCTTTTAACATGGCACCAAATAATCTCCCAATGAGTAATGCTGGTCATTGGAGTTAACATTTTATTTAGAGTGCAATCCTGGGCACACTAACCTGAGTGTAAGCTCCATTTAACTCAGTTAAATGGAACTTACGTCTGAGTAAACATGCATAGGATTGAGCCACATGAATACTAATGATTTAAAAGATCTTGTCACTTCACTCCTTTTAGTTAATGTGATTTTGAGGGAGGTTCTAATGTTTCCTGATCCTTGTTAATTTGGGTGATTTTGTATAAAAGGGACTAATTTAATTGTGAATATTGTTATTCCTCACATTTGTGAAATCTGTATTGAATAGGTGGTTGCTTCTAACAGTGCCAACAGAAAGATATTGATTTATCTGACAGAGCAAGCCCTGAAGAATGTGGCAGTGTCTATTCTTCAGTTTGTCAAGTGCAGACCAGGTTAGATAATTAATGCTTTGGTAATGCAAGGACTATTCAGAAGTAAGACTTGTGTGTCACATAGTTTTGCTCTATAAACATATTTTTGCACATATTATATTAAAGGTATATGATAATTCCATGAACTAGTATAAGATAGATCATTCTTGCTCCCCTATCACATATTAACATGTGAATACTGAATGTAATTATTTTGCATTCAGAAGAGTATAAAGCCACTTAAATTAATACTTACATCGTTATTCTTATTTAGGACAACAATTATTTTATTTTTTCCTCCTGTTAGTTGCATCTATCTGTTGTCTTATTTGGAGTGGAATTCTTGATTTTTAAATCTAGGCGAAAGGATCTGATTATTATATCTATAGCCCATTTAATGCAATAATGCAATCTATGATCACTCAGGTTAAAGTGTCCAAGGCATAAAGCAAGAGGGTAGGGAATTTTGTTTGTCAAACAAGTATGACTAGTAAGATGTGCTGTGCTATGATCATTCAAGTAGTGAACCCCCTGCCCACCCACACAACAGCTTATCAACTAATCAGATCAGGAGGTGTGGGGTAGGAAATAGATTTTTTGCATCTTAGAATGACCAATTCAGGCTGCAATTCTATGCACACTTTGAACTGAATGGGGCTTACGTCTGAATAGATGGGTATATAGGATTGCATTGTCAGTACTTTTAAAAATTAAGCCTTCAAGATAATACTTTAGATAATGTTAGTGCAACAAGTCTGATACCTTATTCCTTGCAATGGCCAACTCTTGAAGTATCGTAGCTGGCCACTGCTAGGCATAAGATACTGGGATTGATGCTTAAATAACTAGGAAGGTATTCTCTTAGAGTTTTAGTAGAAAAGTATTGTCTGGTCAAGATTCAATTCATCATAAAAGACAGAATTTATATTTTCCTGTCCTTAACTGATTTTTTAAAAATAAAACAACTGTTAAAAATAATAAAAATATAGGAAGCATTTTTGTTGACCTGCAAACCACTGATGGAGTTTCAAGTTTCAAAATGCCATTCAGTCATACTATTTTATTTATCCCACTTGCTTTCAAAGGGTGACATCCAGAGTTAAACAAATTTACTTTTTTTGTGCAATGGGATTTCCCCTTCTCCTCCCCCTTGTATCTGTCCCCTGCCAAATCATCTCCAGAGCAATCCTCAAACTTTGAACAGCTTTTGGGGGCTGCAGACGGGATGGGGAAGTTCTTGAGTGGATATTTCAAAAGACAAAGATCCTAAAACTATCTCCGTGAGCTCCTGCCAAAGGAAGTGAGGCAGGTGGTTACCAAGAGGAGGGCCTTCTCTGCTGTGGCGCCCCGGCTGTGGAATGAGCTCCCTAGAGAGGTTCGCCTGGTACCTACATTATATTCTTTTAGATGCAGGTGAAGACCTTTTTATTTTCTCAGTATTTTAACAGTTTATCAGTTTAATTTTTAACTTTGCTGTTTTAAATCTGTATTTTAAATTGATTTTTTTTTGCATTGCTGCTTGGTTTTATCCTGCTTGTGTTCTTATATTGTATTGTTAGATTGTTGTTGTTTTATATTTTGAATGGTTTTTATGGTTTTAATTTTTGTAAACCGTCCAGAGAGCTTCGGCTATTGGGCGGTATAAAATGCAATAAATAAAGAAAGAAAAGGATCTGCTGCTTCCAAACAAATTAAGTCCTCCGGCAAATTGTTCTCTTTCCCTGCTTGTGTGATGCATGAGGCCATTTGAGGCTTCGCAGGACATTCCTTTTTCCAACTTAAATGTTGGTATCTATCCATTTATTCTCACATATTTCCCTATTCCTATTTACTACAGTGCTGCTATTAACATTCAAAGCCCTGAAATGGTTTGGGGCCAAGTTATCTGAAGGAATGCCTCCTCCCATATGCATCTGCCCAAACCCTAAGTTCAACTTCAAGGGTCCTTCTTTGTGAGCCCTTGCCAAAGGAAGTGAGGTGGGTGGCTACCAGAAGAAGGTCTCTTCTGCTGTGGCACCCCAGCTGTGGAACGAGCTCCCTAGAGAGGTTCTCCTGGCACTTGTGTTGTGCTCCTTTCAGTGCCAGTGCCCTTTTATTTTCCCAGCACTTTAGCGTTCTAGTCTTTTAGCTCTGTTTTAAATCTATATTTTAAATCTCTGTATTGCTGCTAGGTTTTATTCCGGTTGTAGTTTTATATTGTGGTTGTACTTTTTATATTGTGCTCTCTGTCATATGAATGTATCTGACACATAAGCAGTTGTAAGTTTTTCTTTAGCATCATTTGACACCTGATTTGTACATATAGTTAGCTTTTTTTAGTCATTGTCTGCTTGTTGTGGACCTCTGTGGAAGTGGGCAGCATCACTTCCACTAGGATCTACATAAATGGAGATGTCTCGCAGGGATTGGCTTGTAAACTACCTTGCCTTACACTGATGAGGGGTCACTACATACAAGCCTGTTTCGCACGGCATGGCAGTTGGAACAAGCCACCCAGCGTGCCAGCCGGATTTCACTAATTACCCACACTGGTGCAGCTTGCCGTGTCGTCTGAACCTGGGCAGCATGGCAGCAGCCCTTTAACCCAGCAACAGCCCATGGCATGTGGCAGCTGCAGCAAGACACTGTGACTTGTTTCAGTAGCGTAATTGTGGGAACTGGGCCACTGGGCCATTTGGACTGGCAGCTGGAGGTTCAAGCCTTTTAGGAAACAGCTGAGCCTTGCTTACTCTGACTGTCTTTCCCTAGTAAGCAACATTGTTTCCCCTCAAATTGTGATTCTGCAATTGCTGGCTAGGAATAGGGGCTTTGCGCTGCAGTAGCTTTCCTTGGCGCAAATCAAGGTAGTTGACATCTAGTCCACATGAGCCTTTTCTTCCCTATCATCTTGTTCTGAATCTTGCTGAAAGTGATGTAGTTTCCTTGCACAGTACCCCCCCCCCCCAAGTAGTGAGGGAGTCCATGGTAATTGTAATTGTGATTTGGATCTTAGTTATGACCTGGCAGGATGTCTCTAAGGAGGACGCTACTACTGGAAATAGATGATACTCCTCCAGGTTTCTCATGCTTCTTTCACTTGCATCCACTCTGTAGTGCCTAGTTGAGTTAGGACCCTACAATTGGTTGATTTGCCCTGTAGAGAAAGAGAACCAGAACAAAAGTGTGTGATGGGGATGTACCATGGGGAATCTTCAAGTTGCCAAAAGAAGAGAGGGCTTGCTTTATCTTGGGTAGCCTCTCCTTAGCTAATAAGTTATTATTTAAGGGTCAAGCCAGGTGTTACTTTTCAGGGTGCAATGGCTATTAAATTATTTGTAATAAAAGCAAGAGGGTAAACTATACCTGGAGTATTTCCAAAATATATCAGTGTAATATATCTGTGTAGCTTCTTCTTGGAGTCACCAAGAAAGAGGATTCTCCAGGCTCCCTAAGTATGTTATTTCATTGCTGAACTGAAGTTTCTTCCTGATGTCTAACCCTATGTCTACCTTTTTTTGTTAAAGTTTATATCATGACCTACTGCTAGTGAAACCATTCCATACATGTACAGATGTCATTCTGCAATCTTATATAAATCAAAAGTTCAATGGCATCAGTACAGAATCCCTTGTATGTACAGAGTTCTTGGAATTAACTGCTCACAAAAGCACATATGCTTGTGCTAGCTTTGAAGGAAAACTTCTTGTTTAGTTGGGGGACTGAAGTCTTTAAGATCCAGTGGCTCTGGTGTGCGTGCTAAACCCTGCATGAGTAGGAATTTGAGTTATTTTCTAGGGATGAACTTTGGCTATTTGGGCAGCATAAAAATGTAATAAATGCTCTATGTGCAATGGCATCTCAGGTGTACAGTGTTTCCTCTTTATAGAAGGAAATGTGTGTGTGTGTGTGTGTGTGTTACTCTGCCCTGGTGTTTAAGATGCATTGGACTACATATTGCTCTCACAAAGGTTGATTTGCTTTTTAGGAGTTGCTCATTTATGCCATAGTAAACAAAATGTTTGTACTCCTGTATGCATCTAAAGTACCATTTAACACTTTGTTTTCTTCGGGTTCTTTTAAATTGTTCCTCTATGTTCTCTATAGTTTTCAATGTTACTAATGACTTATACAGCAGAATAGCAGATGTCATGCTAGCCAGTCCTGACAAGAACAGTTTGTATTTTAAAAATACATGCAGCTTAGAGTACATAGCTTAAAAGTGTGATTAAGCATGCATTTGAATTCATCTGGTGCTATAACCTCATTAAAACTGTGTGGATTGTAGGCACTGGTGCTCTCTTTGTGTTCATAAGATTTGAAACTGATTTTTTTTGGTATAAATAGATAGGAAAGTAGGTGTCTTAAGAGCCTGATCCTAAAGATTAGTTATTAGCAAATTAGAGCATAGGATAGGGTTCTACTGGTTGCTGGTACACCACACTGTCTAACACTAAATTGGAATTTCAGGCTTAAATATCTAAGCATCAAATTTAGAAGTATGCTACTAGATGTGCTGTACTACATTCTCTATTTTACTTGGAACTATTATAACAACAGTGGGTTGTATCCAATGGTGTCCTTCTGCTAGAGAACAGATACTACTGGGGAATCGAACATTCCACCCCTGCAGCCCCCAAATCACCTCCAGAGTGTTGGGGGACCCATCCAAGCAGATTTGGGGGCATGTGGGGGGACAATAGGAGGAGAAGGCGAGTTACTATTGTATAAGCGGGGGTCCACTCACCTAATGTTAGATTTAGCCCAGTATAAGCTTTTTCTCTTTTCCAGTATATATTTAGATTCACATGTCCATTTTGTTCTAGGCTAGGACATGGCATTTTTGTGCAGTCATATTTGTTGCCACACATCATTCACATGAGCATGTAACTTGCATATATACAAGCAGAATGATGAATGTGGGTCTTATAGGGGCATGCTTAAAGAGATATGGTGAGCACACAGCATATTTATGTACTATATTTGGAGAGGGGTGGCATCTTTGAGTTCCCAATGAGATTCAGAAATTGTGCATTCAGTACAAAACTTTTTGATAGCGACTTCCCGTAACCACCACTCCCTTGGACTCAAAGAGCTCAATTTATCTGCAGGTTATTGACTGCCTGTGTGGCTTTTCAGGTCAAACTGGATCCCTGCACATATGGGATCTTTCTGGGTAAAATGCAGCAATAAGGTTGCACAGTTGGAACTAGGGTATTTTGATTTAGGAAACATGGGATAGGTGCCAGGGTGGAGTAGACAATCATGGTAGTGAAGAGTCACAAGGAATGTTATTAAAGCCAGTCAGACTCCAGGCTATTCTCCAAGCTGAGACACACCAGCATGAAGAATGCCAAAGCAGAAAGAATGAACATTGACTGCCTGGACTTCAAAGCAGTTACAGAATGTCAAACAAATGGTATAAGTTCAATGGTACAGAGGTTAAACCCAAGATGAGTCCAAACAAAGGCAACAATAATTTTGGTACTGGCAAGTGAATAGAAAGCTCAGAGAGGTTCCTTGCCCCTTGATTGATTTATATGCAGCTGGCTAATCAGGGAAGTAGTACAATATTCAAAACAAAAGGTGTCATCCAAGATTCTCAGGTAATGCTTGACCATGCTGATCTATTTGGGATTAGGCAATTTTTCCAACCAAGGCTCTGGATTGGCCAGTCCAAAGGTACTTCACGGGTCGGTGAAGGTGTCATGGTGCTCAGGTAAGTATTTGCATGTTCCTGTAATTACAGGGGACGACTCCTTTCAGTCAAAGAGGAAGCAGGTATATACTGTGGACTCTCTGCGGGAGTCCAAGGTGTTACTGACTGTGTTCCTGGCAGTTTTTCAAGCTGTGCCTTTTGGAACCAAAATGGATTCTTGAGCAAAGTGTCAGGGTAATGTTAATTAAATAAGTAGCACACAATTCACATGTCAGAGAGCCAGCACGTCTGAAGTCCTTCTATAACATATTGTCTTGTGAATAATTGGCTTGCATAATTTTAAAAGCTGGCTGGATTTACGTTGGAGACTAATCTGAACATTGATCAAATTCAGATTAGAAAGGAGTTAATTGACTCATCATCTAAGGTGAGTAAGAATTGCGTGTAGATGACCAGACAGGGAAGCTTTTTTAGATTAAAGGCACAATCCTAAGCATGTTTAGAAAACAAAATCCTAAAACTCCCAGCATGTCCCATCCAGCCTGGCAGCATGTAGGGTGTTGTAGGTCTTTTTTTTTCTGCCTAAACATGCATAGGATTGTGCCCTAAGAGGATATTTGTTAGTCAATTAATTAATTCTAAAATTTATTCACAGTCAGCATCGCTCAGTCAGCATTTCCATGGTGGCTTACAAAAGAATCCTCCCCAACATCACTCCTGCTGTTAGTGTGTTTTGCATTAATATGTTGAGCATCATAAGTTTATTTGGAACTAGTACATTTTTGTCAAGGCTGGAATGCATATGGATCTCTCCTATAAGGTGTCTAAAAAGCCACTTTAAGCTATGTGCTGAAATCGTAATTGAAATTATCCACTTTCAAAAAGAATTCAGAGGGTGATTGAATTACTGGAAATAATTTAGTGTTCCTATGACTGCAAGGGGATATTTAAAAAGCCACACTATCATATAGGTGGGAAAGTGCCATATAGTTAGGGGAGAGGTACCCAACAGCATTCTGTCATTATAAAGCCTGAATCTAGTCATTATAAAATCAAGATGATTTGTCCCAGCCATGTGAGATATGGCACAGGCAATCTATGCGGTAAACTGTATAAACTTCAAAAAAATCTGTTGAGAAATTACTAGTTGGGATACCACAATTTAAAGATTTCCCCTTCAAGTGCAAATTTATCCTATTTTCCTTTTGCTGGCTTAAATGCTCACAAATGTTCAAGGAAATTGCAGGGGTCTTGAAGTTCCTGGTTTGGTGAAAATCTGTTCTGTATTCATACAAATATGAGGTTTTCAAGTCTCTATTTAAGTCAGTCATTTAAGTAAAGTGCAAGTTTTGTGTGCCCTATGCCAGATTGACCCTTTCTTCTCCCTGGCTGCCATCAGATTGAGGAGGAGTGTAACTGATGAAGCTAGTAGTTATGGAAAGAGGGGGAGTAGCATGGCATATACATGTGCATGTGTGCAAGACAGCGTGAGACTGATTGTGTGGAAGTGCTTGTATGTTTGAATTGGGTGAAGTGTTTGAATGTTTATGATTAAGAAAAGTACCTGTGTGTGTCTGTGGGATTGTGTGATGTGCTTGTAAAATGCTTTGTGCTGGTATGTATGTGAGATTTTGTGAAGTGCCTGTAGCAGGTACTGTTACTGGGTATCTTGATATCTAAATAAGGGTTTGAACATGATCTTCCTCCATCACTTTACATGTTGATAATTTAGGCTGCAATCCTATACAATCCTATGCTTTGCAATAAGTACTATAGGTTAATGGGACTTAACTCTGTGTGAACATATATATGATTGTGCTGTTATTCAGCAAAAGTTGCTGAAATGATTATTGTAATGATAAATACTGGATTGGATCCAGATTTAAGATGAATTAACTGTGCTGGAGGAGATGGACTTCCTTGCCCCTTCCTTCCCAGGGCAGCCCCTCCAGCTCCTGGAAATGCCTTGTAGAGAATTAGGAGAATGGGGTGAACTGTGGTGCGTGTGTGTGTGTGTGTGTGTGGAGGGGGAAAGCCCCCAAGAGCAGACAGATGGACCTTCTGCAAGCAGAGCTTTTCTTTTTGTGGAAGGAAGATCCTGGATCTAACCTGCTAAGTGCAGCTGTGATTAATTTCCATTTTACTCTACAGGATACAAACCATTGTGGTTGTTTTGATGTTTGTTAGTATATTTTGTGACATAAGTTAGACAGACATTAATTTTTGTTTCAAGCTGCAGAGAGGGTTAAGTATTATAGAGCAGTGGTAAATTTAAACATTTCAGGAACAGGCTCCTGTAATTAATTGGATTTCCTTTTTACAAAAAAATTGGGATATTTTAGGATAAAAAGTTGGTTTTAGAGAAGAGCTGAAGATGCTTAAAAATACACTTATGCACCCTAAAACATGGAAATTGTAAGGCAAAGCATTTGGCTTAACTTGTGCACCGTGGCAGTAACCACATTTTACAGTTGCATATATTGTGCTTGCTTACTGTGTAGCCTCCATGCTGCCATACTCTCCCTTGGCCTTTCAGCCAAATCCTCTTCCTCTGCAGGTTGGGGCAGTACTGAAACAAATCTGGTACATCAGTGTTTAATATGTTTTCAAATTCTAGACTCAGTTCTGATTGTCAATATCTTGCAGAGCTGATATTAAGTTGCAGAGAACAATCCTATGATATTTTAATGGCAACTTGTTCTGCTGTGGCTCCAAACTTTTAATTCTGACAACCAATCTCTTGCAAACCTTATTTTAGTCAGCTGAGTGCAATCTTTTGCATGTTTACCCAAAAGTAAAAATAGCATAGGATCTATTCAAGCTGATGAGAACATATTTGTGTAAGCTCAAAAATGTTTAATTCGTTTTAAACCAAGTCAACCCCTTGCAAAGTCCAATTCTGTGCATGTTTGGCATTATATCTGGAATTTTTTTAACTGTGGGACTTAATTCCTCCTGGAAAATCCAGAAGAAGAAGATTTAGGCTTTTCCCATGACTTCAAAGTCAATTTGGTAGTCCCCAGCAGTTTTCTAATATGGAGAGAATGAAACAGATTGTATGTTAATGCAAAACATTCAAGGGAGCAATCCTATGGCCCCTAGACATTGTCTGAAGGGCCATAGGATACTGGGGATTCTCCCCTCCAAAGTTGACCTCAGAAGACATAGTAGAAGATCCAATCTGCCCCTTCGCAGCTGGTGCAGAAAGAACTGTGCCGGCTGCCCTCTAAAGCCAGAAAATCAACCTCAGAGAGGAGGAAAGGTACATTCTGGTGGGCAGGGGGAGTCCAGAGAGGTCGGGATATGAGCTATCCTTAGCCTCTGCCAGCTTCTTTCCCTCCCCCTCTGAATTGCTCCAGTTAGACAGGCGGGAGGATTGGGAGATGAGGATCACTTCCCCTGCTCCCCCCCCCCTTGCCATCCAATCATCGAGGGCTCAATAGATAGGATTGTGCCCTAAGAGGCTTAATTTTGTGAAAATTTAGGGGAAGTTGAAATATTATTCTGCTTTGTAAATTCTAACCTTGGAATCTCATGCTTAGCTTACAGGCAATAAGCTTGCTCAAAGTGCTAATTAAGAGCTAATGATCTTTGCCGAAGTAAGCAACTAGATTTCTCAAATCTAATGCCAGTTTACAAGAACTTAGATTTGACCATATCAGCGATAGTAAAAAGGTCTTGATGAGCTCTCAGACTGTGATAGAAGCCCCCAATTTCAATATTTGCTTTTTGCTTTTTGATTCCCATTTCAGTCAGCCATCAGAACAGGAGTTCCCAACCGTTTTGGACCAGTGGGCACATTTGGGAGTTTGAAAAATTGCTGTGGGCACCACCATAAAATAGCTCCCATGGAGGATGTGGGTAGTCACATAATGGCTGCTGTGGGGGGCCTGGCTATTTTAAAGAGGTGTCGATGGGAGAAATAGCAAAGCTAGAGGCTGGGAAGAAGGGGGAATTAGCAAGGCAAAGGGATAGAGGGGAGAGAAAGAGGCTAGGATCAGGAGAAACAATGAGGTAGAGCCCCACGGAACAAATTTATATCTCCTCTTCTGAGATCTTTGGAAGGCTATTCAGAGGATTTCAAGATCAATTGGCTGCTGGCAGATAAGGATAAATTTGTAAGTTATAATGTAGCTTTGTTTGCAATAGCAGCACTGAAACTAAGGAAGGCATATTTGGGGGAGGAAGAATTTGTCTATGTGTAAAGGAAATGTCGAGGTAGGATGGTTATTTGGTCATAATTTTATAAATAATTCATCCTGTCTTAATTAATCTTTGGGCTAATCGAGTTGAGGTTTTAGTGATTGTATGATTTTGTTGAATGTTGATATGGCCATTGGCTTCCAACAATAAAGGTTATGATGATGTTGATGATATGATGATGATGATGATGTAAAGAGATTTGGGTGGGGGAGTAACTAGGCTAGAGACTAGGAGTAGACAAAAACACCAAGATAAAAAGGTGAATAGCTAGGTGCTAGAAAGGGAGAGAAAGAAGAAGGCAAGGGGGAAGGGAGAGAAATAATGAGGAAAGGGGTTAGATGGAGAGAAATAGCAAGACTAGTGGCTGGGACAGGAGTGGAGAGAGAGAGAGAGAGAGAGAGAGCAAAGGGGAAAGGTTGGTGAGGATGGAAGATTGGATGGAGCAAGGAAGCAACTCTTTCTTTCTCAGCAGGTTCAGGTATAGGAAGAGGAACATGGTGCCCTAACGTTTCTCAAGTTTTTTCATAATATTTTTTTAAAGGTGGCAGTGAGTGGAGAACTTCAGAGCACCGTTGGAGGTCCTTGTGGGCATCATGTTGGGGACCCCTGCTTTGGAGGGTCTGCAGCTTAAGAGTCCACATGGACCTGTATATGTAGGTCAGGAGTGGGCAACTTGTTGGTCAAGACATCTGAGGGGCCATAACCCTTCTTCCCCCACCCATAATCTAGAAATGCCATGCCCAGTTATAAACCAGATAGTCTTTAAAAACAACAACAGGGGGTAACAATTTAAATCGGACTTCTTATTTCTTTATAGTAAAATAAAAATAACTGGTTTAAAATAATATCTGAATATAAAAAATAGAGTACAGTCATAATTTCTGAAAACTGAATCCATAACCCTCTGTCAAACACATTGGTCCAGTTCAGACATAATGCTTCCAGCCCCTCTCCTTCTCTTCTCCCATTGCATGGCCAACTTCAGTGGAACTTTCTTGATCTGTACAGTTTCCTATGACAGTGCCAAGCCCCAACCTTCTGTCTTTTAGGAATGTCTTCACAGAGAATCCAGCAACAAATGTAGAATAAAACTTTGCTGGAATCCACAACGAGTATCTGGCAAGAATGTGCAAACCTGACAAACACCAGGATCCTATCTAATTGAATGTGTTCACCCAAACCCCCAGACTATGACTAAAAAATGAGAGAGTGTTTGTATTTTCTTTTGTCTTTGTTATCACTTGCTTGGAAAATCTCTGCTGCTCTCCTCCAGATGAGTCCCATGCATCCCATTGCGCATAAGGCCAATACTCTTTTGTGTATGTCACTGAACTAATGCAAAGACTGTATTTGAGCAAAAGATTAGTTAGCCAATTACGTTTGTTTTTCTTTTTATGCAGTTTTTTTTAAAAAAAATATTCCATTAACTCTAGATCTTTTTTAAAAGCCTCCTGATTTAGAAGCCTGAATTAGAAGTGATTTTTGTGGAACGCAGTCTTACCTGGGAGCTGCTCTGTCTATTGCTAGTAGTTTACTAGAAGAGAGTGGACTGGGGTCTCTCTTTTCCTCCGTAAGATGCCATAGGTCTGGATTCCACATGCCAGATTTTAGGATATTTAATGTGGTGGTGGCGGTAGCAACTGTTGAAGAGGGAAATGAGTCCAAGCCTGTTCTTCCTTGAAAGAAAAGTAGGCGCATGCGTAGCTCCATTACATGGGGAAATGAAGGGCTTTTGGTAAACCAGAATAACAAACCAGGATCAGTTTCTCCCACCTAAGTCTACCATCACCAAAGATAGCATGTAACTATTGAAACCGGAGACCTTGTTTTCTAATAAATGTATCTTCCAATGTAAGTGTTAGTGTTGTGTGTGTGGTGAAGGGATAGTGGTGGAGGGTGGAACCCCAGACTTGATCCTCTTCAGGTTTGGAGATGGGAGGAGAGAAATATTATCTGAAGCCCATAGTGAATGTGAAAGGGACCAGAATTAGGCCTTGATGCGACTTTTCAAAATGGAAGATCAGCCCTAAAATCATATATCCCCATTCTGTTTGTTTTTCCACTTTCAGTTAATAAAAACTTGAACTTATGATTAGAAAGAAAGCAGGAACTGGTATAAAACAAAGAAGAGAACAAGTTTTTAAAGTATTGTAAATACTTATTTTCAATGTTAATTGTGGAGGAAATTGTTTTGAATTTAAGTTGACAGGTTGTGAGTGAATCAGTAATATGCAGGGGTCTAAAGCAAACGTTCAAATCTACTGTTAAAGAGTTAGTATGCTGTTTTTTTAGTTGGGTTCTATGCCAAAGGAATAAAGGCTTACTTTAAGTATCCCCAAGTGCATGTTTTAATTATGAATGAAGCCATTTGTCTTGTCTAAAAATAAAAGGTGAAAACTGCATGTTTGTGTGCAGAAGTTCATATTTTCTCAACATATACAATAATCGATAGATGGCTTTATTTATTGAATTGTTGTGGACATTATTTGTATAAGTGTTCACAGGTGCAGTGTAGCTCTATATTTTTGAAGATCCAAGATTAGGTGGAAAAACTCAGGCTTCTTCAGCTGGTGAGGGACAGATGGTTGCTTTAAACAGGTGTCACTTTTATTTCTCATGTATTGTGTTGGGACTTCCAGTGGCTCACAAAAGTGTTGTCTAAAGCATGCGGCACCTTCTGCATTTGTCTTGAGCAAAATGTAAGTTTATGTTTTACTTTTCTCTGGGCCTTGGAACATTTTATTAGGTTGAATATTTTATTAATTTGAAAACTCATAGCATATTCTTATACATTTTTATCCTAATCCTCTTAGGAGGTGGTTATTTTTTTAATAAAAAGGATTTTGTGTTTGTGTGTGTGTATGTGGAATGTAATTTAGCAGAGTTTCAGTATGTATAGGTAGAAGTAATCCCAGTAATTTGCTTATAAAGCAAATAGCTGCAATTTTTATTAAAATTTCTTTTTATATAAAACCAATGAAGCTGTTCTGAACATACATTGCTGTGAGCCTTGGTTAAAGTCAAACCATGAAACAAATGTAAGGATCCAGTTTCCACACAATGTCTTTTTAATAGGAGGTATTCTTCACGTTTTTGTTTTATAAGTTGATAGAAAAATGTTTAAACTTGCCCTTTCAACATTTAATGTGTACATTCCATTATGTACATTATGTGTACATTCAATTATAGGAGATTTACTTCCAGATGTTTTGGATAACAACTCCCACAATCCCTGACCATTGGTCATAATAGCTGGGGCTTATGGAGTTGTAGTGCAAAGGGCACCAAGTTGCCTGTCCTTGCTCTAGGCAAACAAGACAACAAAATGGATTCTTCTTCTAGGGTGAGTATTGAAGGGTTCAAAAGGAAAGTGGGGTAGGTGTCAGAGTAGAGCAGATTAAGAAGCAAGAATGAAACTGTTCTCAAAAGTTGTGATAGGTTGTTACATCTTGCCTGTCTAATCCTTTGCTTTAACTCTTTTCTATACATGTTTTCTGATTCTCCAGACTATGATAGAATAGTTTTATTTGTAGAGAGAAATGAATGGCCATGTCTCACTATTTCAGGTGTTTTAGGTAGCTAATTTTTTTAAAAAAAATAGCAGCCAAACCATGGCTCAGTTCAGACAACATGTTTCTCAATAGTGGTTTTAGAACTCCCACCGTTGAGAAATTTGTTGTCTGGGGGGAAAGCTCCATGCAGCTGTGGAGTTTTTTGGGAAAACACTCCATGCAGAATATCCACGCTGTGCAGAGGAGAATTCCTGCACAACCATTGTGTTGTGTGTTGTGTGGCAGGCTCTGTGGAGTTTTCTATTGCATTGAGTTGATTTTTCCCACTGGCTACAGAGTTCCCTGGCAAGAGGGGCAAAAGGAGGGAGTGCAACTCCAGGAGAGCCACCAGGATTGGAGAGAGGGTGGAGGAACTGTCAATCAAACGTCACGATGGATTTTACTCAACTCCATGGTAGCCCACAGTCACACAGTGGTGGAATTGGAACATGCTGTGTGGGGAGTACCTCCTAAAAACCCAACTGTTGAGTGGAGTTTTCTCACTGCATTGACTAACGTGTTGTCTGAACTGAGCCATTGTCTGGGTTTGGATGACACGATAACTAACTGTGGTTTAAATAGTCAACAGTGAGCTAAATAGTCAACAGTTGGCAGGACTTTTTTACACCATGGTTGGTTATTGGCCAAAATAACCAACACTGCAGAGTTGATTATTTGAACAACCGCTGGTTATCCTGTTATGTGTCGGGCACCGTTGACTGTTTTGCTGCACACAGTTGGTTATTTTCGGCGACTACAGAGTCCTCTGGCTAGAGTGACCAAAGCGGTGGCTGCTGTTTTAGTCCAGCCTACAGAACGCAGCCTATATGTCTTTCAAAGATTTGGGCATTTTGCCTTCATGTTTAAGGGAAATGATTGATATATATTTGTTTGGGTTCAGACGCTTGAGCTTTGTGGGAGGAGACTTAATTTATGATTGAGTATTTTAAATAAGCAACTGGATTCCATATATTAAATTGGATGATAGCTTGCAATCTAGAGCTTATTTATACACACACTTTCCCATTTTCTCAGAGAGAGGGAGAGAGAGGCTTGTTACAAACATTCACCCTTAACCCAGTATTGCAAAAATCTCTTGCAGTTGTAGCATAGCGTAAGTAGGCTGTTACTATGTGCAACCTTTTACCTGTTTTGCTTATTCTGTCATCTCTATTACGTTTCATGTGGGATGTCTTAAATTGGACGCCAGACTCTTCAGAACAAGATAATATATCCTTCTAGTTGTTAAATGACTATTGTATTATAGGGCAAGCTTGATGGGACCTTTGAATGACATTGCAACATAAATTAAATAATTTATATTTCTGTTAATCACCTTGACTGTAGATATTAAATGTATTATGATTTTAAAATACTGCCAACTTGAGGGTCAGTCTTCAATCAGAACTATGGACTACAAATTTAATCGGACAGCCCAGTCCAACCCAACACAACTGACCTGGGTTCCAATGTGTAATCCTTTTTACAAATTATAATTTTGAGAGCCAGTGTGGTGCAGTGGTTAGAGTGTTGGACTAAAATTCGGGAGACCTGGGTTCAAATCCCCACTCAGCTATGAAGCTCACTGCGTGACTTGGGGCCAGTCACTGATTCTCAGGCTAACCTACCCTCTCAGTCTTGTTATTGTGATGGAATGGAGAGGAGGATGAGGATCATGTACCATTCCTTGGAAGAAAAGACTGGATATACATGTAACAAACAAACACTTTGATTGGGTCATCAGTCCTGGCATAAAATCTATCTTATTTTTGGAATGGCTTTGATTGGGTATATTTGGTAACTATTCAGTGTATATTGAAAACAATATTGGAGATTGTTCATTTGAGTAGGTTTAGAAAAAAATGTGTTGATCTAATAAACATATTTTTACATATTAGTATCTGTAATATCTACTTTGCATTTTTGCCTTCTGCTTCATATGGGGCATCTTTATACAATCTAACCATGTTTTACATCTAGTTATTTTAGAATTGTTTTTCTGAATCAACTACTTAGCCCTGACAACTGGCAAATTGTGTAGCTGTTAGTTTTAAATTTTTGACTACAATCCTAAAGACATTTACTAGGGAGTAAGGCCCACTGAACTGTGTGTGTTTGAGAAAAGATGCATGGAATTGCATTGTTAGTAAGTGAAAGTGTTGGTGTTAAAATATGTTACTATGACCATTAAATATTTTGTAAAGAAAAAAATTGCAGTAGGTCTAGATAAATTAAATTGCCTGGGAAATGTGTACGAATGGATCAAGGTGAGAGTGGTGGTTGGGCCGACAGAATGTTTGAATATACTTTGCATTTTAGCTAAGCACAGTGCTTAGTTCTTCAGCTTCAAGTGCAGTATGGTCGGAAAGTCAGGTTTCTGAATGTAAAGCTGGCATAAGCAATATGGCTTCACTACTCTGGAATTAGTCCCAATTTAAATGTGATGCTGGGCAGGCTAAAATTGCTTACCTATGCAGCGTTCCACGTGGCTGGCTTTGTGTTTAAATCAGATCCTCAGCTGCTATGTGTGTAGTGTTAGCTCGCCAGGGATGCTCTTCATAGCACAACTTTACTTGAAAAATAACAAGGTAAATTAATGAACTCGGAGGAAAGGTTGATAGAGCTCTGTATCGAAAATGAACACTGCCTGCTCCTAGAGCTCTCAGCAGGTTTGTCTCCAGCAACTGGAAGATAGTCTTCTGACAGAGGTGTTGTTATCTGCTGCAATGATGGAAGGGGATGAGGCTCTTTGCATGCATGTAGCTGAGCCTGCCCAGGAGGAAGCAGCTGTTGTTCCTTTGTAAGAAAGGAGGGCAAACGTGCCAGATACTACCAATTAATTTTTAGTTTCTGCGTAATTTGATATTTAGGATTCTTCTATGACCAGTGCTATTTGCTTTGTTCCCATGGCCTACTGTCATTAAATCTGTAACCAAGCCTAACAATTCAGGCTTATATAAGTCTACTCAGAAATCACAAGAGGTCAATGCGACTTACTTCAGGTAAGTATGTTTGGGATTGAAGCCTGTGTAACTGAAATAATTGCATATTATTACTGCCTCCACTTCCCTAGCTTTCTTCTGTGGTTTCTTAATTTATAAACTCCTCAGAGCTAGGGACTCTTGTACTCTCTTAAGCACCGTGTAGATTGTCAGTGTTACACATACAAAATAAACTTGATTTAACATCTTTCAGTCATATTCCCTCTTGGGTAGTTCTCAGTATGAATTCAAATGAAATTAATAAAATAGTATTTTTTTAAAAAATCTTCTGTTCAAGTGTAAGATTTTTCATATCCACAATCACCCTTTTTGCTCTGCTCTCTACATTTTCTAGTTCTGTATACTTGTGTAAATATTGTGTCCAGAACTATACATATTCTGGTGAAGGTGCACTGTCTGTCTGTCTGTCTATCTATCTCTGCTGTATTATTTTCTGCTGCCTTCCAGAAATAATCCATAATATTCTACTTGTTACTTTGACATAGCGCATTGATCTAACATGGTGGCTGGTGTGATGCAGCGGATAGTGTTGGATTTGGATAGGGAGGCCTCTGTCTAAATACTTACTGTGTGCCCCTGGATGTGTCACAAAGTCTCCCCTGAATCTACCTCACAGGATCTATATAAGAAAGAATTAGGGCTGTTAACAGATCCGGATTCCAAATCCGGACCAGATCAGGGTGATTCAGACCAGATCAGATCGATCCAGAGATCCGGGGCCCATTGGCCTTCCAGGTTCCTGGGTGCCAGCTGCGCAGCCGGCATCCAGGGATCCCAGGCCGGCGGTGAGTCCATTGGACTCACTGCTCTCTCCCTGCTTACCTGCTGCCTTGCCGCTGCTGTCCGCTGGCTACCGCTGCTTCCGATCTACTGAGAACCAGCCAAGGCCTGGTTCTCAGTAGTGCGGAATCAGCGGTGGCCAACGGCCAGCAACGGCGCCGAGGAGGAGGCAGCAGGGAAAGTGGGGGGAGGGCGGTGAGTCCTTTTCCCCATAGACTTGTAAGTCTATGGGGAAAAGGAGGGTCTCCGGATCTGGCTAACCGGATCCAGTTCCGGACTGGATCGGGGGGCTGTTCACAGCCCTAGAAAGAATACCGTAGTGTGAGTCTTATTACTCAAGATCCACCAGACTGATTTTGCTCATTTTTGTTTTCAACTAAAGCCTGAGCAGTGTAGACAACGCAAAAAAAATTGAAATTTTGTGCCCCTCCACCAGCAGGATGATGGACAGTCCTGCTTGGCCAATCAGTGTGATGTGAAAGTGGGTTCTGGGTGCAGCAACACAGTTAGGCTATTGATGCCAGTGGGGAGGGGGAAGGAGGCGACCAATTGGGGCGTGTGAGGGAGGAGGAGGGGCCACAGCACATGCAAATTTTGGAGGGGGATTCACTATGCATGAATCACATTTGCATTATTTATTTATTTATTTATTTATTGCATTTTTATACCGCCCTATAGCTGAGGCTCTCTGGGCGGTTCACAAAGATTAAAACCATGAAATCATTTTAAGAGCTTTAAAACAAACCACAATCTAAAAACACAAAATAACATACAATATAAAAACACAACCAGGATAAAACCTGGTTTTATTCATGAGCCCATCTGTGATGAGAGGACTGAGGGGCAAAAAAAATGTGCAGGACTACTAGTGCCCAAAGCACCATGGGCTTTACACTAGTTGTTGTGAAGATAAACTGGAATGACTCATGTACAAAGCTGGGAGCTTCTTAGTGGGATGGGATTTGAATATGGCAATTTCCTGAAATTTTCTCAATGCTTCCAGATCTTTCATGAATTTAAAAGTGAGTTATAGATACATTTATCTTGTAGAGTATTTGAAGGTTTACAACTACGAAGTCTTTGAGTACTGATCACCATTAAAAGGCTAGGTTGATGGGATCCTGGATAATATGCTGAACAGAAGCTTTCACATGATATATTCTGATATAGGTGCTCCAGGAGATACGCACTATTATTATTGTTATTATTATTATTATTATTATTATTTAGTTTTGTACTGTTTATTGCAGCAAGATGGAGGCCAAGGCTTCTTTTGTCCTGCTTGTATGTGAGTCCCTTGACTTTTTATTACAAAAGCCATAGCTAAATTCCTGCATTAAAAGTCCCATTTCAAAATCCGATAATTGAGAAGTAATGTATTAAAGTAGCCATCTGACATATAAACACTGCTTGAGTATGTTTATAAAAACTGGGTATGATATCTGCATTTTGAGCATGATTCTGTTGACAATTCTTGAACCAGCTTTTGGACAGCGATGCTTAATTGACCAAATTCTAACATAATGGCCTTTAAAAAGATCAAAATAATTTTAGATATGCAGATGTGTAGAATGAAAAAAGGGAATGTATGATGCTAGAATGGTTAAACAATTTGTTTCTGTGAATTCTGATATGAGCTTGTTTGATCCACCTTCCTGGACTAACGTGCAGATCAGAGCAGACTTAATGTAGGTCTCCAAGCTTTTTGATGGAAAATGCTTGGCTCAAAAATATACCAAAATGTGTATTTTAGGACAAAATATGTTTAGAAATACATATTTTGTATGAAAATACAGTACTATGCAAAAGTTTTAGGTCACTCTGAAAAATGCAAATTAAAGCCATTTATCTGAGCAGTAAGTGTTAATTTGTTCAAATACACAATGATAACATTGAAGTAAATACAAAGAAACATTATACAATGAAAAGTAACAAAAAATCTTGCGTTTCTAAAATGTCAGTATTTTGTGTGGCCTCCCTTAGAATGCAGAACTGAAGCAATTTGCTTTGGTATACGTGTAATTTTTTTCAAGTAGTCCTGTGGTAAATTCTTCCCAGCTTCTTGTAGGATTTGCCACAATTCTTTTGACTTTGGCTGCTTTTTGTTCTTTTCCCTGTCCAAGTGAACACACACAGCTTCAATTATGTTGAGGCCGAAGCTCTGAGGTGGCCAATCTAATACTGTGAGTGTTCCATCTCCAGACTTCCACTCTAAGTAGGTCTTAATTGTGTTTGCTGAGTGTTTGGGGTCATTATCGTGCTGAAAGATAAAGTTTTTCTCCAATCAGTCATTTTCCTGAAGGTACAGCATGATGATTTTGACCAGATCCCCTACACCGTCGGCTGAAATGCACCCCCAGACCATGACAGAACTGCCACTGTGTTTCACAGAAGGCTGCAGACAGGCATCAATGTACTTCTCACCAACTCTTCTTCTGAGATATTGGTGTCTTTGTGAACCAAAAATTTCAAATTTGGACTCGCTGCTCCATAAGACTTTCTACCACAGGTTGTTGCTCCATACTTTATGGTCTTTCACATACTGCAATCTCTTTTGGTTGTTGCCTTTCTGCAAGAATGGTTTCTTTGCTGCAACATGCCCTACAAGACCATTTCTTGTAAGACTTCTTCTCACTGTTGAAGTGCGTACTTTGATGCCACCTGACTCTGCCAGATGTTGAGCAAGCACTTCACTGGATTTCCTTCTGTCCCTTAAGGTAGTGAACTTTAAGTACTGTTCATTAGATGTAGATAGCTTTTTGGGTCTTACACTGTGTTTTCTGTCTTCAATTTGCTCAGTTTCTTCAAATGTCTTTATGACAGCTTGAACGCCACATCTTGTAAATCCGGTTAGGTGGGCTGTTGCTTGCTGAGAATTGCCTTGTTGATGCAGAACTATGATTTTATGTCTGTCAAACTGTGTTAGCTTAGCCATCTCCAAACCTCTCCTTGAGGCACCCCAGCCATTCCATGTACTGTGTTTGTTAAATTCCACCATCAGCACACCTGGTTCAGCTTATCCATACCTTATTAAGTTGAATCAGGTGTGCTGGTGGTGGAAAGCACAAGGAATTCTTGTTACATTTTAATTGTATTAATATTTAATTGTATTTATTCTAATGTTAATTAGTGCTTTTCCAAGCAAATAAACGCTTAATGCCCAGATGAATAACTTTAAACATACTTTTCTTGGGTGGCCTAAAACTTTTGCACAGTGCTGTTACATTCAAAAATAAATATGTAAATATGATTTTAATGCAGACCTACGATTCATAGAATTGGAAGGAATTCAAAGATCATTCGGTCCAACTCCCTGCTCAATGCAGGCTGTGCACTGCAGGGTACAGCTACAGTATCCCTGCAGATGGCCATCTCACCTTTGCTTAAATACCTCCAGTGAAGTAGAACCCACCACCTCCAGAAGTGTTGGTTGTAGTCCTTTCCTTGGGGGCAACAGAGAACAAGTCTGCTCCATCTTCTGCATTGACAGCCTTTGAGAAATTTGAACACTGCTGTTATCTTCCGTTCCCCAAGATAAACATACACAGCTCTTTCAACCATTCGTCATAGGGATTTGGTTTCTAGACCCTTCACCATCCTGTTGCTCTTCTATTGATGTACTCCAACTTGTTAATGTCTGGTGAACACATGTGAAAGTGTCAGGGACCATTAAGATCCATGCCTATCTTAATGGTCTATTTCTTGTCTTCAGAAACAAGAGGATGGTTAAGGACAAGCTCTCTGGGGAATGCTGGGAATTGTAGGATTTTCTTTCTGTCTAAACATGCATAGGATTCCACCCTAAACTATGCTGTTTTAAACTCAAATATTTATTTATTTATTTAACCTCAAATATTGTCCCAGATCCTTAGTCCTTATTCATACATTTATTTATAAAATGTATTACTCACTTTTCATTATAAAATAATACTAAAGTGGGGAACAATACCAATAAAACACAGTAAAACATACAAACAATTTAGCAAAACACAAACTTGAAAGTGGGCTGAAATACTAGTTAAGAAAGCATGAATGGAGTTTTAGTGCTAGGTGAAGTTGTTGTATGATGTGGCCATGCAGTGAAGCAATTTCAGTTTGAGCAAACCTTTGCTGCTTATATGAAGCTGTTTTCTGCTGAATTAGATCAATGATCCATCCAGTACTGTCAGTTCCAATGGGCAGAGATATTTTCCACTCCTCCTTTAGATTCTTGAGGAGCCAGGAATTGAATCTGGGACCTTCAGGAAGCAAAGTCAGTACTATAGCCAGTTGTGGTGCCAGCAGTTAGCTATATCAAAAGGCCTTAAGGACAAAGTATCTCTACCATTAAACTGTAAATTACTCTGAGATCCTAAAGTATTGAGACTCAACTCTACTTTCTGTTTGAATATGGGAACAAAAACTAAATCTTGTGGATATTGCTACTCTTTGCAGTAATAATAATCTAGCGGAGGGAAAGAATGGTTAGTCCAGTCATGCTTTAACCACCTGCCTGCTTGTTATAGGTAATTAGGAATTTTACTCATTTGAGTGAACAGGCTGCTAGAAGAGGGATTCTTTTAGCAAAACATAGTTCAGATTAACCATATTTTAGGGTTTTATCATTACTCAAAACTCTGGTTATTCAAAAATGGAAGTTCCAATCTTCTTGTGGCCACACCAAAGCAAAAGAGGAGGCATGCGGATGTTAAGCTTGCTGTGGATTCTTCCTGTCATGATGAACCATGGTTTATTGTGATGTTCGAATGCAGCCTTACTACAGTTGCGTTTGTTTTAGCATTTTAGTTTAAGTTTTCTATGCTTTTTACACTCTGACCCCGTTCAGATGACACCGTTAACCATGCCGTTAACCCTTTTGTGGTTAGTGTGTTTCGGGCAGCATGGTTATTGGTGTCGTCTGAACACCCGCTTTTCCTAACTATCTGGCCCGTTAACCACATTGTGGTTAGGCTCACTAACCACATTGTGCAACATGGTTAGCAGCACTAACCATGGCTAAAAGTGTCATCTGACACGTGACTGTGGTTAAGGGGCCGTGGTTGATGGGTTAACGGGTTAAGGAACAGAGCTTCCACTACAGAGTGGCTGAACTGGGCACAGCTGCTCTAGGTGGCATGATCTATGGCTGCTCTGGACTGCCACTTGACTGATACGGTTGCTGCGGCCACCATTTAGTGTTTTCGCTGTGTTTTTTTCGAGCGATTTTTGCTCTTAATAGCAGAGCGTGCTCACTGTATATCTGTGGAAGTGCTCACTTGCAATTGAAGCAGTTGCTTCTCCTACCTCGCTGAAGCACCTTTACAACCCTCATGTTCTGATTACTGTGACGGCACTACCTGAAGTTGCTGCTAGCGTGGCCGTCTCGGAAGGCTTCCACCTCCCCTGTGATGGCTGCAGAGCTATAGCAGGCATGGTGATGCAGAAAGCAAAGGAACTGCTCACTAAATGGGGTGATGCATGTATATAATTGCTGATTTCTTTGGTGCCTGCACTAAAATGATGGCCGTAACTGCCAGGGCTCCTAGTGCTAGGGCTGCTGGGATATGGGATGGATCACTTGGAGGAATCAGGTATGCCACTAACCACTTTGTGGTTAGCGTTTGGTTAAGGAAAATTTAACTACAAAAAGGTTAACAGTGTCATCTGCAAGCCTTCCACATGTGGTTAGCGTTAACCACAGCTGAGCATGGTTTAAGCTAACCACAAAGCCCTGAGTGTCATCTGAACGGTGTTTTATTTATAAAAAAAAAAATTCAAGGAAAAACTTTTGAAAGGAGAAATTCATTTTTCACTTGAATCCTCAGATGACCTAAATTAGCAATTCAATATGCACATATGAAAGAGGAAAGAAAATTGTAAAGGTTTTTCTGGTGAGTATAATGGTACCCAGAGATGTGATAACAAGTAGAAAAAGACATTTCAGTATGGCTGAAAAGCTCTCTCTTTCTATGGCTTTCAGACTTACCAACTTTCCACAACATTTGTTTTGAATTGTGTTTGTATATATAAATTTAAATAGTCAAGGTATTTCCACAGAAGTACAAAACTTCACAAAAGGCTGAGGGCTTAACAATATTAAAGGCAAGAAAGATAACGTCCTTGCTCACATACACATCTTATAGCAGTAGGCGGTGGGAGAACATTAAAAATATTCCTATATAACACAATGAAATTATGAGCCCCATTCTGCCCAATTTGTATAGCAGTGAAGCATAGAAGCAAGCATTGATTCAGTGGTACTGGGGAAACTTGTGCAAGAGGGGTAGATAGGATTTATCCAGCTCTGCCTCATTTGCCTTGCATAGGATTCAACTGTTTCATTGTGGTAGTGCAGGAGTTACAGCAGAGGTTAGAGCATAGCTGTACTGTTAGGAACCAGTATTTTGAATATGAGGTCTGCTCATTTGATTTCCACTCTTTGCTGTATATACCACATCTTATGGCTTGGTTTACTCAACACTGGCCCAAGGTATCAGAATCAAACAGCAGGCTTGTCCTTACCTATTCCTGCTGTTTGCCAGTTTTCACTCTACTTCCATTCAAGGTTAACTCATTGTTGTTTACCCAGATTAAAATGAAACTAGGTACATGGCTGAACCCATTGAGAATCTGGGTTAAATCACAGTACCTGAATTGCATTTCAGGGTATACCTTTTAACCTGAGTGGGTGATGGTTACTCACAATATTGCTCCTGGGCAAAAGGAGCAGGGCTGTATCTGAGTGAGAGGGAAAGGAATGGGTGGCAGGTATCTTTGATTTTATGCTCAAATCTCTAAGTGTTTAGTCTGAGGTTGTAAGTGTTGAGTAGGAGCTCATCTTTTAAACTATGCATCTGCATGCAGGGTTGAATGGGTGTTAGCATAATGCCTTTTAAAACAAAAGGCTGTTTTGCGAATGGATATATTTTGTGTTAGGGCAGAATTATCCTCCTACAAGCACAATACTTTCTAGTGTCGACGTTGTTACTTTATTTCCAACTTTTTTTTTTTGGATCAAGATTTTAACCACATGATTTAGAACAACAGCAACCACTACTCAAAGGACAGTTGTTGTAGGAAAAGAAATACAACATTTATACAATATAACGAACATGTCAATTTAATGGCAAATGTGTGCATACATTAATGGTTTTACATCAACTGTTAATGTTTGGATATACATACATCTTTTTCCTTTTGCACATAGAAAAGGAGGGCAAATTATCATGTTGTTAATGGAAAACGACAATCTTGGGAGAGCTAAGATCATGTTTCCTGAAAAGCTGAGATCACTTATCATTTTAAAACAACTAATCCTACTCTGCTCATGCTGGTTCAGGTGTTATAGGAATAGGGCTGATTGTGTCTTGGATAGGTAAGAGCAATCTTCAAGTCTAGGATAAAGGATTTTGGACTATTTTAGGTCAGAGTTAATTCATTTTAAACACTGAAAAATATTTGAGTGAGCTTGGATTGTAGTGTCATTCAAGGATGTATGTTTGGAACAAGAGGTATATGTGTCTGCATCTTTCTTGAACACTTGCTAGTGTCAGTTTTAAGACCATGTTTGTGTTTTTATACAGATATTGAGATCTGTGGTCATTGGTTCAATAAAATGATAGTCAACAAATACCTGAGGTAGAACAGTGAAAAATTGTCCGCAAAGTATTTGATGTCCTGGCCTGACCACAGTTGGTGGTCATGGGGAACAATAGACACCTGAGAGTCAGGCTGTAGTTTCAGGACCTTGGATAGTTCCTGGGGCGAAGTACTGCAGCCCAGAGGTAAAGCTTATGCTATGCATGCAAAATATCCCAGTTTCAATTCCTGTCATCTCCAGGTAGGGCTAGGAAAAATTGCCAGTCAATGCAGGCAATTCTGAGCTAGATTGACCATTGCCCTGATTCAGTAGAAAGCAGCTTTCTGCATTACTAAGCAGACAACTGCCTCTGAACTCAACAGAGATGTTTTGTCCCTCTTTGGCAGACTGTCTCTCCCAGACTTCACTTTTATCTTGCTGGGTAGAGAGCTGTTTGTCTTCCTTATCCAGCTGGCTCCTTCCTCTCTGTGTAAGGACCCTGCCTGTTGCTCAGAGTAGAAGTTGTGATGTGCATGGTCTGAAACTGTGTTACAATGCATAGTAGTTGGGTCCCCACCCCTTACAATCTTAAAGGAACTCCTACAGGGTTTCCTTTTTGATCCGTTCCTTTGGTTTTGATGGAATAGGCATTACAAGACCACTTTCAAATGTCTAATGTCCACAGAAACATTACTAAGCTTGGGATGAACAGACCTTCTGTTTTAAATAACATTAGTTGTAATAAATAGTGTTTTAATAATCAAGATGGTATTAAGAGTTAATCTTTTTATTCAAAGGCAGATGTTTCTTTGTTGGTTAAATCTATTTAAATAATCAAGGCCTGAACTAGAAAATACATTATATAGCGCTGTTACATTTAAAACTATTAAAACTGCTTCTGTGCAATTCAAGGACCTATGTGACTTAGTAAGGTACTTTGAAATAATGCCTTTTGTGTAAATAGCACTACCAGCCTTGCTAAATAGCTTAAATACACAGGGAAACATGAATGATGTCTGAAATGATCCGCTCCTTAGTCTGTTATTTACCAAAAATCCTTTTCCCTTTCTATTTCTAGCTATAGACTAAACAGATAGAAGCACAGAACATACACACATACACCCTTTCCTTCACGGCTTATTACATCTAATAGGGAATGGATGTCTGGCTGGGGCTAGGAGGTTGTCAGCTCTTCCTTGAGAGAGGAAAAGGTGCTGGCCCCTTTAAAAAAGGTGGTAATTAGGCCACTACAGAAACATTAACTGGGTGGTTGCCAGCCAATTTTAGGCTCTCTTAAATGAAACTTACTATCTAGATCCATTTCAGTCAGGGTTCAGGCCTGAGGTTGTAGTGGAAATCACCTGGGTCACCCTGTGGGATAGCCTTTGCTGAGAAAGGAACAAGGGGAGTGCGACTCCATTGATTTTCTTGGACCTCTTAACAGCTCTCGATACCATTGACTATGATATCCTTCTGGATAAGCTATCATGGCTGGATGTTGAAAGTAATGTGCTTCAGTGATTCCACACCTACTTGGACAGGCAATTCTGGAAAATGATACTGGGAGATTAATGTTCTGTTCCTGAGGTGCCACAAGGCTCTATTTTATTCCCCATGCTGTTCAGCTTCTACGTGAAACTGCTGCGGGAGTTTATCTAAAGATATGGACTGAGGTGTCACCAGTATGTAGATGACACCCAACTCTGTCTGTCCATATCAAATTCAGGGGAGGGGGGAGTGTTCTGAACCAGTGTGGTAATGGACTGGATGAGGGGTGATAAACTGAGACTCAATCCAGATAAGACAGCGGTACTGTTAATGGGTGGTTCTTTGGCCCAGATGAGTGATATTCAACCTGTTCCGGAGGGGGTTGCACTCCACCTAAAGGATCAGATATATAGTGTGAGGGTCTCCTGGATCCAGTACTGTTATTGGAGGCACAGGTGGTATGGGACACTTTTATCAACTTATGTGTACCGAGTAGAACCCTATAACCTAGCTATAGGTATCCATGTGCTGATAACCTCACGTTTGCAGCTGCCTCTGAAAATGGTCTGGAAGTGTCAGTTGGTCCCAAACAGGGCAACAAGATTGATAATGGGACTGGCCAATATGATCACATTACACTAGTGCTTTATCTGCACTGGCTGTCCATTTCCAGGCCAAATTCAAAGTGCTGACATTAACCTACAAAGCCTGAAGCAGCTTGGGTCTCGTTTACCTGAAGGATTTTCCCCTTCCATATATATTTGCCCAGACCTTGAGATTATCATCAGAGGTCCTTCTCCAGGTGCCCCTGCTGAACGAGGTGAGGCCCTTTCACTACTAACACCCTGTTGTGGAATGCCCTCCCCAGAGAGACTCACTTGGCACATACGTTGTGGTCTTTTCAGGTCCAGGTAGACCTCTTCCCCCCGCAAGGCTTTTTATCCTTTCAGTTTCAATTTTATTTTTTTTAGGTCTTTGCACTTCTGCTGATTTTTATCTTAGTTCTTACTTTGCTTTTATTCTGTTTTAAACTTTTGGTTTTTATATCATGTTTTACTGTGTCATTGTATTGTAAGGTTTTAAGTTTGTTTTGTGAACTATCCAGAGACATCAGCTAATGGGCAGTATAAAAATCTAATATATAAAACAATATAAATTCTATATCTCTGGTGTACTGTAAGATTATATATTGGAAACTGATCAAAATGTTATGCAAACACAACATAAAATTAAACTCTTTATTGGGTATCTGGAAAAAAAATTTTTACATTTAAAGTAGCCATTTACAGTAGTTATGAGAAGCATGAGTTAAAGTACATAAAATGGTGAATGTTAACATGAATTCCTCAATTGTTTAAGGGAAATATTTTTTTAAAATATTCTAAATACACTTATTGTTATTATTGTTATTATTATTAATTACTTTTATGTATTGCCCCATAGCCAAAGCTCTATATGTTGTGTAAATTGTATTGAAATCAAGAACTGTTTATTTTTCTGTTCTTTCTGCAATTTGTGGAAAGAATCCATAGGTCTTAATGTGTTTATTTTTCCACTTCTATAAGATTGTGTTTCTCTAAAAAAACAATCATACTAAAGGCTTTTTCTTAAGAGTACATGTAACGGAAAGAAACGGAAATAATTGTTCTGATAGGTTGTACTTTGACATCAGTAATACGGCTTGGCACCTTGCAGCGAACAGGACAAGCTGAGGCTTGCATATGTTGATTACCTTTTAAGGTGTTACAGATGATTAAATAAGTAAAGAAAGCTAGCAGAATGCACCCTTTGTGGAGCAGTGAGGTTAAACATACATTGATTATTATTATTATTTTTTAAAAAAGTACAAATTGGTTATTTAAAGCACTTATTTTGTAAAAATGTGATAAATAAAATATGATATAGCATGCTTGCATGAGTTATCTGGAGCTATTATTCTTTAAGTATGCCTTCTAGAACATTTGATCTCAGCTTGTGACATACTGATCCTGGATTGATTAAGATAGCAGAGCTGGTGAATGGATGATCTTGACTTTGGGCTGGATATTGGATTGGGTGGCTTTTTGATCCCTTTCATTTCCATGGAAATAAAGATGCAATTTAATATCTTCAGATTTTCCAGATATTTTCTTTTAAATGATTTCAAACCTGATTTGTAATCATATTTATTCAGAAGGAGCCAGTTTTGATTCCTTTTGAATAAAGATGGTTTGGGTTCAGAAAACGTGATTAGAAGATAAACTAACTCATCAACTGGCAAGAGATGTGAATAATGTTAAAAGTTCACCCTTATGTTAATGCAGTGGAGTGGCCATATGGTGCATGTTCAGTGGACATGAAAAGTTACTTACTCTAAAGTGCTAGCTTTGCTATTGAGTATACATAGCGAACCTGCTCATGGCAAGGTTATTCCCTTAGGGATATGCTTGCATTGTTAAACTGATCCCTTTAGATTTGGCTTTACTTTGAAATTTAAAAAAAGCAGTACGATAAACAGTAGCATGATGAAATGTTAGTTAAGTATTACATCTTACTTAAAGAGCACATTCTCCCATGTTGGACTTCTACATTTTCAATATTAGCCATCTTTTTTAAATAAATAAATAAATAAATAAATTCGCTTATATTTAATGTATAGTAATTTACTTAAATTCATTTGGGATAATGTTTGGATAATTTTATAGAAAATGCATTTTGGTACTATTCATTAGAATGGACTGTATAGTTTGTTTTTATAATGAAAGTAAACTTTTAATTCTTTTAAAAAGCTGAAATGTATTAAGACAGCGATCCTATGATCCTTTGACATAGTCCCAGGGAATAGGATTGTTTAGGGGGGAGAGCCCTCTGAGGCCGTAGACAGAGCTTTCATTTTGGAGCGGGTTGTTTTGATATTGGAAAAACTCTCCCACTTCTAGCACTCCCCAGTCATTGCAGATGTTTTCACCAGAGCTTCTACTACAAGGTCAGAGCTTCAACCTCATGAGGGGGATGTGTGTTGGGGGGTGCCAGTGGGCCACGGATTTGAGGGATTCTAAGCTTTCCCTGCTCAGCTCTCAACCATGCTCACGTCTCTGGGAAGCATTTAGATGCGCTCAAAAGTACATATGAAGGTTTACTTCCCATTGCTGGCAATGGGAAGGAACTATATTTCTTCCATCCATGGATGCAAGAAAAATACTGTAAGCCCCACCTCCCACCACACTTCGGCCCTGTCAGCAAGGTTGCTCTCTTTAGCTACCATGCTACCTTGTGGCATTTGAATTTGAATGCATTCCTTGGGGGCGCCAGGTTCTAAGCTTGAACCCATCATTCCTAAAGTGGACTACTTTAATTCATGGTGAGAGACATCATTTTCCATTATTGGTTCACAGTCTGGAGCAGGTAGTGTGCCTGTCCTTTACCTCTGGGATCTGCAAGCCCATAGTGAGGAACAACAAAAACAACAAGTTATATAATGTCTCCAGCTAAACAGTGTACAAAAAGTTTAAAAAGACAGTCCAGTCTGTAGCCTCACAATCCTAATGGGATGGGGAAAGATTCACAAAAGGAAAGAGAAAGGAAGAGAGGAACTGGCTGAGATGAAAGGGTATGGGGAGGGGAAGATGCATCCTGAAGTGTTTTTTAAATACTGCATGTGATGAAGCCATCCAATTATCAGAAAGGAGGGAATTCCAAACAAAAGGAACTGATGGCAAAGTTTGGAAATAAACGAGGAAACCTTGGGTTTGCAAAGTAACAGTGAACTGCAGAATGAAGCAGATGGTGTCTCTGCGTGCGTGCATGTTAAGGAGAAGTGATGAAAGATAAGATGGAGTAATATAATGTAAACATTTGTAGAACAAAAAAGTCAACAGGGAGTGGAGGGTGGGGGAGAAGTGTGATGTGATTAAAACTTAGAAGAAGAATAAACTGGGCATAGGCATAAGAATGGAAGAAAGTGACTGAAGATGGGGAAATGGGAAGACTACAAAGAATAGCATTACGACAAATGTTTTCACATCAGACTATGGAAGAGGAGTGCAGCTTCGAAAGATGAAGAGTTAAAAATGGTAACAGTTGGCAGTTGCCTGACTAGAAGTACAAAACAAGAATCTCTAACAACTTCATGATGTGTCTGAAAAGGATAAATTAAATCAGAGCCAAATAAAAAGATGAAATAATAACAGAAGAAGGAGCACATGCAAAAAGCTACGTTTAAGAAATGTTTAAAAGACTGGAGACGTTTGCATTCACTCATCAATATTATTGGAAAAGTGAGGTATTCCTACATATATCCAGTTATAGGGTAGAGTAGCAGCATAATCTCTTGGGCCAACTTATATTGTTTGAACAGCAGCTCCTGAAGCAACATGAAAAAGGAATTCAACCTGTGCTGGATTCAGCTTGAGTCTTCAGTGGAAGCATAACCCCTAAAGACTCTTCTCAGTTTGGGTATACACCTTGATTTGGCCCTGAGCCTGAATGCCCAGTTTTCAGTGGTGGCAAGGATGCGTTTGCACAGTTGGGGCTAGTGCACCACCTGTACTCATTTCTAGAGATGTATTATTTGGCCACAGTCATGCATGTTTTAGTTGCAGCCAATGCATGCATCTCTTAATTATATCAATTTAAAATGCTGGTTATGACCTATAAAACCCTATATGGTTTGGGACTAGGCTACCTGAAGGATTACCTTCTCCCATTCAAGTGTGCTTGGGTTTAAAGATCTTTGAGGGAGTCCCTTCTCCTCAGTATCACCACCATCAGAGGTGGGGATGCAAGAAGGCCTTCCCGGTGGCTACTCCTAGAATTTGGAACTCCTGCCAAGGGAAGCTAGGTTATCCCCCTCTCTGTTGTCTTTCCATTGTTTTTCTTCAGACAGCCCTTTAACATCTAAGTTGGTCTGTTGCTGGAGATTTTTTTAATTGGCTGGTGCTGCTTATTTCGTTTGTTAAATTTCAATTCAGATTTTGTTCTTAATCTGCATTTTATAGTTAGCTGTCTTGAGCACTCTTCATTGGTAGACATGTGGGATATATAAATTGAATAAGTAAATAGTAAATAAATGTCTTTGAAACCGAGAGGAGTTGCAGAATCATTTTGAGATTTGGGCTTGGAGGCTTGCTATACAAAGGAAACAAAGACTTTAGGATGCAATCCTATTGAGTTGCCTCTCACTAGACATAAGCCTCCAATCACAGAGGCTTCTGAGCATCCAATGCCCTGCCAGGCTGCTGCTGACAAGGCAGGAGGAACAACAGAGGTGATCTTCGCCTCTCTATCCACTTTTTGAATTCTGTTCAGTGCAGTCATGCTGGTGGGGCAGGCCCAGGGCTGGAGAGGCCACTAGTTACAGCATATCCTGACCTCTCCTCCTCCCTTTCCTCCCGGCCCACCAGCATGCCCACTTTCCCCCCTTCTGCCCTCATTTGAGGTAATGACACTGACCTCAGAAGAGGAGCTGCCTTGGAGCTTTCTGCAGCAGCTAGGAGGGAGCCAGGGGTTAACATCCAAGTGAGGGTTTTCACCCTTGACTAAAACAGAACTATTCAACAATTAGAAACCATACTTGATAGTGCTATTTATCAAAACTTAAATCCCAGTGCTTTCATGTCTTAGTCTGATGGTAGCCATACATTTGTGGCTAATTTGGGGGGTTCTTTTTAATCCTGTTAAGTAGTCATGATTTTGGATACTCATTCACCTGCCATTTTTCCAGTTTCATATGTGGTTAGTTCACAGTGGGGTATGCAAATTTAATTCTACAAGTGGCTGTGATAGCTCACTTTTTGATATCTAGTTAGCAACATTCCTAAGCCTTATTTTAATACGTTATCTAAGCAGACAGAAATAGTATGAGCAGCTAGGAAATTAAAATTAACCTTTGTAACTTCCCATTCATTTGACTTTAAAGTGACTTTATCAAGCTTGGTATTACATTTTCTGTTTTGCTATGGTGGTGGTATTTGTTGGTCTCTGTCAAGTTATTATAGAAGGTATCACTAATTCTGGATATTGGCTTAAGGATGAACAAGAGCTGCTTTAGAATTGAAATTAATTTGAAGGTCCCAAGTAGTTATAGAATCCTTTTGCTTTAAAGCATGACTGCTGGATATCTATCCAGTCTCCTCTTAAAAAGTAACCATGCCTTGTATAATGTATTTTAATTAATAGTATTCTTCTAATATCTATCCTAGATTTGTATCTATGGTTTCTTTTCCATGCTCCATTGGCTCTTATAAACAGTTGTTCACTGTGATGTCCACTTTTTCCAGCCTTTTCTCATACGGTGAGCTTTTTCAAACTTTACTATTTCCCGCTATGTTCTCAGTAATTTCAAATTTGTTTGTTCTTATTAAAATTGGATATCCCTAATGCAGATATAGTTTCATGCAACAACATGGGCCCAGTCTGAAACAGTGCTAAAGGATGTGCCTCATTGTCTGCATTTCAGTGTGGACAGAAATGCAAAATTACAGGTGTAAATGGTCTAAATGGAAATTGAAAAAAGCAATGTTTATTTTTTTAGTATTCTTTAGAGTTATGAAGTCACTTAGTTGCTTTAGGACAGTCTCCCCCAACCTGCTGTCTTCCAGATATTTTGGACTTCAGCTCCCATCAGCCCCAGGCAACATGCCAATTGTCAGGAAATCAGGTCATTGTCATCTAAAAGTATATATGATGCAGTCCTCCTACAACGTAGTCCATTGTAGAAGGGCACCAGGTTAGGGAAGACTGCTTTAGGAACAAAAAACAGCTTTTATGTTCCTAAAGTTATATTATGTATAATTTGGTTTACTTATAAAATTATCATTGTACTTAAAACTTTTAAAAGTAAACTCAGTAAATTTGTAATTATTCTCTGAATAAGTAGTTAAGCAATCTCAACCTATTATTTGAGGAGTGATATTTTATTCACTTTTGTAAATAATTTCCGTGAATGAACATCTTTTTAAACTCATTATGAAAGGTTGTCGCTAGTTGTGGTTTCAATTCCATACCTATGCCATAGGAAGCAGTGTACTGAGTTTCTTTTAGGCAGAGAGGGTTTATTCTAGCGGCAGCAATCCAAAGGTTTGTATAGCTCAGGTAGCATTTGCTAGTGGCGAGGTGTAATTGAGAACTTTATATATATAAAAAAACCTATGGCAGCAAGTTATATGGACCCAAGTCTTAAAGTTAACTTAAAAAAAGAAAAGAAACAAAGGTGAGTTATCCCACTTGCTGTTCTGTTGCATCTGGTGACAGTGGTGTTATGTAAATTCTTGAACTCTGTTTATTGATGTTAATAGTCAAATATCCACATGCTCGACGTTTCGGAAAACAATCCTTCATCAGGAGCTGAATATGTAAATTTAAAATAAAATACATAAAACATTATAAATTTGGCGTGAAACCCTTATATCAAATTTTGTTTACTACATATAGCACTCTCAGTCCCCTCCACATCACAAATTCACATGTTGGGAAACGAAATACGACTTTGAGCATCCCTAAATGTCTATCAGTAAAAGATGCATTACATCAATAATTTTAATAAGGAATGGAAGAAACAACTATGCTGAGTATCTAACAGAGGATTAAAAAAATATCCCCCCCCCCCATGGCTTAGTTATTTCCAGACATTTTACATCTTGTCCTTGTATAAAAGTCTGATTACATCGTTTTTAGAAATCATTTGTGGGGAGTAAAGGCTAGGTAACAATATGTAAACACTTTGTCTTAAATTCTAAAAGAAAATATTTCATAACCCAAAAGTTGTTCAATTTTTCCAATTTTTTGAAAAACAAAAACAGTGCTTGGAAAAAAAAAACTCTGGGTAAAACTCATATTTTTCTGTTTTTCCCCCCTGGACCTTCACATCTCTACTTGCGATGTGATGTTTTGCATATGGTGCTTTTGTTAATTCAACCTGCATCATCTTTCAGCCTTCTTGTATCACAACATTGCTTTGTCGTTCGGCCACTATTACCCCAAAATTCTTTTCAGAAGCGCTAGAATATTTGCCACTATTTTTTTCCATTTTGTTATTTCCATTGTGAAATATTTAACAAGGGTTGTTAAGTTTTGTTTAGTGGCTTACACCCAGTGCGCCAATGTTATCAAAGTTGTTTTGAATTATAATCATATCCTTCTGGATATGGCAATTCTTCCCATTTCTGAGTCTTCTGAAAATTTAATGAGTGTTCTTCAAATCTTTATCTGAGTAATTAATGAAGATGTTGAACAGCACTGGACTTAGGACAGATCCCTGTGAACTGAAGCATCCCTTTTTACTTCCTCTCAGCTTGACACTGATCCATTAATTACTCCTCTTGGGCACTGCAGCTTTTCAGCCAGCTGTGTGCCCATCTTATGATAGCACTTTTTAATTACTTTTCTCTAGTGTACTTATGCTACTATCTTGTGGAACTGTCAGAAGCCCTGTTGAAATCAAGAGATATTTTAAATCAACTGCATTTCTGATATCTATCAAATCACCTTTTGTGGCAAAGAAGGGAAATTGGATTGATTTGGAATTATTCTTTACAAATCCATGTAGGAGGCTAGTAATCATCAGGTTTTCTTTCACACACTTATAAACAGAATTATTTGTTTGTACTAAGGAAGTTATTATCTGAATCTTTATTTATCTTTGTTTTAAAGATCGGCATTATTAGTTGACTGACTTTTGCCTGGTCTGATGGAACCTCTTATTCCAGTAATTTTTAAAGATAATTTCTAATAAGTTGAAAGAAATTACAGTTAGTTTCTTCAGCACCCAAGGATATTTGCTAGCATTTGTAGATTTGCTTTCATTTAGAGTACTCAGAATCCACTGATTGCCTATCCTTTCACCCCAACTCTTTTTATGGGCAAAACTTACTTTGCTTCACTATTATGTTCAGCTTTAACACTGGTTTGTTGTGATGTTGAAGATAACAAATCTGAGTTGTAACTATTGTTCTATCTCTAGAGACCTCTGCAAATTTAAAATGAAATTAGACAAGCAATTTTAGGACATGATTTACCTGCTGTGTGTGTGGAAGCTCAAACATATAACCAGTGGAGATGTGACAGCTGTGGGGGATGGGGGAACCTGGAAAAATGAGGCGGGAGAAACTTAACAAAAAAAGGGATGGAAAGACCTGGAAAAAACGATGGAAAGTTTTGGAAAATGAGGTTTTTCTCTTCCTCCCCACCCCAAGATCTTTTTTGTTTTTTCCTGAATAACTAGAAAAATAAAACAATTTTGGATTATGAAACTATTATTTGTTTAGAATTATGAATAAAATATTTAAGACTAGTTGATATGCCCAATGTTGCTCAGCTCCGTGAATAATGTTTATGACATTTATTTGATAAATAATAAATTTCTCTGCAACTTACTCATTTTTAGGTTCGTTGGTTTTTTTAGTTTGGTTGAGTTAGTAAATTGTTTTGTTAGAATATATGGAAAATTGTGTTGATAAGAGCTGTATTTTAAATTAGAGCTTTGTGATAAACCACATTTTTTGTTTTACCTGAAATGCCTACACCTCCCATCATGCCTTGGCCGGAGCAGCTGTCTAAACTTCAAATACAATCAAGACACACAACCCCCTTTCTACCAGCTAAAAAAGCTCCAAACCTAAAAAATATATTTTCAAAATATATCCCACATTGCCCAGATATCTGAATAACATATAGTAGGGAAGCAGATTTCAGTGGACGTGAGGAACTATTGTATGCATGTGCTCTGAAGTTGTTATAATGAAAAAGGGAAAGCAGCCAGAATGCAGAATACTTTATTGGCATAATTTACTAAAATGTATTATGTTTAGCATGTTTGGTATATTGAATTTAAAAGTATAGTTTAGAGCGCAATCATTGGGATGGACAAAATTCTCCAAACTCAGAGGCTTACAGCCATCCAAAGCAGAGTGGCGGATCAGTGTAGGCAATCTTCACCTCCGTACTCCCTCCACTCCTCATTTAGCTAGATGGCCATTTTACGCCTGTCTAGCTGAGGCATCGGGGAGGGGGATGGAAGGAGGCTGGGGAGGCCCCTGGACATGTTGGAAACCATCCTCCACCCCACCCATGGGAACGCTCCCTTTCTGTCCTCTCCGAGGTCACCTTTGCTACCTTGGAGAGGCAGCTGGAGCAGTTCTCTCCATGCCAGCTATGAGGGGGGCAGGGAGCTTCGACCCCTGGGTCCAAGATTAGAGTGCTGTCTCTGACCGTTGATCTAGGAATCCGAAATATCCTGTGGCCCCAGGTTCTATCTAGGGGCATAGGATTGCTCTTTTATTCACACAGTAATTACAAATTTACTGGGTTTTCTTTTTAAAATTTTAATGGTAATTTTTTAATACACTTTAAGTTCCTAAAGTAAGGAAGTGACTTTAGATCTGTAAAGAGCGCAAAAAAAGAAAAGAAAAAAAGTATTGCATATATTTCAATGTCTTCCAAAATCTGTCTTTTCTAAAGAAGAAAAACCTGGGGGTGGGGCTAGGCTCCCACCCACATGTCTTCAAAATTTCTGGAAATTTTACATCTCTAATTCTTCCTTTCCTCCTATATTTTCCTGAGGACGTTAATAACTTTTTCCACTGGAAAAAAATAGATGTTTTGGGGAACACTAAAAAACAACAACACCCTCACATAAAATGAGTAAAATGCTTTTAAGATAAGATTTTATTTATTCAAAACATGTGGTATGGAGATTGCTGTATAAGTTTCATAAATGCTACAGTTTTTTATGCTACATCTGCCTTTTCCAATCTGGTGCCCTCCAGATGTTTTAGACTATAATTCCTGACCATTGTCCACACTGGCTAGGGCTGATGGGAGTTGAAGTCTAAAACATCTGGTGGGGAACCAGGTTGGGGAAGGTTGTGATCAGTCACACATGATGCCTTTTACGATGTTAAAGCAATTGTTAACTGGCAATATCCAGTGATTAGAAATCATTTCCAAGCTCTATGCTTCCTTAATATTTGAGGGAAAGATCGGCTAATACCAGGATTCAGGCTTAATTAAACAAAATGGTTGGTTCTTGTCATTGTGTATTTGCGTTTCCTCAGTACCTAAATATACTTAACTGCAATTAGGGTACTATTAACTCCGAAGCCTCCAATAAGTCTAAAAATGAAGCAATCCATGTTCTCTTGTCTACTTTCAGTTCTCATGGATATCCCACTCGAAATGCTGTTTTATCCAAAACCATTTTATTTATTCATTACATTTATATCCCGCCTTTTTTCCTCCAAGGAACCCAAGGCAGTGTACATAATCCTTCTCCTCCTCTCCATTTTATCCTCACAACAGCCCTTTGAGGTAGGTTGAGCTGAGAGTCTGTGACTGGCCCAAAGTCACCCAGTGGGTTTCCATGGCCAAGTGGGGACTAGAACTCGCATCTCCCGACTCCCAGTCCAACACTTCAGCCACTGCATCACACTGCCTAAAGTAATTTTCTCATTTTTCCATGTTATCTATAATATTTTGGGTAATTATGTCTTGTTTTTGAACCTTTTGGGGGGTAATAATTCCTGTTTGCGTCTTGATTCTTGTTGAACGTTAGAGATTGTCGATTTTGTTTTCAGTTCCCTTGCACCAATGCCAGGGCTCCACAGATTAGGTCACCCCTCTCTGACTCCTATCCCTACACCTATGGCACACAGAGAGGAGCAGGATGGGTGTGGGTGTCAGACTTTCACCTACAACTGGTTAGGATACATTTCGAGGCAGCGAGAGAGCTCCTTGTTTTTTTTTCTAAGTTCTGCCCCATGCAAGGCGAGAGACTGATCCTTTAAGTTGGAGATTTGTTTGCTCGGTTTGGTCTAGTCAAACTAGGCATACTGCTTTTGAACTCTTTTCAACTATATGAGGTGAATGAACAATTTCATTGTTCCAGAGAAGTAGGAGAAGGAAACCGAGTTGTGAGTTACTCCAAACGTGAATAAGGTGAGAAGTTCATTCTGCAAGAGGGGCATAATAGATTATTCACTTAGCACTGGGATGGGTTGTATGCAGAAGTGGAGAGAATTTCTCTTGCTACTTCTGAGCATGACCCAAGTTGGTGAAAGGCTAACTTCTCCAAGGCCTCTACATATGCCAGAGGATTCAGGGGAGGCCTGGATCTCTCTAATATAACAAATCATAAAATTTTCTCAAATATCTTCTACCCCAACATATAAAATCAATCTAGGCCAGATAAATTAAATAATTTAGGAAACCTTACAAAACTTAACCAAGTTTACTGCTTTAGTTTCTACATAATTCCAAGATGAATATATTTAATCCATTTACAGTTGAAGTGAATCTGAATTAATTAATATACAATACATAAAGTGAACACTTTTAAGTAACACCAGTAATTGATTACATAGATTTTTATAGGCTCATATCACAAAGGCTTTATTGTAATTTGAATCCCAAATTTTCTATATGGTCTAAAACAGTCTTCCTCAGCCTGGTGCCCTCCAGATGTTTGGGGTTTCAACCCTATCATTCCCAACCATTGGCCATACTGACTGGGGCTGATAGGAGTTGAAGTCCAAAACACCTGGCCTGACCTGGGAACTTCAGGGTCTGAGTCTGGCACCTAGCCCAGTGCAAGGAAAGCTTGAAGTGAGATTATACAAACAAAAACGAGAAAATAAGATGCCATTTTTTTAATAGCTGCTTTTCAGAATATCGAATTCCTTAAAATCCCAATAGTGGTATATGTAGTCTTTAGATTTGTTAGTATCTCTTCCTGTCTGAATGTACTGCTTTTTTTTTTAAGTGCATGAACAGTACATACGTTTTTATTCAACTGTATTAAGCTCTGATCAAGCCATTCAGTGGGCAATTATTCTTTTTTAAAAACTTTATCAGAAAAGCTTTTGAAGGCTTATTGGACTTGAACAGTTCTGAGTCTGTTTCTTCCAGTTGTTTTCATTTTGTTAGATGCCATTACTCTTTCTTTTGAAGAGTACTGACTTTGCAAGAAGCAGTTTAAGGTCTTTGGACATACTGCTTAGAACTGTAGATGGAGGCCTACAGGTTTATTAATGTTTCTTAGCCTGAACGCACAACATACCCTTTTAGGTTGCACAGCAACTGATGCCTAGCAACGATAATAGATTGAATTTCCAAGAGTGACCGTGCCAGATGCAATAATAAAGCAAGAGTACAAATAGTTGTCATGGTTTTCTTTTCACAGTGAACTTCTCTGAATTCAGAGATCTTTTGTGATTTCCAAAAAAACCAATATCCTAGTAAAAGTACTTAATAGTTCTGGTACCAACATGCTAAGAAAGTCAGTGGGAATTTTTTGTTTTTAAGTAGAGCAGCAGGAAAGGTAACAGAAAAACAAACGAAGGTCAAACTGATTATCAAGTATGGAAAATGTGCAATATCTATCTGGATTCTAACTCACTACATACTTCAGAAATTAATACAAACTTGAATGTTACAAAGATCAAAGAAAGATCAATAAGATAAAAAGAATGCCAGATTTAATACACACCAATAAGCACTAGAACATAAATCAACGATTAACAGGTCTGGAGAAAAGCCTCCTGACACCAGGTGGTGTGAGAAGCCTGTCGCTGATTTGATCAAGCATGTTGGTTAAAAACTTTTTAAAAAAATCTATACTCAGTCGCTATCTTGTTAGCTTTTATTTGTTCAGTTTCGTTCTGTTGCAGTGATTTCTGCAACATTTCATTTATTTTTTAAGCAGAGATTAGAAATTTATACTTTGCCTTATACACACACACACACACACACACACACACACGAAAAGAGAATAATTGAAATCCCCAGAATTGCATAATGAGGAGAGCTTGATAGCTATTAATTGCACGTTCATCTGGAGACAGTGGCTATGAATAAGCTGCCAGTGGCGGCTAGACAAATTTAGTTCAGTGTCATAAGTCTGTCATACTGTTCTCCTGTCAAGTTTGCTGTGTGAAAAGTGCATGTGCGTGGGTAGGCTGCCGGTGAGGAGGGAGGCTGAGAACAGCAACAACGCTAGAAACTTGGTATACCTGTCCATAGTTAAAGTTTCTGACATGGCTAGTTATACTTAGGATTGAATCATAGCTGTTGACAGCCATAGGCTGTAGATCCCACTTTTACACAGCATTTGTTCAATTTTTGTGCTATCATTTTGAGGGGTGGGGAGTGGAGTGGTAGATGTCTAAGGACTGGCAATTACAGTAAAGGTGTTATTTGTGCCCAATTACATTACATTTAAATGATTTCCTTATTAAAATGATACAACTTAATATGATTAGTTGACAGCTGTCTTACTACTATAAATAGAAAAGCTTAATTTAATAATAATTTAAGCCACACAAATAACTTCAGGTAGGTATTGAAGGATGCAAACTGCTTGAAAACATTTTATTCAGAGTTGGGGGAGGTTGGCTGATTTCCACTAGAAAGCCATGCTCCATATATATATATATATACACACACACACACACACACACACACACACACACGTGCCATAGAACCAGTTCAGTAAAGAGACTTGAAACTTTGCAAAATTTGTGTGTATTATGAAGTCTTGAAGTTTTTGAGTTCATGGTCACTCAGAGTTGCACCCCTTACAAGCCAGAATCACAAACCAGGGTTTGTTCTGAGTTTATGATTCCTGACAACAATCCAGGTATTCTGGTTGTGATGATGTGGTAAGCATTTCATTTCTGGTTAGTGTAGCCACTTCTGCTGATGGAAGGAGCCAAGTAGGAGTAAACGGCATTGTACCAGCATGCAGCTCATTCACGATAAGCCAGGATTCTCCAGAATTCTGCCTTAGCGTTCCATGTGAATGCAGCCAATGAGATGAGGGTCTATTGTGTTGGCTTTTTTCCTCTTGAGTTCTTTGTTTCAGATGCAAATATAGGAACAATTGGGGTGAGTAATTTTTGCTCTTAGCTTGATTTATTATCTTGAAACTTGATTTGCGTTGGTCATGTTTTCTTTGAAAGAATTGTAAAATTACAGATTTCAGCCTTATTTGATTGCACACATTAGCCAACTCTTGAAAGTGTGAGTGTTATATATTTTAAAGGTTACAATGAAAACATATAGATGGGCCTAATTACTTTCTAAGGACATTTGGGGTAAAGTTGAAAAGATTGTCCAGTTATTTTCTTGTATGCCTTTGGCATCCTGACACTTGCCCTCTTCGGTTTCCATGCATACTTTTATATCATTACAATTTATTATCTTTACATTGTTTACTAGTATTGGTCCAAGAATTGAGCACTGGGTGCAATGCGTTTCTTGTTTTCTGCTTTCCTTCTGGTATATTTATAAAATTCTTTGCCAACTGTAGTTGTGTTTCTTTGAGTCGGTTTCGATCAAATAAACAAATTGCACATTGTTGATGCCTAATATGTCAGTAGCAATAGTGGTTAGTAACGTGATTTAGTCTTTTAGCGACCTGTTCAGCCTTCAGCATCTTGTAAGATCATTCTGAAGCCATCCCAGATGGTTTCTGCAGTTGCTGCATTTTTTCTAGGTGAATATGAGCTGTAATTCCTCACGATACTCCTCTTTATACCTTCTCCCAGTATATATTGCTGCCTTTTCTACTTCTCATATTACCCATTTTGCTTCTTTGCATTACCTCCTTTCTTGCCTAACGTGTTTCTATAGAGATTATGATACAGTGGTAAAGAGCATGAGCTAAAATGCCTCTGTGTTGAAATCCCAGTTCCTCATTGAGTGGTAGTAGACAATCCTTATCTGTGATACTGGGATAATAATACTGTGGACTATGTCAGTGGGTTATACTAAGGTGCTGTTACTGAGGCTGAGGAGATTCTGAATCAATGCCTGGAACATATATTTATTGAATTAGATTTTTTTGGAATGCCAAGCTGCTCAATGAGCACTCGAGGGGGGATGTTTAATAAGAACAATAAAAAGAATAAAACACATTTTAAAAATACAAGAAGCTAAAACTTTTTTTTAAAAGGGTGGGTTTTAAGACAGTGCCCCAACCTCAGACCCAGACATCCAAGCTGCCCTCCTCCTCGCAGCTGTTGTGGAGTGAACCGCATTGGCTATGTCTCCAAGATCACAAAGATGACCTTGGAAAGGAGGGAAAGGGCAGTTGTATTGGTAGGGAGGGGACTGGGGAAGCAGGGATATGAGACATCCCCAGCCCTCTCCAGCCTCTTCCCCCCTCCGCAGCAATGCCAATCTAGCAAAATGGTCACCTCCACACTTCTCCTGCTATGGATAGGATGTCAGTGAGTCTCTGAGTTTGGAGGCTGATGGACAACTGGATAGGATTGCACCCTCTGTTACATATTTTTCCACCCTTACATTTGTTTCATTCCATTCCTACATCAGTTGGCCAGTATTTTAAAAAGCCCACCTGAAAATTTGTGCACATTTTCATGTGCATTGCTCCTAGTGGGAAACATCCAACGGTGTCCTACCAATAGCACTGTTGATGGCTTGCACATCACTAATGCTTGCCAGTACGTGTGTTTTCCTGGGAAATTTGTTGCATTAGTGAGTGCTTTTGACGTTGTGCAACCATTAGATTCTGCTAGCGTGATGTTAATAGCACTAGCAATAGTATGTATTTCCCATTAGAAGAAATGTGCACAAAAATGTATACAATTTTTTGTGCAGATTTCCCCAGCATTCTGGCTTGTTTGGAAAGCCTTCACAGATTCAGGCAGCTCTTCTCTTCAGACAGTTGCCCTCTTTGACCTGAGGGCAACAAATGCGACTATGGAGGAGGATGTGGCTAGAGCACTTTCTCTCATTGCATGTTTGCTTGATCCACATATAGAATACTTGAATAGAGCTAGGCTGATGTTCCATTGGCCCATAATTACAAAACAATGAATGGGGGTATGTCCAGGATGGAACATTCTATCAATAATTTACTTTTGCCCCCCTTTTAATTCTAGTGTCCAGTATAAAAACTCCTAATGTCACAACAACATAACTGTAACCTCTCAATGTAATAGGTACCTCTTTTTACATAGCAGCTGGTGTCCATTTTACCTCAACTCGTTAACCTATGTGTATACAAAAGACTCCAGACACTCCTGGATGAGATTGATTATCTGGATCCATTTCAGTCGGGTTTCAGGCCTGGTTTTGGCACGGAAACAGCATTGGTCACCCTGTATGATGACCTATGTCGGGAGAAGGACAGGGGGAGTGTGACTCTGTTGATTCTCCTTGATCTCTCAGCGGCTTTCGATACCATTGACCATGGTATCCTTCTGGCACGACTGGCTGAGTTGGGAGTGGGAGGCACTGCATTGCAGTGCTTCCGCTCCTACTTGACAGGTCGGCTCCAGAAGGTGGTGCTGGGGAGACATTGCTCGGCCCCATGGATTCTCCAGTATGGGTTTCCGCACGGGTCAGTTTTGTCCCCCATGCGTTGGGTGAGGTCATCCGGAGTTTTGGAGTGCGTTGTTATCAGTACGCTGATGACACGCAGCTCTACTTCTCCTTTTCATCTTCATCAGGTGAGGCTGTGGATGTGTTGAACCAGTGCTTGGCTGCAACAATGGACTGGATGAGAGCTAATAAACTGAAACTTAATCCAGACAAGACTGAGATGTTGTTAGTGGGGGGTTCCTCTGACCGGATGGAGGGTGTTCAACCTGTGTTGGATGGGGTTGCACTCCCCCTGAAAGAGCAGGTTCGTAGCTTGGGGGTTCTCCTAGAACCATCTCTGTCACTTGAGGCTCAGGTAGCCTCAGTGGCACGGAGTGCCTTCTACCAACTTCGGCTGGTGGCCCAGCTACGCCCCTATCTGGACAGGGATAACCTGGCTTCAGTTGTCTATGCTCTGGTAACCTCCAAGTTAGATTACTGCAATGCGCTCTACGTGGGGCTGCATTTGAAGACGGTTCGGAAGTTGCAGCTTGTGCAGAATGCAGCAGCCAGATTGGTAACAGGGACCACAAGGTTCGAACATATAAGACCGATTCTGGCCCGCTTGCATTGGCTGCCTGTATGTTTCCGAGCCCGATTCAAGGTGCTGGTTTTAACCTATAAAGCCTTACACGGTTTGGGACCACAATACCTGATGGAACGTCTTTCCCGACATGAACCTACCCATACACTACGCTCAACATCAAAGGTCCTCCTCCGGGTGCCTACTCCGAGGGAAGCTCGGAGGACGGCAACAAGGGAGAGGGCCTTCTCTGTGGTGGCCCCTCAATTATGGAATGATCTCCCCGATGAGGCCCTGGCGCCAACACTGTTATTTTTTCGGCGCCAGGTCAAAACTTTTCTTTTCTCCCAGGCATTTTAACAGCTCAAGTTGAGGTTTTGATTGACATTGTGGCCAGGCTTAAGAGTTAAAATGTTTTAAAGTGTTTTAATGATAGCTGTTTTATGGTTTTAAATTTTGTATATTGTCTTTTTAATGCTCAATCCTTTTAATTTTTGTAAACTGCCCAGAGAGCTTTGGCTATGGGGCGGTATATAAATGTAATAAATAATAATAATAATAATAATAATAATAATAATAATACATCCCAGAAAACATTCAAGACATAGGTTTAAGCAATGTTTTCGTAAGTCTTAATTCTTAATGTTGCCCAGTACTTGGTGTGAGATGTGGCTATTGTGCACGTTTGTGTTCCTTTTTATTCTCCTTGTTTGAACAAGATTATCACTTTCTGAAGGATGCCTTCTTTTCTTTAATAGCTCCCTTGACACTGCTTGTTAGTCATGCTAGTGACTTCTTGGACTCGGTGATATATTTCCTAATATGCAATATGCATTCTAGGTGAGCTTCTATTATTGTGGTTTTGAGAAACCTCTAAGCATTCAGTAGATATTTGACTCTCTTGACTTTCCCTTTCAGTGTCCTTTTTATCAATCCCCTCATTTTAGAGAAGTTTCAGCTTTTGAAAGCAAATGTGACTGTGTTGGATTTTCTTGCCAATTGGCCAGTACATATGTGTTGCATTTGATAGCACTGTTTAACAAAAGTAAGGCAAAACAGTAAGGGATGCAAAAAAGAATTTTGAGGTGCATATTACTAATACCATTTAGATCAACAATCAACAATTCTTTAAATACCTTAGAAGCAGGAAAATGGGTAGGGAGGCAGTTGCATTGTTGGATAAAAAGGAAGCTAAAGGAGTACCAATAGAGGATAAGAAGGTTGTGGAGTATATGAATGTTTTGTGTCTGTCTTGACTGCATATCAGTAAATATATCACCAAGTCCAAGAAGTCACCAGCATGGCTAACAAGCAGTGTCAAGGAAACTATTAAAGAAAAGAAGGTATATGCCAGATACCCATGCCTGAACTGATCTTTTTCAGGAAAGGAGTCTGGAGAATTTAGGCAAAAAATGGTGACAAGAGATAATTGATTGCCAAATCATTCTTATTGGCCTTATTGACCTAGGCCTTATTGACAAAAATTTAACAAATCACTATGTCTGGAGGGTATCCAACCAAAAGTCCTTAACTCAAATGTGAAATTACTGATCTTCTAACAAAATATATATATCATCCATTAGATAGGCAGCTATGCCAGAGGACTAGGAACTAGCCAATGGAACTCCAGTTTTTAAAAACAGATTGAGGAAATTACAATTCAGTTAGTTTAATGTCTGTTCCAGGTAAATTAATGGAAAACATTAGTAAAGAAAACAAATGCTGGAGAACTCAAAATCTTACTCATTGTTTTGAGATATTTTTGTTGGTCGTAATAAAGATAGTGACTGACTGTGGATTTTAGATTATAGTTGGAAGTCGTAAGGGTATTTTCAGATATTCTACGCAAACTATAAGAATGAGTCACTCCAACTTCAGGGTCTTTTTCAAAAGTGATGGCAATTCATAAAATGCACAACTTGCTGTAGGTCCTATATACCTTCCCCCTCCCTGCTGGGCATAGGTCCTGAAATGGTTGTCTGTACTCAGTTTCCTCTTGCCACTTCAGTAGTGTCCAATTGGAGAAATCAAATTATGCTTCAATATCCTTTAGACTGTAGGATTGCAGGGTCAACTCAACAGTATGTTGATTGGTTGCAGCAGTATGACCTCATAATTTCATTACCCAGCATTGACTTTAGTCATAAGTAGGTAGCAGAAGTTTCAGTTCAGAAGGTCTTTCTGGATAGGAGAGGCGACATCTGCCAGAAAAGGAAAGGCTGGAAAAGATAGAGGAAGTAGCTATTCATTGGGTACAAGTAGAGTAAGTACACAAGGCTGCTATAAAAAGAGATAAATGTACTGTATCTCTCTCCATAGCTAGACCATAATCTATTATAAATCTTGAATCAATGACATGGTTTTCTATTCTTCCCATGCCACTAGAACTGGACTGAATTAACAAGAGCCATTTCTCAGCTGTTTCATCTACCTCAAAATTGGCTGTTTTGGTTTGGCTAGATTTTGCCACTCATTTGGGGCCACCATTATTGTGGATAGCAATACAAAGAAAGGGCAATGAATTTATTGGTAAAAGAATAGTGTGCTGTTCCAAAAAAACCCAATTTTTAAACTTAAACTGCTAGGAAAAACATTTTTTAAGTTTGTGTTTCCTTTTTTGTCAAAGCTCAAAGGTTTTAGAATGCAGACCCAAAGGTGTCCCATGCTATTTCTTTTTGGAGTGTGGAAGTAAAATATTAACAATGCCACCCTGTGCAATCTATTCCAAAGTAAGCCCCATTGAGTTTACTCCCAAATATGCTGAAGATGCAAAATGAGTCAGAGAAACTAAGTTGGGGGAGGGGGCATTTTACAAAAACGTTCTCCTTGAATTTATGGTCGGTTCTGGTTGAATCACTATCCTTTCCTATACACATATATAAAGGTTCAGTTTTAAAATATATGTAAAACATAATTCATCTTTAGGCTAGGCTATATCTGATTTAGATATTCTCCCCTATATTTTTAGTTAACTGTGTTTATAAGTTCTGGTTTTTAATACAGTCTGGCTAGGAACTCCTCCCCTTCCCTTAAGTGTCTGAAGGAAGTGAAAGCATACCTGATTGGTATATTTTCATTTTCAATCTGGACTTTCTCCAGTTCCCTTACTTCTGATTGCAGAATTCATGGCGTACTTTTTTTATGACTAAGCAAGAACCATAACTAAGATTGTACCATCATTTCTACTTATGATAGTGAAAAGTTTAATCATGTATTAAAGTTTAGAATAGCAAGTTCTTCTTCGTGTTCTCGATGCATCACACATATGGGCCCCACACCTGCGTGGAGCCTCGCTTTGGGTACTTCTAATAGCTGAGGAAAACTTTTTGGCGGGAACCCAGTCCCTGTGCTTCTGCGCATGTGCTGTCAGTTCCCGCCCAAACCCTCAGTTCTTCGTTGACCGCCATTGTGGCAGGACTCACACGAAAAGTCTTCTGTAATTTTGACAAAATTGGAGGAAATATTTTATATTCTATCTTCTCATTTTATCACTCTTGTCATTTCCGTTTTTATTTCTATCCGGTTTACTTTGGTCCTTTTGCAATCATTGGTCGCAGATCGCCCCACGGGTGTATGTATGGCTGTTAAGGCTCCGTTTAGAAAATGCATTTGGTATGGGAGTAAGCTCCCCCTCCCCGACGGTCACTCGCTCTGCGTGGTTTGTCTTGGTGAGGGACATATTGTTGAGACGTGTCATCACTGTATGTTTAATCATGTATTAATGTTTGGTAGGGTGACCAGATAAAATCCAGGTCAGGGCTCATGTAACTTTAACAGTTGTAGAGAAAAGGGAATTTCAGCCAGTGTCATTTGTATGCAATTAGTTCCTGGTGAAATTCCCTCTTCATCATAATAAAGTTACAGGGGCCCTGCCTTCTTTTGTATATGGTCACTCTAGTATAGTGCATGCACCTTTGTTGTTATGAAGAGGGAATTTCACCAGGAACTAATTGCATACAAATGACACTGGCTGAACTTCCCTTTTCTTTACAACTGTTAAAGTTACATGAGCCCTGACCTGGATTTTATCTGGTCAGCCTAACGTTTGGAATAGCAAGTTTTAGGTGTAACCTGCACATTGCTTCCATCACAGCTTCCATCATCCCCAGCCAGACATGCTTTGGAGGTGATGGGAATTGTAGTCCAGTGCATCTGGAGGGCGCACATTGGGGAAGTTTGCTGTAATTCATTATATCAAAAGCTGAGCAGAAAGGTGCGCAGGACAAACACAGCTGAGCCTACAGCTCTATGGCAGAAGCACTTCATGCAATAATTTGAGACCACTTTTTATTTAGTTCATGCTATGAAATTAATGGGTCAAGTTGCATTTTCTATGCTTTTCTCTAAATGGATTTGAAGGTGGCGCAATGGCTGATTAGAGTGGTTTGGGCATCTATAGCTCAAGCAGCAACCAGGCTTATCAAGAAGGCAAGAACCATGCAGTTGTGACTTATGGAACATTTTTAAATTGTCTAGCTCATCTGAAACAAGGGAGCACGGAGACCTCTAGCAGTCCTCAGGATATAGCCTAAGAGCATTTTCTGGGAGGTGCCGCCTTGCCCAGCAATGTTGCCCTTTATGTGGAACAACCGTGTAACTGGATGTTCAGTGGGACTGAGGTAAATGTTGTGTATATGTGCTTTTCTCATTCTGCTGATGAGTATCCTCTGTAATAATGGGAATAATGCAGACCCTTGAGCCATGGAGGGATTGTGCATTGCTGAGTTTCCTGCACAGCTAACATCAAGAACTACCAAATGGGATGAGAGGAGATGCTACTGGCCTTCCTAAGATCTTCCTTCACATTGGTTTCTACCAACCCAGATGCCTCTTCCCCCCCTCCCCCTGTCACTTTGAAGTCAAAGGAAAACTGAGACTCCCCTTTGCCTGAAAGGGACTGTGAGGGGATGGAAACAAATTGAGCTCAAAGAGAGTACTTTTTGGTGCATTATCTCAGACCAATCACTCATGCAATGATTGTCTTGGGAATGCAGGTATGGGCCTGTGAGTCCAAGGTGAACAGCAAGGTCCTTGGTGCGGGGGGAGGGGTTGGCAGGGGATCTCCCCATCTTTCGCCTTACTGGCTTCTCAGTGAGAGAGCAACAGAGAAAGAGAGAGAGAGAAAGAGATTGGGAAGGCAGAGAAAGATGAAGGAGTAAGAGCAAGAATGTTTTTTTTTTGCTGCTGCTTCCCTTCCTCCCTTCCACAAATGTACATTTCATGGCTGCCTATTCCCCAGTCTCACTCTTCCTTTTCCAACCCACATCCCACTCCCTTGATCCAGCCCCACTACTTCATCACTGATCCTACTTTTCCATTTCTTTTGCCCAACTACAAACTCCCGTCTACCCAACCCTTTCTCCCTCCCAACCTGAGCTCCTATTCTTTCCCAGAGCCTGCTTCCTTGTTTATTTTCCCTCTTACCACCTAGGCCATATCCTGACTTCCAAACTCAATGGCTCAATTCGGACGACACGATAGTCAATGGTGGGTTGACTAACTCTAACCCTAACCCTAACCCTAGGGGGCACTCCCCACACAACATGGTAATAAATAATCAACTGTGGTGTGGATGAGGATCAGCGCTGAGTTGACTATGGCAGCATTCAGATGACACAATAGTCAAAACAACTGACGATTGTTTCCCCACACCAGTTGTTTATTGTGTCGTCCGAATTGACCCAATGACTGGGCTCACACAAAACTCAAACTCAAGTGTTGAGTATGGGTTGAGTGTGACTTGTAGTTGAACTGTGGGTTGTTGAAACATGGGTTATTGTGTTGTATGAACCCAGCCATGGTACGAAACCATGGTTTCTTTACCACAGACAACCCACATTTCATATCCCAGCAACAAACCATGGACTGTTTGTTCTCTTCATGGGCTGTTTGTGGTCAACAAACCATGGTTTGTTAGCACGGCTGGATACAGACAATGCGATAACTCACGTTTCAATGACAACCTACGGTTCAGCAACAATCCACACTAAACCCATACTTGAACCTGAGTGTGGGTTCTTGTGCTGTATGAACCTAGTGATTCTTTCCTTCTCCCTTCTAACCTCCAATATCAGTCTTCCCCTCCTCCCAAACCACCCACCCTGAAGTCCCCCATCAATCTTCACAGGTCCCCACTTGTTTTCATTGTTTCTCAATAGAGATGAATTTGAAGATAAACAAAGTATTATTGTTCTATAACGGAAGAAAGGTTGATGTGACTGAATATCTCGTGAGTCGAATCAGATCCACAAATATGGTGATGCCCTGCCAACTATGAATTTAAATTTAGCAACTTGCAAGTATCTAGGATAATAAATTTTATAAAAGTCACCAGCAAAAGAGGGATGCAGAGTGTGCCACTTTTGTAATGGTATGGTGATCAGTGGCATGGGTTGGAGTGGAGTGGAGGTGTTGCTATGAACACACACCACCTACTGCTCCTCCCCATAAACATTTTTCACTAGGTAACAGGTACAAAAGGGCACCCTGCCTTTGTGGAGCAGGAAGCAATACAGCTGCCTACTAAAAAAAATAAAAATGGTTGGCTGTAAAGTCCAGCCAAAATCTGTAAACCTGTGGTTTAGAAGGGAAAAAAACTTAACAAAGCACTTACATTTTTATATCAGCTGTTAGTTGTTTTAGCTTTGTTAATTCAATTCCCTCCAAAAGGGGTCTCAGTAGAATCCTAAGCAGGCATGGTCATCTCCCGACTGACAGCATCCATAGAGTGGATGATATCATATCTCTTAGGTGGAGTTATAATTCCAGTGAGGGATGACAGAGAGCCTTGATATTGCTAGTCTCAAATGCTTAGAATTGTGAGAACAATGTTAAAATTATTAGTGCTTGAATACATCATTGAGGCTGTAATCCTATGCACACCTACACGAGAACAAACTACACTGAACATGATGAGACTTGCTTCTTGAATAGGCCTGCATAGAATTGCACTGTAAAATAGATTTAGACACAAAAAACCAAACGCAATAAACCCTAACGTTATATGCTTTAATTCCACTTGTTTTGAAGCTTATTTCTACAACCATAAAGGCCAGCAAGCTATTTGTTTAAAAGTAAAGTATAAAGAGATATGGGTCAAGAGAGAAAGCTGTGTAAGTCACCCACTATTTCAATACAGTTTAAGATTAACAACATGGCATGTGTTATGATTTTGATTTTAATATTTCTTAACACTGACAGCCCATGTACATTTTCCTCTGTGCTCTGAGATCAGTTCAGGTTACCGCTGGGTTTTGATGATTGTTCAAGCACTGTCAAAATACAACATGAATGTATGCCATAGGTGGGCAGACCTCAGGCTTGTATCTATTTCTTACTAGAACCTTGATATTCATGAGCCATACATTGGATTAACCTGCATATACAAGTATACATCTACATCCGAGTTACTATAAATCAGGGATACTAACACAAATTTCTTCAGCTGACTTGCAGAACTTGCAGAACAGGTGAGACACTGACACTAGGAGATAAGCAGTTAACACAAGGCCAGCTATAGCAGAAGTTTTCTTTACTTGATATTCTTAAACTATTTGTAGTCTAAAACCCTTGACGGTCTACTGCAAATCACCCAGAGATCCATCAGTAGACCCTGATCTATCTTCTCTCTGCCTCTGATGGTTTTTATTTCTTTGTTGATATCACTGTAATAATTTTTTTTCTTAAAGGAGTAATATATACCTTTTAAAGCAAGGGTGGGCAAAAGGTAGGACTGAATCTACTGGTAGATATCTGCATAATTTGCAGTAGATTGACAAGGATTTAAGACTCCCAACTATTTAACAATAGCAGCAACAAAACAAGTCATCCACTGCCCTAAATTATTCTGCTGAAACGAATAAAGATTGGGGATAATCATGAATGGACTTTTGTGTGGAAGGGAGCTCCGTTCAGTTCTGGTACTCAGAGCTAATTCTTGGGTTCAGAGTTCTTTAATTCTAAATTTGTGTCTTTTTGCACCAGGCGCTGGTTGGTGGATCTTGGGGTTCAAGTAAAAAATAAAGTAGATTCCGCAATCCTGAAGTCTGCCCACCACTGCTTTAGAGGTTTCCATAAGCAATACAGTCTATGAATGAAACACAGTTATTTTGGAAATATACATTATATCATTGTGTTAGTTTCAAACACAATGATAGACATTTAATTATCTGCCAATGTCTGGCTTCTATGATATAACAGGGTCTATCTTAAATTTCTATGATGGCCTTGCTATTTTTTATGCTGTCTCTTTTCTGCCACCTGGTGGACCAATTTATATTTTATGTCTATTGTAGAATACTAAAGAATGCTTTAGTAAGGAACTGTTTATACTTCTATTGTTTATTTGGTGTGTACTACTTTTAAGAAGAGTTTTCTTCATTTTTCTGTCATAAATATAATGAAATCACATTTTATTATTGAGCTGTGGATCTGGGTTGTTTGCTTCAAGAGAGACTGCAAGCCACCTAAGCTATGTGGCTGCAAAATTGCTTTGTAGTATTGCTGGCAAGTCCTTTTTATTAATATTTCAGTCAAGCTGTTCACAGTTAAGTGTTGAGTAACTGTTTCTGACAGGACATGCACCACTTTACTGATCTGAATATGACTATTTAAAAATCTGTACATAAACATTGTTCAAATTCATTTTGCATAGGCCAAAGAAGTAGTTGTTAAACAGACAGTATGAAAAATGTATTTATCGCAGGATTGCAATTTCATTTTATAATAATTTAGTTGACGGTCTGTTTTAAGAAAAACTCCTTCCTGACTGGATCGAGCCTCTGTTTACTGTCCAAAATATCCTGTAAAAATGAATGTGTGATTAAATTGCACTAGGCATAGAATATGGCCAGCTGATTTGAATTTCAATAACTGTCAAACTACACAATTAGTGACACTGCCAGGGCCAGGCTGTGGGGTACAGGTTTGGAAGGGCCCCAAAATGACCCCCTGAAGTTAGTGGTGGCTGTGGTGGTAGCAGCTCCTTCTCCTCCTAGTCTAGTCAGCCCTGTTAGCAAAACAATGCACTGTAACAGCCGGCCAGGCAAGCCTGCAGGCCCTGTGGCACATCCCTTTAAAATTATTTCCCCCCCCCCCTTAAATTTTGAATAGCAGCTATTTGAAATACTCAAACTGTTGTTGTGCCCTCACTGGCTGTGACCCCACCCAAAGGCAGCGTTTGATTGGTTCAGATCACTGCATTTCAGATGTTAAGGGGGAAAATGAGTTCTTTTAAAATGGCGCCCAGCAGGGCCTGCTGGTTTGCCTGGCCAGCTGCTGTGGTGCTTCCTTTTGCCAATGGAGCTGGCTAGGCTAGGAGGAGGAGGAACTGCCACCAGGTAAAAAAGAAAAAAAAAGCTACCTGGCAGGGCAGCTGGGAAAGGTGGGGGAGGAAAGCAACTTGTCTGGGACCCCCTCAAAGCTAGTGGCACCTCTGTAAGCAATGAAGAGATGATGTGAGTTTTTCCTCTACATGATGTCCATTCTGTTGAAATGCTGGACCATTCTTATTTTAAGAAGGATGTCTGTAAATTTCTTGAGGTCCTTGCTGTTAATTAGACAATTTTACTTTCCCAAGAAACAGTTACAGGATCATGTTTTTATTTAATATTTTTCATGTGTAACTTTTATAATGGAAATAGGAATGTTTTGGCAAAACATGCGGATGAGCTATCTTTAGCATTATCAACACTGCTGAGAACAGCAAAATTATCCTAGATAAAAGGAAGGCCAGGATCTAAATAGCTATTTTAGGACTACTGTGGGATAAAAAGGTTTTGTTTATGTGACTAGGCTGCCATACCATATTACAAACTGCTTTTCAATGTGCTCTTAGTTTGAGAAGTTGCTTGCTATGTGGCATGGGGGTGAGGATGGGAGCGGGGTTGCAATTTGGAAACAAAGCAAGTCCGAATCCACCTTGAATAGCTGGAACAAGTTGCCCACTTGTTGGGAACGCAGATGGTGACTTGATTTAATGGAGATGGAGTTACATGTTCATTTTAGTCAATCTGTTTTTGTTTTAACCAGATCTGGTCATCACAATAGACAAGGGTTAAAGCAATCTCTTGCAAATGCACTTTTTACGTTCAGCATAGTATAGGTGTCCAGTCCATGGTTATTAGTTGCTTGACTGCTATTGGAAATACTGCCATTCTTGATAAGAGAGAGTCTTAAATGAACTTGATCTCCAGGAACATCCTTATACATTTTATCCTGGTTCAGTACAAATAGAGCAGTGAAGTATATGATCCCATACAGACTCCATTTTCCACGCTTTGCACAGATGTACTGGTATACGATAGAATTTTTTGGATATCCTCCTTTAAGGTATGGCATAGTTATAGGCCTCTTAGTTAAGAAAAGATTATTGGTGGGGGAGAGATGTAATAAAGATTCATATAATTATGAATGGTATAGAGAGAGTAAGTTGAGATTATAGATACTGATATTTTGATACACACACACACACGCACACAGGATTAAAGAGAAAAGCTATTAGCTGTGATAACTAAATGGAACTTCCATGTCGAGAGGCAGTATATATTGGAGTACTCCAATGTTGAGGAAGACAGTTGGGGAGAACTGTTGCCTTGGAGCTAGCCCTGCTCACTTTTGCCAGGACGTCTGTTGAAGGTATATAACATTATGGTGTTCTGGTGTGCTGTATAAATGACACTTCATCTAATTTCCTGTTGTGTTGCTTTGGCCGAAGAATTCTTCCACTCTTTTCCTCCAGTCCCCGTTGCTGTTGCAAACATACTTTGATTCGGATTCACATTTTTTGCTTTAGAAAAATCCTAATTAAAGAATATAATCATTTTTCCAGCTTGTTTATAGTGCTCAAAAGTAACAGGCATGTTTGACATAAACTTGTTCACTATTACACATTACGTTGCGCTTTTCACAATAAAAAATCAATTTTTCAGCAAAAAGCAATCAGTCAGGACAAAATATTAAAATGCTTTACTTTGTCCAAAAATACTGTTGACGTGTAGGTCTTCATAGTTGACTGCTGCAGGTAATTAGCTTTACACTTTTTGAGAATGCAAATGGTATTGTAAGTCATTCATTGCATTTTCTGTCATCATCATAATGTAAATGTGTTTAACTTCTGCGATTCTTTAAACTAATTCAGTGGCAGCTGCTTATAGTACAGGTAATGGAAGTGACAAGTGACTGTTACAAAAGCATTTTTGTGTTGCAAATAAGAACATGATTGACAGTCAAGCTCCTTTTTACAAGAAGCAGCAATGTTGGAGAACTTTTAAAATGGCCTTGGTCTCTAAATCTTAAAACTACCAGATCCTTGTGATATTGGAATAATGGTTGCCACTCAAACTTTCCTTAGGGGTGAGACCAAATGTAATTTTTCCTGTCAAAAGATTCCTCCAAGTGCACAGCCCATGTAAATACACTTGTCAGATTTAATGTTCGGCAGACATTTCCAGGTGAGTGGATGGAACACTTAAATAGTTGCTGGTCTGCCTTTCCTCCTGCAACCTTTTACTAAACACATAATACTTGCTGTCAGATACCTGCAGATAAGCAGGCCAGAAAGCTGAAGTATATAACCACCTTACAGCTTGCACAAGTGGCCTTAGTTTGAAACATGAAATGTCCCTGCAACATTTTGTTGCAGGTCTCATTTGTTCCCTCTTTCTGATGTGTTAATGCTTATGTTGCCAAAAGGACATTATCCATGCCCAAGAGGGAGAGGGAGGTATGAGCAGGCTCAGTAGAGCCCAAGGTTTGCAGAACTACAAAAACAATTGGTGACAATCCCACCCCCGACCCCAATCCCCCAGCAAACCAAAGGAAACTGAGACCCAGTTTGCATGATGAAACAACCCAGGATTTGTTAACCAGGCTCCTGATTGCTAGTCTACTTTCACCACTGAACGACCTAGGGATGCTCTGTTGTTCTCCATGATGTTTGAACCTGAAACTCTGGGTTGCTGAAGGAAAAACAACCCAGACTGATAATCCATGTTTTGTTCTTGGGTTATAAGTATGTGTGGTTTCTCCCTCAACAAATAAGAGCAAATGGTAGGAGGAGGAATGGAGTGTCGTATCCTGAAGGAGGGCATGGCTGATTGACTAGAACACTGGATAAAAGCAGTCAACACTGCAGCATTTTGCTGCAAGTCTCACTTGTGCTTAATGTTACTGTTTTGTGGTGGCTTTCATAATCTTATTGTCACTATGTTCATTGTGTATAAACTGCAGGTTATTACCAAATGATTATGTGTAAATGCTTTGTAGACAGTTTTTGTGACAATCAAAATGGATTTCATTAGTATTTCTAAATCTGTTTGAAGAAAGTGACTGTAAAACTGGAAATTTCTATTGTTATATATGTAAATTTTATGTGTATCTTATATGAACAATCTGTAGCTATTTTTGAATACGCTTGTGTTAATCCTGTTATTTCCACCTATAAAGTGGAAAATATGTGTGCGTCACGTATGTTTGGAAATGTTTATCCACTTTCAGATGAGTTAGAAACTTGACACGGTGACACAGTGATAGGTCTGGCTGTACAATGCACCAGAAAAATATAAACACATGAATTTGGGGGGGTTTAAGTATCTTTAAAGAATTTAATAAAAACCTAGGTTTACGTCTACAACTCCCAGCATGACTTGGGCGGAACTCCCAGCATGCCTTGGGCAGGAGGCCGGACTTACTGGCCTTTGGTGGACACTGTGAGTGGCTGCTTAGTGTCTTTTACAACCCCAATTCCTAAGGTTGGTCTCGAACAGTCAACTCAATTCCACATAAATGGGCGGCATCCATTTGTGGTGTTTCCTCCCACCCTCTGCATGGTTTTAAAATGTAACTAGATACAACAGCATGACTTTGAGGGGCCAAAAATGCTTAAAGCACTCCGTCTTGATATTGCTGTTTTCTCAGAATCTGGGGGAAGCAAGTGTGTAGCCTTTGCCCTTAAGAGGGAGGGATGATAGCCGCTTACCTCCCTCCTTGGCGATGCTGCTCTTCAATGCTCTATCGAGGAGCAGCATCGGCAACAAGAGGATGTCTCAGAGGATGTGGGCTACCAAAGGCATGCTGGGAGGTGTAGTACTGGCATGTAGAGTGGCTAAATAAAGTATGGGTGAGCAAACCCTGACCTCTCACTAACTGTCTTTGTTCTCCTACCTAATTTTCCACAACTGCCCCTAACCCTGCCCACCATTCCATTCTAGCCTCAGCTATATCAGTCAATCCTCCATTCACTCTTCTGTCTCAATGGTATAGTTAGGCTGTTACATAAAAATCAAAAGAGTTTTATCTGTATTTTAATAATGTATTAATTTTATATGTTTTAATCAGTTTTATGTATTTTATGTCATTTGTATCAATGTTGTTCCCCACCTCGATCCTGAGGGAGAGGCGGTAAGAAATAAATATATGATTATTATTATTATTGTAATAAACTTTTTTCAGAAATTCACAAGCAGGGTGCCAGAACTAAGGTGGCCTTCTCTCCAGTTGTCTTCCACCACATCTCAGATGGTATTCAAAGATTAACATGTTATTCAGGGACCTAGACTTATGCCTACAACTCCCAGCATGCCTTAGGCAGGAGGGAAGACTTATCAGGCTTTGGCAGCCATTATTTGGTAGTGGCTTGCCCTCCTGGGCCTGAAGGGAGAGCGCCTGGGGCCAGCTGCCCCAGTTGCTAGGCCCCATCGGGAGCAGGAGGGGAGGAGGCTGCAGCACTGGGCCCATTGCCAACGGCAACCAAGCAAACTGTCAGTCAGCCAGCCAGCTCCCTCATGGCCTACCTATGGGCACTGATTGCGCAGTGTAGTGTGTACTGGCTCAGCCAGACTTCACTTCCCATGAGCTTCAGCAGCAGGACTCCAATTGGGCAAGTCAGGCATCACAGCAAAAGGCATGCCGGGAGTTGTAGTTTTTGTTTTCTGTGCAGACAAGAAAATTATGGCAACAGCTTCATGGCAGCCCTGACCATGCATTGAAGGTGCGGGGGGTGGGGGGAACTAATTTAATTTGTTTTAAAGTTACCTCACAGGCCTAGGACTGGTCTACCTTGATGGGTTGTAATGAGGGTGAGAGAGGAAAAAAAGAAATGAATTTAATTTGTCTAAAGGTTAATTCATAGGCCTCGGTGACCTGCAACTTTAAGATGATTACCTCACAAACATATATTTTAGGGAGCCCAAGCAACACCGGGTAGAAACTTGAAATCTGGCACACTGGTGTTCTGGCTGCTTTCGTTTTTTCATAATAATAATTTCAGAGCACATGCATACAACAGTTCCTTGTGTCCACTGAGATCTGCTTCCCTACTATATGTTATTCAGATATCTGGGTAATGCTGGGTATATTTTGAAAACATATTTTTAGATTTGCATATTTTTTAGCTGGTAGAAAGGGTGTTGTGTGTTTTGATTGTTTTTGAAGTTTAGACGGCTGCTCTGGCTAAGGCATGATGGGAGGTGTAGTCTTTTCTCCCAAGCACTGAACAGCGTATGTTGAGGGGTTTTTGTTGTTGTTGTTGTTGTTTGACCCAGAATAGTTGTTTTAAATGGATATTGTATTTATAATATGTTTTTATGCTTTTTATGGTTTTAAAATTTTGTATGTCTTTTTTTAATGTTCAATGTTTTTAATTTTTGTAATCCGCCCAGAGAGCTTCGGCTATGGGGCTGTATATAAATGCAAATAATAATAATAATAATTAATAATAATAATAGGCATTTGAGGTAAAACAAAAAATGTGGTTTATCATGAAGTTCTAATTTAAAATACAGTTCTTATTAACACAATTTTCCATTTATTCTAACAAAACAATTTACGAACTCAACCAAACTAAAAAACACCAACCAACCTAAAGATGAATAAGTTGCAGAGAAATTTATTATTTATCAAATAAATGTCATAAACATTATTCACGGACCCAAGCAATGCGGGGCATATCAGATAATAATAATAATAATAATAATAATAATAATAATAATACCTGATACCATAAAGTGAGCAGCTGCAGATGATTTGGGGTGTGATGAAAGGGCAACAAACGGTATTATCGTAAAGTTTCACATTGTAGCTGTCCAATTGACATAATAAAATTGCATGTCTGTAAAGGTTGACTGGGTGAATGGATTCATCACTGGAGGAACCAGTATTTCCTCATAGAATTCCATCAGTAAATTAGCCACATTATTGACAACTTGACTCATTGAGGAGGATCCTCTTCTGAGGACTACTTGTCACCTTACAGAAGTACTACCAATTCTAGGTGATCAGAATTGGGAACAATGTAGATAGGTTCCCTTTTTAAAAACAGATTGCAGTACAACATTATATTAAAACTGTTATGATCAATGGCAGTTGTATGGACAACAAAATAATTTCTGAACATTATTATCGCAAAGTTTCACATTGTAGCTGTCCAATTGACATAATAAAATTGCATGTCTGTAAAGGTTGGCTGGGTGAATGGATTCATATACTGTGAGGTGTTCCTCAAAGTAAGTAGTTACCAGACTGGAGATAAGTGCTTGCAGAAAAGTTCACCAGATAGCAGTATCTCCTGCTTACTGTTGTTTGGATTGATGCTAATATGTTTCAAACATCTTCTGGTATTTTTGTCCATGCAACTGTGATGAAGTGTTAGTGCAAGCATCCCTTTTTGAATACCTTTTTTGTGCTTCTCTGTATATTTAAAGTTTTTGGATTAGTTTTTGTTAAACTCTAAAAATAGTACCACTCAATGAATTGTGAAAATCAAACTGGACATAGTTAGAGGAATATAAAACCTCTTGTTTTGGGATACAAAATCATGATCTTTTTCTCAACCTTGCATGTTTTCTCATATGGTACTGGTGGAGTGTATTTGGGTGTATTGGTTAGGAAATGTGTTTCACATATCAATGGACCATTTCTTTTTAATGTGTTTATTCTGTTGTTTACACTTTTTTAGGCTTTAGCATATATTCATAATACTGTAACATCAGCTTTATAATGAATCCTGACATTCCAGTCCCTACCATTAAGAGTCCCTTTCCCTTATACCAGCCACTCCTTATATTTGCTGCTGCCTCCAGTTTCTATTCATTGCACTACATAAAGTTATCCCCCTCCCCTGGGGGAGGGATGAAAGAAAGGGGACTTGAGGTGATTAATGTGAATTTTTATGGGGGCTGCAAGAAGAGGTGTAAGTGTAGAACTGATTAAGTTTGGAGTCAACACATTCTGACTGACCTTTATAACCAACTATTATTTTCTATTATTTTCTACTAGCAAATTGTGAAGTTTGATCCAGCTACAAGATTGCAGCATCATTATATGCACTTTCAAAACACATATTGGTTTCCTCAGCCTGAATTAAATTATGTATTAATAACTCAAGCTGTGATCTCTCTCTCTCTCTCTCTCTCTCTCACACACACACACACACACACACACCACATTTATATTTTCTGGTGTAAAATCCCATGAGGGAAAAATGGATTCTGGTTAATAAGGTGCCTATTTTCATAGGCAATTTTATTACACAAGCGAAGAGAAACTAGCAATTTCCCCCCAAAAAAACAAAGACTTAATAACTTTTTAGTGACATGCATTCTCATAGGTTAGAATCTACTTCGTAGATGTATTTTTCTAGCTAGATCACTGAAATTCTTTGCCTTCTGCATTTGGAAAAGCTAGTTTCTGAACTTTATTTTTATTTAGGATTTGTGATGAAAACAGGTTTTGGGCACATAAAAACCTTCATTTAAGTTGCAATCCCATGGTCCCTGTGTGGCTATCCCAGGGTTCATAAGATTTTTTGAAACCTTCTTCCTAGCTCTTGTGGAACCGTCTGCAGCCCTGACTACCCCGATGTTGGAGCTCTAATGTTGGGAGAGGCAAAAGGGTGGGGGTAGCATGGCTGGATTGGAGGAGGCTTTGTATATTCACCAACCTTGCAAGCAGTGGGAGGGATTTTTTTTTTTAAAAAATGATAAAGTCAGGAAAAACACAAATATTGATCTTCTTCACTGCTGACCTTGTGCTGGCAGGACTTGGGATATCTCAGAGGCTCCAACATCTGAGCTCTCTGCAGCAGCAGATAGGATTTCCTTGCTTGGGCTCTCAGAATTGCTGAAAAGGTTTTAGTTTAAAATAAAGGTATTTGTTAGGAAGGGAGGGAGAATGCTGTATTCAAAGTATAATGCTTACTAACTTCCAACTATTCTACATTACAAAGTTTGACTTGGCACCATATTCTAAGGCTACAATCCCATGCACATTTTAGCATTAAACTCAATAGGACCTGAGTAAACTTGCATAGGACTGGGCTATAAAACACTTGTGTTTACTTAACAAAGGCTGTTCTGCTAGCTGTAATGGAATTTTTGTAGTTCTAATAAGTTAAATGTTTGTACCAAGAAAACGTTGAAATGTCAAAATCTTTGCTCTTCTACAGTTCTTCTAAACTGCTAGCCAGACCTAGGAGAAAGGGAGAAAACGAGCCCCCGAACCCTGGCAAGTTCCGTCAGGGTGCAGGGAAGGTTGCAGTGGCCCAGAGAGGTAATGCCAGGATTCTTGGTTCTCTCCAAAGCTAGTCTTGCTCTGGCTGGAGGATCACAACCATTATGAGATAATAGGGAGAGCCCTATCATGGGATTTTAGGCAGCATACGGGGTGAGGCTATATAAGGCCTTGTCCCATGCCTCTTGGCCTTCATTTTGGCCACCAAGCCACACAACTGAACCTCCCTCCCTTTCTCTATGGCAGGTCTATCCCAGGTGTTTTCTGGTCACCCTTTAAACAAGCTGGGATGGGGGAAATGTGCTGTCCAGACTGGCTGAGGAGGGATACATTTTTTGCCTTCCTTGGAGGTAACCTTTATACGTTCTCATGAAGAGAGGCTCAGCTGGCCACCCACATTATGGTCTTTTCAGTACAAGGTGAATACAGCTTTATTTTCCCAAGGTTTTTAGTCTTTTAGGTCACAATCCCATCCATATTTAGACAAAAAAAGTCCTACAACTGCCAGCATGCCCCAGCCAGCCATGCTGGCTGGGGCATGCTGGGAAATGTAGGACTTTCCTCCGCCCCATACATAGGATTGCACCTTTAATCTGCAAAAGTTTCCCTGCCTGGTCCCCTATACACATTTCTTATTCACCTTAGATGATGAGTCAATTAACTCCTTTCTAACTTGGATTTGATACATGTTCAGATTAGACTCCAAAATAAGTTCAGCCAACTTTTAAAATTATACAAGCTCTTTATTCACAAAACAGTTCCGTTGGTTTTACATTATTTCATGATTTTAGGTTTGTTTTGTGAAGGGCTCATCTTTGTGAATTCCATCAGCTTTGGCTGAATGACAGTATTGAAATCTAATAAAACAGTTAATAAATATTTATGTAGCATGCTTGTTATTCAGTTGTTGTAACCTGGCAGGTAGGACAGTACAGAGAGAGGAGATGTAATGTCCATAAACTGCTATATTCCTGTCCTAGTAAACAAAGGACAGGAGGCAAACCTTGGAGATAGCACCTGCTCACAGCCTGCCCCATGATGCTGAAAGCTTTACTAGAGACCTTTAGGCTCAAGCTTCAGCACGGCACATGCCATGTGGCATGAATTCTCTGCACCCCAGGACAGTTCCCCAGGTGCAGAGTACAGAATTCCCTCCCCCCGCCCCTTCATTTTCATTTCTTCACCAGGCCCAATTAACTGTCATGTCATTGTATTTACCAAAGGTCGTGACAGTGTTTCATCCAAAATAAATATCCGTCTCTTTATTGTCACCGAAAATATCCTTCCTTTCCCTAAAAGACCCTCCCTTCCCCTTTTAGTCTGTAAGTTTTCAATCACAGTTCAGGCTGAGCACAATGTTTCCATTCTAATACTGCAAACTACTAGCCTGAACTGTAAAGGACTGAATATTCCCCACCCCACGCCAATATTAAATCAAGTTCATCTCAGCATGGCTTTTTCACCTTTGTTTTTACTCTGGAATACCTGCTAGCTCTGATTAGCAAAGATAAGGTCATTGGCCTCACCCACCCTACCTCAAATGCTCTTTCAGACCGAACACATGTGAATGTCACACTTAAACCACAGTTTAGCGTTGTGCAAATGAGCCACAACGAGCCTCGGGCTCATGCAGTCCCCCTCTTCTTTCTTCCTCCACCATGGCTGCAAGAAAGAGTTCAGAAGTTTTTGCTCCCAGTTTTGCTTAACCACAGCTTGTCATATTGCCCTTACCAGCAACCTGTGGTTAGTGTTAACTATGGTTTGTTTGAAACAAGCAAATATTAAAGTTTGTTGGAGCCTCAACCTCATTGGGGTATTTAATTTTTGTCGGATATGAGGGGAAAGATACTCTTAAGAGCTTGACAGAGCAACTGTCATTGCAATTGTACTTGTTGATTCCTCCCTCCCCCTTTTTTTTTTGGCCATGACCTTGCTTCCAATGTGAAAGTTCTGTATTCTACGGAGGCCTAAATAGCATTAGGCCTAGATAATTCAGAGATGCAGTGCAAGGTCAGGGACTTAACAGCCCTAACTTACATGTGTCTACTAAAAAGAAGGCTCCCTTGTATTCAGTAGGCCTTACTTCCAGGTAAGGACATTTGCCTGAGATCACATCCACTGAATACAGTGGGATTTACCTCTGAGTTGACCTGCATACAATTACATTGAAATGGTGGGGCAGAGGCTGAGTGACTAGGAATGTTGGCTTGGCTACCAAACTCAGCCAAAATTTGTAGACCTTGCTTTTAATAGTGCTATTTGAAAAGATTCAGTCACTTTCCTTTCTACCTACTGAGGCATTTTCTTTCCTATACCAAACTCATTATCCCAATAGGGATGTGATGTGTTACTGCTTCTTTCATTCTCAGCAGGCCTGAAACCAATTTGTTTACTATCATATTTTATTTGAGTTTAGATTTTTCTCTGCTTGACCTTGTTCTGAATGGATAGTATGGATGGTTTTTTTTTGTTTTTTTTAATATTCTACTTAAATGTATTGGAATATAAGTTTACATTACTACCTCTTTCAGCAGTGCTGAACTACCTTTTCCTTAAAAAATATGGCACAGTATATCTTTTGTAATACAATCAGAAATTTTCATAAGTGAAACCTGCAGGTAAAAGAGTGTTTTAAATCAAAGTCTAGATCTAATTCTTCAAAAAGAAATATTTCGATCTCTGCCCTTGGGAATTTTAACAGGAGATTGTTTATTTGTTTTTAGTTTAGAAGCTCTTGGAGAAAAAATCAGAATGTCACAAAGCTGTTCTCTAATGCAGTTTCTGGTGGCTGTATTATATACTAAATTACAAAACCTGTGTATTAGTGGTAGCAGAATAATTTGATTTTCATTTTGATAGCTGTTAGCATCTTAATTCAATTTTTTTTTAAAGAAATGCAGGTTTTTAAAGCAACATGAGATAAGTGATTTCAGAACTTCCTTTTTGTTAAAAGGAGTTATTCTGGCAGCATCTCATGTTATTAGTACACAGCCCAATTACTAATTGCCAGTATTAATTACTGCTATCTCTTTTTGCAGACGGCTAAGTATGGAAAGTTTACATAATTACCATTCTTCTTTTACTCTTGAAATAGCGAAGTTAGTGAAGTAGCAAATTGTTACAATTTAAAGCATCAATGCAGTGTTCTAAGTATGTTCATGGATTTAATTTTAATTTCTTCACCTTTTCTGTATAGAAAAATCATTTGGGGCATTTTTATGGAGATAATATGCAGACTTAGTACATCAGAATTATAGTCTATTGTAACTTCTTTTTTCATCATACAAGTAGCCTACCAGTCTCCTGCTGCTTTACCCAGCACATTAAGCAAATAACAAAAGACTGACAATTTTCACACTGAATGTTAAACCTTACGAAAATCTGAAATAGCATTAGATATGAAATCAGTGGGTTTTATTATTTTTATTTATTCGTCACTTTTTAACCCAGTCCTCTTGATGCTGTGATATTATTGTGGCTTATATTGTTATTGTTACATTAGTATTTGGCACAATAACTGATGTTGTCTGGGCAGTTTACAAAAGATTATAACCTTAAAATACAATCTAAAATAATATTAAAACCATTTACATACAAAAACTATTTAAAACAATCAACAATAAAAATCCCAGGACCAGTTAAAACGATCATAAGCTGTCATATGCCTGGGAGTAGAGGAAAATCTTAACTTGGCAACAAAAGGATGACAATGTTGTCCCTAGGTGGATCTTACTAGGGAGAGTGTTCCATTATCAGGGGCCACCACAGAGAAGGCCCTTTCCCTTATTGCCATCCTCTGAACCTCTCTTGGATGAGGCACCAGGAGCAGAATGTCAGATGACGATCACAGTGTATGGGTAGGTTCATACTGGGAGATATGTTCCTTCAGGTTTTTTGATCCTGAGTCATGTAAGGCTTTATAGATCAAAAACAGCAACTTAAATTGTGGCTGGAAATCTACAGACAGCTAGTAGTACAAGTGGGCCAGAATTGGTATTATGTATTTATTATATTATTATACCTATTATATGCAAAACTATTCAGACTGTTGATTTGATTTCACGTTGATATAACAGTTCCCCAATGATTGTTAGTTTTTTATTGTCAATCTTCAGCAATTACTAGCAGTATTTTATTGTCAGACTTCAACAATTATATTCCAGAACATGTTTCCTTTTTCCAGACAATTTCCCAATTCAACATTTTTCAGGAAACCCACACCAATATTTATTAGAACCCATTTGTTTTATAGAACAGAAGCTTAATACTTCTCTATAGTTAAACGTTCTAAGAATCTTTCTATTCTGGAAAATTGGTGAAATTCTGACCATCCATGTTATATAATTAAGTTATATAATTATGCCCCCTTGCTTCCATATGATTAATCAAATCCACTTTTTTGCTAGAGATGTTTTTTGGGGGGGGGTGAAAAAAGAAAAGTTGGTGTATTCAATGTAAATTACAGGCTTTTATTTTCAGTAATGAACTAAAAACCTGTAACATCATTTAGTGTAGACATCAAAGGAGACGTAGTGCAACAAGATTTACAAACTCTAGTGTTTAGAATAGCAAATTAATTGCTGATGAAAGTGCTTACTAAAAATAGTTACTATTAAGATGGCATATTTTCACTGTGTGATTTGCTAGGTAATTGATGGATCAGATTGTTAAACCATTCATTCTGGTAGTAAGGCACAGAACACAGAAGGATCCCTATTGTGCATCTAGAGCATATTAAATAACCCTGAACAACTTTTCCAAAAGAATGTTGGGGAAGATAAATTTTGTAATAAAACGTGTTCTAAATAGTATTGCTTAAATTGAAGAAAATGCTAATCTTGTCACAATCAGCAGCTGGGTTAGTGCAGTATTCTTTTCCTTTCCTAGGGGTTAATTAGTCTTCTTTCAAAATGCAGCCTATTTGTCTGTAGATTCACATGATTCAACTAGTGCTGGTTGTATAAAGCAGGTCCGTTAACAGGCGGGTGTGTCTAACTGCTTAATTAGCCAGAACAAAAAGGTATTTTGTGAAACAAGCATCTGTTGCTGGTGACACACCTGACAGTCGCATTAGGCAAGGATGGCTAGACTGAAGTTGGGCACGTCTTCCCTGCAGTCATATACAGTTCGTTTACATATGGGTAGTGTTATTATAAAACAGCAGGGGGTTGTTTAGCTTTTCAGAATAGATCAATCTGACTGCTTTTGTTGTGTGATAAGCAAATATCACTTGAAAAGAGCACTGTAAAGGAACTATACTAACAATTACCTCAAAACATGACATCATCATCAATTGATGCATGGAAAGAGGCACATGAAAAACGTTGAATACACCACGTTATTATTTATGTTTTCTTTAGCACTTCTCAGAAGCAGTGCGCCTCTACAGCAACCCTATAAGTTAAGTCTTAAACACTGGCTCAATTCGGACGACACAATAAACAACTGGTGTGGGGAAACAATCGTCAGTTGTTTTGACTATCGTGTTATCCGAATGCTGCCATAGTCAACTCAGTGCTGATCCTAATCCACACCACAGTTGATTATTTATTACCATGTTGTGTGGGGAGTACCCCCTAGATGAACAACTGTAAAGTTGATTATTATCCCACCATTGACTATTGTGTCGTCCGAATTGAGCCACTGTCTCTTTACAGATGGGTAGCTGAGAGATACATAAGAACATAGGAAAAGCCATGCTGGATCAGACCAACGGTCTAGTCCAGCACTCTGTTCTCACAATAGCCAACCAGCTGTTGACCCACAGCAGGACTTGATGCACCAGCACCCTCCCACCCATGTTCCCCAGCAACTGGTTATATAGGCTTACTGCCTCTGCTGCTGGAGGCAGCACATAGCCATCAGAAATAGTAGCCATTGATAGCCTTCTCATACAGGAATTTATCCAGTCCCCTTTTAAAGCCATCCAGACTGGTGGCCATCACTACATCTTGTGTAGTTTGTCTGTAGCCATTCAGTATGTCTGTGTGGAAATGTGAACCCATGAATTTGAACCACAGGGTGATTTCCATGTATGTTAGAATTAACATACTTATTCATTTATTGCTCTGAGCTTTTGGAGATAGGGTAAAGTAAAAGTGTGCAAGTTCAACACCGGAAAAATATTTCTGTAACATAAGAGTTTGAAGATACACTTCTGATACATAGAGAGAACGTTGTATTACTTTCAGGTCATTATTCTTTGAAAAGGCAGTCATCATGCCAAAGGGAAATGTACATTCTGTGTTTAGTAAAAAAAATATATGGAGGAAGGGCTTATTCTTAATACATTAAAGCTACAATCCTATGCACACTTTCCTGGGAGTAAGTCCCATTGAACACAATGGGACATTGGAGTAGGTGTGCATATGATTGCACTGTAGATTGCAGTCCTATATACAAGCTCCATTGAACTCATAGAACCTGCATTTGAGGTTCTGTTGATAGGATTGCACTGTTAATGGACTAAACCATTCTCCAAAACTAACAAACAGCCACAGTTAAAATCTATTCAGGATATAAATTCTTTGCTACTAAACTCAGTCACTTCATTAAATACATGACTTTTTCTTGCTGAGAATGCACACAGTTGAGACATGCAGATCCAAGCCTTATCCGTAGTATGTAAGTGCCAATCCTTGGCTGGGTTTGGGGGTAGGGAACAGTTTATGTTGAATTTATCATTGCTTTTATTTGCTCATTTTTAGTAGCAAGAGTGCCTCTGTAAGCAGCACAGTTACAAATGTCTTAAATACTGGGTTTTGTCATCCTTCCCTGAGCATGTTTCTAGTTCAAACGGAGTTTAAAATTGAATCCCTGAAAGCTGCCATTGCTTTTACTTGTACTGTTGTCAAGCTGCAATAGATGAAAAGGATATATTTCTTTTACACTAGAAAGAACAAAATTAGGACCAACAATTTTTGTGTAAACATTTTTGTGACACAAAGTACCGATAACGTTTCTGCAATTGAAGTAAACTATAGAGCTTTGTCTAGTTTATGATTAGTTCAGGGAGCACATCTCCCTTGTCTTTAATTTACATTCATGGGAAAACCACACCGTTTCACTTTGTTTTATTTTAAATAAGTGGAGAAGAATTGGCAGAAGCAATATTAGTAAATGTGGAGTAAATCTATAGCATGTGCTTGCAACAGCACCAAAGTTTGGATCCTAACTTCCATTCTGTTGATGGAACAGAGCTCTCCCACTTCCCTCTGCACCCTTCTGCACTCCCCCATCAGCTTCTGAGGGTGGAGGAACCCTCTGGAACAGAATGGCATGTAGTGCAGAGATTGGGAACCCCCCTGACTTGAACAGACGTGCCTTATGTTTTTGAAACATCACGTTTTCTTATGTTTAGTTGTAATTGCATATTTTATATAATGTAGGAGTCTGGTTCCCTGATTGTGGTGCTACAACATATAACCTCAAATGACATTCCTTGTGATAATTCTAAAGATAATTATTATTAACTTTTAAGCTCTTTTTTATAACCACCAATTACACTTACTCCATACCATTCTAATGGTTAAGAACTTGTGTGAAGTGCAATGCCAATGCCATGACCCCCGTCTTCTTGTAATTGATAATAGCTTTGCTATGGAGGAATGGGGGCAGATACCTACTCTCCTTCTTAACCATTTTAGATAAACTATTGGCAGTGGTAAAAACAAAACAAAAAACATTGATCTGTGCAGGCGTAGAACACAACCTGGACAAAAAAGGAAAGATAAAGGAGCGGAAAGAAAAATAATTGTGTGTTTTTGACCTGCAGTTTGCAAAATTTGGGCAGTAATATAGTATCATAATTTAAGTTCCAGCAAATTCCTTCCAGTAAAGAAGGAAGAAAAAATGAGGAAAAGTTGAAGAAAAAGATACATGTGTTGAGAAGGAAGTGTGGAACGATACAAAAATATTTATAGGAGGAACTTTCCAAATATATAGATTAAGTCAAAGATAAAGCTCTGGAAAGTAGAGAACAAAGTCACAGGGCCTGAATTGGAAGAAGAGAGTAGGAAGAGAAAAAAAGCACATGATGTAGCAAGAGAGGTTGCAGATACAGATCAGCCAAGTGCACCCAGGGCTTTAAAATGTCAAAACAAGATCTTACTATAGCAAATAGAGAACTGGTGGAATGAAGAGTGGAGAGGAGTGATATCATCAAAATGTTGTGAAAATTTGGGCAGCAAAATTCTGAACCAACTCTTTAAGATTGGAGAACATGACTGTGTTTTAACAGATTTATAGCCCACCTTCTTCCATTAGGGGCCTTTCCACACCAGGCTTTTTTCCTGGGATGGCCCCCGGCTGCTCCCTATGCGCCAATGGTGTGTATTAGGTACTTCCGGGATCGCCCTCCCTCCCTCTACAGCCCTATGGTGTAGAAAGGGCCTAGGTCTTCAAGACAGCTTACAAACACATTTTGAATAAAGTTGGTTTCAGTCTCAGTGGGTGCGAGCTTGCACATAATAGATCTTCCACTCTAGAACAAATCAACAGATTCTTGTCTTACAAGTGATGCCTGGTTTAGTGGATAGCACAAGTAACATATGGTATTGTTCTCCCAGCAATGCATCAGCAGTGGCAGAAGGGAAAGGAGCAGGCCCTCCCCAAAGTGCCCCTGCCCTCACCAATCAAAGAGCAGAGCAGATAATAATATCCTGGTCAGAGCTACTCCTGCAACACAGATTTTCCTCCAGGCAGTTGGCATGATGGCAATTAGAATCTTAGCAGGAGGGGACTTGATGGAATTGCCTTCCTTCCTCAGTGACGTCAGTGGTGATTGGGGGAAAAGCAAGCCCACCACCAGGAGCATCACCTCCAGACAAATCCGTGAGTGGAGCAGATAACACTGTCCATGTCAAAAGAGCACGGTCATATAGTTCTTCCTTTACAGAGGTAGTTGTATTGTTGGCAGTAAAGCAAAAGAGAAGCAAAGCCTGGATCAATGCCCTAGCGATGATTGTTTTTTGTTTTTAAACAAAAAATCTTTTAAAGATCTAGCTGTAGAATCTACTGAATAAGAAAGAAAGGAAAGAATTAGGGAATGGCACCAAATAATAGCAAATAATAAATACTGAAGGTAGGAAATTGTAAGGAAAAATGACTTAATGTTATCCATTTTATAGTAACAAACTTTATGTTGCCGCTGGGACAATCAAGCAGCCAAACACAATAATTCAAAGAACAACTGATAGAAAAAGGAAAGGAGCAGACAAATATCTTAAATTGTTTCCAGATTATTTATTTAATTTCCGTGCAGCGCTTTTTGAAGCTGGGTTTGAATAATTGAGGCAGCTTAAAGGGACCATATTCTCGTATAAAGAAAATGCCTTTTAACATTTCGAAAAAGCAAGAGACCAAAAGTGCAAAAAGAGCACAACATTTAATATGTTTGTTTTTAAATTTTATACAGAAACAACAATGCAGACGTCAGAGACTGGGTCGGATACAGGTTCGACAGTGACTTTGCAGACTTCTGTAGCTGGCCAAGCAGCCGTGCCCACCCAGGTGGTACAACAGTTACCAGTGCAACAACAGGTAGGCGCTTGTCAACTTGAAAACATGAAAAACAAGACATTTTAAAAAGCCTAATTCCAACATGGTGGGGAGGTGGGATTTTTGGAGAGGGTCACTGCCGGGGAGGGAAGGGCTAATCCTCCCCCTGCCAATATTATGACTCTCCTCAGAAATCCCCCCCCCCCATTGTAATCAGTCTTTTTAATTGGCTCCTATTAGTGCCAGTGGACGCTTTTTAAAGCCTAATTGCTGGCAGGAGGGCATTTTCAGCATGGGAGGGTGAGTGGTTTGTATGGGTATGAGCAATCATGTCGGACACCCACATTGGGATGTGGTTCTGCCTACTCCTGGCCTGTAGTCCTTGTTGTGCTTGAATGGAGCTAATTAGGACTGAAAATGGTTCCCCACCCTTGCTGTAGAGGCTAAACCAGATGTGGTGTGTGAGACCCATGATTAAGACGTAAATGCTGGCAGCTCAATGAGAGTAAAAAGTCTGGTATGGATACTATCTCTTTCTCTAGGTTGGTGTGAGGAACGTTAACTCCCTCTATCGCCCAGGAAAAGCTGGGACCATATGACAGTGTTTTATGAAGTCTGCAGGTCCTCACCTCCTCTCTGCCAGTTTGTCCCTTCTTTTTACCCAGGGTAGAGCTTCTCTCTTATCTATCTCCTGCAATTTTCTGAAACTTGATTCTCTTCCACTATTCTGTTTACACTACTTAGACTCGTTATCTCTTCAACCCCAACTTTTTTCTTCCATATATATATATATATAATCACACGTGTGTGTGTGTGCGTGTGTGTGTGTGTAGAGAGAGAGAGAGAGAGAAAGAGATTCATTTTTGAGTTCTCATTTCTTTGGCTACTATGCTGTTTGTCCTGCTGTACCTCATCTTCCTTATCGCTCCACCTGCAAAGAAAGCAGAGAGAATTGCCCCAAGCTTTCTAGACACCCACCAAAAGCTAAGTGGGCCCGTGATCTCGTCCCCACATTGGAGTTCAATTCACCCTTAACCTTGCAGTGGAAGAGACCTAGCGAGTCTCAGACTGCCAGCTCTGGCTGCCTGTTCAGTCTTGTGGACATTGCTACATTGTGGCAGCAGCCTGACATCGAAGAAGCGGTCATGGTTAAGGGAGCAGGGGTGTCTGCATCCTCAGACCTCATCACCATCTCCCAAACTGATCCAGAGCCCCTGAAGAGCCTAGATTCACGGTTGGAAGATGAAAGGATCAGGAGGCTGTCAGTACAAAGTATCAGCACCTTGGCAAAGAGAAGGTTGAGAGTCATCTCCAATCCGCCCCCACACTCATGGTGGATTCCCACCCAATACAATGGGCGGCCATTTTGAATGCTAATTTCACTTTCGGTAGTGGGATCCACACCATCTCCCCCAAGACTACTCAGGCAAACGGAACCCAGTGAGCCTGTGTGCACACCCACCCACTCACCCACCCATCAATAATGTCTTGCAAATTGATAAATTAGTCCTCTCTCAGCTTGCAAAACCTGCCTTGGACCAATTAATCAACCCTTTTCTAGACAAACAGGCCCCAAGGCCAACTCTCTCCGCTAAATGCACCTGTGAATCACACCTTTCTGATTGCCTTGCCCTCCCCCACCCAAGATCCAAGAATACAGCTATGTCTCCCAGCTCTCTCCAGCCAAACATGCAGCCTAGTTCCACCCTCAGCCATTATTCCTTGCAGCCTCTCTAGAGGGCTCACCTGATCCCTACTCTACTGTCCAAGTTGCCACCCCCAGGGCTCCTAACCCTTTTTCTCAGCCTCCTCAGGATAGCAACTCCTCTCTGTATCTCCCCACCCCCATGGAATACATTTCAGACAGGAAGAGGGAGAATGGGCAGATATGGAAACAATAGACAATGTCCCTGCAGACAGATGCTTTAATAAAGAGGATTTACTGCCTTTACTCTTTGCCACTTCAGCCATTAACCTGGCAGAAACAGAAACAAAACAGTCGCGGTAACAAGGTACGACTGTGTTTTCTAAGCCCAGGCCAGCCACCGGAGAGATTTCTTTCACAAATTCTTTCAAAAAGCTATTGAACGAAGAAAAGACTTTTCCCCTCCAAGGCAAAAAGGAGGCAAGTACTTCTCAGCAGTTCTGTATGCTGCCACAGGATATTATGGAAGAGTTTAAACCACCCCTCACAGATGCTTCAGTGCCAGCACTTATCTCAAGGGCCATTATGCCAAAAGTTGGGGGTGCACCCCTCAAGGACCAAGGTGGATGAAGATCTGACACTTCTCTAAAGAAAGCCCATGATGCATCACCCCATGCACTATGCACCTCAGCTTTCTCTTATTTTGCCAGAGCCTCAATCCTATAGGTTGAAGTTATTCTAAATATAAAGATCTGAACCAAACGGCTCTCTAGAGAGGACTAATCAAACTTTCAAAATCTTTCATCATTATGTCTGCTCAATTGCAGCTTTGACTGTGGCTTGCAACTCCATTTGGCTACAACACTGCAATGTGGATATACCTTCCAGAGGCAACCTAGCTACAGTGCCATTTTCAGGCACCCATCACTTTGGAGAAAAAGCCCTAAAAGGCATCCAAATAGATACTAAAGATAAAAAGAAAGTGATACCCTCCTCTTTCAGGAGAGAAAACAGTTATACTAATCAGTCTTCCTTGTATTCCAGAGGCTATTGATACCTTAGACCTGCATGGTCTTAATCATGCTTCGAAACCAGAAACCCCAGCTCCACTATACCGTCCTCCAAATGTTCTTCTTTCCATCCAGCCAAATCAGGTTGTCAACAGTTCTAAGGTCAGGAACACCTCTGTTGAGGGAAGACTTCAGCAGTTTCTACCAGCCAGGTAGCAGTCAGTTTCGGATTGCTGGGTAGCCAACACTATATGCAACGCTATTCCATAGAATTCTGGGAACACCTTCATCCTCGGTTCATCCAGTCTCCAGCATCACATTCCACCACAAAACATAAGATCATGTCCCAAGCAATCCAGCACTTGATTGACAGCAGTGTCATAGAACTAGTACCATACCAAGAAAAATTCACAGGTGTTTACTTTGTCTTTTTGTCGTGCCCAAAAAATATAGGACCTGGAGAGCCATACTGGACCTCAAACATCTCAACAAATATGTAAAATACAGACAATTAAGCATGGAGAACTCCAGACAATCCAGGAAGCCCCCCACAAAGGAGACTTTCTCTCCTTAATTGACCTGATGGAGCAGAGGCCTATCTCTACATTTCAATCTCTGGAGATGACATAAGGTGGACAAGCAGACAGCGATCAAAATCTACCTAAAATGCACACAGTCCTTCCACCAATCTGGCTCCCTTTTTGTTTCCTTCTTATGGGTAAGAAATTTTTCAGATCCACACTAGCCAGGTGGTTCAAACGTGTATTCTGCCTACAACACTTCATGCCTTCCTAAACTTCTAAAGGTCAAAGTATACTCCAACAGGTCAGCAGCCACCTCAGTGGCCCTTTTCTCCAGTGGCTCAATAACAGAAATATTGGGTTAATTGATTCAACAGTTGCATTTCTTCACAAGAACGCAGAAAAGAACACTAAGATTGTATTATCAACAAAAACAGTTTACATTCCTGTCACTGTTTTTTGTCTTCTATTATCAACTCCTGAAGAAAGATTGCAAAATCCAAAACGTTGAGCTTTTTATTCATCAATAAAACAGCAAAAAAAGTTTTAACAACTTCATTAGCACCAGAGCTCGTCTCTTTTTCAGTTCCGTTTTAGTGGTGCTTCTTTCCCTTTTCATCTGCTCTTCTTCGTCTGAGTCAGGCCTTCACCATGGGATCTTATTTCTGTTTACTTTATCTATCCTTCCCGGAAAGTTTTCTCTTCTGTGGTCCGTATAGTTTTCCATTTATGCTGGGGAGATTTTTTTCCTGATTTCTATTACTGATCTGTAGCTACGGGCGGAACTGGCAGGGAGGACTATAGGATCTGCAGGCTACATAAAACTCTGTCACATGGTGCCTGCATTTCCTTGTGCGATAGAAGGGGTTAACCCATTATAGGGATGCCTTCTGCACACCAACACAGACGGAGCCTTCTTGGTAAGTACCAATGTTATGTTTTCTTTATCCCTACCTGGGAGCTAACAGCACCTTTGGGCAGATTGTGTGTGTGGTGTGTGTGCGTGCGTGTGTGCTTACGTTAGGGGAATAGGGCTTGGGAGGAGAGGGTTAATCAAGTTCTCCAAGAGTGCCATATCCTTGATCCCTAGAGCAGCAGGTGGGCTGCTATTTAAGAAAACAAAAACAAAAATATTGGACATCCATAGCCCAGCTGTCCTGCATCTAGAAATAAAAATAAGAATTTGTGCATAATACAGACCAATGTGCTGGGTTTCTAGTCACCCATTTAGCCTACTAACTATTAGATCTAAGGCTTGAGAGACTTGTACTCTGAAAGGGGAAAGGGTCATAGGTCAGAAAGTCCCACATGATTTGCATGCAGAAGGTCCCACATTCAACCCCCTGTATCTCCAGATAGACGCGTTGGGAAAGTTTCTTGTCAGAAGCTCTGGAAAGCCACTACCAGTTAGTGTCAACAGTACTGGGTTAAATGGACCAATGGTCTGATTCAGTATAAGAAAGCTTCATATATTCCTGTTTAGATAGTATAAAGCTCCATGTCTCCCACCAGTCATATTTCAAGCATGACAATGTATACACTATATAAGGTGGAGCACATTTTGGTGAAAAAAATTATATATTTAGAAATTATGTCAAAATTATATAGAGCCATGCAGTCACCAAAATTAGAATATAGTAAATCTTTGTTTTAGTTTGAACAGTCTTGAAACAGGTTTGAGGATGTTCCAAAGAGATGGTTTTAATCAAAGTCAGAGCTTAAAATGAAATCCAGTTTGGGCGTATAAAAACTTCATATAATGACCTCAGTTGTTTATACAAATACGAGTATGTGCTAAGAATAACAATATATACATTATTTATGTAGTGTATGCACTTCAGATGAATACATTCTACATACTTGAGTTATTTGAGAAGAAAGGTTGTTATTTAGCCTGTTTTATTTGAAAGTGCTGTAATTTAAAATATATTTCCAATTGGGCTTTTAAAACCAAATGAATCTGAAACTGGTTTGGCTTTCCCCAGTCTTCTTTTAGAAATACCTTTTGTCTGAAATAGTATTTTCTCTTGTAAAATGCTTAATTTTTGTAATTCAAGATGGTTTTTATTTTTGTACTGAATGTTTTTATCCACTTTTGTTTTTGTTGACAAACATTGTATATCAGCATGCTGTATAAATTAATGCTCCATTTGTTCCTTTGTGGCAGCAGATTTTACACAAGCACATAATTTGTTTTGGTATTCCTTTCTTCTGCAAATGACAATGAAAATAATGACTAATAAAACACGAGTGTTTTAGAGGCCTTGCTTCTATCATATTACAATATATTTTTTGCATCTTCCCCTCTCAGTGAAAATGGGTGCTGCAGTCGAGCAGTTGCTCTGTCAATTTGATATCTCAGTGCTCAAAGGAGAATATTGCATTAGGGAGCAATCCGAGACACTCTCTAGAGGGCCATAGGATTGTTCAGTTTCTAGGAACCGAGGTCGGAACCAGGGTTCCGACATCGGTTCCCAGGAACTGTGCCTTCCCTCCCTCCCGCTTTCCTGCCTACTTCCCTGCCCCCTCGTAGCCAGTGCGATTTTTGCCATGCCAGCTACATCTCCGCATATGGAAACAGAGGTTGGAGAGAGCAAAAAGGGGGTGGGGAGGGGAGGAGACCATGGAAGCTGCTTTATGCAGCTTCCTATTTGGTCTCCAGGGCCCTAGCCTCCCACTGTTGTGACCCAGCCCAACTCCAGGCTTCTGCTCACGAACTTGGCAAACTGACAACACACTTTAAAATGGTGAGACCTCTTTATTTGAGAAATCACACGGAATTCAAGCATAATAGTTTCATTTCTGCATACATACACATTAAGCTGATGAAGGCGAGATAGCTTCAGGTATAACGGCTTGATGCGAACAGCAGTCACTTGGGGGAGACATGTAGGGTTGCCCCTGTTCCATGTGAACAGTCAGCAGGAGCGACACACACAGACTCATCAAGAACAAGAGCAGAGCCCAAGGAGAAACTCCAGCACAGGGATGCATGAAGCCCGGCAAAGACAGATTCATCTTGCACGAATCAGCCTGCCGGAAAACACTGAGCTGATCACATAAGCAAGATAGCAGGGCACGAACCTCTTGGACCTAGGAAACCTCCCTTGCCCGTAACTTTGGCTCCGAGGAAGGCTCTCTTGCAGGTCACACACACACACAATCCAGAAGAGCAACAGTCAGCCTAGGAAGCTTTCCCTGTGCCTGTATTCTGGCACCATGCAGGGAAAGCTCTCTCTCAAGCCATTGAACACAATCCAGAAACAGTAACAGCAAGTCCAAGTCTATGAAAAGCCTCAGTGCACTTTCCATGGCACAGTCCTTACAAATTCCAAGTCCAAATAGCAACAGAACATGTACAGAGTGCATCCAACATCTCCAAACCGATAGAATCCCAAACACGAGGAGTTTCATGGCAAGCATAGAACAGATGATTCCTAGCAAAGGTCCTCCCCTTTGCTCGTTCCTCTTATAGCCTGGAGGGTGGCTATTCCAAGCCACTTGACAGACAGAACCTCAGGCCTGTAACCCAAACTCATGTGCCAACAGGGCGGCATAGTCCAACCTCCTCTTGATGACAACACTAAGCGAGAGACAGCTTGCAAGATTGCCCCCACCTTTTCTAAACAATCTTGTTCTCAAGGAAAACTCATGGCTTTGGCTAGCAAGCCTCCCATGAGAAACAGCAACAGTGATAAGCGTACAGAGACACAGACATTCTCACAACAATTCCCAATCTTGTGAATTGTTCATGAAACACTTGACATCCGACACCCATTCATAGAAGCCACGCCTAGAAAAATACAGGGTGGCCAGAGCACAGAGGAGGTTATCCCCTCTGTGCTCCAGCCACCCTTCTTAGGATAGTCGGCAGCCTCTGATTTTGGAGACTGGTGACTATCCGAATAGGATTGCAACCTTAGTGTGTATGTGAATAATGAACAACACCTATTCCAGCACAATTCTTTAAGGTAGACCTCTGACTTTTGTTTATTTGCTACTATGCACTCCTTGTTAGCCTGAGCTGGAAGTGCTTATCCCAATGTAAAGTGCATTTACTCAGAAGTAAGGGGGACTGCCAGCCAAGCTTCCATGTTCCAGGTGGTGAAGCCCATTCTCTCCCTATTTAATATCCTGTTAATTGAAAGCCTGGAAATATGACTCAAATGGTTTAGGCAACACTGCCCTTGGGTTTGTCAGAAACTCATTACTATCCTCAATTTCAAAGAAAGGATTTTATTAGGAATAAGTAATAAAGGACAAAGGGAAAGCAGGCAGATTCTTTGAAAGTAAAACAAATACTAAGAAGTTTGCTAACCTTCTCTGAGGTTTTGGAGGGAAACTCTCTAACCAACATAGGGGCCTTCTGGGTAGATTTAACACACATAGCGTCTTTGGATGGTCAAAGGAGATGAGGTGACAAAGGAATGTATTATGTTTGGCCAGGATGGTTAATGCCCAACATGTTTGATCAATCAAATGAGTTTTTCTCACTTTACAGTCTAGGAGTTAGGCTAGAAATGTGTTAAAAATGGGATGGCTCTGGCTATCTCTGGCAAACTTTTAATACATCAAAAGTTTCCTGCTTTGTGCATCTAGAAATTGCAGGAAGGACATGATGTGGTTGGTGGGGATCATTGAATGTGAGCTCTCCCGATCAACGATCCTATAGTTTTTAAAGAGACAGACACGGGGAGGGCAGTTTGAAGAATGCAGTGTGTTTTTAATCTTTCCTGGTCTTCTCAAAAATGGGCGCAGATGGTTAGTAGGCATTTAGCAGAGATTTGAACTTGAAATGTAGAATGGTGTCCTGAACATGCTCAACATATCACTCTAATATCTTAATCAACAAGGCAAATATCACAGTGCAATGTATTTTGCATTTTCTTCTCTCTACCCTTTGAAAACATGTGAAAGCTAAGCTGGTAAACAAACTTCAAACATAGAATTGAGTATGTGTATTTTTGTCTGCTTATGCCAAATTTCATTTTACATCCTGAAATTTCATATTCAACAGAATAATTTACATTACAGACTCAAAAATGGAAGGTTCAATTGGCTTGGGTCTTGTTCTGTTCCTTGAGTTTCTCATTTGGAGTACCACTTTTTCTTAGTTTAGTGTTTCTTCTGTCTTGTTTGTTAGTTTGCTGTTCTTTTTAAAACCTGGTGACATCTTTTTCTTAATCCTAGTTTCCCTTGCTCACTTTTTAATTCTCATTCCAGTTTAATTTTCATGCTGTGTCACTTTACTATGTCTCATCCTCCTGTAGTTATTGTTTGAATGGTAATTTGATATTCACCTGCACCTAGATCTTTTTATTTTAAAACATTTTCTCTTTCTTGCTGGAAAGAAACTTCGTTATCTAGATAGATAGATAGATGATAGATAGATAGATAGATAGATAGATACCCCCACTGTTCTTTCTTTTGATATTTCTTTTTTTACATTCTTCTTTCCCTGAGGATTGTGACGATGGGGTTGATTTCATTATTTCATTGCCTTGTCAGTTCCAAATCCTGTAGTGCTTTCTTTTTTCCTTTTGTAACTTCATGCTATTCACTGTTTCTCTCCTATTAATCTTGCTGCTGTTTATTGTACCTTTCCCTTTTATTCTTTTGGATTTTATCTTTTAGTTGTTTTTATTCAACTCTCTTCCTGTTCACATTCTTGACATTTGAATATTCATGTAAATTCTTTTCTGTGCACGTGTATACTGTGCACGTTCACTCATTTTCAGTATCCTGGTCTCAGTTTTTGATCCACTGCCCCTATTCATTGTGAGGGACATATTCTAAATCCAATTCTATCTACATTTTATTTGATTTTCATTTCTCGATTTCCACCGTTTTCTCCGTCACCATTATCATCATGTTGTTATCATTATTTTATTGTTACTGCTATTGTTATTGTACTGTCTCTGTCTCTTTTCAGGGATTTTCTCAGTAATTTCTCTCCAGATTTTCTTCTGCCCATTCCCTTCCCTGGCTTTCTCTTCTCAATAAATTGATCCTGCCATTTCTTTTTGTTTTTCCCTGCTCTTTTCTCTGCTCACTATTCCTTTAATCTCTTCAGTTTCCCCATTCTATTAAAAGCCATTCTATTAATCCTTTTCACTTGGCTTAATATTTCTATTAAGGACAGTTATTTGTCTTTGATATGTTGATTAAAGAATAACCGTCTAATAATCTGGCCTCAGTCAGATGTAGTGATCTTGGTCCAATCAAGAATGAGTGTTCCGCCCACATATTTTCTCCTTTCCATCCCTCCCCTCATGTATCGGAATTCAGAATCTCTAGAATTTGTTAAACCACAGTTTTCTGTTATGTCTGGAACAGATCAAATGCCCATGTAGCTCAGCATTCTGTTCCCCCAAAGTGTTCAGTCAGATGCCTATGGAAAGCCCATAAGCAGGACATGAGCACAATAGCAACCTCCTGCTTGTGTTTCCTAACTACTGCTATACTACCACACTGGAGGTAATATATAGCCATCATAACTAGTAGCCTTCTCCTCCATGAATTTGTCTAACCCCCCTTTAAAGCCATTCTAGTTGGTGGCATTGCTGCACCATGTGGTAACAGTACCATAGTTTAACTACGCGACATATGAAGGAGTACTTCCTTTAATTTGACCTGATTTCCCACCATTCTAATGCCATTAATTGCTATGTTTTTGTGAGAGACTTTGTCAAAATCCTTTTGGAAGTCCCAAGTGCATGTGCAGGGGTGTGTGAAGGGGGTATGAGAAATCTGCTCCACCAGTGGTTTTCATTTTGTTGATAACCAGCCAGTGTTGGATCCAACCTATAGTATTCTTGCAAATGGAGTATATATTTTTAAAAAAGTGTTGCTAGGTACATTCAACAAATAATGCAATAGTAACAGGCGAATACAATTCTTTTGTTTGCAAATAATTCCAAAACGACCAATTCTCTTAATTCAGTTTCTTAGTAATATTTGTCTACTAGGCATTTTTGTTTTTGTTTTTTAAAATAACTTTTAATATTATCATTGTAACTTCTGTTTGTCTTTTGCACAATCTGTTAAAAATTCTCTCTTCCCCCGTTTACTGATTACAGATTAAAAACCTGTTTACTTGATTCACACAATGCAGGAAATGTTTCAACAGATTTTTATATTGAAATTGCCCATTCAGTCTGCCATTTATGGTGGCATAAACAGAATGCACACCAGTTCATCTTTCACATTTCGATATTTTCTGCTTTTCCTGGTACAGTACAAATGGGGAAAGTATGTGTTTTAAAGTCTGGCCTAGTTTACTTAAATCTGTTGAAGAAATCATTGAGCCAGTTCACATGATCAAAATAAGCCACGGTGGCTTATTTAAATCGCAGTGTGTACCAGTCGCGATTAATCACCACCTGGGCACAGCATGTTGCGTAGTCCAAACCTGGGTGACATAGTTTATAGGAGAAAATTACCCTCCAGTAAACCTACAAACTCACCCACCCCAGGTTCCTATAACACGACAAGCCATGCCCTGGCGGTGATGATTGCAATCATGCCCCGCATGTACCTGGCACGTGCCACGATTTAAATAAGTTTGTTTAATAATGTGAACCCAGACTTTATGTTTAATGCAGTCCGATTTGGGACATACAGTGGTAAATCGATATGATTTAGGTATAAAAGACATAAGAAATGTGAGTGGAAGAAGAAATATAACAACACAGATAGCTTGAGTCTAATGTTATGCATGTTTGCACCACTGCCACAGAAGTGGCATTGGGTAGAATCATGTAACTCTCCTTGAACTTGAATGGTCATTGCTTTTACATGTTAGCTGCTATAAATTATCATTGCTGGGAAGGCAGGCCTATACCACCAGCTTTGTGTCCTACATAAGGCCCACCCCTTTCTCAATCCAGAAAAAGGCCCGTATGCAGTGAAGCTGGATCATAGATAGGTGTGAGGTGGTGGTGATGGAATGCTGCCAGCTATGCTGTTCAAGACCCAATGGAACCATTAATCCCCCCCATACTATAGCTTCAGCCTTTGGGCTGTATAGAACTGAATAGAGCCAGTGTGGTGTAGTAGTTGGAATGTTGGACTGGGGTTCGGAAGATCTGGGTCTAGTCCCCACTCAGCCACGGAAACTCACTGGGTGACTTTGGGCCAGTCACAGACTCTCAGCCCAACCTATCTCCCAGGGTTGTTGTTGTGAAACTAAAATGGAGATGAGGAGAATAATATACACCCTCTTGGGTTCCTTGGAGGAAAAAAGGTAAAGTATAAATGTAATAAATAAAAATTTAAAAATAGTGAGATTTGGGGAAGATTTTTTTTAATGAGACTGGGAATCCATGAGTAGATCAGGTGGTGGTGCTTCTTTGTGATCTCTGTACATCACACATATGGGCTTTGCACCTGCGCGGAGCCTCTCTTTGGGAACATTCTATAGCTGAGGAAAACATCTTTTGGCAGGAACCTCTCCCCCACTGTCCCAATGCGCATGCTCCCAACAGTTCCTGCCTAGTCCCTCAGTTCTTCTTCAGCCGCTGTAGTGTGAGCTTCGTGGGGAACTTCATCTCTTCAGAGACAGTGTTTTTAGCATTTGGCTGAAGTTTTCTTTGTTTTATTTTATCTCTCTTATGTCATGTTTTTCTTCTTGTAGGTTATTTCTTTATTTGTTTCTCTCAGGGTTTTGTTTTCATGATTTCCTGGCTATCGGGAGATCGCTTCTGAAGCTAATAATAATAATAATTTCTTACCCATCTCTCCCTTTGGATAGAGACGGGGAACAACATAGTACAGCAATACAATATAAATCAAATACATACAATTAATTAAAAGAGCATATAAAACCAATACAATATCAAAATAACAATCAAGACATCTTAAAATTCTTGATTTAAAATTCATCTGGGTAGGCCTGCCAGAAGATGCTGGTCTTTATAGCTGTCTTAAACTTGGAGAGCGAGTTAAGTTGACGAATCTCCTCCAGCAGGCCATTCCACAGTCTGGGGACAACAGAAGAAAAGGTCCTCTGGGTAACTGTTGTCAGCCTAGTTTTGGCTGACAGAAGTAAGTTCTCCCCAGAGGACCTGAATGTGTTGGGCAGATTGTACGGGAGAAGGCGATCCTGCAGGTAACCTGGACCCAAACCATGTAGGGCTTTAAAGGTAATGACCAAGACTTTGTACTTCGCCCAGAAACTAATTGGCAGTCAGTGAAGTGATTTTAATGTTGGGGTAATATGGTCATCCCTAGATGTACCGGTGACCAACCTGGCTGCCATATTTTGAACTAGTTGAAGTTTCCGAACTAGATACAGTGGTAGCCCTATGTACAGCGCATTGCATAAGTCGAGCCTCGAGATTAGCAGCACGTGGACTACCGTCTTCAGGTCTTCCAACTCTAGGAAAGGGCGCAGCTGGTGCAACAGCCGAAGCTGATAGTAGGCACTCCTGGCCGTTAAGTGTGGCAGTAAAACCCCTTCTACAGGTGTGCATACGTTCTGTTTGCTTTGTTTGGGAGAGGGGCACGTAATAGAGATTTGTTCCTATTGCCAGAGTAGCACAAGTGGTGACCTCTCCAAGCCACTGCCAGTGCTACTCTGGGCAGGGATGACAGGAGCTGTGTTGAGCAGCCATCTATGGAAAAACACCACTGCCAGCACTATTCTGGGTATCTTGCTTTGCTTCTACCTTTGCCAGCCAACCAGAGTTGTACCAGCGGAGACACCAAGAGAATTGTCCGTGGGGACATCGATGCCCATGGGCATCAAGTTGGATATCCCAAGCTTAGGATCAGTTTACAGGTTTGGCTTTATGTTAATTGAGAGCTTCGTGTGGGAGATATAGAATATTTGCCAACTTTACAGTGCAATCCTGTGTGTGTATGGAATGGGACTTACAGTTAAGTGTGCATATGATTGCCTAAATTTTCAGTTTGGTCATGAGTAAGTTCATGTTTTGGCTTCTTTGAAATAAAGTGTGAACTGAGATTGCAGATTGTGTGTGTATGTGAGTGTATGTGTGTATATACTACAAATGTTCTTATGGTCATAATTTAAAGGATAATATTTTGGAAATTGTGTTCTATATTTCCTCCCCAGCTAAGGTCATAAATAGAACATTAGTAGAACTATTATAATTTTTGGAAGGTCAAAAATGCATGCAGAAAAAAGGCTTGTTTTGTTTGTTTTTGAAAAAGCACCATATGACTTCTGTTGGTTTGGAGGCAGATTCACAATAGACATACCTCACAGCACTGTTGGGAGTAGTAGAATCTAGTTGATCTGATTGCCCGGAAGTCATACTATGCAACCTCCAGGTTAGCTGGATGACAAGACCTGTATTTTTCTCTCAGAGTATGAGATTTGTCAAGATATTCTTAGGAAATCAATGAAAGAACTTGCATTAAAGGCTTTTAAAATATGCAAACAAAAAAGAGATGAAATACGCTGGTGACAGTTTTACACAACCCAATTAGAGTGGCAGAAACATCTAACTGAAAATCACTTAGGCACTAGAATATCTGAATGTGTAGATACATAGTCCCCACTACCAGTCCTCAAAGTGGTCTGAATAATAGATTATTGGCAGGCCTACCTCATATTTACTAGTTCTTCTTCGTGGTCTCTGTGCATCACACATATGGGCTCGCGCCGACGCCGAGCCTACTTCCGGGAAACTTCACTAGCTAGATAGAGTTTTGGCGGGAACCCCTCCCCCACCATCCACCGCGCATGCTCAGGGTTCCCGCTCTAACTTACCTCAGTTCTTCTTCGACCGCTTCGCTGTTAGCCTCGCGGGAGACTTCCTCTTCAATTCTTGAACCTGTAAGAAAGAAGAATAGTTTATTTAGTTGTTAGTTAGATAGAGTTGTGTTCTATATTACATAGTTAGTTAGTTAAAAATATATATATATATATATATATATATATATATTAAAATTGATTGTTATTAGGATAGTTTCCTGAGAGAATAGTTTATTTCTAGAAGCCGCCATCTTATGGCGCAATCCGCTCTCTTCAGGAGGTGCTCCCGGTGTAGGGCAAAAATTGCCCTCACTGACGGTCATTCTCTCTGCCTTTTTTGTCTGGGGGAGACCCATATCGTTGACTCTTGCGCACACTGCATGCGTTTTTCGAGGCAGATGAGACGAAATAGGGCAGACCGGCTTCGCAGCCTTTTATGGTCTAAAGCCCTTTCAGCGGTAGATCAACCGCGACCAGCGGCAATGCAAGAGCCTGTTTCTGGGGAGAGTCGAGGTCCTTCGGCCCCAGCATCTCCGGCTTCGTCCCATCCTCAGGTTGGGCAACCGGCATCACTATCGGGGTTTTCACCCTCCTTATCTCCTCCTCCTGCTAAGAGGACAAAAAAATCAAAGTCTTCAAAAGCGACCCCTTCGGCGGCGAAGTCGCGTCCATCCTCGAAACCGTCGACATCAAAAAAGTCGAAACAACGCCCGGCGTCGGTACCGTCTTCAACGGTCGAGGTTGTGGCAATGGTGCACAAGCCCGCCTCGTTACCGACACAATCATCGGCATCGAGGCAGCGCACGTCCTCGATGGGTTCGGCCTCACAGTCGTCTCTGCGTCCAGAGTTTTTTCCGGCACTTTCGGCACCGAAAAGGCACACCCCTTCTCTGTCGCCTCCGCTCCGCACTCCGCCAACTCCGATGGTGCAGTTGCCACAGCCACCGGCCCAGTCGCCTTCACGCTCGTTGCCGTCGCCTGGACCGATCCTCATCGCGTCCGATACCGAGCGATCGCTACCGGCGGAGCCGCAGCAACCCGCTGAGCGGAGTGAGATCCATCGACGTCGAGCCCATCGATCTCGACAAAGGTCTTCGATGTCGACGTCCAGATCGAGGTCCCGATCTCGAGAATGGGAGGTTTGTTCTGCCCACTCGCGGCCGTCTGATCACGGCCGCTATCTGTTTGACCCATACACGGGTCGGCGGCTCCGGGGCACCCACTCTCCGGTTCGCCAGCGAGCGGCACAATCTCCACCACCGGTTCCTCCACGTCGCACGGCATCGTTATCGCAGCATAGTCGGGAGTTGTCGACCCCAGCGGTACCGACCAACCGGGATCGGTTATCGGTTCGACATCGACAGCCGTCACAATCTTTCGAGGATTACGTTTCCGACTCTTCATCATCCCCATCTGCTCGCCCGTCTGAACCGTCCCCTTTGGACACTGTCGGCACAGAGGACAGGGCATCCCCAACGATGGAAATGGGGAGTTTTTCGGAGCAAATGTTGCGGCTTGCTCAGTCTCTTAATTTAGACTGTCAACAGCCTACTGAAGATTCAGATGATGGCATTTACAATGTCATGTCTACAGAACCATCTCCACAAGTGACTATGCCAATGGTTAAGGCCTTGCTAAAGACTTTAAAGCAATCTTGGGAGCACCCTGCTACAGTTGGCCCGACGTCAAAGCGCTTGGACGCAATTTACAAGGTTAAACAGGATCATGCACCGTGCCTGTTCCATCACCCAAAGCCGAACTCGGTTGTGGTGGAGGCTTCACAAGGCAAGTCAGGTCGTACACACTCTGCACCCATAGACAAAGAGGGCCGAAAATTGGATGCATATGGACGACGTATTTATGCATCTACATCACTGGGCGTCAAAGTGAACAACTATATGGCATTAATGGCACGGTACCAGTTGTTCCTCTGGGAGAAGGTCTCATCCCTGACGGACTACCTTCCGGAAGACCAGCGGGAGCTAGCTCGCGTTTTTCAAGCTGAGGCCATCAGACTGTCAAGGCAGGAACTGACAACTGCTCGCCATATCACTGACTGTCTCTCTAAGGCGATGGTTGGAGCAGTAGCATTGCGCCGCCACGCGTGGCTACGTTCGGCCATGCTGCCTCAGGAAACTAAAAACCGGATTGAAGATCTCCCCTTTGACGGGGAGGGTCTTTTCAACTCTGAGACGGATGCGACTATGGATACCCTCCACAAAGCCAGAATGACGGCAAAGAAAATGAGTTCCCAGCCGGCTCAGCAGCCTTATAGGCAACGTAAATGGTACAGGCCTGTACCTTACAGACAACAACAGCAGCAGGAAAGAGGTCAGCGCTATCCTCCAGACACGTCTAGGCCATTCCAACAGCGTAGGTCCACAGGCCATTTCCAGCAACGCACCAAACAACAACAGTCGAACAAGCGCCGTCTTTGACTTGACGCCAATACAGCTCGGAGACCAAGCGAACAGACTCCAACCTTTCCTACAGACCTGGGCATCAATAACATCGGATGCTTGGGTATTAAAAATCATCGCGGAGGGTTACAGAATGGAGCTCGAAGCCTCTCCTCCTCTTGGTACCATAAAATCTACGCCACCATCTCTAATCTTAGCAAAAGAAACCACCAAACTGCTCCGCAAAAGGGCAATCACAAGGGTGAAGCCACACCATCTCCACTCAGGATTTTATTCCCGGTATTTTACGGTGCCAAAAAGGGACGGGGGTCTTCGTCCCATTATGGATCTCAGAGTTTTGAACAAGTTCATACGAACCAAAAAATTTCGAATGATCACTCTGGCGTCAGTTCTTCCAATGTTAACGGAGGGCAGCTGGTTCACATTAATAGACTTAAAGGATGCATATTTCCACATCGCCATTCATCCGTTATACCGACATTACCTCCGGTTTATCATAGGACAACAAGCGTACCAGTTCTCTGTCCTGCCCTTTGGGCTAAAATCTGCACCAAGAGTGTTCACCAAGTGCATGTCGGTGGTTTGCGCGCACCTTCGATCAAACAACATCGAGGTGTACCCGTACCTGGACGATTGGCTCATCGTCTCCGCCTCCAGAAGCCAGGCCCTCGCCGACGTCCACGACGTAATCACTCTTCTTTCGTCGCTGGGGCTGCAGATAAATTACAAAAAGTCAGTCACCAGGCCAGCACGTCGGATACAATTCATAGGAGTTACTCTGGATTCCGCTGTGGAAAGAGCGTTTCTTCCAGCGAACAGGGCTATGGTCCTGCGACAACTTGTGGAGAAGCTCAGACGGAGACCCCGAATCTCAGCTTTTCAGATTTTAAGGCTGCTGGGATTAATGGCAGCGAGCGTGTTTGTCGTACGTTGGGCAAGGCTACGCATGCGGCCTCTCCAACAGTTTCTGCTCCAGCATTACTCCCCTATGCAGAACCCCCACAAGTTAATACTTACCGTACCGCTGTCTGTAAGAGACTCACTCCGATGGTGGTCGGACGATCACAATCTGTCTCGGGGAATGCCGTTTACCTCTCCGGCACCGTCTCGCATAGTCACAACCGATGCGTCGTTAGCAGGTTGGGGTGCTCACCACGGCGATCTAGTAACACAAGGAAGATGGTCACCTTCAGAAGCCCGCCTTCATATAAACATATTAGAGCTCTTGGCGGTCAAAAAGGCTCTGCAAGCCTTTTCCCCTCACCTGAAAGGACACCATGTTCGCATTTTAACAGACAATACCACAGTAGTCTGGTATTTGAACAAAGAGGGCGGGACACGGTCACATCACCTCCTTCGTCTTGTGATGGACATTTTGCAATGGACAATTTCCCACAATATGCTACTGTCGGCATTACATATTGCGGGAACGGAGAATGTCATAGCGGACGACTTAAGCAGAACGTTCAACGACACCCACGAATGGGAACTCTCCCCTCATATCCTGGACCGTCTATTTGCTCGTTGGGGAGTCCCGAGCATCGACCTGTTTGCAACAGCTGCCAACACGGTGTGCCCAGCGTTCTGCTCAAGAGCGGGCATAGGACGGGCGTCGTTGGGGGACGCCATGCAATGGGACTGGTCGAAGGGACTTCTTTATATCTTCCCTCCGTTTCCTATGATGGCCTTGGCAGTAGCCAAAGTCAGGCGAAGCAATGCAAATGCTATAGTGATAGCGCCGTGGTGGCCAAGGCAGCCTTGGTTCACGCCGCTACTCAAACTAGCGAGGTCGGAAGTGTGGCACCTTCCACGTCTCCCCAACCTCCTCTCCAGGGAGGGAGGGAAAATCCTGCACCCCGAGGCCCACGCTCTGCACCTAACGGCGTGGAGAATCCGGCGCCATGGAACGACCTCTGTTTGTCAGAAGAAGTGAAGGGTATTTTAAAGGCTGCTCGTAAGCCCTCAACCAGGCTGTCATACGATAGAAAATGGAGACGTTTCCAAGATTATGCACTGATCAATGCCTTTGATCCTTTGACAGCAGATTTGCCTAACATCGTTTCCTTCCTTTATTCTCTACACTCGGCAGGACTAAAGCCGGCTTCCATCCGTGTATACCTGTCTGCCATCGCGGCCAACCATGGGTTGGTGGACGGTTTTTCCGTGTTTACACATCCCATGGCAAGAACTTTTTTGAGAGGTTTGAATAATTTGTTCCCTACTATCCGTCCAGTAGTTCCACAGTGGAGCCTATCTTTGGTTCTCACTATACTCACATCAAAACCTTTTGAACCGTTAGCTACCATAGATATTCGGTTGTTAACACTTAAAACTCTTTTCCTGGTTGCTATAACGTCTGCAAGACGTGTTTCGGAATTGGCAGCATTACTAATAGACCCTCCCTACTTACAGTTTTTTAGGGATAGGGTAGTTCTGAGGCCGGACCCGAGGTTTGTCCCTAAAGTTTCCTCAATGTTCCACATAAGTCAGGACATTGTCTTACCCACGTTCTTCAAGTCCTCATCTGACCCGTTGACTGCAACGTTGCATGCATTGGACGTTAGAAGGGCGCTAGCATTTTATAAGTCCAGAACTGAGACTTTCAGGAAATCTCGCAAGTTGTTTATTTGTTATGGAGGAGTATCCAAAGGACTGCCTGTTTCTTCTCAACGCATATCCAAGTGGGTAGTACAAACCATTACGTTGGCCTACCAGATAGCAAAGCGGGACCCGCCGTTCCAGCTGACGGCGCATTCTGCTAGGGCGCAAGCAACGTCTTCGGCGTTGCTCCAAGGGGCTTCGCTGACTGATCTCTGCAAGGCAGCTACCTGGACTAATGGTTCCACGTTTGTTAAGCATTATCGTCTTGATGTCAGAGCTCGACAGGACTCCTCTTTTGGAAGGGCGGTCCTCTCCTCGATTTGCCAATGATCAAGCAGCGTGCCTACCCACCTCCGGTAAGTTTTGCTTGTTATTCGCCCATATGTGTGATGCACAGAGACCACGAAGAAGAAATGCAGGTTGCTTACCTGTAACTGTAGTTCTTCGAGTGGTCATCTGTGCAGTCACACAACCCTCCCACCATCCCCTCTTGGCATCGCTGTTGTGACGTCAAGTTGATTCGCCATGCTCTTGTTTGATTTCGTACATTAATGCCTTAGTTGCGAGGCCAAGCGGTCTCAGGGAACTGAGGTAAGTTAGAGCGGGAACCCTGAGCATGCGCGGTGGATGGTGGGGGAGGGGTTCCCGCCAAAACTCTATCTAGCTAGTGAAGTTTCCCGGAAGTAGGCTCGGCGTCGGCGCGAGCCCATATGTGTGACTGCACAGATGACCACTCGAAGAACTACAGTTACAGGTAAGCAACCTGCATTTCTGTGATCTTTAAGGATAACATCTGAATTGTAATAATTTCTGAAGATAATGTTCATGTATAAATCTACAGTACATAGTAAACATGGAGATAAATTACAAAATAATTTTGTTTACTGTGAGTTTGGAAACAAGTTTTATGCAGCAGAATGGTGGGCATTTGATGGTGTACTATATATTCTCATTACGTTTTTGGCAGCACTCTGCTCAGGTGAGGGGGAACCAGCTCCGCCGTTTGGTGGGGAGGGCGGAGGGAGGGGAGAGCAATATCCAATTCTGTCCTTATCGCCTACTCAACGGAGGTTTTATTTGCATGTCGCCCAAGTGCTTCATGCAAATAGTCATCTGTAGAGTGGTCTCTGAGGGCAGGGTTGGCTTCATCTATCACATATTCTTTTCCCCCTTCGTTTGTACTGTGCATTTATTGAAAAGTGTCACCATGAAACTAACATTGCTGTTTCATTTCTTGATAATTCACCAGGTACATTTGGATTGAAACTCAGTTAATTTAATTTTAAACAGGGGCAGACTGAACTAATTATGATGTATATCATCAGGCTTAGTACTTGTGTTTTTGCAAGGTTACAAATTCACAATATAGATTTTATTAAAATGTATATTATTGAATATCTTACAGAAACGTGCCGTTCTGTGTCTGTGGTATGGGAGAGGTAGAGGATATCTCATGTTATTTACCGTACTGTCACCTATATAAAAATCCCAGACAGAGATTTCTGGGGCAGATTTTGGGACAAAGTACCTATGTGAAAATTTGCTGGTTGTTGTCAGATTGCAACCCTTATGTTACACACAAAACAGCTTTTTTGCTAAAGCCGCAAAACATATTCGTGCAATCTCTTTGAATGCTATTGCAGTGGGCTGTGCAGGTGATTCGGTAATTTGATTTGTGATTGCGTTCTGTTATTGCATGGTGTACTAAGTTATTTTCTTTGTAACGGTTATTAGTCAAATACAATAAAATGTTCTGATCTGAATATCTTCCAAAGCCACATTATTGATTTTTTTTTGTTATTGTTACAATTCTAGATGTTTGATAACTCTCTTAATATTTAACAATCGAGGCATAAACATATTTACTCAGAGGTCTGCCCTGTAAAGTTGGGTATCCCAACTTTCCCCTAGTAAGTCTTTAGTGCTGGGTAACCAATGCATATATACGATTTGATTTCTTGATGACTGGCAGCTGAATGTGTGAACCAGCTCCATGTAAAAGCAGCGTATTTGAGGTTGTTATGTAAAAGTTCCCTAACAATCAAATTGAAAAATCACCAGGAACAGGCAGAGTTCAGTCCAACAGGTTTATTCAAAACTTCGTACAAAGGAGAGAGAAGTGGCACATGGGTAGTACCAAAGCTCTCTGAAACACAAAGACAAAACTGTTTCATTTATCTCTGTTACAGGCTTTGCCGTCACATACCACTCACGCCCTCCCTCCTGTGATGGATAAATGCCAATAAATGTTTCAACTAAACAATATCTTAAACCATAATAAAACAATATCCGGGGCTATTGACGCCTCAAAGTAATTTACTGTTTCCTGATAACCTTCGATCACTGATACTTGGTGTTATTTGGTTTACTCTAATGGCCAGTAATTTTCCTTGCGAAGAACTGAAAATATTTGCTTTTATGGTGCCAACTTATCTGTGTTTGAGGGCCGTTGAGTCATGTCTAATTGTTATTGGGAGAGGATGTTATGGGTTATGTTGCTCTGTGTTTTTCCTCTGAAATGCTAGTATGTGAGGTGTGAACTTTCCCCTGGTGCAATGAAATATGTCTCTACTTTACCTTAAAATGTTTCTTTAGAGTCTTGGGGGAAACCAGTGTTCCAGGTTTTTATTTTATATCAATGCCCAGATCAAAAATCCTTATCAAGGTTATATGGCACTGATTGTGTCTCTGAGTGTAGTTTTCACCTTTTAAAGTCCTACACTATTTGGACTCAGGATACTTGAAGGACCACATGCTCTTGATAATCCTGCTTGCTTGTTGAGGCCTGTAGGAAGGCCCTGCTTCAACATTCTACCATTATCTGAATAATGCTATGTGGGGCAGGACTTTCTCAGGTGTAGCCTAGGCTTTGAAATTCCCTTCTCTAGGAGGCTCACCTAGCCCCTTCCCTTTCTGTTTTTCAGAGGCTAGTGAAGAGTGCCATTTTTAGGCAGACTTTGAATTTGGAATGATCTGTATCTCCCAAATTAATTAGTGAATTTATACCTGGCTTCTTATGTTGTTTTGTTCTCCTGCTCTTTTCTATATTGTATGTTGGTTTATTGTCTTTTAAATATTATATTTCATGTAGTGATCCTGCCAAAATTCAAAATTTGTCAAGTCAGAAATTAAATCTGGCATGCACACAATTCTTGGATGTATAAATGAGCTCTGACTTTTTTTAAAAAAAAACTTTTAAAAAAATCATACATCAAACCAAGTTATTTATCTTTGCTGCACCTGCCCTTTGAGGTCTGGGGGATTCTTAGCAAATTTACAGTAGTATTAGGTGGTCTGAAAGCTTTTAAACCATTTTCTTCTTTATTTTAAAAAACTTTAATAAAGGGAAAAGCCTCTCTGAGAGGCTAGGAAACATAGGTCATGCTGTGCACTTTCAAAACAGGACTGAAATTATCTCATGAGGTCAACCGTTTTTTTCTGTATAGCCTCTAGAAAGAACTTTACATGATCACATAGAGACATTTCCACAATTTTGGTTACAGTTTGAAAACGTATAGCAGGAGGTATGATTCCTACCCTCTTGGAGAGGCTATTACCGTTAATATTTTTTGAAAAAATAAAAGCCCCAGACCACCTTGTATCACTGTAAATTTAAATTCACTATTGCTTCAAAATCTCATATTAACAGAGAACGTTTGTCCAAACATAAACTATTGGATTTGTAACTTGGTGAGCAAATTATGGATTATGATGAAATCAGTTCACTATTGCTAATTCTATGCCACTCTGGGGGGCACTTGCTGAAAAGTGGCTTACAAATACTAAAAATAAATGAAATGACTACATGAAGTCACCGTATCGTAGGTTTATTTATAATCCTTTATAAATATGTCTCATAGTTTATTGTTCACTAACCATTAGAACGAGTATAGGCTAGTTCTGTAATACCCAAGTAGAAAACTTGTCTCATAAAGTTCTGATTCCTTTATTTACAGGTTCAGCAAGTGCAAACTGTGCAACAGGTTCAGCATGTATATCCAGCCCAGGTGCAGTATGTGGAGGGAAGTGACACAGTGTACACAAATGGAGCTATGTAAGTTAATCATTTTTCACATCTCCTTCCTAGTAGTATATATGTTTAAACAGATTTCTGTAAACTATATTATGCGGTGTTTAAAAAATATATATAAACAATGTTCTATGTAAAATCATCTAAAGCTAAAGCTTTTCATTATCCAAATTAAAAGCTTGAGGCAGTATCTAATGTGACACTACCACTAATATAAATTACGTTGCTCTAGCAACTTCTAGTGCAATAGCACTAACAACTTTTTTCCTGGGAAAACCAGCTGCATCAACAAACATTATTGGTGTTGTGCTATTGGTCACTTACGCTACTGCAATGTAATTTAGTTAGCAGTAATATTTCATTGGGTGCTGCCAATAGATCCTGTAGCAGCAGTTGAAATAAATCTTAAGAGAAATAGGAATGAAATTAATTTATTTGAAATATTATACATAATGAATTACATGTGATTAAAACTGTTTGTGTCTGGACTATGATAATGTTAAGGTGTCCAATTTCTTCAGCAGAGGGGGCATAGCTCATTGGTAGGGCTTATCCTTTGGATACAGAATTCCCAATTTCAATCTGTAGGGTCTTTCGATAAAATAATTGAACTAGTTGGGCTTACTTCTCAGTAAACTAGTTTAGGATTGCTCTGTTAGTTAGCAGGGCTGGGAAAGATGTCTTTGGAGAGCTGATGTCTTTGGAGAGCTGCTGCCAATCAGAGCCCTTGACATTGGACTAGATGGACCAATGGTCTGATTTGTTCTAAGGATGCTCTTATGTTCATTATATTCATTAAAATAAATGAGCCTTAAGGTTGTGCTCTTGGTCTCAGGATTGCATGCATTTTGCTATGATGAAGCAATTATAGCAAGTGTTTCTTGGTTTTGTGTGTTGGTATTGACTGAAAAGGGGTTTTTTTTAGTAACAAAGTGACAGTTGTACTACATATATGGGGACAATGGAATTTATTTAAATAAAAATGATTTTGAAATCTCATTTTATTTGTAGTATTTTATTTTAAAGTATTTTAGAAGTTTCTTTAAAAGTGTCTCTATTCACAAGGCTCCATTCATACTGCTTAACATCACCTATATGTTTCTGTCTTCTCCTTGTCATATAGTTCCCCGCAACATATCATGATATGTGGGGCTGGGGGGGAGCAATACTACTAAATAAAGGTGCTGTAATAATAGGCTTCAGTTGTTCCTGCATGTAGGAATGGTGTGATATTTTGTTTTGAAATGTTCTGTCATCCACCGAATCATGATCCTTCTTTCTTTCTGTAATTCCTTCTCTTTGCTTTATTGAAGCTCCACTGTTGACCTCTGATGGTAGTTATTGATGGTTTGTGGTTGGCATGGATCTTTAGGAGGTGGCAGGTGTTTGTTTTTTCATATTATGTAGGCGAGGTCCATAGTGAGATAAAACTGCTAGTTGGCATTTTTCTTTTAAGGACAAACTAAATGCCTGAATGAACTGACAATATAAATAAGCTAATGTCATGTGCCACATGGCATAGCTGTTAACAGTTCTGAAGATGGGGGTATGTAGTAACTGCACAGTCTAGAATTTTAAATGAAGAAGTTTTCTTACAGTGGAGTATCAGTCATTGCAATAGAATGTGATATATAAAATGCCTTAAGGAAGAAAATATCAGTAATATAGCTATGGGATATTCATGTGAGACTCTTCTTTGAGTGAGGATTTGGCAACAGGTAGAGTCTATATTCTAGTCAACACTTCCTGTACATCACATATCTGTGACTTCTCAGAATATTGACCTGTGAGATCCCATTTGAAGTAGAAAGAATGCAAATTCTTAACTGGGTGAATGTTTTTGGCTGTATTGTTTGCCTGTTATGTATTTCCTTCACACATATGTGGCTTTAACATGTTATCTACAGAGCATATAGAAAGGGAACCATACAACCTCTGCACTATTATAATTACAACAATTTTGAATGGAAGTGGTTGCTACTTTAGTTTCGTAGTGTTAAGATACCTTTCATCAATACCAGGTTTCTGATATTATCAATTTATTCTTTCTTCTTTTGCCTTCCGTCCAGCTACCTTTGTTCATTTGCTAACCTTGTACAAAAAAGTGATTTTTAATGAGAGACCTCGTGGTTATGGAAAACACACTGCTGCCAAAAATGGGAGTTCTGTGTCAAGTAATTATTCCAACCCCCCCTCCATAATAATTCCAAATATATTGGGTTGTATCCAATGTTATTTTAACTTATGTTCAGTTCATTACATTGGATCTACTCTAAGATAATGGCCACAATCCTAAAGCATGCTGGGGATATTCTCTTTTTAAAGTTGACCATTGGAAAAGCTTGCAGTGCTCGCCCACTAAATTATATTCATTGTCTTCAATAGCTGTGCTGGTAGACAAGCTTTTTAAAACTGACAAAATTTTGTTTACTTGCTTTCATTGTAAAGTAAGAAATCTTGTTACTAGATTACTAACTAATCATAGTAAATTATATTATCCAAAAGCGAATATTTTTAGAAGCATTATTACATATGGGAAATTTAATTTTATTTGTTTAATGGTGTGTTAGATAAATAGCCTGCAAAGATAAAAACTGAAATAGTATGAACAGGTATTTGAATCAAGGTTCTACTGTGGATTCAAATTTTTATAGCAATTAGACTGCCTCTAAGGAAATAAAGAACTCTTAAATGAGAAGGGCATTAATTGCAAGAAAAGCCTTTTCTTGTGGAGTGAAATATATCTGTGCAGCAGTTAGAAAACTAAAAAGCAACTTTTGCACAGAAAGATCAGTGTGCTGCAGGTAAATGAATCCTATTGAATGAGCAGATGAAAGAAAATGCAGGGTCGCGTTCAGCTCAGGTACATGCTGAGGCAAGATGAGATGGCAGGAGTGCTAATTTATAAAAGGCAACAGATCATTGTCGTGACATTTGCATAGAACCTAATAGAGTCAGCTGGGAATAAATCAATGTGTGGGTGGGTGCCATGTGCATACCACCCTTGAAACTTCTGAAAATATAAAAGACTTACCCTTTCAATGCCATGTTGTTTAGTCAGAATTACTATTATCTGAAATTCTTTCCAGGGAGATAGGTCAGAAAGATTGCTGTCAAAGGTCTTGAGCAAATTAACATGATGACTGTAGGTGTTCAGACTGCTCAGGTGAGGGCTAAAAGTGGAGAGGGGATGTGGGCCTGCAAGCAAACTCTGACCTCAACATCCCTGTCTTTTCCTGTTGAGAGTCTCCCACCTTAACACATTGAGAAGGGAGTGGTGGCTCTACTTGCATTTGCTTTTGAATGTGAGTAGAAGCTTCTGTGCAATCAGGAACCCAGATAAAACAGAACACCCATAGAGGCTTCTATTCATGTTTAAGTGAGCACAAGTTGAAGCCCCCTTCAGGCCTCCCCCCTCAACACGGGAAGGTCGAGGACTGAGTGGCAAGGATGGAGATGTTTGGGACAGGGCTTTCATGCGTGCCCATATCCCTCCTTATTTTAGCCTTCATATGAGCAGACTGAATGCCTGCATAGGACTTGTGTCTCATGTGCTTTTATACTGTTGCACAAATACACAACCTGCCCAGTTCCTACAACCCCTACCATGCTTTCCACAGCACATGCTAGAATCTGGAAAATCGTGGTTTTCATTTTTCTTTTCTTTTCTCTTTAATGTATTTTATATCTCATTATGTCTTATGCAAATGTGTTTGAACAAGTTTCCAGCCCCTAAATAAAGCCACATTTCCTACCACTAAACGTATTTCATTTTTCTATTACGAATGAATACTGTGTACTCTTTGCTCAAAGCACTTGGGGGTGACTTTTCTGAGACTGAGAATCAGGAGCTGGTGGACATGGTATCTTGCATGTTGTGAAGTTTTTGGTGCATCAGGTCCACTTTTAACTCGTTTGGATTAACAGCCTGTTTTTACTCTGTTTCTGCTTTCTAATAAATATTTGATAGCTTTTTCAGGGAAAGAAAATTCACCTTAAATGAAGAGTTTATTTTTAAAGCACTCTGTAGCCTGGAAAGTTCTGTAAGAAATTATAAATAATATGATTTAGTTTAGTTACAGCTGTTGTGTACTGAATGCCACATTGAAAGTGTTGACTCCCTCTACTGAAAGGACACATATAAACATTTCTTTTTCTTTTCCTTTTCCTTAAGACGAACAACAACGTATCCTTACACAGAAACTCAAATGTACAGCCAAAACACTGGGGGGAATTACTTTGATACCCAAGGAAGTTCTGCACAGGTGACAACAGTGGTCTCTTCTCATAGTATGGTGGGCACTGGAGGCATTCAGATGGGTGTCACTGGAGGACAGCTCATCAGCAGCACAGGAGGTACCTATCTGATTGGCAATTCCATGGAAAACTCTGGCCATTCAGTGACTCACACAACACGAGCCTCTCCAGCTACAGTAAGTATTTTAGATTGTTATGTATCTTTATAGCTAGAGGCCTGGTCCTCATTATGCCTTTCCATTATGTTTGGTTTCAGTAGCGGAAATCATAGGTTTGTTTAATGAAGGCACAATCTACTTAGTACTGTTGCCATGCAACCTCTATTCATTATAGGGTGGCTTGCAGAAGGACCTTCAAATTAATAAAAGCCACCCAACAACAGTGCTTAGTAGATGATGATGATGATGATGATGATGATGATGATTCAATTTATACCCCACCTATCTACAAAATACCCGAGGCAGCAGTAGACTTTGCCCCAACTAATTTAGTTTTTGTTTATTTTTATTTTCCGTATTTTCAAACAGCTGGGCGGTGAACAATACATAAAAAACATATAGTAACTATTAAAACAAAAACAGTGCAGAATAAAACCAAGAAAAAGCCAGCAGCAAAGAATAAAAATGTTACAACGTCATAAAACCAAATTAAAACCAGCAGCAAAACGGGATTGAAAGCACTAAAAGCAATTTTTCAAATGCCTTGGAGAATAAAAAGGTCTTCGCCTGATGCCTGAAAGACCATGATGTAGGTGCCAGTCGAGCATCCCACAAGCGGAGTGTCGCCACAGAATAGGCTTTTGCCCTTATAGCCACCTGCCTCACATCATTTGGCAGGCGCAACTGCAGGAGGGCCTGAGATGATGATTTTAATGGTAAATACAGGAGGAGACGTTCTTTCAGGTAACCTGGCCCCAAGCCGTTTAGGGCTGTAAAGGTTAAACCAGCAATTTGAATTGGGCCTAATATAGGTAGGCATGATATCATCACATCGACTAACCAAGTTATACCACTATGCAAAAAACCCATATACTACTTTAGTATTATTTATTTTTATGCAGTTGTCCTCAAAATAAATATAATTGTGAAATTCTGCTAAACAGAATGACAGTATAACAACTTCTGTCACCCCTTTTACTTCTGGATTTCATGTCTGGTATATGGCCACCATTAGCTCTAAGTAGCCCCATTTCTCACATTTCATGTTTTATTTTTCTTGTCATTGAGAAGTGATGGTAAAATCACAGTTGCTGCTGTGATTTATGTGAAATTAGACTATGGTTTACGAAGCTGGTTTCTTTAAACAAACCATAATTAACATTAACTACAGTATGGGGTTCGGATGGGTGGTTAAACTGTAGTGAATTGATATTGAAAGTTAAAGCTTCTGAACTCCACACAGCTGCATCAGAGGAAGAAATGAGAGGGGTGGAAACATGCATGCTTGAGGCTGGTTTAGCATGACATTTGAATATGGCTATTATAGGTACACTTTACTTTCTCTGTACAGCTGTAGGATCTAGAATGATGTTGTTGTTTTAAAAAACAACACATTACTCCGTTGGGATTTTATTTTATTATTTAATATTGTAGGACCTTAGAGTATACTGTTGATGCTGTATGTGGCAATATCCATAATTGTTTCATGTACCATCTGGTTTGGCAGATCAAAAAAGAGAATTTAAAAATTGCAGCGCTTGAAAAAGGTGGAAACTTTCAAGCAGCTTGTGTGCTTTTCATATTATGATTAATAGGTGTTAAAATAGCAAAGAATGAAACAGTGGCTGGTAAATTCAAAAAATTGTTTCTATAATGTGAATTAGTCATTATTTTGAACTGCATTATTGCTCTGCTCTTTCTCATTACTTTTTTTGTATCAACAAAAACAGATCCTTATAGCGTAAGTTCTTTCAGAATCTTCCTGTAGCAATATGACTTGGAAGCTTACTCTAAGGCATTTACAAAAAAGAAATCTACCATGCTCTTTGTATCCCCATTTCACCAATTACTTGATGACATCAGTATTATATTTGGAGATGGATGACAGCATTTATATCACCTATTACAAATTCATTATTTGAAAGTTCCAGCATCAGATAGTTACAAAATGGGGGAAAGCTGTTGTGGCAATCAATATAAAAGACAAGATTTATGTTGAAATTAGGTGTTTAAATTCTTAGCTGTTATGATAGCCTCTTACTATATAATATCATTAAGAATCAAAAGAGAATTCTTTTTACAACATTAGAAAGGATGGATTGTATTCAGTAAGGCTTCTAGCATATTTTGTCATTTCTTAAGTGGTGGTAAAAGTACAAAGGAGGTTCATACGAGGGTTTTTTTTGTCATTAGTGGCCAATTCATGGATACTGCACTGAATAAACAGACCTTCAAAAAAGACACACAGACAGGGAATTTCAAGACTTTAGTAGATTCCCCTTTGGTCAATTTCAAACTCAGTATGAGCTTGCAGTAAATGCTCCACTTTATTTTCATACCTGAGATAATGATAGTGATCACATATTTAAAATAGAGACTAGACAAGAGCCCATATTTATCCAGGGGTATATTTTAATCCTTTCAGCTTGCTTCACTGTTGATTAAACCTTTGATTAAACCTTTGATCACAAAAATGAATAAAAGGTTCACAGAAGACATTGCTACATCAGAACTAACTGTATTCAAGTCACCTATAGCTATTTTAAGACTTTTGTGTATTGACAAACAATTACACACAGGCTGATATTTTACTAGACACCTTTCTCCCTTTTTATCGTCTGTTTCTGAAAAATGCTATAATTATATACAGTTCTGTTGAATCAGTAATTTTTCATTGCCTATGACTAGCACTCAACAAAATGGAATTGGCCGTGGTTGCCCAGCAAAAATTTGTTCTGGTCCTGGTCCTGCTGCCGCTCCAAAGGGACGAGACAGGGTCTTATGACATTATGTTGAACTCAAGACCCAACCCAACCGTGGAGCTCCTGCTCTTTTCCACAGCTGTGGAAAAGGATGGGAGCTTGTCTCCATTGTACTCAGACACTGGAAAGCAACAAGAAGTCTCACAGCTGTTTAGGTGTCTCTGAGGTTCTATGTAGCATCTAGGGGAGCCCCTAATATTTTCCTGCTCTTCTGAAGTCCGCAGGGAAAGTCCTCAAGTTTCTCCAGATATAGGAAAAGCGCAAGGATCTCCTTGATTCCATATTTTTGCCAGAACAAAAACAAGATGCTTGCTAATGGGGAACTGGCAATGCATTTGTGAACTTTGGCCTATGGCAGATAAGTTTGAGTTTGTGATTGCTAAAGTAAAATGTACTAGATTAAACTGACAATTAAAACCACACCACCAGCATTTTATCTGTTTTCAGGTCATCAAGTAATAATAACAAGCATTATTATTATTTTTATAGAGAGTTGGTTACAGCACAGATAGCTAGTGCTCATTTCACTTGTGACTTTCATTCTGACTGCATTATTGTCATATTTTCTGTTGGGAGAGCTTGATCATTATTTCCAAACTTCATTGTGTTGTAATCAAAATGTAGGTGCCATTTTCATATAGGTTTGGAGAGGGCTTTCATTTACTATTTCAATTGAAGGTGAAAGTCAATGTGAAGGGTCGCAAGCAGGTCTACTGTCACCTCTCTATGTCATGCCAGATTTATTTATACTTTTATATTGTTCTGTATTACGTTACCACAAAAGAGATTACAGAATAGTCAGGTACCAACTTTTATTAATTGCTTAACTATTGTTAATTTTGGTTAAAGAATAAAGGAGCAAAAATGAAGGATGTGGCGAGTTAAAAAATAATGTTAAAAAAACCCTTTGCCTGCCATTTTCAATGTTAAAATATCTAAGATTTACGTATCTCTGATTTACTTGTTAGGTTTTTTTTACTGCCTGTAATAATTTGATTATTAATTTTTGCCACTGATTTTATCATTTTCATGTAGCATAAGCTGCATTAAATTGTAAAAATATATACAGGATTTTGTAACAGTTTTTTAAACTTTAATTGAGCCAAATTTATTTTGTAGCATGCCTTTTAAGCAAGTGTGCTCAGTAATGGCAAAAGTTCTAATACAGGGACCAATTATTGTTCTTTTCATGAAAAGTACTCTACAATATTAAAAAGCAACTAAGCCCCTGCTTTGGGAGGGAGGGAACAAGAAAACAAGCAAATTCAATCAGTAATTCTTCATATAGTTACTTACATTTTTTATAGCTGAGTGGAGTGCCACTGGGAGAGACAGTTAGGAAGTTACCTTTTTCATCTAGTCCAGAGATGGGCAACTTGTGACCCTCCAAATATTTTGGCCTACAACTCCCATCATCCTTCACTATTGGCTATGCTGGCTAGGGCTGATGAGAATTGTATGGCAAATTATCTGAAGGGCCGCAGTTCATAAAATGCTTAGAAAGGGCTTGAGAGTGCTATCCAGCAATGAGTGGCTGAACTGCTGCATTTTTCAGCAGGGCTTAGAAGACAAACGTGTCAGAAATGCCAGTGGCTTAGCTGTTGTGGTGTCTGAAAAGCTGTGATGTTAAGGAATCACTCCAAAAAGAGAAAAAAATACGTAGTGTGATATATTATTTAAAAAAACCTTATTATAAGGTTATCTTGTTCTATATTATGTGATTATACAAAAAAAAATCTAAAACACTTGAGTAGTTGCAGTATGGTTATATGGTTGCAGTATGTTGCAGTATGGTTATATAACACGTAACAATCACATAGAGCGTTGTAGAAATTAATCTAACATAAAAAGACTACTCGGTAAACTCCTTGACATGTCACTGGTCTCATAATTAAAACGAATGCTGAAACATGTTATGGGTGTTCATAGGGTGTGTGGGGGGGGGGGAAGCAGCAATAAGCAGGACTCCAAACTTCATATCCCACTGGGATTAAAATATCACCATCAGGTGTAACTTCCATTGCCAAACAATCCCTTTAAACTCATATGCCAGAGGATTGACTACAGATTATTTTATTGATGTTTCATATTCTTCAAGAGCTCACCCTAGCTGTAGAAGTAGCTCTATGATATGTGGCATAGTTCACATCTTGTGGATGCTCTTTTAATAATAACTGTCTTGAAAAAATGTTATCATTGGGCCATAAAATTAACTTCTGAACTTGAATTTGTCTTGGTGCATAATACTTGTCCCACAAGTAATTTCCTTTCTAAATATAAGGATAGTAACTGTCATAATGCCATGTGGAATTCCTCTCTGCTGGTTTACTATACGTCTTGACTGCCAACTTTCCACCATCATTATACAATACAATACTAAATCTAGGTAATGATGCTGTATTAATCCACTAATAAAATCTTTGGAGATATGTATTATTCCAAAGTAATATAAATAAGTCTCCTATATACTTTAAAGTATAGTAAACTATTTTCTCTAAGATTATCATCTCTTTTAGTAACATTTTCCTCCTCTGCCCAAAGCATAAATACATTCGTAAGATTGGGGCAAAAGTATTCCCCTTAACTATTCCTTTCACCTAGAAATAAAGCTGTTCTCTGAAGTTTAAAATAATTGTTCTCTAGATTAAGACAATTTAAATTGTGAGTAACTTCACAGATAAACTGATGGTTTAGACACTATTTGCATGGACGTAGAATTTTACCCTGATGCTTTAGACATTATTCAAAGCTGCTAGAAGTGTGAGGAGGGTGGTTGCTGATGCTGTATTCTAAGACTAACAAAGATGTTCCATGAAGATTAAATAAAATAAAAATGCAAAGTCAAAGTATAATTTGAGGGCTTTAAAATGATGCATTGAAAGTCTATGGAAATTGGCTGTGCAATTTCAGAGCTTTTGGCACACAACATTCATTGTAAATGTCATATGATGGTTGATATGGAAAAGCCAGGCCAGGGAAGGTAATAACTAGAAGTACATTTTAATGTTATCCACTTGGGGTGTTCTTCTGTGAGCCATAAGGATTTTTTCTGTCTAAAATTATTGGCAATAGTCTAAATGCAAAAATTAAATATACAGAAAAATGTAAATGCATTGTTTCCATAACAGCCATATATCCCTTACTGAAGGCTTATTTTTTATTGTAAGTGTGTGTGTGCACATATGTTGTCATTAGTATGCCTTAGCAAAAAAATATAAATGTGGCATTGGTTGGGTCTCTGAGCCGTGTGTGTGTGTGTGGTGTGTGTGTGTGTTTGGTCAAGTTTCATTCATATAATGGCAACATGGAACAATCCTGATCCTTTTATGATGGATAACATATTCTGCTAATAGTACCCATGTTTTTTTTAATAATGTGTTGTTCTTTCTATTTAATGAAAATAAATTGCTACTGACAATATTGAGATTATGGCCATAAGCAGTGTACATACCTACTGGGATAGTTTAGATAGCAGATAACTTTTTGACATAGTGTTATTCTATTTCAGTGTATCTGAGTTAAATATATATAATTCTTAAGTACATGCTTGACTTTGAGAGTTTGAGAGAAGGAGATATCAGGATGATACAGAATGATGGATGAAAGGAGAACATCAGAAAGACACAGAATCTGCATAATTTGCATGAAAGTAACTTTGAAAAGTCAACAAATGCATCTTCCTAGATTAATGAAAATTCCCTTATGTGTTCAAATTTGGGACTTCTTAGATTTTCCACAGATAAAAAATTGGCAGTGCATTACTTCCCCATATAAGTCCTTGGTGCCTTTTGAGTTCTAGATTAGACTACTGTCATGTGCTCTGTATGGGCTGCCTTTGAAAAGTGTCTGAAAATTGTAATTGTGTCAAGATGCAGGTGACATGGAACAGTTTTGCAACAACTTCACCGGCTGTCAGTTTGTTTCCAGGCCCAATTTATAAGTGCTGGTTTTGAGTTTAAAGGTCCTGGGCCCAGGATACCTTAAGGACAATCTGCTCCAATATGAACCTTCGCATGTGAACCTTTCCATCTTCATGGCAGGCCCTATAGGTAACCTGACTATCTGAAGTGACACTGAATCTGAGAAATTCCATCTAGAAAAGTTCACCTAACTCCTCCTTGACCGCTTTTAGACACCAGACCAAGGTGGTCCTCTTTCAGCAGGCTTTTGGGTTGTCCTGATTATGTTTTTCTTTTTCTTCTTCTTGCTTCTGGTTTTCTGATCAATATTGCTGCTAGTAGGTTTTTAAAATCAAATGTTTGTTTGGTTTTATACGGTCAGTATATTTTGCTAGAGTTGTTGGAAACTCTTAGTTGACAGGCTGGTTGCAAACTTTAAGAGAAGCATTTTAAAGTATTTATCAGTTTTGTACCCAATGTGGAGGACCCATAGTTCAGTGGTAGAGAACATGTTTTACATCCATAAATGCCCACGTTTCAACCCCTGGCATCTCCAGTTATAAGGATCTCTGGTAGCAGGGGTGGGAAGGACCTCTATTTGTCAGAGTATATAGGACTCAACTAGATGGGATAATGGTTGGACACCATCAGACAAATAGCAACTTAATTTGGTCTCTTCATAATTGAATCAGTGTAGAATGCTCACTAAAAAGTGTCCATTCAGAAAAATAAAAGCACATTTATACTTTTGTCCTGTGGAGTTTTCCCCCCTCAATAACTAATTAATTTCATGCTATTTTTATTTCACTCTGAATCAACACAGTAGCCTATTCTTTACTATTCTCTCTGAAAAGCTTAAAGGGATTTTATTTCTGATGTACACTTCTATTTTTATATTTCATTTTATATTATTTTCCATATACAGAATCTTTTTCTATCCCTTTTTTATCAATGGGTTTTTAGATATTTAGAAATGCAACTGCGATTATTCTGCATAAGGATATATGTACAAGGCCCATGATCCAAAGAAGAGAAGTGTGTGCTTGGGGCTGAATTACATGCAAATCTGGAGATTTGTCTTGTGGGTTTTTTTTCCTATTTCAGACCCACTGCAAAAGACACAAAATGCTTTTTAAATTGAACTGTGAGTGGCCCTTTGATAATGGAGAGTGCTGTGGTAAAAACATCAAGCATATCTGAGTGTAGTTCTCTGTTGCACACCTAGATTGTTCTTGGGAAGGCCAGGGTGTTATCCCAATGAGTAAATTATGATTTGCCAACAATTTAAATAAGAAGACTAATGACAGCAGTTTGTTTAGTTATTTTTAAAGAATCACCAGGCAAGAGACGCATCATACAAAATTCCCCCAAAATGGACTCCCATAGTACAATCCTATGTATGTTTACCTGAAAATAAGTCCCATTTAGTTCAATGAGGCTTACAGTGCAATCCTATGACATGTCTACTCAGATGTAGGTCCCATTGAATTCAGTGGTTCTTACTCTCAAGTAAATGGGCATAGGATTGCAACAAAACTCCCAGATCATTGTTTATATAGTTGGAACCTAAATTAAGCATTTAAAGATTTTTTTGTATACCTTTTTTCTAGGATGCTATTCTGTTTGAATTGTATTCAGTGCTCAAAATTCTTAAATATTTGTATTGAGGCTTAGCAATGAATCATGACCCCCTTTCTTTTTCCTGAATGGGCAGATGGGAGGAAGTGGCCTTTCTGAGAACTTCATCTTTCAGTTTTTATATAGACACAGAAGTTGATGCAAAATTTGCTGGTTTAACGATTTGAAGATTATGCCCTCAATAAATTGTACTTAATACCTATCTTTGAACTAAAGTTTCCTTTTGAACTTTGGGCAAGCTATCAAAATTTCTGTAGTCAGTCTTTTATTACTATCTTGTCTTGAGCCCTTTTTTTAATGACATCTATTATCAGATTGAAATGGCGATTGAGACACTGCAAAAGTCTGATGGTCTGTCCACTCACAGAAGCTCTCTTCTCAACAGCCATGTAAGTTGCCTCTTCTTCATGTAAACTAATCCCTTGCTTGTTCTGCATGCTTAGCTTGCTTTCTAAATGCTTGTTTTGTTTTTCTCCCCTTTTTAAAAATTTGCTTCTGTATCTTTCTTTATACTTTTATACTCCCACAACAGCTCATTGCTGTATCTTTTTACAGGCAAAATGTCAGTGCACCAAAATTGTTGAGTTGTTTGATTTCCCAGCAATTACATTGTCGGTCTTAAAACACGTATGTTTCTCAGGCGACCACAAACTGTTTAAAAATAACAATCCAAATATATCTGAGTTAACATGGGCTTCATACTGTTAAAAATGGGTATTCTGTTGTCATTTGGCAATCAGCAAGATGTCACAGTTATGACAAAAAATGGGTATTTAAAAGCAAAGAAAGAATTTAACTGCTTCATCTATATCCATACGAAAAAACAGTTCTCCAAATTCCATCATGCTCTAGTATGATACAGAAATGGAACCCAGGATGTGACTATCAAGGTAAAGAAATAGAAATGATAAAAGCAGTCCTGGTCTTCAAAGGCTAAAGGAGGAGGGAGGAAGCAGGTTTGGTCTCCGTTATGTTCAACTGTTTGAGTACATCTCTATTTAACTAGTTTCCAGGGTTATCTTTACAACCACAAACTCCTGTAGTACAAGTAGTGGGTCCTGCAAACACAATGGAACCAGCAAAGGCAGAATAGCCCACCAGCCAGAACTTCCTGAGCAGAACTCTACTCGGGGTGCTTGTGCTAGTGGTGGGGGGTCCTGGATCCAACCCAATAAATATATTGCTGTTTGGTGTCATTTTATGAAGTTGTTCTTACTTAGAACTAGCAAAATGTTTGCCATTTTGAGGGGCAGGCTGTGTGTGAAAGTCGTGCTTATGTATTGCAAGTTGGCCTAAGTGGTGCTCTGTGCAGAGACATATGTGTACCTGCTACAGAATCCCTGTCAAGGGGCCCAGGTGACATACAGAGTTGACATGGTTTTGCCCCACTGCAACAATATTGCCACTTAGAGGTAACTTATATGGGGGAGAAACACTTGTTTCTAGATCAGGACAAATCAACCGAGCTCCCTTCTGTGAGCTCCACTGACCTCCCTTGTTCCAGAAACGAGCTTTTTCACTTTTTTCAAATTATTTAGAACCGCAAAAGCCCTGCTTTGCAAGTGGTGGGCCTTGCGAGCACATGGGCCAAACCGGATGCTACACTGTTTTTGTCAATTCCTCCTCCTTTGGTAGCTCCCAGCACAACCTCCCACACTATTCCAGTGGATCTCTCAGGGTTCTGGAGCAGATTTTCAGTGTGTGTAGGGACTACAGGGGGAGGGGTGAATTGGTGAAGGTTTTGCCCCCTCTCCTCTTCTGCCATAGGAAATGCTCCACTGGATCAGAAGCTTTTTGTGAGTAGAAGGGCCCTTCCATCTGTGGGAGACAAATGCTGAATTCAAGCCATTAATATCAGTGGCACTACTACTAGAAAGACTAAGTCTGGATCCAGCCCATAAAATATACGTTAATATTTTAATGAGTTGTGGCACATTAAGCTGTTGTCAAAATTGAGAGAATTTATTGTACATATGAAGGAGGGCTACAGATATCGGATAATGCTTTTCCTATATTGTGTATATGCGCTGCCTTCTGAAGTACAGGAATCCTGTTTTTCATGGAGAAATGCATTGGTAAACTACTCAATTGTGTTAGAGCCTAACATTTGGTAAAATCTCATGCCATTGAGTGTAGAATTGAGCACATGGTGCTGGTAATGCAGGCTTCAATTAGTGTCCAAGGAGGGCAGAGGGCTTGGTTCATGATTGTAGTTTCTGTATTCTCAAAAACCTACTGCATTCTGAGTAAGTCTAGTATTGTTGTTTTAACAATCTAACTTGCTTGTGTACCCTAATACATGCTCAACCACCACCTTCACAAGTTATCCCTATTCAAAAATCTGTGTTCCTTTGTGCCACCTCATTCTTAAAATTGCAAACCCTATATGTTTGAGATTTCAAAATTAAAATAATGTTTTTCTAACCTGGTTCTGAATGAAAAAAAATCTTAAAATGAGTGAAACTATGTAAATGTAATTCCTACGTATATGTGGAAATAAGCCTAAAGAATGTAATTTTAAAACTGAATTTCTGATCATCCACAAACAGCAACCACTACCACAAATCCATTCACAGTGTTGATAATTTGCCACTATCTTTCCTGAAATGTGCTGGTAAATCTCATGAAGATTATGTTATTTGGTTTTTTCCTTATTGCCCTTTATCAAAGAATAAGCTTGCATAAAGTAATTGTACTCTGTCCCTTTGCTCTGCTATTTTCTGGAAAAGCATAGACAAGTCATTTAAAAACAACAGCAACAAAACCAAGGTACATCATAATGTTCATTTTTATTGCAACATGGCCCTTATAGTAGTTATTTCTCATGTGGCTCTCCAGACATTTTGGCCTACAATTCCCATCAGCCATAGCCAGCATAGTTAATAGTGAAGAAGGGATGATGGAAACTGTAGGCCAAAATAACTGGAGGGCCACAAGTTGCCTACTCCTGCCTTATAGAAACTAGTAGTCCAAGGCAGAAAATCTTATAGCACTATGTGAATATTTCTTCATAGAAAAATAAAGCAGAAGAAAATAAACTGTGTGCATATATCTATCAATATATCTGATTACTTTTAGAGATTTTTCAAAAGGAAACGTTTTAACTTTGCTAAATTAGATACCACACATTGGGGCCATTTAATCTGCAAATTACATTAATGGTGTGATTGTTTTTATGGCTCTCGTATGGAAACACACTAAACTAGTAGTCTTCGAAAGAGAACTACAGGATGGCTGACAATATGGTTAACATGAAATGCCATAATTTACATATTCCTCGTGGTTTATACATTCATTCTTTTAATTTCACTTGCTTATTACTACCTTTTAGTTTATTCTTTCGGTTTTATCAATATTCTTGCCAGAAAAAAGGAACAGTAGGTTATATGAGGAGGATGCCATGTTTATTAGTAAAATAATGGCTATTTTTTACTTTTATAGTTTCTTTTTTACTGAAAGTGCAACATGTGAGGAATGAAATACTTGATTCTCCCCATCCCATAATTCCATCATTTATTGATGGGTCTAGACATCTGATCCATGTCCCACCTTAGAAACCCCTTGAGTTACAGAGAACTCTTAGATTGAGCAGTTAAGGAAGAGTGGTATTCATTGGATTGTTATGTGTTTTTGCATATAATAATGATATTTGGCTAAAATTACAGTTCAAAAGCTTTTTTTAACAGGCTTACACAGTAATGAATTACAATGTTATGGCTTGAAACATTATGGGTATATGGCATTTTAATAGCAAAACCTTACAATTAGTTGTTAACATGATCATAATGTTGTTAGCCTGCATTTTCTGAAAACAATTTCCATATAGGGCTGAATGTTAATGTTTTCTACTTTTTGTGGCTTTTTCATTACTTTGATGTCCACTCCCTGTTTGTACCCAGCATCAGAGATATATATGCATCTGAGCATGGAAGTTACAGATAAATAGCTGTAACGCTAATGACCACTGATAGATCTATCCTGCATGAATTTGTGCCAGTCTACTTGTTGTTTACCAGAGAGGCATCACCTCCTACTTGTCTCAAAGGCAGAGTAAAGTCTATGTTAGCATACATCACTGTGCAAGAGAACAATTTGTGTACTTATCCCTGATTGTTCATACTCCCAAACATGTAGAATGTATGTTGCATTTTTTTCACCTTAAAAATGTGTGTAGCCTAGAACATTCTTTTTTTCATTTTATAATCAAAACAGTGGAGTTTTATCAATGAAATATGTCTACCCTAAAACAATTATTTTATTTTTGTTTGTAACCTGGACCGTATTCTATCAACTTTAGCTACTGCAATTGACAGTTATAGGCTGACCATATGAAAAGGAGGACAGGGCTCATGTAACTTTAACAGTTGCAGAGAAAAGGGAATTTCAGCCAGAGTCATTTGTATGCAATTAGTACCTGGTGAAATCCTCTCTTCATCACAACAGTTAAAGTTGCAGGGCCCCTGCCTTCTTTTGTATATGGTCACTCTAGTATAGTGCCTGCAACTTTAACTGTTGTGATGAGGAGGGAATTTCACCAGGTACTAATTGCATACAAATGACTCCAGCTGAAATTCATCTTTGTCTACAACTGTTAAAGTTACATGAGCTCTGTCCTTCTTTTCAAATGGTCAGCCTAGACAGTTAACTTCCGCCAAAAGTAAAATTTATGAGCAAACTGTTTTTAAAATTAATTGAAGTAGGTTATAATCCAACCATGGGGAAATCCCAAATGCTATGTTTATAACGTAAGTGAGAAATGTGTATGGTTTTTGTAATTGCCATCTATCCTGATTAATTATAATAAGTTAAGTGCCAAGATTGAAAGCTATGATTTCCTTGGTTTCTGTCCTCAGATGTTTATTTCAGTCAGTGAAATAAATAAGTGGGTTTAATGCACCAAGGTAAAGGTTACCATTTCCCCAAATCTGTTATCATAGATTGTAGATTTATAATGGTAAATAACTACTTTGAGAGACATTTATGAATATGAGATATCAGAAAATAATTTTGTGTAAGTGAGCTAAAATACAATACATTGTTTGATGCACTTTAGTGAATCAACAAAAATGAACTCTACCTCAATTAAAATCATTGTTGAGTTTTGAAGCATATCTTAGGCTGCCTCTACAAGAGAGGTTTAATGCTCTTTCAAGGCGCTTTAAAAAATTTACCTCTACAAGAACGGAGCGCAAATCGGGTGTAGAGGCTCGTTATCTCTCCGATTATGCGCATTATCGAATGTGCGTTAAACAGCGAGTTTTATTTTGCTCCGACCGTTAAAGCGCATTTTGCCTATGTGAACAAGCGCTTATGCGCATTAACTACTTGTAAAGCGCATTTTGGTCATCCATGAATGCGCTTCGCCGCCTCTCATGCAGAGGTATTAGCCATAAATGCGCTTCAGCGATTATGCGCATAATCGCCTAACCGGGCGCAAAAGCAAATCCTTGTAGAGGGGACCTGTCTAGTATAGCTTTTCCCATTTTGATACTAGTTCTTGGCTGAGGTGAAATTTAAACTGCAATACAAATTCATTAGTAGCTTTTTAGGAGCATCTGCTCCTATATTTTGGAGGGGCCTAATGCTGTCTGACACCAGCATAAGCCAGCTAAGTACAGGTGATAAGCAGGTTAACTGCCCAGCACCAGCAGCTTTCATTTGTTCCATCCACCTGACTAATGTTGAGATACAAGGCATGGCAGGCTGAAAGGGGAGACTCCTCTTCTTCAGTCCAACCCATGCTTTTTAAGAAGTTATGCCCACCCTCTTTACCTGTGCGACTTCTGATCTGCCTGCCCTGTGATTTACTGATTCCTGCATGAATGTCTCATTATGGACTTTGTGGCTACTGATTGACTGGGATGGCAGCAACATTTTACCAGGTCTTTTTCCACTGCCTTCATAACAATACTCACAATTGGAATGTTGAATATTTGTTGCATCATGTACTTTTGTATTGCGTAGAGACTCTGGTATTAAGGGAGTAAGAAGATTCAGCACCACTCAGGATCTCCTTCTGAGATCTTGGGGCTTTTGGTATCCAAACTGCAGTGAATTCATAGGGCAAAGGGCAGGGTACTTCAGGGCTACCTGAAATATTTATATTCTTCATCCTCTCATGAGATCTCTAGTGGATGGGCTGATTGCTACAGCCCCAAATTCTTGCTGTCTCTGCACCAAAATGTTTGGAAATTTGTTAATCAATAAATATGTGTCTGTTTTCACCCAACCAAGTGGAGGCATGAAATATGATTGAACCTCCAGAAAAGATTGCAAAATATAATAATACTGCCAATGTCAAAAGCCCAAAGACCAGTAGAACATATTATCCCCACTCCAGTGGAACAGGAGATGGAAAAGCTCTAGCACAATGCTTCCAAGACTTTGCAGCAAGACAACTGATAGAGTGCTGTGAAAAATAAATTAATGCAATAATTAAATATCCACCTACAGAGGCTTTCTGCTGGACCTGTGCGTTATTCACTGTTCAGTTTTTTCCTCCTTCCAGCCAAGTTTCTACTCTTGATTAAATCATTCAGGCATTCCAAGGTAGACATGCATCAGTATTGCTTGCCTTCAGTTGAGTTTCTTGTTTCTCTACATGAACGTTACTCTGGACTTGCCTCCTTCCAGTCAGGAAGAATGCCTAGAACTGTGACTATTGTAGAAACAAAATATGGGGGCATATCTGGTGGCATGAAATTCTTAACTCTGAACCCTTGGGGTGCAGAAATAAAGTGTGGCGCAGTCAAGGGATGTTTTAGAAACACTTGGCTATCGTTGGCCCTCAAGATTTTTTCCAGTGTTCAGAAGTTGCTGGGAATCTCTAAACAGAAACTGTCTGTTATAGACCAAATTCCAAACTTCTGTATTCTGGGTAGGCACAATACACATCCTAGTTCAGGGAACCCTTAAGGCTCCAAGACGCTACCTTCATCCAGATAAAATGACTGGATACCAGTGTAATATGAATTCATCCCTTTAATAAAGATCCTCTCATTTCCCCCCTTCATATTACAAATTGGGCGAGGAAGGCACTGAAGCCGATAAATAATGGTTACCCTAAGACTACCCAGTGAGTTTATGACAGATGCAAATTTGAACTGGGGCCTTCCTCTTTCACAGTTCAGTCTCTTAGGCACTAATCTACGGAACTTTAATTTCTAAGTTCACTGCTAACAAATTTAAATTGTGACTTTAAAAATTTATAAATCATGACCAGTAGAATTAAAAGTGTGGCATAAAGATGACCGCTTCAGAATCTGTCATTCTTGTTGGTATGTAGCTGGTACCTTTAACAGTTTGGTTTTTGTTTAGCAGCCATACTTTATATTATGACAAGTTTTATTTTCTCCTTTTTCTGCCTGGTTATACAGAGGGCTTATCAAAATCTTTCTATGCGGTTTATGTAGCTGTTCAAGTATTTTATGTTTCATGAAATACCTCACACTTGTTTCACATTAACTTTTACATTAAAGTTTAGTGGCATCTAAATCTTTATTTCAAGTGTGTGAATATTGAATTTTATTGGTTATTTCAGATTGAACAGTCTATGGACCAGCTGATTTGAGACAGAATCAAATGTGCTCTGGAGGGTCCCCCTACCATCTAGATCAATTTTAGGGGTGTATTTGGGGAGCTGCAGAGAGGAGTGGAATCCTGCATTCCCCTCCCAGTTCCACTGACAAAAGCAGTTCCATCAGATGAACACCTTCATTGGATTTCACCTTTGGAGGTGGTTTAATAGCCTTTATATTGTGGCCTGATGATTCTTGATGAGTTCAGCACACATTTTTGGAAAATGTGTGCCTTATTCTAAATGTGGGAATTCTAAATGCCTCCACCAATCCTGCTATGCAAGTGATGGGTCCTGCTGATTCCGTTGTGCAATCAGGATCCACCGCTTGCAGAATAGAGATGTAATGCTTTCTAGAGGAAGCCCCGAAACAAGCAGAAATGCTCATTCTTCTTCGTGGTCTCTGTGCATCACACATATGGGCTTCTGCGCCTGCGCGGAGGCTCAATTCGGGAAACTTCCATAGCTATTAGTTAATTTTCGGCGGGAACCCTTCCCCCCACTGCCGAGTGCGCATGCGTAGAAGGGTTCCCGCCCAATACCTCAGTTCTTCCTTGACCGCCATAGTGGCTGCATCATCGGGAACATCGTCTTCAGACTTCTGTAGAAAAATAAAAACAGCTTTAAAACTTTCATCGGATATCGTATAGTAAGAATTACCTTCGGGTTCTTTCTTATGGCCCTCCAGGCCCCCTTCAAAAAGTGCTCCCGTTGTGGTAGCAAGCTGCCACCATCGGGTGGGCACAATCTATGCCTTTTTTGTCTGGGAGAAAGCCATACGGTTGCGGCGTGTTCGAGTTGTCAAGCTTTTTCAAAGTAAATTCGAAAACATCGAGCAGACAAGCTCCGGGCAGAGCTTTGGTCGAAAGCACTGGCAGCGACTGAATCCCCTGCAATGGAGTCTCCCTCAGCCACTTCAGCCCACGACCTGGTCATCCTTTCGGTACCAGGCTCGCCAGCTAGCTCCCAGCATGGTAGAGCTCAAAGAGAGGCACTCAACTTACCTGGTAAATCTCTTCTGACTGCGGTGGCAAAGACACTTCCCAAGAAAGGTCTAAAGCCAAAACCACTCGAGGTTCAACAAAAGAAAAAGAAAAAACGGAAGCACGACACCGAGAAACCCCATCGGCCGACGAATGTAACGTCGATGCCAAGGCTCAATATCGAGCCAGGGTCTCCATCGACATCGATCTATGCGTCAATGCCGACACCGAGACTCGATACGGGCTCACAGCCTATAGCGACCTCAACCGCTTTCTGTGACTTCCTCGATACCGAGGATCGACTCTCCATCGGTACAGAGAACATCTTCCTCATCCGTCTCAAGACTCGACACAGAGCCTTGCCGTTCGACTCCGACCCCTGTTCCAGAGACCGGCCACATCTCGACACCCAGGCTCGACGCCAACACCTTACAGTGCTCGACACCGAGACAACTGCTGGCATCAATTTCAGAGGGCAAGATCCAGGATTCACCTCGAACCTACCCGGAACCGGGACAGACTACAACTATGCCTCCGACCCTATCTTCTCTGTTCCAGGACAGACCAACGCAGGACTACTATAGGGGAGGTCCTCGGCATCGAGAGCTCTCATATCGCTCCCGCTCTCCAGCATCAGACTGGGATAGACGTTTCCAGGCATCCCAATCATCCCGACAGGATGGGAATGTCACAAACCTTACAGGGAGTTCTCTGGAGACCCAGGTAGACCTCCCTCCAGACGTCCTCATCGGGAGAGTGGAACACATCACCAGACCGAACAAGTCCTAGCTACCATAGAGTGCCACGCACCCCGTACATACGCGACTGCTCCATCGCCTACCTTGTCGAGGACCAGACATTCTCCATCGCAGATGTCTCTGCCTCAAGGTGACAACCAACAGCTCCGCTCCGAGTCAGACTCAGACGGCTACCGCTCTGACTCCTCATCCTCCGCCTCGGTGGTCCCATCCACAGCATTACCAGTCGCTTTGGTGGCATCTCAGGAACCGGTCTCACCATCTGACGACTTCGGCTCCTTTTCGGACCTCATTCAACGTATGGCACAATCAGTAGGGCTAGAAACACATCAACCGGAACAACGGGTCACCGATACAATTTATGACGTCCTCCACGCCGAGTCTTCCTCAACAATGGCTATTCCCTTCATTCCAACCCTCCTACAGTCTGTGCAGCAGGCCTGGAAAACTCCTGCCTCATTGGCACCTACCTCCAAACGCTTGGAAAACATGTACAAGATCCTTGACAAGGACACTGAGTTTCTGGTTACTCACCCTCCGCCAAACTCTGTAGTAGTAGAAGCCTCACAGGGACGCTCACAGAAAACACATTCTGCTCCTGTAGATAAGGAGGGGTGGAAATTAGATTTGATGGGTCGCCGTATTTACTCTACAGCAGCACTCAGCTTAAAGGTATCTAATTATCAAGCGCCTATGGCGCGCTACCACCTATTTCTTTGGAAAAGATGGGATCCCTGTGTAATCACCTTGAAGGAGATCAAAGAGAACTCACAAGAGTTTTTCAGACCAAGGCTGTCCGCCTGGCCAGACAAGAACTACATACGGCACGTCACCAAACTGATTGTGGCACCAAATTGATGGTTAGCGCCATTGCCTTGTGAAGGCATGCTTGGCTCCGCTCCGCAGGCCTCTCACAGGAAGCTCGTACGCGAATTGACAACCTGCCGTTCGATGGCATTGGACTTTTTCACTCAACAACGGACGATGCCATGGATACGGTCCAGAAGGCTAAAACCACAGCCAAAAAGATGGGTCTTACAACCTTCCCGCAACAATCCAGGGCAAAGCGGTGGTCCCACCAACCCTTTCCAACTTCAAGCAGATATCAAGTGGAGCGCACATCTCTTAAACAGCAGCCTCAACAGCAACAACAATCCTCACAACAACTCAAAAGGCAATCCTTTGCGTCCTCCAAGTTTCGCCCCCAGCATAAGAAGAGTGACTATGGAGACAGACGGCGCCTTTGATTCCTCCTTCCCCAACACCACAACCTTCGGAAATCGTCTTGCCCCATTCTTATCGATGTGGGAAAGTATCACATCAGACGTCTGGGTCCTCTTGATCGTAAGAGACGGCTATTACATCGAGTTCAATACCCTACCACCATCTGGGGTATTTCAAACAACACACCCGTCCGACCCTCTCCTAACAGAGGTCAAGGTTCTCTTGGAAAAAGGCGCCATCGTGCCTGTACCACCTTCACAGAAATACTAGGGGTTTTATTCCCGGTATTTCACTGTCCCAAAGCCGGAGGGAGGGTACCGTCCCATTTTGGACCTCAGAGGAGTAAATGCGTTCATCACCACCAAAAAATTCCGCATGGCATCAATCGCTACAATTCTTCCTCTACTAACAAAGAACGCCTGGTTCAGTTCCATCGATCTTCAGGACGTATATTTCCACATCGATATTCACGAGGCAAGTCAACGATTTCTACGGTTCGCCATCGGTCAATAACCCTTCCAGTTCAGGGTCCTACCGTTCGGCCTCTCAACAGCACCCCAAGTCTTCACCAAATGTATGGTGGTTGTGTGTGCTTTCCTCAGGAAACAGGGAATTCAAGTTCACCCGTACCTGGACGATTGGCTTCTCGTGGGTCGCTCTCACACTTAGCTCACCAAAGACATCGCCTATGTAATCAACCTCCTCAACCAACTAGGACTCCTCCTCAACCTAAAGAAGTCCTCACTCGAACCACAAAAAAACATAAAATTCATAGGCTTATTCCTCAATGCGCCAGAAGGAAAAGCTTACCTTCCAAAAGACAGAGCAAGCACCCTAAAATCTCTGGCCATTCATGTAATACACCATCCACGGCTAGCTGCTATCAAGATTCAGCGCCTACTAGGCCACATGGCAGCGACAACCATGGTCATCCCCTTTGCCCGCCTCAGAATGCGCCAACTTCAACTCTGGTTCACCAAAACCTTCCACCCGCAAGCGAATGCCAGGCGCACCCTTCTTCAAGTACCACCTGGCGTCATAAGGTCAATCCGATGGTGGACTCACCTTTCCAACCTCCTTCAGGGCGTCCCGTTCCTGCCTCCAACACCAACCAGAATGGTGACCGCGGATGCATCCTTAGTAGGATGGGGAGCTCACTGCAACTCTCTTCAGGTGCAAGGTTCCTGGTCAACTAGAGAACAAACGGCTCACATCAACCTCCTCGAACTTTTGGCGGTACAGAAAGCGCTCAAGGCCTTCGAGCAACATCTGCACAACTCTCATGTCCAGATAACATTGGACAATACCACTGTGGTTTACTACATCAACAAACGGGGGCACCAAATCTTTAGCTTTGTCAAAACTCACCATTCACATTCTGAACTGGTGCCTACGCAGAGGTATCACGCTGACAGCACTCCACATTGCAGGTTGCCACAATCACCTCGCCGACCGACTCAGCCGGCAACTCTCCCTGGTCCACGAGTGGCAAATTCATCCTTGGGCACTCCAGTCAGTCTACACACTTTGGGGCCATCCCACTTTCGACCTCTTCACAACAGCAGACAATGCCATTTGCAACCTTTTCTGCAGCAGGGCGGGTTACGACCCGGGGTCTCAAGGAGATGCATTCCTCAAACACTGGGCAGGACATTTCTTCTTCATGTTTCTTCCGATCCCGCTCATATCACAGGTTCTAGCCAAGGTCAGGACAAACCAAACGGACTGCATCTTGTTGATCCCCTGGTGGCCTAGACAGGGGTGGTTCGCTCCTCTCCTGAACATGTCCAAGGGACACTACCTCCGATTTCCGACCCAACGGGATTTACTATACCAAGCACACGGCCAGGTGACCCACCCAGACCTGGACTCCATCCATCTCACGGCATGGAGGCTCACACCCCCCTACTAAATTCAAGGATCCAAGACGTTATAAATGCAGCTCTCAAACCATCTACTAGAGCCTCATATGCCAGGAAATGGAAGGCGTTTTCGGTTTTTGCTTTGCAAAACAGTTTCTCTCCTACCACTTGTTCAGTTCTGCAGATCATGTCCTTTTTGATTCAGTTGGTTGACAGAGGTCTGCAGTTGTCATCAGTTAAAGTTTACCTGGCTGCAATCTCAGCCTCACATGACCAAGTTGAAGGGTCAACAGTTTTTTCCCACCGCTTAATTAAGCGTTTTCTTAAAGGGCTATTGAACCTGGCCCCACTTAGGCAACCTCTCCACCCGGCATGGAGTTTATCAGTCGTGCTCCAAGCCCTGACTTCAAAGCCTTTTGAACCACTTGCCACCACCGACCTCAGACTGCTTACCCTGAAGGTCCTCTTCTTAGTCACAATTACATCGGCACGCAGAGCAAGCGAATTGGCCACTTTGCGCATTGATGAACCCTATCTCCTCTTCCATCGGGATAAGGTGATTCTCCGACCCGACCTTCAGTTTCTCCCGAAGGTCGTTTCTGCTTTTCATATTAATCAGGATGTCATCCTCCCAGCGTTCTTTCCGTCCCCTGTGACAGTTCTAGAGAGGACTCTCCACACGCTGGATGTACGCCGAGCTTTGGCCTTTTATAAAGCTCGTACCAAGACCTTTCGCTTAACCAAGCGTCTATTTGTTTGCTGTGGCACGGCCCAAAAGGGACAACCAGCGTCTTCACAGCGTTTGGCAGCTTGGCTGGTCCAGTGTATTACTTTAGCTTACCAACTGCCAAGGCTTGAGCTACCAGCCCCAGTCAGAGCACATTCCACCCGAGCAATGGCCACGTCTTCAGCATTCCAACGAGGAGTGTCTATTCCAGAAATCTGCCGTACAGCCACTTGGTCCACACCTCTCACCTTTACCCAGCACTATCGTCTGGACGTCAGGTCTCGTGCGGACTGTTCCTTCGGCAGGGCTGTGCTCTCATCTATCTTCACCTAGACATTACTTCAAAGTATATATCAGGACATGTTAAATCAACCTGTAGTTTTCCCCCACAAAGTAATTGGAGTGCCTGAAGTCACATGTTATGAGTTCTGCTATTTCCCTATAATTGTCTGTAGAGAGTTAATTGAAATTGGAAGAACTTATAGCTAGCTGAAAGTTAAGAACTATTTTAGCATTCATGTTATCTCATATCTACTGAAGGCATAACTGTTCAGTAAAATTATGTTGAGTTCATTTTTCTTCTTTGTTCCCAAACTGAAATAGCTCCAGTGGCTTTTAGACAACTATGAAACAGCAGAAGGCGTGAGTCTCCCCAGAAGTACCCTCTACAACCATTACTTGAGACATTGTCAGGAGCATAAATTGGACCCAGTCAATGCTGCCTCTTTTGGAAAACTAATAAGGTCTATTTTTATGGGCCTGCGGACCAGAAGATTGGGAACCAGGTTGGTGTAAGCGAACAAAGTTTTGAGTTAATGGGAGGGAGAATCATTCCTTCTAAAAGCACACTCAGTGCTCCAGTGTCATTGGATAAAGAGCCACTGAGATATAACAGACAGGTATCAGCATGCTCAGGGAAGCCCCAAGATCAGGAGAAGTAAAAAACAAAACAAAAAACAAATTAAACAATCAAAAGATGGAAATCACTCCAAGTGGTCTCAGTTGGGCAGTAACTGACCAAGAAAGATGTCTTGGGGTTGTGATGGTGTCAGGGATAGTTAAGGCACTGCCATGGGGCCTTGTAGTTTTTTTTAGCTAAGATCTCTGCCAATGTTCTCAGAGTAGGTCGCCGCTGCAGGAGTAGAGCAACTACCCCATCTTTGGTCTGAGAATGTTTACAGAGATCAACTCACACAGATTCTGACATTCCAGAGGCCGAACAGGCCCAAAGCCTTCCAGTCTACTTCTAATTAAATCAAAGCTAAAAAAAACCACAAGACCCCACGGCAGTACTTTAACTGTCCCTGACATGTGGAGAGCTCAGTGAAAAACCCCACTGTTCTCTCCAGTCTCAGATTGGTGATAGCAGTGGGGACATGCCCTCTGAGGGGATCCTTCCAGGGGGCAAGGCTTAGAAGAAGAAACCCCAAGAGGCTGTGGGGCTGGATTGGGGTGTCCTGCAGGCCATATTAGGCCTGTGGGCAGGAGTTCTGCATCCCTGGCTTATAGTATACCAGAGGAGGCATGACTGACTGACTGGAACTGTAAACAAGAGCACTCTTGTTTGAGGCTGAAGATATACCAGGAAGAAAGGTGAGGATATAACTGGGACATATTGTTCTAAGTTCTACTTGTTTGCCATTAAAGTGAACTGCTGTTAACAAATGCATTTGTTACTCTAAATAAATGGTAGAGACAGGACATTAAAGTATGTGTTAACTACTTGTCCCTTTAATAATGATCTATAAAATATTGGCAAAGCAACAATTAGTTTCTATCAGAACTGAAGATGTAAATATATTAGTAGCTTCAGGCTGTATCTCCCACTGCAGTTCCGAAGATGGATCATTTCACAAATGAGGTTGATGTTAGATAGGGACAAATTCCTTTGTCATTTTTCCCCATACATTTCCCTTCCTTTTTCTCAATCGAACTGTCTATTTTCAAACCAGTTATTAGAGGAAAATTCGTTAGCTCAAGAACACAAGTTCTTCTTGAAACAAAGGTGAGAGATTTGCAGATTCACCCTATAAAATAAACATTAACAGCCAGGTAACAAGTATTTCCGAATACAAGGAAGCTTCACATATTGATCTACTATGCTATGCAATAAATGTCCCAAATACCATTATATGGTTAAACCAAATAGCAGTTAGAGTGTGAACAAACTACTATAAAATAATGATGATGCCTATAAGCTGCTTATTACTTGTACCAAACCTTTTGGGTGACCAAATTCCTTTTGAACTTATTGTCCTTAAACAAAATCTCTACAACACCTAGTGAAAAGTTTAGGAGTGTATTGAATACTGCCCATGTGCATCCTCTGATCATGCTGTGCCAGCAGGACCCAGTGCTGACACAACAGGAAGCTAGCACTTCTTGCAGCAACCCCGGAAACGATCTGAAACGCTTGTTCTGGAATAGAACAGGTCAGTGGAGCGCCCTTCTGAGAGCTCCACCGATCTATTCCATTCTGGGAACTAGTGTTTTGGTTTGGTTCTAGATACTTTAGGGAGCACTAGTTTCCATGGTGGTGGGCCCCACCAGCACATGGGCAGTGTTGGATACTGGCCTTTAGAATTACAATTGTTAACTTTTTAACAAACAAATGCGTAACACTGGCTGCAGTGGATCATACATGTAGGCTCCTTACATTCTATTGACTTTCTAAGAATTGGCAGACTTAGATTTAGCATTACAATCATCCACAGTCCCCTGTTTGGGACATTTTTTCATTTGAAAGGTAAAAAGCTTGTGAAGAGGCCAGTATATGAAATGACTATAAAATACTTGCAGTTCTAACCAACTGAAAATCTAAGATACAACTAGCTTCTTATTCTGCTGGGACTAACATGGCTACATCAGTCTTTACTTACACAGTCCAGAGTTAAGCAGCCAGACGCAGGGTTCTTACAGACCAGGCTCTTATTGTGCAATTCCCCTGCCTCACACATGGAAATTTATAAGGGGAGGGGCAGACATTGTTGTATTTCATTTGAAACTCTCCTGTATTTTCCCACAGCTTTTTGGATTTTTTTTCTTAACACACACACGCACAAAACATTAAGGAGGGAAAGATGAGTAGCTGCACAATGTCTTGTGATTGATAGGGCCAGGAGCTGTTCATCCAGAAACACCCTTATACTAGTATAAGACAGGATTTAATTCTAACATTTGCAAGATTTCGAGAACAATCCAGAGAGATCATGGCAGCTTTCAGAATGTAGTATACATTCCCTTATTACTGTTTTTTTTTTCCAAAGGGGGAACTCCAAATATCACTACTATGGGATTCGTGTCAAGCCAGACTCTCCTCTTAATCGGCTACAAGAGGACATGCAATATATGGCTATGAGACAACAACCCATGCAGCAGAAACAAAGGTAGAGTCTTGCCAAATTAACCACTCTAGTAAGCATTTAGCATCTTTTTCAGCTTCTTTCCATTTGATTGCAGTGTGTGTGTGTGTAGGGGTAGAGTGCATTATCCTCAGTGTATAAGAAACAATCCTGATAACTGGACCAGTTAGATGTTTACCCATAGGTCTCTCAGATAATTGGAATATCTTTATCTGGACAAAAATAATGTCCTGCAGTAATACTATGTCATAGTTTAATACTAACTTCTATGCTTTTTTAAATACTTTGTACATTTTGTGTTTCCAGAACCTTCTCAACTTGAAATCAGCAGGAATGCTCATGTAATTATGAGAGCAGAATTGGCCTTTAATGAGACAGTCTTTTCTAAATAGATGAAGGAGGAGATGGAATTAAGTATGTCATCCTAGGGCAAAGTTTTTAGACCCGTGGGCACATATGGAAATTTGAGATACTGCTGTGGGCACCACCACAAATGCCTAATCAGTGGATTGCCGCTTTGGCGTCTACCTGTTGTGTCTATGGACTTTAGGCTGCATCATATTCAGCAAAACCTTTGTTTCATTCTATTAGATACGGCAACGTCTCTAATAAGGGATTGTCTAATTTGACTAATTGCTGGTGGTGCGATACAGCTAATGCTTCTTTTAAACATCTGTTTTGGCAATGTCCAGTAGTTGCTTCTTTTTGGGAGGGAGGTTATTACACAGATAAATGTTATACTGGAACAGTCTTTAATATTCACTGATGTACATGCTCTTTTAAATTATTTACCTGCTTCATGGAAATTAAGAAGTGGGCAGCATAAATGGTTACTCTGTGCCCTTTTGATATCTAATAAACTGATATTACAAAATTGGAAAGATAACACTCAACTCCTATAATCCAAAGGATTGAGGAATTTACGATGCTTTCAGTATTTGAATGGGTGGCATATAGACACCACCTTCAAATGGATATTTATTTGGTTATTTTGTGCACTTTTGTTGAAGCCTATGTTTAAATGCTATAAGGTTGCATGTATTTCATATGTATTCATTGCTATGGATGTATACATTTACGTATATTTTTTTTAAAATGGGGGGTGGGGGCACCATGTTGGAGATCTCTGCACCAGGGTGAAGTTTAGAATGCTAATATATTTTTTAAAAAAACATTTTTTGTTGTTGTATCAGATAGAAGTGAGCAACTGGTTTTTCCCAAAGATACAGCTGGGTTGGGCGGTAGGTCAGAATCTGCATCTGTGCAGGCATACATGTGTGCACCAAGCGTACACACACATACACTCATACATTCTCTCATGCACACGCACACACTTGTGTACAAGCGCACACACAGACTTCCTCTTCATCTCAGTGGGCAAGGATGGGGAAAGTTACAGCTCCCCTTCCTGCATGCTGAGGGCAGTTTGCACCTCTCCCCCACACCAGTCAGCTGGTGGGGAAGTGGACTATTTAAATGGAGAATATCATGTGTTGTTTCATTTATCTTCCCCATTTAAATCATGCTTCCAACAGCCCACCAAACAGTTTAGTGGGATATCGGGAATGCGTTTTTCTGGGGAAGAGGGCACCCAGGAGCCGTTCCCTTCACATGTCCTCCCTCTAGCACCAGAGGGTGCCAGGCAGGTGATTAGTGAGCTATCGGGAACCTGAACACGCTGGGGAAGAGGGTGGGTGGGGATGAACCTACTTGCACACCTTCATCTCCAGCACAGTTGGGCTGCTGGGAACCCAGTCATACTGGAAAAGAGTGTACACTCTTTCACAGCACAGTTGGCCTCCTGGCACTCTCTTTCACAGCACACTCTCTTTCACAGCACAGTTGGCCTCCTGGCAGTGCAGTTATGCTGGGGGTGAAGGTGCACAAGTAGGATCGTCTCCATACCACCTCTTCCTCAACACGATTGCGTTCCCCATAGCCTGCCAAACACTTGTCTGGAGTGCTGTTGGGAGCCCAGTGGTGCAGAGGAAGAAGGCATGCAAGGACAGTCATCCCTGTGTGCCCTCTTCCCCACTACAGTTGGGCTCCCCGTAGCCCACCAAACAGCTACTTGGTGGTTTATAAGGAGCCTGATCATGCTGGGAAAGAAGGCACATGGGGTGACTCTGTTTGTATGCCTTTTCCCCAGTACCATTGTGTCAGCAGCAGCCAAAGCAATAGCATGGGGATAATTTGGGGAAAGCCACACAAGCAGCCTGCAAGGACCACATCCGGGCTGCAGGTTGCCCATATGTGATATAGGAGAACATTTCTTGTGCAATAGTTCTTAAACATTGTTTTACTGCTGATCGTTATTTCAGTTTGCTTTTCTTTTTGGATTGTTCTTATATTTATGTGATGAACACCTTGAAAGGCCTCCAGACTCTACTTCTGCTCTCCGAATTGTCCCTGAATATTAGGACATTGCTTGGCAAACATTTTAGTGATACAGAACATAAGCAAATGTAGCAATATAAAGCAACGCTTCTCCATTCCTTTTATTCTATATGTTCAGTTCAGCTACATTGGAATGCTGAAAGAGTTTTAATTCCGTGTGGACAAGGCATATTTGTTGCGGGGATCTCTCAGGCCACCTGAAAAACATAGTCTACAGTACATTTTAAGAATCATTGCTGTACGGAATACCATTTTTATTACTTCATTTAACCCCTTTATTTACTACTGCATTGTTCTCTCATTCATTTATTATAAAAGACCTGGTTTAAATTTGAGCATAATTTGACATAGAGTATTTTGAGAGGCCTATATCTAAATATGTATTTGTGTGCAAATGTAACTATGTAAATCTTTGCTTGCGCTTATTATTTGAGTTTGTTACAGTACTACGGCAGAGTTCACACAAACAGTAATTAAGGTAGTAAACCTGTTTCTGGATTGTACCATTTAAGACTGCAAATGGGGACTCTCTGGATTGAACTCAGTACCATAACAAAAACATCCATGAATAGCACAATCCCATGCATTTATTCTGAGATGTAAGCGCTATTGAATTCAGTGGGGCTTACTCCTAGATAAGTAAGTATATGATTAACTGAAGAAGGCTGGGCCGGGATGCTTCTCCCTGACATCTGCTTTTCTTTGTGGAAGGGTTGTTGTTTTTGTATATAGTAACATCTAATCAAGTGAGCCCCCATGGAAAAAGTTCAGACACAGCTCTATCATCTTAGCTGCCGTTTGTGATGTGGGCTTACTTTCACAGGCAACGTACAGAATTTGGCTGGGTACAAAATAGTCCCAATATTGCTTGGGTCCGAGGACCAGTACAAGATAAAAACTGAATATCAATCAGTAAAACAGTAAAGGGCTTACATATTTTGGCCAAAGATCACAATTTAAAAACAGCACATCAAACATTAAGAAAACGAAGATTTTTTTTTAAAGGCTAAATGAAAAGGCTAAAACAGGATCTTATCAAGCTGCAATTTTAAATCGTTCAGGTTTCCGAGTTACTATAGCCCTTTAAAGAAAGAGAATTAGGTGAATCAAGGAACTTTTCCATGCACCTTGTGGCTTTAATCACAAATGCTGCAACCCTTTTGAACAACAAATTGATTTTCCGATTGTAGAAGAAAATCCAGTTTCTGCGATATACCCCAGTATTTATTTTTAATTATAATAATAAATTTATTTCTTACCCACCTCTCCATCTGGATCGAGGCAGGGAACAACAGCAAATATAAAATATGATAAAATACATAAAACTGATTAAAAACATGGTACACATTATTAAAATAGCAATAAAACATCCTAAAATTCCACTGGATATGCCTGCCGGAAGAGATTAGTCTTCATAGCTTTCTTAAATTCTAAAAGACTGTTAAGTCTATGAGTCTCCTCCGGCAGGCCATTCCACAGTCTGGAGCGGCAGAAGAGAAGGTCCTTTGGGTAATACTCGTCAACCTAGTTTTCACTGACTACAGTAGGTTCTTGTCGCATTTTGCTTGGTTCTTTTCTGGGAAACCAAATTATCTTAGGAATGTCTGGGAATAAGGCCAGCAGACACACTGGAGGTTTCCTTTGTTTATTATTGAGAGATTAACCCTGGTAAAAGTGAGGTGCTGAAACCTTTAACTCACAGAGCCCGAGTGCAAGTTCCAGAATCCCCAGTCCAGTGTTTAACGTCAGAGTCCACGGTCAAGGGCCAGCCAGAGAGACAACAAATCCAAGTCCAGAATCCAGGGTTAAGTCAGGTAGTCAGAAAGTCCAAATGCCAAAGTCCAGAGTCAAGGTTCAAGCCAGATAGTCAGAAAGTCCAATTGCCAAAGTCCAGAGTCAAGGTTCAAGCCAGGTAGTCAGTCCACGATCTATGAGCTGGAAGCAGGCAGGAATGCTAGAAGCCGTCTACGTCAGTTGTTCCCAGCAAAAGCACTGCCTCCCCCTTTGAGCCTTTTATGCCTCACCTGTACTCGCTCTTCCCCAGCTGTTCCATATTACTAAATTAATCTATTTAAGGCTCGCATTTACTGCGCTGTGTTTCTGTAATCTCAAACTCCATCTTGTTGGTCGAATCTCCTCCACACGCTTCAGACGCTGCTTCTGCTGAGGAGTCAAAGGACGAACTTCTTCGGGCCCAGAATCTTCCTCATTTGAGACAGGGGGTGGAAGAGGGTGGCTTTCCTGGGGCTTTTCTGAGGAACCGGCCTGTCCCTCCTTCTCCTCCAACGCTGCCTCTGGTAAGTCCTGGGGAACGGGCGAAGCTGCAGTCTCTGGAACTTCATCTTCCTCTCCAGAGGAAGATTCCTCAGATGGGGCCATGACAGTTCTTCCCAGAGGACCTGAGTGTGCAGGGCGGATTGTATGGGGGAAGGCAATCCCACAGGTAACCTGGACCAAAACCATGTAGGACTTTAAAGGTAATAACCAACACTTTATACTTCGCCCGGAAACTAATTGGCAGCCAGTGAAGGGATTTTAAAATTGGTGTAATATGGTCACCCCTAGGTGTACCAGTGACCAACCTGGCTGACATATTTTGAACTAGTTGAAGTTTCTGGACTAGACACAAAGGTAGCCCTATGTACAGCGCATTACAGAAGTTGAGCCTCGAAGTTACCCGCGTGTGCACTACTGTCTTTAGGTCTTCCAAATCTAGGAAAGGGCACAGCTGGCGTATCAGCCGAAGCTGATAGTAGGCACTCCTGGCTGTCGCATCTATCTGGGCTGTCATTTGGAGCGACGGATCCAGGAGTACCCCCAAGCTGCGAACACAGTCTTTCAGGGGGAGTGTAACCCCATCCAGCACTGGTTGACACACCTCCAAACCCAGGTTGTGGTCTTTGACAGCAAGCACCTCCGTATTGTCTGGATTCAGCTTCAGTTTGTTTTTCCTCATCTAGCCCATTACCGCATCCAAGCATTCATTCAGAGGAGACACAGTATCCTCAGCTGACGCTGGTATTGAAGGCATAGAGAAATATATTTGGGTGTCATCAGCATACTGATAGCACCCCGCCCCATGCCTCCGGATGATCTCTCCCAGCGGTTTCATATAAACGTTAAACAGCATTGGGGAAAGGATTGCACCCTGTGGAACACCACATAGCAGCTCCTTCTTTGCAGAGCAGCTATCCCCAAGCATCACCATCTGGAACCTGCCTGAGAGGTAGGACTGGAACCCTGAAGCACAGTGCCTCCAATTCCCAATCCCCTCAGGCGTTCTAGAAGTATACCATGGTTGATGGTATCGAAAGCCGCTGAGAGGTCCAGAGTTCCAACAGGGACATACTCCCCCTGTCAATATTCAGGCGTAGATCATCCGCTAAGGCGACCATAGCATCCGTATCCCGCTCTGAAGCCAGTTTGAAATGGGTCTAGAAAATCAGTGTCATCCAAAACTGCTTGGAGTTGGAAGGCAACCGCCCTCTCGATCACCTTGCCCAAAAATTGAAGATTTTGATACTGGTCTGTAGTTATTAAGGTCCAGGGGGTCCAGGGAGGGCTTTTTTTTTTTAGAAGCAGCCGTGCCACTGCTTCTTTTAAACATTATGGAAAACTCCCCTTCTTTAGGAAAGAATCTAAATAATTTTCTCTAATGTTGGAGTATAACCTACACTCATGCACGTAATGGGCCAAATCCTCCAAAACTGAGTCTCCACAAACACACAATCTCTTCTGTACTGGAATACTATAATATCTCCCCCATTTCGTAATTGTATCCATTTGTTTTATTCAAAATGTAATCTAGTAAAAGCTATCCAATCTTCCATTTTCATAGGGAATGACAGGTATTTCTCATATTGGTACTTTTGTTTTGTCCTGGATAGCCATTTTGTAGTGTCCTAGGTTGTGAGGGCAGCTAAGTCAGTTGTACACCAATATTGGAAACTCTTTGTTTGAAGATATTTCTGCTGGCATTTGCTCTTGGATTTAGTGCTTGGACAGAAAAGCCAAAATTTAGGAGCAATTTTGATAGTTTTGACCACCAAGGGTTTCCTGGATCAGACGACCCCTGTTTCTTCATACAGATTTTAGGAAGCCTATCTTCTGATTGGTTGTTTATTCTACACCAGAAATGAACTATCCTGCTATAAATTAGTCCAGATATCTTTTGCATGCCCAGCTCATCTCTAACTAAATGATCTGGGGAAGATTTTGAGACCCCTAAAATTGTATAAAGAGGCTTTGGATGTTTTCAATTTTTGAAAGATCTGTAAAACCTCAAATTTCTGCACCATGGATTAACATCAGTATCACCTATGCTTTAAAAATGTTTACGATTGGATGTAGTGAGCCAGGGTATCCATAATTGAATAGTCTATTAAAAGATTGTAAGCAGGCAATTGATTTTACTTTATTTTTCTTTATTTGTAAGGCCCAAGATCCTGAGGCCGAAAAAATTATACAAAGGTAGCAATAGGATTTTACCTGTTCTATCTCTTCAGAGTTCATGTGGCATTTATGTGATTTTTTTTCTTTTTACCAAAGACTACTACAACTTTTGATTTGTCATTGATAATGACTAGGTCATTTTCTGCACAGTAGGCGCTGAACTGTTTTAAAATATGATGTAGGAGTTGTGCCCTGAGCAATTTCTTGTCTAGCCATTTCTGTACCACCGCTTTTCACTAAGTTACTGGGGTAAAGTTATGGTAGTTGCAATACAGTAAAATATGGAATCAGGACTAGGGAGGGAAGTAAATTATGTGTGACTTATGCTTTCATGGGAATATTTTATGTTGTCTTTCAGCCATTGTTACAAGGTCTAATAATGTTGTCATGTACCATTAAATATTATGAGGGATGAGTGAAATGATTTGATTAAAATAGACTTTTATTCAGTTTCTTACCTCAATTTGTCTTTGACAAACTTTTGCCATCAAACAGAGTTTGAAAATGCTATTTAACATTCATCAAACATATTGACTCCAGGCCCAGTCAAAAACCTCAATCCTGAAAAGCATGAGCAAGAAATCCTTGTATACAGTATTACTTCTATTTAGCTTTGTAAAACAGCTCCACTACATGTTGTATAAACGTCTGGTTAAGCAGCCTTAAGATCAAACCTGTATAAAGGGTTTCACTGGTTTGGGGCCAAAATCTCAATTTTGATTCATCTGGTATAGTTGTGGGTAAATCCTGTCTAACTCGTCACATTATTTCCAGATTGGGTCAACACAACATCCTCAGTGAGCTATAGAGGGCTTTCTGAATAACTGCATAAACTACTTTGAAATGGCACATATCCATTTACTTGTCAAATGCAAGAAACATTATCTTTTGAAAGATTCTCTTAGAAATCAGCTGGGAACATCTTGTAACATTTGCAACAAGGCAGTTCTAGGAGGGTTGCCATTTTCCGTGTTAAACTACTAGCACTTTTTTAAACCACAAAAAATGTTATCAGATTATTCATCAAAATCCCCATCCAGTTATCTGCACATATCAACTATGTTTGTAAAGTGAATGTAGTGAATAAACATATAGCAGTAATTCTAAATAACATTTTTGAGTTCCACTTGCTGTGAATAATTTGTCAGAGAAACTGAGATAAGAAGCCGAGTAAGACTCAACTTGAATAATCAAATCTGGATTGTGTCAATGTTCTAAAATACTTGACTTACTTCATAATCACTGTCACCTTTAACTTCTGCTTGCTTATGGGTTAATAGTTGTTGAATGTATCTTTTGCTTCTTCCCCCCCCCCCCCCCCCCCGCCGGCAAGCTGGGAGCTAAGTATTTGCTTTTATATGACTGAGCAGACTGGAGTTATTCTAAAGGACGCCAGTACTCAGGAAGACGCACAGTTCCCCAGAGCCCGGGTGTTTTGGATACCTTGATCAGGGATAGTAGGTGGACAACTGACATGCCTTCCATTTTTCATCTAATAAAACATGCTCAGGGTCATACATGTTTTGTTGATTTTGTTGATGCTAATAGACGACAAATCAATCTTCGCACCCCCTCCTCTCTCCCGTTTACTGTTATTTGATTGTCAAGGACAGGCATACTGAAGAAAAGAATTAGTACTGCCAGCAAGATTTTCTTTATTATCTTAATCAGGGGGAGCATAGAACATGCAATGTTTTTAACATCTCTCTTCCATTCCCCATGTTACAGGATCTGTTTTTAATAAATATGTTTATCCACCATGTGCTTTTTTAGTGTGTGTGTGTGTGTGTGTGTGTGTGTGTGTATATATATATATATTACTCTTCTCCCCTTGCCCCTGTAAACATGAAGGGTTGGGTTCAAATTAAGTTAGTTAAGCTTTAGTTTCATTAAAATTGATGGGTCTTAAGTTAGACATGACTAAATTGTTCTATTAATTCCAGTGAGACTAGAGTGTGACTAACATTGGGTCCAAACCAAAATAGTTGCCTATTTTATAAAGGATCAAAAACTGGCTTGTTTTAATCTATAACACAGATATGCTCATCCCTCCATTAGTCAAACATTTGTGATGCTCTGGTATGTTCTCAAAGATACTACTAAGGAGGAATAATCAGGTACAGCATATTGACAGTCAGTATATCCACTAGCAGGAAAAATGAAAGGCAATGTGACATGGAGAAATGCTCATTTATTTATTTCACAAATTTATATACAGCTTCCCAACAAAATTATTGAAGTGGTGGACGACATAAAATAATAACTGATCCACCAATTAAACAATAACTGTAACAGTCTGAGTCACACCTCAGGAAAAGCCTGCATAAAGAGATGGGACTTAAGGAGATGTCTATAAGTCAAAACTGTAGGTGCCTGTGTGATGTCAATGGGGAGTGCATTCCAGAAGGCATGTACTGCAACACAAAATACTTCATTAATAGTGCTCCTAAAGAGAATTTCAGGATCATGCAACATCATCAACAGGGCTCCTTCTGAAGATTGCAAAGGTTGGGCAGGGACATAAGGAATTAGGCAATCCCTAAGCAATCTCTAAATTACCCTGATCCCAAGTTGTTTAGGGCTTTATATGTTAGCAACAAAACCTTAAACTTTGACCTGTAGCTTATTAGCAATTAGTACAGTCCTTTTACAAAGGAGGTAACATGCTGTTAAGAGGAAGCCCTTGTTAGCAGCCTCGCGGCTGAATTCTACGCTGGCTGGAGCTTTTGGACCAAGCCCAAGGGTAGCTCCTCATAGAATATATTTCAAAATCCCGTTTTGAGATTACCAGAACCACAATGGCCAAGCTATCCCTGGTGTACCAACAGAAGATAGTAAAAGTCACTCCTAGCCACCGAGGCCATTTGAGCCTCCAGTGACAAAGATGGATCTAGGAGCATTTCCAAACAAGGCACCCGATCCTTGAAAGAGAGAGCAACCCCATCTAGAACAAGCAACCCACCAAATCCCAGATCCGTGGCCCACTTACCCACTGTACTTCCATCTTGCCAGGATTTAAACTCAGTTTATTGATCCTCATCCAGCCCACCACAATGTCCAAGCATTGATCCAGAGCTTGCATGGCCACACCTGATTCAGATGTTATAGAGAAACAGAGCTAGTTGTCATCCACATACTGATGACACCTTTTTCCACATCCCCAAATGACTACTCCCAGTGGCTTCTTATAAATGTTAGAAAGCATTGAGGACAAAATAGTGCCCTACAGTATCCTAAAGCACAAGTGAGAGGGGATCAAAGTGCACTCCCTAACAAAACTCTTGAGACCAACCCTGTAGGTAGGAACAGAACCACTTGATACCCATCCCACTGTGCCTGTCCAGGAGGATACCATGGTCAATATCAAAAGTTGTGTAAGAAGAGCAAAGTTGCACTCACCCTGCCCCTTACCCAATAAATGTCACCCAACAGGGCAACCAAGACTGAACCCAGACTGATACAAGTCTAGATACAGTTTCATCCAAGAGTACTTGCAGTTACTCCACCTCAATCCTCTTAATCACTTTCCCTAAAAATGGGATATCCATAGCCAGGCATTAGCTATCACAATTCCTTGGGTCCATGGTGGGCTTCTTCAGGAATGGCCGCAGTACCACCTCCTTCAGAATGGCAGGCACCACTCATAATAATCCCTTCATGCAACAACACCCTTGGTCACATTTGGCCATGTCCCACTGGCTAGCTTCCGTCAGCCATGACAACAGAGGTTTAGAAGGTATGTGATGTGGACAAAGTAGTTGCAAGTATGTAGCCAATCAGGCTGTAATAACTGGAATTGATCCCATGAAACATGACAAGATTAGGCATTAGACATGGATCTATCTTAACTTGCTGGCAGAACGAGAGCCAGTGGTAGAAAGTGGAGGAATGGGTGTGAGGGTGTTTCAAGAGGCAGCTGAGAATAACAAGACTAGAATAACTAGTAGCCATCTGTTTGGAGCAGCATTGTTTTTAATTTCTTCCAGCATCTCCAGTGGGAAGCACATGTTTGTTGCTTCACTAAAGAAAGCAAATATAACTAATTTAAATTTGGGGCTCTTTTACCTCCCTTCTTAGCCACATCTTACCTTAAGATTGCCATAAAACCTATAAGAGACAAATTCTATGGGTTTCCTCCAGCAGTTCCTAGGAAGGTTTACTTGAAAAAGACCCACTAAATCTCAGGTGTACCTTTTATTATTTCAGCATCTTGAATTGTTGTAGAAACTTAAAACGCCTCAGAAATAATCCATATAATAGTCCTTTAAGATTAGTTATGTATAGATCTCTCATACTTTGCTTAGAGCTGTTCAGGTGCTACAGTACAGAAATAATAGATCAGTATGTATTGAATTAACATTTAAGATACTAGTTTTCAAGGCATCTGCAAATGATGGCAAGCATTCTTTTGTGGCCTATCAGTGAAAAATAGCTATAAAATAATGATTCACTTCTAATGTGGCTTCTGACTGCCCATACAAGACTTGTATTGAACATTGTTTTATTGATCACTGTTCTGCACTATAACTTTTGCTAAGCATACCTGTTACTAAAATTGTCCCTGCTTCCTACAGCAACCACCACTTTAGATATGTGTGCTTGTCTTTTCCAAAGTTCAGACCATTCACTACCAAAAAATGCAGGGGATTAAGAATTAAGATGCCTGTTATATTGCAACCTGAAATTCTGAAAAAGCTTTATTGTGATAAACTGTTGTAGCCTTAAAGCAGTTTTAATATTACTTCAGAGTCAATATTTTTGAGTTCATGGTTTGAATTACTAATTAAATGAACATGACAGAGAACACGGAGTTGCATCCATTTTAAATAGTCTGATGATGTTTGTGTTAGAATTGACATGTGCAATTTGAGTGGCTGCCAGAAATCTGGGGTAGTTCAGCACTATTTTAATTACCTAATAGTCTTATTTCTTTTGATTTAGTGTAGTATTAAAAGAATGCAAACCCAGTTGTAACCATCCTAAGTCACATGCATTAGAAGTGCAGTTCTTCTTCCCAGATTTAATTTCTAGTTAAAGCAAATGTGGTATAGAAAATGAGTGGTGATAGAGAAAACTAAGATAGTTACCATCTCCTTTTTTGCTAACCTTATGGAATGTGCCATGAAACATTGCTGAACTTAACTTTATGGGCTAAGTTTACTGTTGGAGACAAAGGGAAAATCTTATGTTGCATCTATAATATATTTTAGGTACAAGCCTATGCAGAAAGTGGATGGAGTCGCAGACAGTTTCACGACAAGTGGTCAGCAGACAGGCACATCTGTTGAGCAAACTGTAATTGCCCAAAGTCAGCATCATCAACAGTTTTTGGGTATGTGAGAAATATATTATTCCCAAAGGGGAAAAATAACTAGTATACTCTTTGGCTAAGATACATTACAAAGGTATACTTGAAATTCTCCATTGTATTTAATGGGGCTGCTCCAGAGTGAGTTAAGCAATAGTGCTTGTTGTTATCAGAAGGTCCAGCAGTGACACCAACTTAAATGGCTTTAAAAAGGGATTAGTCAAATTTATGGAGCAGATGACTATCAATGGCTACTAGTCAGCTATATATTACCTCCAGTAGCAGAGGCAGTATCCCTTTCAATACCAGTTGCTTTGGAATGTTAGCAATAGGGTGCTATTGCACTCAAGTTCTACATGTAGGCTTCCCACGGGCATTTGGTTGGATACTGGGAAAAGAATGCTGGACTAATAGGCCATTGGTCTGATCCAGCATAGCTACACTTACGTTTACTGGGAACTTTAAAGAAGACTGGGTATGTGACATGATAGTATTCTTCAAGTATCTGAAAGGCTGCCACATAGAAGAGAACGAGGACTTGTTCTCAACTACCCAAGAGGGCAGGAATAAATGAAACCATTGCCCATGTGCTGCTATTTTGTTCTTTGTATAGACATACTCGTGAAGAGTTAATTACCCCCTTACTACTGCCATATCCAGGGCGTTCAACTGATTATTATGTGAACTTCCTCCTTGAGGATTCTAATAGATTGGTCACAGCACAAACGGCAAAATTTTTAGCAACTGCTATCAAAACGAGGGAAGCAATCACATCCGGAGCTCCGAATTGAATAAACCCAGTTCCAACTGCATTTAATGCTTTTATTTACTTGGTGCCACTGAGTATATTTATGTTGAGGATTCCCACCCCTGAATATGGGACATTTTACTGTATGCTTTTTGTATCGTGTTTATTTTACTGTTATAAATTGCAATGGCTATTCGCTCGATGCAAATAAAATTTAATTTGAATTTGCCATTTCGTAGGAGAAATGTCTTGATGATAAGAGAACCAACTACCTAGAAGGGTGGTGGGCATACCTTCCCTGGACCTTTTCAAGCAGAGGCTGGCCAACCAGCTGCTGGGGACCCTCTATCTCTGGATTTCCTGTATCAAGCAGGGGGTTGGATTATATGTCCACACAGCCCCTTCCTATTTAGCAAATCTGCCTACCTTTGCTTGAAATATTTAATTTTGAAGTATAAAATGTTGATTTCTTTTTAATTGCAAACTTAAACTTATAATAAAACCTAATACCTTGCTGGTTTCAAGTCCAATACTTTGACCTTTTTGGTATTTATTTCTTTGTGTCATTCAATGTTTTCCTAATTAAACTGTGATTGACACGGTCTGTGATATCTTTTTTCATCGTGTTGTCATGGAAACAGATGCATCTCGAGCACTTCCAGAGTTCGGAGAAGTTGAAATCTCTTCTCTGCCAGATGGTACTACTTTTGAGGATATTAAGTCATTGCAGAGTCTCTATCGAGAGCACTGTGAGGTAAGGAAGAGGGATTCTATAAAGCCATTTTTCCTAAGAATCCCTCTCATGCAGTTGAGAGCTCCTGATGTGATACACAATAATACATCAGATGTATTCTTGGAATATCTCTGTTGCGTGAAAAGCAGAATACTGTGGAGAGAATTAAAGCTTGACATACCTAATGTGTGTGTGTGTTTGAAAAGATGCAATTGTGAGCCCAAGTTTGGAGATCTGCTTAAAGATATGCTTTAAAGGTTTGCAGATATTGAAGGTGTGCTTAAAGGCTTGTTTGCACCTATTGAGATTCCTGACTTACTTAATTCTGAACAATATATTCCCTGTGCCACATTGCAGAATGCTTTTGAAACTCTCTGCTAGTTTCCAATGTGACTTGCTGTGCTGCATGAGAAGCTACTATTTACGTATAGTAAGTCAAAATTCTCACTGGGATTCATGCAGTTCTTTAGGTTGTGGTCCTGATTTTTAATGTTATCTTCCAACTAGTTACTGGAAAAAGTCAAGATAAAAATGACATTGTGAAAGTAATTTCTTAAACATGTTGCATTAATCCTATTCTTTTGCATATGGGATTCTTCCTGCAAAACCAAAGTGCCAGAGCACATGTCACACTTCTGATTTTTTACCTAAGATCCCTTTAACATCTGACTTCCGAAACGATTTCTCCCCTGTCATCCCAACCCCCAACCCCCTTCATAAATTCTCCCCTGGCCTTAACCAGAAATAAGCTTACAACAGCAACAACCTTTGCTTTTTTATGCTGTTAACCAAGTTTTGAAACTACCTTCAGATCTGTTTAAAGTCAGTGCAGTGTAAATGTTAACCATGGTTAATCAGCAGGGGAAGAGTTGAGGAAAGTTGTTCTGAGCAAGACAAAAGCAGGGTTAGAGGGGAAGGTGAAACCCCAAAGCCAACTAAGGGATTTGTGTACTGGCCCCAAGAATTTTTTAAAATTCTTTTTTAAAAAATAAAATAAAAATTAAAACATAATTTGTTTAATTTGCTTTTACCTGTGTATATTTACTGTTTTATATTGTTTGTATAATTCTATCTGTACGCCGCCCTGAGATCCTTGTGATATAGGGTGGGATACAAATGTTTTAATAAATAAATACATGCAATCCTAAACAAGTTTACTCAGAAGGAAGCCCCACTGAGTTCAATGGGACTTACTCCCTTTGTGTGTCTAGGGTTGCTGTCACAGTGTCAATGTTTTTCATTCATTCAGTAAAAGAATATCTGTATCTTCTTTGGATTTTTAGGCAATACTGGACGTTGTCGTGAACCTTCAGTTTAGCCTAATAGAAAAATTGTGGCAGACTTTCTGGCGCTACTCTCCCTCGACAACAACTGATGGCACTACTATTACCGAGCCAAGGTTAGTCATTACATTTCAGAGCTTGTGAGCGCACTTCAGTTAAATTTTCAAATAAAATAAAATTCCAAATTTGATATACTAAGTAGGAATGTTATCTCTTTAATTACTAAATTAAATTGTTGTTTGCTATGATAACTGCAGTATATATTTGTATGCATATCATTTTATTTTAGGTGAATAGGGCCCAGTTATTTTCTCATGAAATAATATCCAATCCAAAGACCATCTTATCACTGCTGCATGAAATGGTGCTCTTTGGCTAAAACTCTGAAGGCCCACATATCAGCCATTACAACACAAAGTGCCTCAGGGCCGTTGGACGCGTTTCAAACATCTCTAATGTTTTATTTAAAAGAAAGCTTTGAAGTCCATTGTTCTTCTTTTTTATCTTCATGTAAATGCATTTTCATTTATTCATTTAATACATTTGTTCACACCAGCAATCTGAGTGAAATAGAAAGCCGACTTCCGAAAGCAAAGCTGATTACTCTGTGCAAAAATGAGTCAATTCTGAAATGGATGTGTAACTGTGACCATGTGATGTACCAGGCTTTGGTGGAGATTCTCATTCCTGACGTCCTTAGACCTATTCCTAGTAAGTTGAATATAGATGACGTCTTGTAAGGATTTTTTTTCTTCTTCTGGTGATTTTGTGACAAGGAACCCTTTAGGAGTGACTTTAAAGGCTACAGATGCAGTATGGGTGCAGTCACTTTTGTTTACAGTGTAGAAAGGTATATCCTATAATAAATACTGTATTTAAACTAAAAGTAAGACTTGACAATTCTGTGTTTTGTTTTGTTTTTCAAAATTAGGTTTCAGTGTGTTTGAGGCACAGAGTCATTTGAATTTTCCTTTTTTTCCCTGCCACAGCAATGTGCACTTTATATTTCCTAACCAAAAAAAAAAATGGCTTGAATCCAACAGTGTCCTTCTGCCAGCAGAACAGAAACCACTGGCAGAAGGGATTCCCCCTCCTTCTGCAGCTTGAGAGACGTTGGATTGAAGCCATTATTTTTGAACTTTTTCTCTAGTTTGTACAATACACTCCAAAATATTGAAGGCTCAGGTATGTCTGTCCTGTTTATGTCAACTTTGTTTTTGCACTAGCTTCAGCAAGCTGAGGAGCTAATATGTATTGGTATATGCCCAGGTGTGTAACATGTTAGTGGTAATCTGTCATCAAAAAGCAGCTTTTTAATGGCATGTAATTACTAGCAGATTACATGATTGTCCATTTGCCTTTCTACATAGTCGGATCAGACTCTGCCCTTGCACTTCTAGGGGAAAACCACAGCCCAGACACGTTAGTTGAATGTTTGAATCCACCTTAAGATATTCTCAGAGATTTACTGGGATTAGTACAGTGTACATTGTATTAGTCAGCTGTGCTGATAGAAATGTAGTGCAAACGTTTTCTTTACCTTCTTCAATTGTCTAGTCTCTCAATCTTCTATTTTAAAACTCCAGGTATGTCTCGCAATGCAGACTCAACATCAAATTGCAAATGTTATACTTTTGCTAGCTAGCCATCATCAAATTGTTCTACTTGAGAAGAGAGTTTTCTTTTCAGAAATAAATTTATTCAGTCCCATGCAGTGTAGTTTGTTGTTTCATAGAGAAAGCTGATTTATTGTGGATTCTAGCAAAGGATTTCCATTATAAAACATTATATGTGTCCTGGGCACCATGATAAGTAGTTATGAATTTATTTACCATTAACAATGATGGTTAATAGTTTCTACAGGGGGCGTGGAATCCATATAACTGCACAAGTATTGTGTTCTTTCTGTGAATAGTTATTTTGTAGTTCAGTTAGATGCACTCATGTCTCAAAGAGACACGTAGCAAACAAAGCTATTTTCTCTTCAAGTCACTATAAATGCTCTTAGCTATTATAGTTACAGATTGTTCAGAAAACATGCATATCCAACTATGCAAGAATATGCTACTGACCTTCACTTATGAATGAGGCAGGATAAAGTCTTTTATATTTCTTGTGGCACAACTTGAGTGTTCTTATGGAACACAGTCCGAATGTCAATCATGTCCTCTGCATTTTTCTGAAATGTAGAGTTGATATACACAGTCTCGTGAGGATTATGTATCTTTTAAACAGCACAGAGAAATCAAACAGGCTTGACATATTTTATTTGAAATTTATTTGTGTACTAGCATTTGCTGTGGTCCAGAGACTATTCTTAATGACACCCTACCCCCAGTGTTTGAAATGTGCAAAACATTCAGATTTCCCCCCTTTTTTCACCCTGAGCTTTAACTCATGTAACTATCACCAACTCCACATAGGTGGATAGACATTCCTGAGGTATCTACAAATAATCAGGAACTGGTCTGTGCTCACCTTTCTTGCATCTTACAGGCAGTTTTCCAATCCACGATTTGTTCCCATTATTTTTTATTGAGCCACAGCATATTCACAGCATTAGGCAAGTTTTGTGAGTGGCAAGAGATTTGGACAATTCTGGGGGCAAAGGAGAAAAGAGATTGATTCAAGATAACATAATTTGGACGCACAAGGAAAACCTCGAGCTGACCCCGGGATAAATGATTGGTGTAGACATGGCCTATGTGGGCCATAGACTATATTGGGATGTCTTACAGAACTCTATACAAATTACTGAATTGTGTGCATGGATAGGAATTTGGTACCCTTAGTAGGGTAAAGAGGCTGATTTGCCAGTGGCCAAAACATTAGCCTTTCCCCCTGCCTCTATAATAACAGTAACAGTTTCAACAAATAGGGTTAATAGAGGAACAGAATGGAGTGTTGCATTTGCAATTTGCCAGCTTTTGAACCCATGTGAGAAGGAGCCGAATGCATGGCAATAGTCTGGGGCCCATAGAAAAAGAGCCTAAAATGACAGAGACATTTGAGTTGCCAGGATTAGGATGGGGTGGAAGCAATTTTGGTCAGCAGGAGGCTTTGGGCAGGCATTTAGTGGCATGTGGAAAGGAGGCTTAGATGGGAGCAAGCCTTGGAATCTGGAAACATTTTTCACATGTTAGTAATCTCATTGAGATGGAATTGATGATGCTTTGATCCTGAATTTGAGTGTAATTGGCTGTGCTCCATGGAAAGTGTATGAATGTGGCCTCTGGGCATCTGCTGGGTTGGAGTTTGGTTCATTCCATTTGCTTTTCATGCTCCTGCCTTAGGCCCTCCTAGGAAGTGTGTGTTATTTTACTTACATTGTAAGCCACCTCTACTTACCTTATAAGTCTTCACCATTACATATCAAACACCTCTGTAAAACTATAAGTATCAAGATAAGAACCCAGACTCAGACAAGACCTGTCTTTTATCTATGAATGCCTACTGTCCTCAGTCTAGTCCCAAACCTCCACTGGCATCTGAACATGGGAAAGCCCTGTCCCTAATTAACTGATATTCCACAGCCTATATATAAACCTTTTTTTAATGTTTAGGTTTATTTATTTATTTATTTATTATATTTCTATACCACCCAATAGCCAAAGTTCTATGGGCAGTTCACAAAAATTGAAACTACAAAGTACAGCATAGTTCCCCAACTGGCTGCAATATCTTAGAATCCCCTAATCTCTTCTCTCCATTTCTTCCATTCCAGAAACACAAAGTCAGCTTCTTCCCTCTGTAGTTCTGTAGATTTTGGCATCCAAGATGGTATAGGCAAATCATCCAGTGTTATCTGGCTATATTTGAAGACTATATTACTACAAATATGAATACAAATGATTTTAAAAATCTTTAAATACATCAGAAGCCAGAAACATGTGAGGGAGCTGGTTGGACTGTTAGACAACAAAGGTGTAGAAGGAGGATAGGGAATTTACAGGGGAACTAAATGTATTCTTTGCATTAGTCCTAACTGCAGGAGAGGTTGTCCAGATGTTTTAGGACGAAGGTAATAAATAAATGATAAATAATTGACCAGTTAACAAATCACCATGTCCCTGACTGCAGAACCATATAGTTAAGGAGATCAAAATTGAAATCCTGTTTTAAAAAAGAAAAGAAAAATCAACTTGCCACTAAAATTGACCTCCCTTATCAGAGAAGTGGAACGCAACTTGTATGATATGATACCATTTTTAAAAAAGTGATCTGGGTAGGGGGAGCAGGAAATGTTCAGGAAATCTGAAGGCAATGAGTGCAACAATGTTGATAATGTTTCACTTCTATGCTACTACAGGGAAGCATGTTTTTTACTCTGAACATCAGATAATGTATTGCTAATGAAAGTGATATTGCAAAAGTATTAGCTACTAACAGCCTACATGTGCGGTATTAAATCAAATGCAGCTCAAGCAATTTGCTCACATTGTGGCGTTGAGGTGACAATGTTGTTTTCCAGAGTAGCTTTCTTGTATATTAGTCATCCCAGTTTCAAAGAATGCAACATTAAGGCTTTTTGTACTCACTAAGCCCCTTAACAATCATGAGTACCAAGAAAACTGAGCATTTTTTTTCATATACTTGTAAAATTAGCCTTTAGTAAAGGCCTGATACAAATCTAGAGGCATTCATTGAGTTAAACAAAGGTGGTCATAGAATTTGTTTTGGATTAATATGAAAGGAGACCCCTCTTGAAATCTTCAGAAACTTGCAAAAGCGCTTTGTGCTTTTTGAATGATTTATTTCTGGTAGTTGAAAATAACTTTATTTACAAGGGCTAAATTCCTGTTATGAATGTTCCCACTCTCTTTTATTATCATATCTTCCTACTACTCTGTGGTACTTAATTTGAAAGGAGGTTAGAGCTGTGTCTGTTCAGTACTGTTTTTACATAAAAATGTTTTCCTAATTTTAGCACCCTTAAATCAGCAGTGAGCAACATCTGACTCACAGGAGAACCTCTGCAGGCCCGGACCTCTCCCAGGCCCCTCACCCTCCCCTGACATCTTCCCTGCCCATTTTTACATTTCTTTGTGCAGAGAGAGATGTGGAAGCTCCATGCCTCTCTCTGCACAGAGAAAGGAACTCAGCTGCTGCTTGGAGGAGTTCCTTCCAAGTGTCACCTGATTCCTTTCCATTCACGTGCTTCTCACTGCCCAAATTAGCCTGACTTGGTCACTGCTTGGCCAAGTGGCTTCTCAAAGCTCTGGCTGAATCCCTTCCCATTACATTTTGCTCACCATTCCATGTGCAAAGGTGAAGCCTGATCTGGCAGCTGCTTATAGAAGTGGCTCTTCCCAAGTGCCAGCCAGATCCCTTCCCTTCATGCACCATTCGTTGCCCCAATTCGGGATGACAGGCAGGAGGCGAAGGAGTTGCCTGACTTGGCCAGCGCTTGGAGGAATCACTCCTCCAAGCTCTGTCTGAGTCCCGTTCTCCATGCAGAAAGGCCTGCTCCTCTCTGCACAGAGAAAGGAAAAATGGGAAGGATGTGGTGGATGATATTAGTTGAGGGGCTTTGGGGAAGGGCTCCCCCCCCTTGACATTATCCAGTCTAATGGATTTGTATTGCGACCTACTTTCAACATGATCATTACTTTGTAGCTTTTTAGTTGGTCCTACTAAGTTGGTCCTATTTTACTTCGTTTTAGTTGCTCTTATTTTACGAAGACTGGCCATATGTCTGTAGATTATAGCTATAATATCTATACGTGAAAAATGTAGAAAAGTAAGGTTGCCAATTGATATATAGCTAAGTCTACTGTCAGATATTTCTGTAGAAATTAGTGTGTGTTTATTAGAATGATTATTTCATGGGAAGCTTTTATGGAGCTATTCAGTCCTCTTTTGTAATTAAACTTTACCATTGATGTTGAGTGGGTTTTCTTTTTAAAGTAAAGTACATCTCTAATGGGCAATTAATATGAGTCATTTTAGTACTAGTGATTAATGCTAAATATTTTATCTTAGTGATTAATATTTAGCTAGTGTTTAGCTTTTATTTAGTGCAGTATGATCTCTTGTGCATAGAGGGGTTGTTATCATTCTTATTTTAAGTAGGCCAGGATCTAAGGAAGCCTATGCAAATGCATAGGATGTGTATGTGTGTGCGCGCGCATGCCCAATTTCCCCTTTTACCTCACTGAATGCCTATCAGAGGACCCCCAGACTTTTGGAGGTGGCACAGGGAGACGAATGGGAAGCATGGCCCTTTGGAGCTCAGTTATAGAAAATTACAAGTGGGACCTGCATTATGGAATGTTTCTGTTCACTGTTCCAGTCAGTCAGCAATGCTTTCTCCATTGGATTGTTTTTGGGGATTCCCCCGCTTAGGGTTTTCTGAAAATATTTTTTTATATTTCTGCAAACCTTGGGCTTCCCCCATGCCTGCTTGTACTCCCTCTGGGTGGTGCCATTTTGACTGCACAAGCAATAGCTTTCACACCTGAACTTTAGAAACACAGAGTAAACATGGAACCTGCAACAAAAGGTTGCAATGCAGAGTGCTCGTGTTCACTATTCTGGTCAGTCAGTCATGTCCTCCTCCAGAATACTCCATTCCATTCCCTTGCCACTCAGTTTTTGTTTGTTTGTTTGTTTGTTTGTTTGTTTGTTTGTTTGTTTTCTCCAGTTAGTCAGCATTCCATGGCCACTGAACATGCTCAATCCTCTGGCTGTTTGGGGAGGGGGGCTAGGGGGGAGTTGTTTTACAAGCTTCTTAGTACTTCTGCCAGTCTTGGCACTCCCCTAACCCTGTTGATAACTCTCTCTTGTATGTGGGTGGCACCATTTTTATTATATAAGGGCCACTACTTGGAGAATTGAGATTGATGATAGTATATGTGATGATGATCTCTTTTTGTTATTCCTTTGACATTGTTTGTTTCCTTTCACATTTTCGATCAGTCTTCCCCAATCCTGGTGCCTCCCAGACGTTTTGGACTTCACCTCTCATTAGCCTCAGCCAGCATGGCCAGTGGTCAGAAATGTTGGTAGTTGTAATTGAAAATGTTTGGAGGGCACCAGGTTGGGGAGGGCTGTTTTAGACATTAGTTTTGGCGACTATATCTGCCATATGAGCGAGATTAAATGAGACATAAAGGGACAAACTTTAATTTCAGGATCCTTTTCTATGTTTCCTAATGTAAGATGCCTTCACACGTATCTTTGTTCCACTGCATATCTTGAACTGGAAGTTATTTGTATCCATCTTTTCTGTTAAGCCAATACCATAGAGCTCAATGCCTGTCTTGAAGGCTTAATTTAGTGCCCGAGAAGCTACAAGACATACTTCAATACCATTCCATGATAGTTTACTCCCATTCCAATCTGTTAAATATATGGTTATTTTTTTTATGTTTGGGACCTGCAGACCATGCTGGTGACTAGATTTAGTTTAGAAATGGTGTTACAAATTCCAGCTTCTGAATATTGAAACATTCTGGAGCTTTATAATCAAGGCAGATATAAGCACAAAAATAGAACTTTAGTCGTTCGTGGCCTTCTATAAAAATCCTAGACATAGGCCACAGCCAGAGATTCTAATCATGAATCTCTACATGTTTAGAGATTCATGCCCGCAACAGAGGTCTGGACTTCTATCACTTAAAGAACAGACTCCTCTAACAACAAAGCTGTTCTGAAGCAGTTTCTGATTGTATTTGTGTGTGTTTATGTTTTCACTGACCTGTGGTGGTAAGGGTCTGCTGTTCAAAAAAATTTTTTATTGGTTGTGCGTGAACCCTTAATACATCTCAATTAGCTCCCTGAATTGTGGTCATAGGGTGAGTGTGATTGTGTCAGTTCCATAGATATTTAAAGAGTCACTGAATAGTTGGGTTTAATTTTGCATGCTAGGTTTTAAAAACTTAGTATTTTAATGCATTTGAAAACATTGATTTAAAAAACATTTTAATTGTATATGTCTAAGAATAACAGACAGTAGCTCTCAAATACGGAGGCTAATATTCAAGTAACATCCCAAACTCGTAACAACTGGATAAAGAAATTAGGTGTAAAACACAACAATCACAATAGAAGTTAAAATTATGGTACATAACATTGATCAGGATTGAAACAATCAATAGAAATACTCCATAGAATTAAATCACATGCAGCTCAAATCCAAATTTTAGTACTGTACCTTTACAAAACTGAATATCAAAATCTGCAGTCTCAGAGAAGAACTAATGACATTTTATACTCCGTGGTGTAGTGGCAATTTTTAAAGCGCAGTTCACCATCATTCCCCATAGCCTTGCTCTCATGGAGAATCCAAAAATGCAAGCAGCTATGATGATTCATATCAACAAACCAATTTGCTGCTAGAAGCAGGTCTTTTGTAAAACTAATGGGTCTTAATTACTTATTCAAGACCAGGCCACTCCAAAATACTTACAGCAATAATTTATTGTTCCTGGGAAAATCCATCTCCCCCCCCCCCCCCCCCCCCCGCACCAGCTACTGTGAGGATTGCAACTGATCTCAGAGAGAACAGGGAAGCCTGCCAGGGTGTGGGGAGTGGCAGATGATGTCATTATCCCTGCTAATCCAAAAGTCTTAGCGCTTCAACTTGCAAGCCCCAACTCCACTACATCACTGGTTACACTGTAACTCCACAGCAGGAGCAAGTGCCTTCATCTAACTATATACTTACAGTCTCGAGTTACTTTGTCATGTAAGTGCCCCTTTACCTACTGTACACTATAAAATGTTGTTGACCCTTCCCTGGGGTCTAGTTTGTGCATATGGAAGTGAACCTGTGTTCACTTCAGACTGCAGGTGGGAACTCACATGATTGAACACAAAATGCCTCCTACTTGCAGTCTGAAGTAACGTAGCCCAGACACATGTTTACCACCTCAGCGAGAACTAAACCATGGCCAGGTATTCACTGTTCTATAGGTATGTTGTGCCAGTACTGCCTTTAATTCTATGTGGTATTTCTATTCATTATCCCTCCAATGATTAGTACTATGCATTAGCATTTACTCCCTCACTCTGCTAATATTCAAGGACATAAGTCTTTCAATTCACACATGCCTTGACTTTGAACACAAAATGCCTCCTACTTGCAGTCTGAAGTAACGTAGCCCAGACACATGTTTACCACCTCAGCGAGAACTAAACCATGGCCAGGTATTCACTGTTCTATAGGTATGTTGTGCCAGTACTGCCTTTAATTCTATGTGGTATTTCTATTCATTATCCCTCCAATGATTAGTACTATGCATTAGCATTTACTCCCTCACTCTGCTAATATTCAAGGACATAAGTCTTTCAATTCACACATGCCTTGACTTTTTTTTTCATTTGTCTGCTTTCTTTCATGCATAGGTGCCTTGACCCAAGCCATTCGCAATTTTGCAAAAAGCCTTGAAGGTTGGCTTTCCAATGCCATGAACAATATTCCACAGAGAATGATTCAAACCAAGGTAAAATAAAGAGTTATTTTTGTTATAAAACATGCGGAAACCATCATTTTAAGCTATCTGTGTTACAAGTATAACAGCCAGTATAAAAGTATAAAAGTATAAAAAAAATATCCCTTTAAAACAAAATCATGCAGAAGTGAGTCTTTATATAATATGAAATATTTTTATATATTGAATGGTTTTAGTAATCTATGACATTCTTTAATATTACTGGAAACATACAGCTTATCTACAAATGTCTAAAATTATCCTATTGAAGGACTTTACATGACATGTTATTGAATATGGCATTCTTTAGTTGTTTAGTTCTTAGCTGTCAACTGGTAAAAAATCTGTCAGAAGATGCTAAGACATAGAGCTATGTGTGTGTGTGAGAGAGAAAGAAGAGTGGGATGGGCAGGAGAAAGATTATGTGAATTCTTGTGGAATTCATGCTTTTTGGATCTTGTAAATTTCAATCCCCTGCGCAGAACTCCTGCCTTTAATTGCCTTGTCCCATAAAAAGAATTAATGGCACAGAGCAAAACGTGTGGGAAATATAGCTGTATTGTACATCTGTTGTTATATCTATGAAGATTCCCCATTCCCATCAGCCCTTTTTCTGTGAAAAAAAGATAGCTGGGTGAAAAACTTACTCCTCAGTAAAGAAAAGACCTTGGTAAAATTTGCTGGCCAGTTGCATTCCTGTGAAATTGTATGTCAGGCCTTTTTCTTCATTCTTTTTAGGTTGCCGCTGTAAGTGCCTTTGCTCAGACTCTGCGAAGATACACATCTCTTAATCATCTGGCTCAGGCAGCTCGTGCTGTGCTGCAGAACACTTCTCAAATCAACCAGATGCTCAATGACCTTAACCGTGTGGATTTTGCCAATGTCCAGGTATGGTGGAAATTTAGAGAATGCATACAGGTGCGTTGTTTTTTCTTTCTTTCTTGGGTCTGAGTCTCTGAGCTGCCAGTACAATTCCATCTAGAAAAACGGCTACAAGAATGCTTTGTTTCTGCATGTTTTGTAGGCGTAACTGGAAAATGACAGCTTATAGCTCAGCCTCCTTGCAAGAAAATATTCATGAAACATTTCTGCAGTTTGGGGTCTTTTTAGGTTTTTGGTCTTGCACTTTCTGAAAATGTTTGGGTTATCGACAAGGTACTAGGGTATCCCACAGTAGCAATATCAATGCATCTGTGGACAGTAGGCAAGTATCTTCTAAGTCAACTTTGGGAAAAAGTTAAGATGTTTAGTAACCCATTTAAATGATCAAATAAGTTATTTACTATACATATGAGGTGAGAAGCAACAACATTTAATGCCCAACAATTCCATTATTCCTCTTTCTGGCTATGATAGCCCCAAATCCATCTATTATTTTAAATATCTGGAAAATCTTTAAATATCTGGAAAATCAAGGGACAGAAGTACCTTTTTGGTACTTCTGTCCCTTGATTCAACCACTTTCCCATTTGGGTTCCCATAATTGACTTGTCTAAATATGGAACATAGAGCTTCTATTTTTGACTTCTTTTGTACTGTGACAGGAGCAGGCTTCCTGGGTGTGCCAGTGTGATGACAACATGGTTCAGAGGTTGGAAACAGATTTCAAGATGACTCTTCAACAGCAGAGTACTCTGGAGCAGTGGGCTGCCTGGCTTGATAATGTAATGATGCAAGCACTGAAACCATATGAAGGAAGACCTAGTTTTCCTAAAGCAGCGCGTCAATTTCTGTTAAAGTGGTCTTTCTACAGGTCAGTGCCTTGAAGTATTCCAAATAGGTTATGTTCTGTTGTATACACAGACTCTTCTTCTTTTTCATATTGCAGTGCTATCAATATGTGTAGCATTTTACAGGATGTGCCAATGCCAATCCCTCAAATCATCTTTACACCTAAAGTTTGTCATAAAGAGCAGAGAGTCAAGTTAACAAGGGAAAGAACATGAAGCAATGCAGTGACATATAGTTAGGCTTTGTTGTGGTTGGGGATGGTGACTTGTTTCCTGGGAAGCTATTTTAATGCCCCTGAAGATTCCAATATAGAAGTTGGTCATTGTCCAGAAGAGAGGGATAATTAACCTAATACTGAAGACCAGAACCCAATTTCAGTATAGACAGTAGCCAGATTTGCATGACACGAAAGTGGTTAATAAAGCATGGTGGCTTATTAATCACTCCTGCACATGCCACCCAATTTTCCTGATTATCCTTACCCAAGCACAGCTTGTTACGTGTGAACCCAGCTTGTTGGGTAGCTGGGCTGGTTAACAAACCACCCAGATCCGACGCTCTTTTGTAGGGTTGCTGGGTGATTCGTTAAGCACCCCAGCAACCCACCTTGGAGAGCTCACACATAGGAACAAGCCATCCCCAAGTGAGGATAATTAGGGAGGGGGTGGTTAATAAGCCACAGTACCTTATTAACCACCCACCTTCATGTATACGAACCCGGACGATGTGATCCTTGTGTACAATGAATGGGTACTGTGAATAATCCTCCAGGGTTTATGTAGCCTACCAAGATATTCCCACCATGGGTGTTCCACTGCATGGTGACTTTCCCGTAGGTGGCACTGTGCCAGGTAGAGACCATGAACTTTATGTTGACTATCCTGGTTTTGGATTGTTTCAGTAAATAAAATAGTGTTCTTATTCATTGTGCATTGGACTGCATGCTAACTTCTAAAATATTGTGCTCTGATCATACGCAACATGCATGTCCCTCACCATTGAGTATCGGCAGCCACTGCCACATATCTACTGCATCATTTCCCAATAACCCAGGTATAAGTAATTCTGAGAAAAGAGAGACAATATCCTGGTTTGGATGTAATGCTAAACCTCCAGATGAGCACAATGTACCACACGCTCACACATTCCCTTCCTCCAGTACAGCTTCAAGAAAGAGATTGGGAGCACCCACTGCCTGTTTTTAATTAATTGCAATTTATTGTTATGTCCAAAAATTACAAACTATAGCTAGTTATACTATGAAAAAAAGGCCAGGATTAAATTATAGTTTGTATTAGTTTATGGTAATCAGAGTTTCCAGTTTGGCCATAGCAAGAAACCCAGTTAGTTTAAGCCGGTTTGGGGGCACAAGGGCTCACTTCTGTTCATTTACAAAACACTACAACATGGTTTAGTGGTATGTCTGAACACATTAGCAGAACTTTTTAAATGTAATGTAAATAAGCATATTTGCCTTAATGGTTTGATTTTTCAGGATTGTTTTGGATATGCTTCAGAGGTTTCTGAAACACATTGAATGGCCTTATTTCCCATTTGTTTAATTTTTATACAGCTCAATGGTTATCCGAGATTTAACCTTGCGCAGTGCTGCTAGCTTTGGTTCTTTTCATCTGATCCGTCTACTGTATGATGAATACATGTTTTACTTAGTTGAACATCGTGTTGCTCAAGCCACTGGAGAGACACCTATTGCAGTCATGGGAGAGGTAAGTCCATTATTAGAATACCTCACCAACTGATTTAAAGACAAACTAGAAATATTTTTCTCTAAGTGTATGCTGTTAATAGGTAAATATGGCTTGTGTGGGGAAGTGTTGCAACAAAACTTCTTTGAGATTTGGACATGATCGATATAAAACCAAGGACAGCATCGAATGGTGACATTCCAGAAACTCAAAGAGCACTAGCGGAATTCCGCCAAATTGTTTTGTTGCGCAAATTGTTGCCCATTGTGCTGGCACAGCCAGTTTTGCAAGCAGTTGTGCAACCGGTCACACAGTGGGTTGCGCAAGCGGAATATGCAATGGGTTGCACAGGAGTTATGAACAACAAGTTGCACAAGTGTAATGCTTGTGAAACCGCGCTTGTGCAAACTTCATTGGATTCTCCTCTTACGCACAGTTCAAAGCCAAGTTTCCCCCTAGTGCAACATCATTAACACTAACAGAATGACACAGTTGGTACTGCCCCAAGTTTCAGTTCTGACGACTGATACTTCCTGAATCCATACTGAGGCCTTAAAAATTTCTGTACGTTTTATTTGGACTGCATATATTTGTTCACACTGGGCTTATTCCTGAGTACTGAACCCCACATTTTGCTCTTGCCATTTGCCCCAGTTGTTCCTTCCATTGAGTGTTCAATCTTCCCATAATCTTCAATATCCAAAATAACCCTCCTCCTCCTTCTTCTTCTTGTTTTTGGTCTCCACTCTGGCACTTCAAAACAGCAGAGGAAATTAAATAATTCAATTTATTTCTTTGGGTTTTTTGGTGGAATAAAGAAAGCTCATGTTTTCCTCCCAAAGCAGGTGTTTCCTTTCATCCTAATAGTCACCTTTTTAGATGAAACCTAATCATCCTCAGGGGTTTTATTTTGATTGTATCGAAGTTCTGCATGAAGAGAACTTGAAGAAACCTGTTGTAGCCATCATATTTGGTTATTTTAGCTCTTCTAGACACATCAAAAAGCACCCTAGTTTTTTTTTCTTCCTTGTATTCTATTCTTGCTACGTGGGCTAAAATTAAAAGGGTCTTATGAAAAAAGGTGGAAATCAGGCAATATGTCCTCTTTACTTTCATTCACCATGTATACAAATTATTTTTGCTGCTTTTGTGGTATGTTTACTTCTTTTGTAAACTACTTACAGTTTTGCATGCCTTCATCCATCTTCTCCTTCTTTCCTTCTCTTCTCCGGAATAGTCTCCTAAAGACTTCGTAACAGTCAGCTTCAGATTAGAAGACCTTGTGGTATGTTGCTAGGAGCAACATTTTCTTACCATGATTGCCATCTTACAGAAGACTTCTTCAACCTGATGCCTTCAGATGCATTGAACTCTCCTCCTGTCATTCCCAGTCAGCATGGCCAATGGCACTCCAGCACATCTGGAGCGAACCAGATTGAGGAAGGCTGTCTTAGAGCATTGACTTTCCCCACATGGTTGAGTTATGAAAGCCCAAAGATCTATGCATAGGGGTGAACAACTGCTACTCATTTCTGTGGAGCCATGGGTATGATTAGGGCCAGAGGGATAAGCTGACCATATGAAAAGGAGGACAGGGCTCCTGTAACTTTAACAGTTGTAGAGAAAAGGGAATTTCAGCCAGTATCATTTGTGTGCAATTAGTTCCTGGTGATATTCCCTCTTCATCACAACAGTTAAAGTTGCAGGCACTATACTAGAGTGACCATATACAAAAGAAGGCAGGGCCTCTGCAACTTTAACTGCTGTGATGAAGAGGGAATTTCACCAGGAACTAATTGCATACAAATGACACTGGCTGAAATTCCCTTTTCTCTACAACTGTTAAAGTTACAGGAACCCTATCCTCCTTTTCATATGGTCAGCCTACAGAGGAATTGATAGAGGATTTGACTGCTATAGAAACTGGTGGGATAGCATATTGAATAAATATCTATTAATTATTTTTTCTTCTGCAGTTTGGTGATTTAAATGCTGTGTCTCCTGGAAATATGGACAAAGGTTAGTATTAAATACATTATAATTCTTGATTTAGATGTATAGAATTGCAAGTGGAGCTCTGTTCATACAATTGGGCTTTCTTATTCTCTTTTTTTCAATGCATCTCCATGTTCTCCCTGAAAATCCACTTTGAGGGTTGTGGGAACTATTCCAAGAGAGTAAATTAGTGGGATTCAGGGGGGAACATGTGTTTCTGCTCACATAAAGCACCTTTGTGTATTTTAGTTTCATATTTGTACCATATAATATTTAAAGGGGTCAAAAGAATTCACAAGGACCTCTTAAATTTATTGGCAATGTAAACCAGGCTTAATTGACACCAGTATGACACAGTACCTGCATACCAGTTCAGTTCTTGGTCATAGGGTATGAGAGTGAAAGACCAGAATCCAATGAGATAGTTGTAGATATTGCAAACTTAAAAAAGCTTTAACAAGTAAACATATAGTGTTAAATCCAACATTACACTATCAGAAGTTTGCAAGTGCAACGGGAATTACTTTCCCTCTCCTCCCCATTGCAGCCCACTGTGCCACCCCCTCCCCAGCCCTCCAGAGCAGATTTTGAGGGAGCGTGGTGGGGGTAGGGGGGAATTCCCCCCTCATTTATCTGCTGAAAAAGCAGATCCATCAGTGGAATGACACTGTTGGATACATCACATAGCTTAGAAAGTGGAAGTGTGGTTATAATGTAGTCAATAGATACCATTAAAAGTAGTAGAAATGTGCACGTCAGTAGGTAGGAAGACGAGAAGCAAATAAACCTTCACCTGCAAATTTAAGAAATGGTGAATTATTTGACTAACTGGGTATTCAGAGGGAAAGATGAAACCCAGCAAGATGCATGTGTCAGTTAGCCTAGTTGGTGTTGGATCTGGTCACGAACTGGGAGCAACCGACAGCACTAAGGGTAATGATAGGGTGGTTCAACAATTACAACTCACAATAACATGGCTCTTTCAGATTGCAGGATTCATGGTGGTTTTATTTGTGCAGATGAAGGCAGTGAAGTTGAAAGTGAAATAGATGAAGAGCTGGATGAATCTGGAGAGCCACAAGCCAAGAGAGAGAAGACTGAAATTAGCCAAGCCTTTCAGGTGGGCTGCCTGCAACCCGTGCTTGAGAGTGGAGTGCAGCCGAACCTCCTGAACCCTCTTCATAATGAGCACATTGTTACAGCTACTCAAACTATCAGACAATGCAGTGCTACTGGAAATACATATACTGCAGTCTAACAAATATTAAAGCTCTTTTTTTCCAGAATATATTAGCCCTGTTGATGTTGGGCTTATCATGGGGGAGGGAAGGGATGCAAAAAAGAAGTCTGAAAGTCAACTGTTGTCAAATTTTATCTGTGCTTGAACATTACTTTTACTGGAATTGTGAAATGGAATTGGGTGTATGTATTTTGCCAGGTCTCTTTTGGGGGAAAAAATTGGTAAATACAATCATTTTTCACTGGCCGTTTAATATAAAGAGTTTTCTTAGTTTCAAAAGTCAAGAAGCATTTTTGCGAAGCTTAATGTTAATGTTTTTGTCCTCTTTATAATTAAAAGTAATTTAATTTTTTCATAGTTTTTACAAAATATTTTAATGTTAGCTGTTAGTCATGGTGATTTCGTATAAATAGGATTTTTAATTAATTGCACTCTGAAATATCAAGAATTTTCCTCTTTGATTTACACTGGAGGCATGATCATTTGACAGCAGCTGCATTAAAATGGTTATTCAAAGGCAGCTTTCATTGAAGAGAACTGGAAGACGCTATTTTAATACATTTCAGAGTGTTCAGGGGATATATTGGAAAATTTATTATAATACTAGAAAACATAGACTGTCTTCTTTCTCAGAGGAAGAGCGATTCTCACCGTTGCAGGATAAACGAGAGCTCTGATCGCATGTGGTAATGTGTACTTGATAAATGTACAGATGACACCATTATAGACAATGCAAGCTTCCTTTAAAAGAAATCATTTTTAATTTTTGCATACCAGCTCCTCTCTTTTAAGACTACTGATTTCAGGTACAATCTGCCTAGACTCTGTGCAACCTCCATTCATTTTAATAGAGCTTGCATAAAATTCAAATGAAATCATCTTTGGATTCAAAGAAAGAGTCACACCACATTTCAGTGAGTGGAGGTTGTGTAACAGTAGCACTTGGTGGATTATGCACCTCATATACATATGGGACCACTACGCAGATGCTTTCTGCTCTTCAGTGGGACTGCTGATCTTATATACTGAAGTTTTTTAAAGCATCTTAATTTTTTTTTAAAGTGTATGTGCTACTTATGCTGAACTGGACATGCAGGAAACCATTCCTTTCAGATGACTTTTTTAATTCCATGTCCTTTTCCTCGTGATAGTTCAATCTGCTGCTCTTGTTAAAGATAGTTTATAGGATGCAAGGAATGTAGCAACCTGCATTGTAATTTTGCTCAAAATAATTCCTGGTTCTTAAGTGGATTTCATTTTATACAAAAATGTTTAATAGGCAGTGAAACTGGCACATGTCACTTGTACTTATTTCCCAATTGCGTAGAATTTGAATAGGTGGCTAGACGGACCATTGCCATTTAAGAATGTACATCAGGGATCATTGTACCTCGGCTATTACATGGTGCCTTAAACAGAACTGAAGCTAAGATTTTCTTGTTAATAACTCTTACATTGATTCAACAAAGTGTGCCTGTCTTCTTTCTTTCTTTCTCTCCCCCCTCCCCCCCTTTCAAATCCCCTAAACAGTAAGGGCAGGTTACATAGTCTTCAGAAATCAAGATTTTTTTATTAGATATATTATCCCTCGGAGTGACGGCCTATTTCTTTCTTATTTATAGCTGAATTTCACTTTATTACTAATCAGATTTTCTTGGTTGGGTGGGGGGGAGAGTGGGTGAAAAACAAAACTAGCTTTAACAATGTCAAAGGTCAACAAAATAGGTTAGCCAGTTCCCAAACAAGAATTTATATATAAATATATATATATTTCTAAACCCTTATCTACTTTTAATTTTAAAAAGTACAGTAAGTAAAGGTTTCTTTTTCCCAAGCAGCATATAGTTTCAATTGTGCATATGGTGGGGGTCAGTCTGCTATTTTATTTAATGGTTACATCATACTATATGTTGTTTCCCTTTTATTCTAATTGATCTGTTGTACGTATAATGGATTAAACATTTCATTGATTTAAAAGATACCTGAATTTTCTTAGTTTGATCAAAACAAACCAAAAATGAAGGAAAGCACAAAGAAAATTTACAGACTTTATAGCAAGGCCTGGGTAAAATATTAGGGGCCTTGTTTATCATATGTCTGAAAGACGATCTTTAAGGTTACAATCACCAAATGCTTGAACAGCAGGTGGAATTATAGGTATATTTATAGCACACAGGTTTGATCTTAGCTTTTTCATGTTTCAAGAATTTCTAAAGATTTACTAAATTGTTTTTAATTTGAACATTTCTACTTTCTAAACTAAGCTTTAAGAATTGCTTAGAGTTGCAAAATTTGAAGCCTACTGGCAGTGTGGACTGAGCTAGGTGTTGTGCCTAGTAATTCCTGCCACTTCGTTAAACATATGCTGATATATTCCATTATGATTCTGTTCATTGTTACTTAAATGTGTTCTTATTTCCCCCCTCAAAATCCATCACGTCTGCACCCCTCACCAAATTTAAAAACAAAATAAAAACAAACTAAGCTGTGATAGTTATTCCCTCTCATTGTGCATTATGAAATGTTTACACTACAGTACAGTGAAATTAAATGTAAAAACAAAGAAACATTTTTCAGCATAGTTTTTTAAGGGTCTAGTAAGGTTGTTCTGTATTAGATGGGATGTATTTACTGATATAATTTTTCAGATGGCAAACTTGTCTGTTTTCTTATCATTGTCTTTTTCATTTTTAATGTTGGATTTTGTTTGTGCAGAGAAATGAGAAAGATGCAAATTTAGTTTTCTGAGAGAGACAGAGCTTGTAAAATCTCTATCAATCAACTCCCCCACCTATTACCCTCCTCAGTTGATCACTGTATTCAATGTGCCAAAAAGATCAATACATCATTGTACCTTATGTTATATCTTGATACAAAAGTGGCATTCTGGTCTGCGATGGAACCATGCAAATAAGATGGATGTTAGCAGCCAGAAAATGTGTCCAAAAATGCTCTGATAAGTTGTTAATAAAAACAAACTGGAAGAATAGCAGGTTTTGGTTAATGTAAACATATATTTTACATTTTTATCCCGAGTTATTGTCAGCTGATCATTTCTGCTTTATAGTGGATTCATTGTGAACCACTGGTAGGCCTTGCAAATCATATGGGCCCACTGATCTGCATTATCCCCAGAGGTTCTTCAATCTAATCATTCTGATATTATACTACTTGTGCCTATATACGCATACCATTCCTTATCAACATTTTGGAAACACTTGATGTATAAGGGCTGGGATCCAAAGACTCCCATGCATGTGCCCCAGTATTCTGTGTATGTACCATACCAGGGTTTCCCCAAATCCCTCTTCCAGTTTCAGTTCCTTTGTAATTTAGATGCTGCTCCAGTCGTCCCCTGATTTTTGGGTCGCCTGACTTTGGATGCTGCTTCTGACTACTGTAAGTTTTGGCATATTCACAGATGGTCCCCACATAATGCTCTGTATCCTGGATATGATCTTAAACAAAATAAGTTTTTTGTGCGGTAAAAAATACAGATGTTAACTGCACAGCACTGAGAATACTTACATAGTTGAAGCACTTTTGGGAGCATTGCAGGAGAATGGACTTGTATGATTTGTGGGCAATTTGTTCTTAAAAGCTGGTTTAAGGAATAATACGTTTTTAAATGAAGACTTTTTGGCTCTTGGACAAGTAATGCAGTGATCAATGTGGATGATACTATTGAAACTTCTTATTCAGATCCAGGGCCCATTTTTCATAAGCACTTCAGGAATGCAAAATAGTTGGTGCTGTCACTTTAACAAATGTTTGTACTGTCTTGTCCGAATTCTTTGCTTTATGCTTATTTTTGTATTATAACTTGGAGTTACAACATTACTTTCAAAATCAGTCATCTTTTTAAAAAGTTACCGATGTGCAATGTTACCACATTTGGTTCACCATGGGTGATGATAATTAAAACAGTACTGATGGTACCGTCATTCAGGAATGTACAGATCTACATACAATTTTTAAATTTTAAAACGAGGTATTTTTAAGCATTGGAAACACCTTTCTCAAATTATTCTCAGTAAAGCATCGAAGATCTTCATCATTTTCACAAGGTAAATTGGCAAGAAATCAGATTGGTTTGACGTAGATTGCAACCTAATTTCATTTATGAAATAGTTTTATAAAAATATTACCTTAAGGAAAACAACAACGGTAAATTTGCATATAACACTAATTTCAGAATATGTAACACTGATTTGTGAGAGCAGTACCAGTCGTGAAATTTGGGCCCTTATTCCTGCATTACAGGTCAGTCTCTATGTATATGGATAAAAGGAAAGGGAATTCTAGTACTGTTGCTAGAGTGTTTGTTTAGTGACTAAAGAAAACTGGAATAGAAGCATAAATGCAGTGCTTAGTTCTAGTGTTAGAAAATTATTTTGATGGTAATACCTTGCATTAACCCTTTGAGCATTGTAAATTAATGGGATTAGTACAAATCTAAGGGTAGTGAGAGCACTGACAGAACTATAAGCACGCTGTGCCCACCCCCAACAACAGCAATCTTGATTAATAAGTACTCCATGTGCACAATTTTTCAAAGGAACAAGGTCTAGGAACTATGAGGAAAAAATACGGAGTCCTACTCAGTGACCACTAGTTGCCCCTCTCACAGCTCTGTTCAAGGGGAGGGGGGGAACGATTTAAAAGATTGTCACATGTAGTCTGCATGTAAATGTAAAATATCCCAGGCCTGTACATTAAAGATATTTTAACCATCTAAGATCTAGCTTTGTTGTAAATGCTTTTCTACAGAATAAATACTTGAATTCGAGGCAGACATCTGATTTTAGGTTTAATGCATTTAGAATACAACAGCCACTGCCATTTACTTATACTGCCTGCACAAACTAGTATTTCTAGTATTTTAGGGGGCAATTATTTGATCAAAGAAACCTGAATTGTAAATTACCTAAAATGTATTTACAATTAAATTTATTTCACACTAATGGTCTTGTTACGATAGTATTGAACATCTGTAAATAGGAAATGTATTGCAGAGATCTGGGTTTTACAGAAAGTTTGGAGTTAAATTCTATGAGCTAAGTCCAACATTGTGCAAGCAGGTATCCCCCTGCAGCCCCCCAAATCTGCTCTGCTCCCCCAAGCTTCTAGGGTATATTTGGGGATGGGGGCTGCAGGGGGGAAAGGTAATTCAATCTGCCAGAAGTGTCTATTCTGCTGGCAGAAGGACACCATTGGATACAAACCCATATACTACCATTCCTATCAACCAGGAGTAGACTATTGATAGCCCTCCAAATGTTTTGGCCTACAACTCCCACCATACTTCAACATTGTCTATGCTAGCTAGGGCTGAGGGAAGTTGTAGGCCAAAACAGCTAGAGGGCCAAAAGTTGCACACCTCTGCTATAGTGACACACAGTCCACTTATCATAAATGTGTTCATGGTGGAGAACTGTGTGGACCCAGACTTTTCTATGGCAGCCACTGTGCTATTGAAGGCAAGGCACACTTTGAAACCAGACATCTTGCCTCTTGGGTACTCAAAGAAACCTCTGGTTGTGCATGTTGTTTTACCGCTACATACGTAGCTTTTTTGAACTGCAGCCTTGATTCCATACATAATCTTACCTTTGGTTTGTTACAGAATGAATTTGTCACTCAGTGAATTTCTAAGGAATTCAAAATGTAAGACATTGTTCATATAAAAATAGGCACCAGTGATACAGGAGTGAGTGATTAAAAAACCTATTAGTAAATGCCAAATGAAACCATTCCCTAGATCAGGCCTGTGACGCTCCAAGTCTACCATAGCCCACTAGTCATGTATGCTGACTGGCCTGAGGTTTGATAAACCTGTTTTTGCATTTACAGCAGCTCAGAGCACATGGTTGATGATCCGCACTTGGCTCGGCGGATCACACGTTGTGCAGGCCTGATCTAGATAGTCTATTCCAAAATTCCAGTCCATTGGTTCCAAGCCGTATCATCAATAAGCCATTTGTGCTGCCGCCATGCTTATTCTGAAAGGTACTTGGATTGCTAAAATTCTATCATACAAAAAAACAAAACCCTTCCTTCCTCAGACAAGTTATCTCGATTAATGTATAATTAAAATGAATGCAATACTCAAAGGGTTTTTGAATTTATTATTCATAATAATTTACTGTAAATGCTTCTCAGTTTGCATGCCTTGATCATTGCTGCTAGTGATTTTATGTGCCAGTAGAACTGAGTTTACGTTACCAATTTTACTTAAGAGTTAAAAGCCACTTACAAAGTGACTGCCTAGAGTATTTTGGCTGAAGTAACATGCCTTGTTTTCAAAATAATTTGTCTTCAGTTTTATTTGATTTTTTATTTCTTTTTTTAGTTTTTTCTTTTCCTCCCCTCCCCCCTTTTTCTTAAAAAATAAGTTATGTTGGGATTGGAAGCCCTGAGTAATATTTGGTAAGAATTTCTCAGTTAAATCGATTGTGCGAAATGAAATGCACCAGAATACACAGTCAAATACAAAACATAACATACCCCATTAGCCTCATTCTGGATGAAATCTGCCAAGCGCTGATGCTCAGCAGCCTCCCATACAAACAATATAGAAAAAGAATAGAGATTGCGCAGCTGCAATGCTTTGAGGACTATATCTCCTGTACCTGGACTCATTTGAAGTCAGGAAATAAATCTGATTCAACTTCAGTGAGAGCTGGATGGGGCATTAGGTTGTTTGATTTACTATACAGTGGGAAGGAATAGCATTATTTACAACAGCAAAGTTCCAAGACAGGTGAGTGGCTGTTTTCTACCAATCGTCTACTGTGCCAAATCGCAGTGCACTTTTGCAGGATTAATGGATTGCCCTTTCTGACCAGGTTAGAGAAAACGTATGTGTATAAGTAGTATTTAGGGTGACCATATGGAAAGGAGGACAGGGCTCCTGTGTCTAACGGTTAAATAGAAAAAGGGAATTTCTGCAGGTGCCATTTGTATGCATGCGGCACCTGGCGAAAATCCCTCTTAACAACAGTTAAAACTCCAGGAGCCCTGCCCTCTTTTGTATCTGGTCACGCTAGTATAGCTCCTGCAGCTTTAACTGTTGCGATGAAGAGGGAATTTCACCAGGTGCTGTATGCATACAGATGACACCTGCAGAAATTCCCTTTTCTGTGCAACTGTTAAAGATATAGGAGCCCTGTCATACCTTTCATATGGTCACCTATGTTCTATTTAAATAGGGGTTATTTCTTAAATCAATTTTTTAAATGAAATGTGCTCCTTAATAGTTTGTCCACAATGAAGTAAATATTATTATAGAATAACATAGAAAGTCTGTTGCAAACTTTAAAATCTTGAGATTTAAAATAAAATATAATTGTGATTAGGAAGAATCCTATTACTTACTCATTAAAGCTACTTATTAAAATTCCCACATCTTTTCCAGGTTGCTTTGGGGATTACATTTTTTTTATCTAGACAGGAAAACAAATTTAAAATTCTACTTATAGTGACAAAGTAACCAAATAATTTTCAACATACAAAAGTTTTAACCAGAGGAGATTTCTCCCTTATACTTTCATTTTTCCATTTTAAATTTGACAGTTTTAGTACAAGCTAGTGAGGCTATAAAAAGAAAATAAACATTTGTGTGCCTTTTTTAAAAACTTGAGAAATTTGTGCCTGTTTAATTGGGTTGATTTTAGTTCTTACCAATCACTAACCTTATTATCACTCAGGGCTTCTTACCTTCAATAAGTTGTTTTTGTGTGTGTATTTATTTTATAAGGGTTTTTTTTCCATGAAGTGCCATCATTAAACTTCACTTGGTAAGTGGCAGATCATGCTTTTCAGTCCCATAAGCACAGAGATGCAGGAAACACTAGTAGAACATATTGGATCTTTTTATTTTCCAATTGACTGAATATATAATGTAAATGAGGTAAGCAACTTTTTGTAGATTGTATGTGTGAGATAATGTAATGTTCTTTTCCAGTTTTTGGATTACAGTTGAATATACTTTTTAATTATTTAAAGAAAACATCTTTACAGAATAACGTGATGGGTTTTGTATAATGTATTTGATTTTGTAAATATGTATTTCCTGATGTGATTTTTGTGAAAATGCTAAATCTTTTAGTATATCATGTCCTCTCAAAATTGGCAGGAGCTAAATAATAGTTTGTGGGCAATTTGTATTGTGTACTGTACAATAACTGGGGAACTTTTATAATTATAAAAAATATATATTAACTTTTAGTGTGTTGTTTAAACAAATGACTGGAACATACTAAAGATAGTAGGATTTTTCTGAATATTTCAGACTTGAACTCAGGCTAGCTTTCTTGTGTTTTTCAAAACAAATTGTGTCTTGTCTTTTAAAATCAATAAATTTGTTTTCTTGTTACAAATATACGTGAAATGTTTCCATTTTTTATAAAGAGAGATTATGGAAGATAGTATTTTAGAAATCAGCAACATCATTTATGTGTTAAGTTTTCTCGGAAGGAAAAATTTACCTTGATTTTTCTTCTGTTGTATGCTACTTTCCAAGATCATGGGAACTATTTATAGAGCAGTTCTGGAAAATGAAACTTAACACTCAGTATGTGATCTTCAACAACACATGTCAGCGCTTCAAGGTTCGTGCATGTCTTAATTAAAGATCATTTCAATATATAAGTTAATTTAGGGCCTTGTTGATATATAGCTATGTGCCCTGTTTAGTGTCATTAACAAAAATGCTTTATATATGTGTCTTCATTCAGCAAAAGCAATGATTTCAACCAATCAGCAGCACAAAGAGTTGTTGGTAAAATGGGAATCATGAGGTTGACCTCAGACATCATGTAGCATCCATCGATCAACTATAATACAGTTCATGACCAGCTAGGCAGATAGGAAGAGGGTGCCAAAGTTTATCCAGGTGTCATTTTACGCTTCCTAGAATCATAAAAACGACCTTGGAGATAATTTAGAAAAAAATAAAACCCAACTTAATGATGGATGCAACACAGAACCGTAGAATGCAACATAATCCTATGCAGTTTACTCAGAATTAGGTCCCACTTGCTCCAAGGTAAATGTGTATAGGATTGTAGCTTAACTGGTGAATCAGTATTATCAATACCACAGTAAGTACACCATCTGCATTCTCTCTTCTCTGGGTTAGGGCCATAGTATTTTGTAAAACTGACTAAAATGTAAACTATTTAAATTTTAAATAAAGAGCAGTGTAAGAGTTGAAGATGTGGCTGGATGTTTCCTATTTTGATACTACCTAGCTTTTATGTAAATAGTAATAAAATAAATCAGTGTAAGTTCTATTTATATCCCTGTATACATTCTAAGGAGTGTGTGTATGTGTTCTTCCGTATTCTTTGTTGTTGACAGACTTTTTTTGTGTGAAACCAGGATATTTTCTTTGCAGGTAAAGGAAGCAATCCACCAAACACTATAACTGTGCAACTTCCATTAATTTCAGCAGGATTTAACTCTCTCTCTTCCACCCCCCCCCCCCCCCCATAGGATTGTACAGTGCCTGGTGGATTCCAGTCAGCAAAGAAATGCAGGTTGACATGTTGGTCCTTTAACAAACAAACACAAATGGAAACAGCTTAACACTTTTACTAGGAATTATTTAAAAGTCACAAAGTAGTGAGCAAGCTTGTATTTCAAAGGGAGAGCTGACTCTGCTTCCTCAGCCTAGCAGCTTTGCTAGAATCTTTTTTTTTTTTTTTTTTTGCATAAGACATGGCCTAACAGAATTGTCTGCATAATATAGGCTGACCAGATAAAATCCAGGTCAGGGCTCATGTAACTTTAACAGTAGTAGAGAAAAGGGAATTTCAGCCAGAGTCATTTGTATGCAATTAGTTCCTGGTGAAATTCCCTCTTCATCACAACAGTTAAACGTGCAGGCACTATTCTAGAGTGACCATATACAAAAGAAGGCAGGGCCCCTGCAACTTTAACTGTTGTGATGAAGAGGGAATTTCACCAGGAACTAATTGCATACAAACAACACTGGCTGAAATTCCCTTTTCTCTACAACTATTAAAGTTACATGAGCCCTGACCTGGATTTTATCTGGTCACCCTAGCATAATACCTCCTTGCCATAACAAACTGCAAATAAATGGTTATATGTTCACCAGAATATGTTATTGTTTGCTTTTGGCTTACAAAATACTGAAGAAGTGTTGCAAACTCAAAAACTTGCTCGCTTCTTTGTGATTTTTTAGTTGGACTTACTAAAGTGATTGTGCTGCTATCGCTGTTTGGATTTTGCCAACTAGAAAGTGCAGCAAAGACCACTGATATTTTGAGTGACTACAATTGTTAAGTGCTCAGCTGTAGTCAACAGTTGTTAGACTCTGCATACAACACACGTTCTGGTTTGTAAAATAATCAACAAGAAAAATAATTATGCAGAAGAAAGAGGGAGAACCTACTTGGTTGGATAGCTCACTGATTTTGGTTGTGAGGTTATTGGAATTTATTGTGTTCATTTTTAATGTTTTTGAAAATTATTTGTTAGTTTCCTTTGGTGAGGTAAAATCATTTAAGTCAATAAAATTTTGCTATTTAAAAATCACTGGTGATGGCGGAGTCTTATGGGTCATATTGTTCTAGCCAAAACCGTTATTTAGAATAATCATGGATGCATGGATGTCAATTAAAAAAATAGATATGACATTCCAGAAATGAAATTTAGGCCATAATCTGATGTGCACTGGCTTCAGATGATGACCAATAGAATCAGTGTGATTTACATCTGAGTAAACATCAGATCAGGTTCTGAGACCGCAATCTCTCACACACTTACCTGGGAGTAAGTCTCACTGAAATCAATGTTACTTCTGAGTAGACTTCTGATTGCGTTGTTAATTTATAAGTGAAGCCAGCTGAAAATGACCTTGTTAGGGTGTTCAAAGCTGGTGCTATTTATTGTGCAAATTAAGAGTTTATGGTTATGATTTGAATTCAGTGTTGTGTAAGTGCTCTTTAGGATTGTGAGCTACATCCAATGGATTGCTTGTGTAATGGGACTTTTCTTCCTTCTCTTCGCTATTGCACCTGTCGCCTGTGCCCCCAAATTTGCTTCAAAGGGGAGGGGGAATCTATTCCACCAGCGGTGTCTACTCCACTGATGGCTGGATACAAACCAATCTTTTACTTTGCCCGTTCCAGCAGTTTATTTCAGTAATGTTGGAGAAAATTAGGGGAGTGTCAGAATACTTTGATCTTTACTCTTACAAGTAGTCTAAACTGCCATGTGGCTCAAAGGAAAATACTGAGCAATCATTTTCTTGCACTTGGGTTCTGTGCCTTACTCATTGTTACAATTGCCAGATAAAAAACATTTAAAAACTGAGTAAGGCTGTGGAATTGTGGTGCTTGTTCTGTAGGGGGCTACAAATCTAAGGTCTTTTGAAATACACACTTTCTTTTTAAAAGGTGGTTTCTGGCATGCCTCATTAGCACCTAGCAGAATGAGGTTTCAATCTCTCTTTGGGTATGCAGGTAAGAGATGCTTGAATTATATGGAATTGAGCCAGAACTGTCCATCTGTCCCCTCACACAATCCATGCCTTTTTCATATAAGATTTTGGAACATCTAATTCATTCAGTTCCCAAGATTCTGAATGATTTGTCAGTAGAACTATTGTGAAAAGCATACAGAAGATGGCAAGAGATAAACGTTGCAGTAAATTCAGCTATTCCAGCCAGAGTGCTTGGATTGCTGCTGAAGTAAATGGATTTAAATTAGCTGCTTGCAGCCCTATGGGCTGGAGTATGCACTTATTTGGGCATAAGTTCGACTGAACTCAGTGGAGCGTTCTTCTGAGTAAATGTGAAGGGGAATAGGCTACACACTCCTCGTGTGCTTGCTCAGCTGTTGTGCAGACCGCAGGCATTCAGTTATAGAAGTTTCAGCTGAGATGGCAAATAAAAACAAGCTTCGGTGTCAGCCCACTGGAACAAAATTCAAACCAGAACTGTTAAAATATAGCTCTTGTTTAGATTCAAGGTAGTCTGTGAGCTTTCAGGTGACTCAGAACTTGGGCTGGATATTGAAAGTCAATTAAAGGGAAATGGGGGGAAATGTTTCTAGAAGGCTTTTAGCCCTGCGATTCTTTCAATCTTAAAATGGTGATGGAGAAAACACGAGTAGCACAATTCTGTGCTTGGCTACTAAGAAGTAAGGCCCATTGTTTTCAGTGGGGCTTACACCCTGGTAAGTGTGCATAGGATTACAGCATAAATCAGAGGTAGCAAAGTCACTCATAAACCTTTTTGAAACCAGCCATCCTCTTTCTAAACATTTCCCGCACCTTATGCAGACCCAGCTATGACTGCATAATTCTTGGATCATTGAATGGGTTAAAAAGCTGACATATTGGTACATAATATAGGCCTGTTCATTTTCTGTCATAGCTCTTCTCCATCAAGTATACTGGGATGGAAACTCCCCGCTACCTGCAAAATATAGTAGCCTAGTTCCAGAATATGAAAAATGAGTGGCACTCCTCTTTCATGTCATCATAATTACAGGTGGCGGTGCTGTACTTGAAGAAAATTACACATGTAATTGAGGCCATTCAGTTCTTTATTCTCATGGGCAAGATAGAGAATAAACTAATGGGCATTTTCAAGCCTGGAACTTGTCCCACTGCTGAGGTTATAACAACCATCATATCTCATGAACTCAAATCATATAATGGTGTTTGTTGTCTTATAAGGTTGATTTCAGGTCTCATGCATGTTATGTTGCTTTTCCAAAGGGAAGTAAAAATAATGCAGTGGCATTGTCCAGGACTGTGTGATATGCACGCTACTGTGAACATACCAATTTAAGTGTGTATGCTTATGCTAAAATTTAATGAGATTCCACTATACCATATTTGATAAGCCACAATATTTATTCATCTGGATGGAGAGGCGGGTTAGAAATGAAATAAATAAATGAAATAATAATAATAATAATAATAATAATAATAATAAATAACCCACCTTTCTACCAAGAAAAATGGCACTCAAGGCAGCTTACAATCACAAGTAAAATTTGATTAAAACAATAATAAAAACAAATACATTAAATTAAGAACACATTATCAATTAAGAACACAACAACAGAATAAAAATTACATCCAGGCCAACAAGGCTGTTTACATGTCAACAGCCTGCTTGAATAAAAATATCTTTGCCTGCCGGTGGGGAGACAACAATGAGAGAGTGATCCCAGCTTCCCTTCTCAGGGATTTCCACAGCCTGGAAGCAGCCACTAAGAAGGCCTTGTTTTGGGTTGCCACCAAGCACACCTCTGAAAGCAGCAGTCTTGAAATTTTTAATTCTGCAGTATTTGACCATTCCCTGCGTGCATGTGTTTTTGGGTGTGTGTTTTTAAATTTCTAAATGCCCCAGCTTTGTTCTGGATTCACTTTTCTAGATCATGTGTTTCCCTCATAAGGTAGATGTCTTGGGGTGAATGTGATAATGAGAAAATAATTGATAGAACTCAATATGCTAAGGGAAATAATTTTGGGTATTGCTTCCATGAATGCAATTTAACAGGATTATGTTTGTTAGCTTATGCAAGCCACAGAACATTGTTCTCAACGTGCTTTATCTTCTAGTCCTGTTCCTCTGATTGAGGCCCAGCAGGATAGGGCTTATGGATGATATAATCCTGGGATTCCATGCTTTATGGAGGAGTTGAACAACAGCCCCCATGCAGATCACAAGTACTGGCACAATCAAACAGGCCAGTCTATGACTTTCAGAAGGCATGGGCACTGGAGAAGCATGGTGCAAGGAGGAAAGCACAATTGTCTGCTTTATAAGTGTATATGGGTGTGAAGATGACAGGCTGATGAGAACTCCATGTTGTTAAAACATTCTTCCTCCGCTTCCAATTTTGGTGGACATGTAATGATTGTAGGGAGATGGTTATGTGCACTCATCACAATCCAAGAATCATACTGCACCAGGCTGCAGTTCGTGAAACTTTCCAAATTGGCCAGCAGTAATTGCAGCAATATGGCCTGCATTTTATGTTCTGAACTTTTGCCCAAAGGAATGCTTTGGGCAAAAGTTGACACCGACATTTCCTCCAACAAACTGGATAACACCATTGAAACCTACTGCCTTTGACTAGCCTGTCTCAATAGAAAATTGCTTAACCAAAGATGAGTTTATGAGCAGGCACTTAATAAAAAACAAGAAAATGTTTTGCCATTGAATATTAACTCCACAATACATGAGGGTTTTTATTTTACTTGCTGTTTAAGACAGCGATTACACTTCTGCATTCATTTACAGATGCAGATTTTTTAAAATTAATATAACATTTTATATTATGCATGGTAACAGTAACCAAACATTTTACACTAGGGTATCTCCCTGGTCTCAAAAACACTAGGATTTTATGTTACTTTATCAGCAAAATGCTCTCTAGATAATAGTCACTAATTAGGACTGTTTGTACCTTAGTTTTTCCAGTATGAGTATTAATAATGTTGGTGCCCCTTCTGGCTTGAAAGATAACTAGTCAGTTCTAGAACCACTCACTTGACAGATTTTGTTTTTGTTTTGCTTTTTTTAAAAAAAACCTGCTACTAGATGAAAATACCATTTTAACAACATAACAGTGACACCTCCTGGGCAATTTTGTTGATACGATTTAAAGGAAAGCAAGAGGAATTGACAATAAAACTGGCTAATTTAAACCAATTACTTAATTCGCTGTACTTTTCCTCATCTGACATGCCTAAAAAATCGTATCTGGGTTGGTGAGGGGATTCCATGGTTGATCTTGCAAATAAATAAATACATTGATCTCTGTGGTTTATATGTTATCTTTTTTTTGTGAGCATTTTTCTTTGAACTTTTTAAAAATTGGAGTCCAATATTCAGATAAGTTCAAGATATTTTGGGAGTTCATTATGAATCTTTGCATTACTAGGACCTTTTTTCAACAAAAACATTCTATAATGAATGCTGACACTAGGAATTATAATCTAGCACTCCTGTTCAGTGTGCTTTTGAAAGAAATGCTACTGTGTGTTATTTCATAAGAAATATGCAAATTTCATTTATTTCTGCACCCCACCCCACCCCCCAAGCAGCCAAAATGTTTCTAAGACTTGTAAGAACATTCATTTACATTTCATTACCAAACTTACTTTTCCCGGATGTGGAAAAATAATTGTGGATGCTGTGCTTGCCCTAAGTATTAATTTTGAAGTACAATTTTTAGGATTGTACATGGTCACTTGACATATCACCCCCCACCACCCCCAAGTAGGTTGTGAGGACCACAGAAAGGCAAAAGAGTACAGGGGAGACACAACAACTGGGTTCAGACAACACAATAACCAATAGTGGTTTAAATTGTCGACGGTTGGTTATTCAACCCATGTTATCGTGTTATGTGGAGGGTGGTTTTTTTAACCAACGGTTGGTTATTTGGATAAAATAACCAACGCAAATAATCAAGGCTGTGCAGGGTTGGCCATTTGAACCGCCATTGGTTATGTTGTCTGTAGGTCACCACTGGTTATTTCGTCAGCCACAGAGTCGCAAGGCAAGAGCGGTCAAAGCAGTGGCTGCTGCTCTACTCCAGTTGGCAGAATAGATTTTTGGCAGATATGGCTGATGGGATTCTAGTGGGAGGAGTGAGGGGGAGAGAGGACGGGGGATGAGTCAGCATGGAGAAATAGTTGTGTGGGGAGTACCCCCTAGATGAACAACTGTCAAGTTGATTATTACCCCCATCATTAACTATCATGTTGTCTGAACGCAGTCTTTTTCTTGGCCAAATCTACCAACTGGATAATGCATTCTGTTGGCTTTGCAGCATTTCTAGAATGCTGTGTATGTATGTGTATATTTACAAAAACTAATCTATCAGTCAATTTCCAGTAGGATAAAATAAAGTACAAAGTTAAGTACAATGAATTAGATCCAACATTGCCTTTGCGTGGGTGGCCCAGGCGTGCCGATGGCGGTGTGCATACCCTTGGTAGCCACAATGTAATGCTTCCAGGGAAGTGTCAAGATAAACAAAATGCTCAATTCTGGAAGGGGGCAAAAGCACTATATTGCAGCCACCAGCAGTAGAGGCCATGTACTTGCTGCGACCGGCACGCTTAGGCTGCCCACATAAGGGCAACATTGGATCCAACACAATAAGTTCAATTCAAAGCATAAAGTTATATTGATATCCTTTGATGAAGGGACGTTTATAAATATCAGAATTAAACATACAGTTTCATTATAGTTTAACCAACTATTATTCAATTTTATACTACTTCTAAGATTTCTTTATTATACTTCTATAGTTATTCTTCTGTCTCCAGTAATGAATAATTTTATCCCATTGTTCTAGAGTTATTGTTTGTATCTTGTCCTTCCCTATAAAAACAAATCCTTGTGCATTAGGAGGGGCGTAGACATCTCAATTTCTCGGTGGGGGGAGCATGGGGTGATGATGATGATGATGATGATGATGATCGATATTATTATTTTCCCGCCTTTTGCCCAATGCTGGGCCTCAAGGTGGCAAAACCTGGGAAACCGAGCTAGGTGTATTTGTTTACCTTTGTGTATATATTTCTATTTCTGGAAACCATAAAAATAACCAGTACTCAACACAAGTATTACATTTTAACTATAATATTATGATAGTTTACACACTACCCCACCATCCATAGTCCTATACAATATACCATCCAGGTTGAAGCCCAAGATAAAAATCAAGAATCACTTTTTATTAATTAAAACAAATTTATTATAGCTAACCAGAGGGAGCATTGAAGGGTAGATAACTAAACAAAGCTCCAAGGAGAAGAAATACATTCAGGATATGCACTGCTGTCAGCCAGGCTGTGAGCTTACTGATGTTACCTGGTTGGGTATTGCCCCCGCCCTCTGGGAAATCCAGGGGGCATCATTGCCCCCAGGAAATCGCAGAGGGGGCTTGAGCCCCCCATAGTTTGCGCCCCTGTGCATTAGTATTCTATGCCAGATATTACTTTCCCATTCTCTTCATTTCCCCCCTCCAATTTGTATACCTTACACTTTATTTTTTAACTCTTTTTACCATTGCTTCTTCCCACCCCACTCAAATTGCAGCCGGCATTGAGTCTTCCAAGGAACGTAAGATAACTACAAATAAATACAATGCGGATTTTCAAGCAGAGTTCTCTCTTTTGGGGATAATAGGGGGCATTTTTAATGAATGAAGTTGTCTCTTCATTGGTGTGGAGGGCTCCTGTGTCCTTTAATAAGCAAACAGCATGCAAAAATTTAGAGGCTGCTCTCCCCCCACCGCTGCTGTCACTGCATCGCCGGGACGACGACAACACCAACAACGCTTCCCTTGCTTCATTCTGCCTGCTCAGCAGTTGTTAAAAGGTGCAGAAACCCTTCAGGAAAAGGGGAAAATGGCAATCCCGACCATTCCTACGCTCCCGCTAGGAACTGTCGACAACAGTGGCGCTGTGCCACGCCTATATAACGGCCCCCAAATAGTGGTGGCACAGAAGTGCACATGTTCCAGGGTTATTTATTTATTTATTACATTTGTATACCGCCCCATAGCCGAAGCTCTCTGGGCGGTTTACATAGGATTAAAAACAATTAAAAACAATATACAAAAATTAAAACAGCAAAAACATACAACATACACACGATCTGTACATTTAAAACCCACTTCAACACTTCAAAAAACTACCAAAACAAAACAAACCCAGGCTCCTTTGCAACATGCAAAGTGAAGTCGGGGTCCAGAAGTGCTTCCATGACTATCAGAAGACAGGAGGCTGGTGGCTCCGATTTCGGTGGGACTGTGAATCCATTCTGGGTTTCAGTCAGAACCAGCCCAAACCCTAAAGGAGCTATTCAAAGTGCTGAACCCCCTCCCTAGACTAGGATCGACACGTCGGATAGCTCCTCAAGAGTTCTGGCTGGTTCTGACTAAAACCCAGAATGGATTCATTAACCCCACCGAAATCGGAGCCACCAGCCTCCACTGTCAGGAGGATGTTTGTTTGTTTGTTTGTTTATTTTTTTAAAAAAGGAAGCAGCTACAGCCTGGTCGTGGTGTTTTGCTGGCGTCGGTTTCGATGAGGTCTCCTGCAAGACAGCGCGTGTAGTTCCAAAGGTGACCGGCGGGTGTCACTCCGTACAATACTAACGACGAGAGTTTGCACCACACACAGCCGTTTTACACAGCCTCCGTTTGTGTGCGTGCAAATCGTTCTCCTCGGCTGAAGGGATTTTTTTAAAAAAAAAAATACAGAGGGGGGGGGGGGGAAGGCGTCTGGTTTGTTGCAAATGCCAGAGAGAGCGAGGAGACGTCTCAGATGGGGAGCTTGTTTATCAGGGCGCTCCCAGTCCTTCCCCCCTTTCCCTTCCTGGGGCTCCCCTCTTCCCACTTGCTCGTGTGAGGTGGTGGTGGTGGAGGAGGAGGAGGAGGAGGAGGAGGAGGAGGAGGAGGAAGGGGGCGGGTAAGGCGCCCGGGCCACGAAGCTGCCCCTGCCGCCTGCCGGAGGAAGCCGCCTCGCCAGCCGCCTCAGCTGCTGTGCGTGGCTGGCAGGGCTGCTGGGGGAGGAGGGGGAATCCATGGCTGCGACGATGATTCCGCCGCCTCGGCTCCTGCAGTACTGCGTGAAACTGCTTTTCCTCAGCGAGGAGCAGCTCCTGGAGGGGCTCCCTTTCGCCAACCCCAGCCAGAAGGCGCTCAGGCTGGAGGTGCAGCCGCGGGAGGAGGACGCCGAGATGACCGTGACAGACGGTTAAGTAAAGCGAGCTGCGTGTGCGGCCGGCCGGCCTGGGGGCGCGGGGAAGGGACACGCTGTCAGACCGGCATGGGAAGGGGCTGCTTGCCCCGCGGGCAGCGAGAAAGGGGGTCCTTGGTGAAACTTATTGGAGCATTGGTCCCCATCCTCCCCTGACAGCCCCCACTGTTGTTGTTTTTTAATGACCTGGGTTTTTATTCTGTGTCCAGTTATTTACGTGCTTCGTTTTATTTCCTCTAAAGGTATGTGGTCAGCCACCTTGGCCTTCTCTCTCGCTCTTTCTTCTTTTAAGTAAGATAAATCATAGATGTATTTATTGGTTGTAAATCATAAAGTTGGGGGATTGCAAAACACCTCGGGCAAGATTGCTTGGCGGGTAACGTTTGGAAAGGCATGTGCTCTCTCGTCCATCGCACGCGTTCCCGCAAGTACGTGCAGTGGGGCATTTGGGGCCACTTCACATGTTAAGGACTTCCTACACCGAAGGCTTTTTCTGTGTAAGAATGAATATGCGAACTGTGGAGAACATGATCACAGCTTGTACACACATTGTTGTTTTTTAAAAATTGTTGTTGTTCTTGCTCAGTGTACCTGCCCTGGGAAGCTGGTAAATGTACCATGTGAGCATGGCGTGGAGATCTGTGTGTGAAACCATCACATTCACACACAGGATGCTCCTGAAGTCCTACACATTTCATGTGAGAATTTTCTAAAACGAAGAGTACTACAGCTTAAAGTTGTGTGTGTGCTGTGCACACTCTTCTAAAAGCCTTTTTCTACCATCCCAGATTTGTAAAGGTTGTCTGGGTTTTGCCAGTGAGGACTGAAAGGCATGCAGCACATGCTTGAAGATAGCTATAGATTCTCCGACTCTCAGTTCACACAACCTGACAAACTGCCACGACACTAATTAGAGGAGTCCATTTTGGAAATCCTACAGTGGTTGTTGCCACAGAGGTTACGATGTGCAATCTCTCAACTCATATAGGTATATCTCTTGTATCAGTTTAAAAAAGTAAATTTAGTATGTGAATTGGCCTTCACTCTTTATTAGGATTGCACATGTTCCAGGATTGAGTCCCAGCATGCAACGCTCCAACATGCAAAGTGAGATCCGGCTCCAAACCACTATGACTCTGATTTAAGATTAAACCCTGGGCAGCTCCAGTTAGAGAATAATTAACACTTGAGCTTTGACATTTAAGATATCATTTCAAAAAAGTGCCAATTGCATATGGTGGACATGGACCTGTTCTAGCGTGAAGATGATACCTAGCTGCTTTCCTACAATTAATTTTTATTTTACTAAGTGAACGAACAGATAACCAAAAACAAATGTTGGAAGAAAGTGTGGTTAGCACAGTTCTCTGCCCTTTGATGAGGATGCCCATTTGTGTCTGATGCAGAGAGGGATGGAAAATGACAGGCCACACAGCCTATGGTGGACCAACTGCAATCTTGTTGGCTGAATTGTCTGCTAAGGATGCCCTGCTCTGTGAGCCCACCTGTTTAGTACTGTTTGATTTAGTGGTGTAGCTAGGACTGGACCTGGACCCCGCAGCCCAAGGGCCTCCCCAATGTTTACCCAGAGAATAGCAGCTGCAGATAGCAAACTCCATTTTATTCCTGTAGTTATGATAATGAAGTGAGTTTAAATGCAAAATTGCACATGCTCAGCCTTTCTTTTCTTTTTCTTTTTAAATCATGGCAAACAGTTTCATTATTGTTCTAATACATAAGGAATGCAGAAACAGTTATAAAGCATGGAATGGCAGCTTAAGGGGGGAACGAGAAAAGACAGTTGTGTGCTTCACAACTGAAAGAACACACATGGCCATCTAAAAGGGGTCCCCATAAGACCATTAAGTCCAGGATTTAAAATTACCTAGCTGCACCACTAGGTCGATGGCGGAAGGACTACCTGAGTGGACCAGAGTAGAAATTACTGTGCTGTATAAAAGTGGCACTATCCAGGAGACGGCCAGTATGTATTTTTCTGTTGATGTGTTTCCTTTGTTGTAGATTGCAGTCAGTTGGTAGTTATTGGAGTTGAGAACAAATTTTATGAGCCCCCCTCCCCTCGATTGGTAAATGTGAAGCCTATTTTTTTGCCTTCTCCATAGTAAAGTTTTATTGCACATAGGTTGGTTGTTTGGTTGAAGTTATTTTGTTGATTTATTTATTTATTAAAACATTTGTATCACACCCTATATCACAAGGATCTCAGGGTGGCATACAGATAAAACCATACAAACAATATAAAACAATAAATATACACAGCTAAAAACAAATCAAACCATTAATAAACTAAAACCAGTATAGAATTTAAAAACAATAAAACCAGTTAAAACAAAACTATGGGCAGGCTTGGTGAATTTAGCCATCAAAGGCTTTGATTAAAAGTCATGTCTTAACTTGGTGCTGAAATGAAACCAGTTCCGGTGGCAGTTGGGCCTCCAAGGGGAGGGCATTCCACAGCCAGGGTGCCACAACAGAGAAAGCCCTCTCCCATGTCCCACCATAACATATGTCTTGGGTTGGTGAGAAGCGGAGTAGGGCACCTTCAACAGATCTCAGGTCTCAGGCAGGCATTAGTATCGAAATCCCCAGCCGTAGGGCTTTAAACGTCATTACCAGCACCTTGAATTCCAACTGGAATCCTATAGGCAGCCAATGCAATTCCTTTTGTTATGTGGTCTTTGTGAAATGTACCGGTCAGCAGTCTAGCTGCTGCATTTTGCACTAGCTGCAACTTTTGAGTCGTCTTCAAGGGCAGCCCCATGTAAAGTGCATTGCAGTAGTCTAATTGGAAAGTTACCAGTGTGTGCACTACTGTGGCTAGGTTATCCCTGTCTAGGAAAGGCTGTAGTTGGCGGATCAGCCGAAGCTGACTCTGGGCCACCGAGTCCACATGGGCCTCAAGTGACAAGGCTGTTCCAATTGATATTGGGCAAGGATCATAGTCCAGGGAGGTTAATATGGTGAGCAACAGGGAAGTCCTGATGGGGAGGGGTTGGGTTGGGTTAAGATGCATCAAGCATTTGGGGCCACAGGGATTGTTCGCCTGCTGCAGTCCCAGGCTACATATTGTTAGCAGTCTGCTTTTGAGGTGACCCAACAGTGTGCTGGGTCAGAAACCCTTGTCAGTATCTGTGTCCCTGTCCACTTTAAACCAAATTCTTGGAACAAGAAAGTAATGACCTGTTTGTAACTCAGCTTGATGTAGTTTTTCAGGTCTGGGCCTGCCATTCAAGTGGTTGAGGTGCCCCACTTCAGGTGGTAGCATCAGGGGGGATTGTTGAAGGCAGGAACAGATATAACTGCTGCAGCAAGACTTTTGAAAGTATTGGGCCTGGTTGTTTGCAGCACCATTTGAGGTCCACTTCAGGCAGCAAAATATCTTGGGGCAGTACTTTCTCTCCCCCTCTGCTCTCTATCACCAACATTATTTTAGAGAGAAGGGGTTGCTGCTCTGAAAATCTGCGTTAACATCTAAAATGTGCGGGTCTTTTTTGGAAAAAAATGTTCCATTACTACCAAGATTGTGCTAAAAATGTTACAGAAATGGCAGCAGATGTTCAAAAACTTTTTAAGGGAATGGAGGAACATTAGAGGTTTAAAATAGCCACCTTGAGCTGTGCTTAAGGGTAAAGCAAGATACAAAAGTTTTAAATGAATTATTTTTTAAAATGAAGACAGCTATTAAAAGGCAGAATTTCAGCCATATGTGTTCTTCAAACTAAAATGAGCTCCTTGATTATCACCAGAACAAAGCACTATAGCCTTAAAAAATCTTTTATACATAGGCAGAAAAGACTGACATCATTAGGTTGTCTTAAAAACATTTTTTAAGCTGAGCCTTCATCAGAATCCTGGTTTATACAAAACATTTATCATAAAGATTTTGAAAATTGCAAATAAATGAATGTTCAGTGCTAGCAATTGTATGGGAAAATGAATCACATACAATATTGGATATTTTTGACGAATGATCAAGGTAAGAGTTATGAAGAGTAATGATTAGGAATACAAATCTTTAAAAAGCTCCTTCCCATTCTTTCAATTTTGGCATTTTGTAACCACCCACAACCTTAAAATAGCGATTGTGTGAACCAGCCCATTGAGTCCAGTTGAGCTTTCTCTCAGGTCATTGGATATAGATTACGGCCTTAAAAACCATACTAGATAAGTATGTATGTCTGCATTCTGGAGATTTGGGGAAGGGGTCAGGGAAATACCTGCATTCAATGAAGCACCACAACTGGTGAGCAGCAGCATGTGGTAGAGTTGTAAAAGTCCAGCATTTATTAGGACGGAAATTTAAAACTTCAAATCTGTCGTTCCAGGAGGAGGAAATAAATGAATATGGAAAACACAAAAATTAATTTGATGGACAAAAGCGTAATGAGCTAAAATGTAGCAAGATGCAAGAATGCCTGTTCGGATGCACTTTACGCTCAGGGGGGAAAAGTGATTTGGGAAGATTTTTTGTAAGCAGGTTTGAAAACCTCTAGTCTAGATGACTTCTTAATAGAGCCTTCTTCATAAGTTCTACATAATAAACCGCTATGTGGTGGCAGCATCTTGCAAAATATGATGAGATTGCGATGTTACACTAATACTGTGGTGCAAATGTTTGGGATCAGGATGTTGGGGTGGGTGATGCCCCCCCAAATGCTTTGCATTATTATTATTATTATTATTATTATTATTATTATTATTATTATTGCTTTGGCCTCCCAACCCTCCTGTGGCATTAGCACTCCCATTTACAGATTTGCCGAAAGCCACTCAATGAGCCCTTGGCTGAGCTCGGGATGGAATATAATTGTGTTGGGCATATGCCCAGCACACTAGCCACTGAACCACACTGACTAGAAAATAATGAAACAGAATGCAGCTGGGACACAGGCTGTCTCCTGTTTGCTCAGCACTAAGTGTGCAGTTCACAGATGTTGAAAGCAATGATGTTATCTCGGAGTATTTTAGAAAAATCTTTAATGCCAGCATTTCCATGGTGCAAAGACTGATGCCATTATGTGCTTGTGAATACTGAATGCAGGCCCCTCTGGATGATGATAACTTATTTCATGGAGGTAAATATTGATCCTGATGTCAGGGGCTTTTCCTTTTGCCCTTAATTCATAGGTGTCGTGGGATTTTTTTAGCATCACATGAATGTGATCTTTGTTTTAAATGCGCGTCGAGCAGATGAGACTTTGATTCGTCTCAAGAGAAAGTTGTGTGGACAATAAAAGCCATGAGGATAAAAAGGATGGAATTCAAACATCCTTTGGCAATGTTCATTTGATTGCTTTGTATATCTGTATGCCAAAGCTCTCTTCGGGCCTGGTCTATGGAGTCAGTCCCCTCTGTGTGCATATGTGTTGTATGTATTTGCATCTGTGTAGCCAGTGGGGCATTTTTTTCTCAACAGCATCCCTGCACTGCATCAGAATCTTCTTCTGATGCTTCCCATTTCCCCTCCCCATGCAGTTTTTATAAACAAATAAAAATGGTAATCAGTACAAACTCTTTGCAGTGTCGCAGAGCAGCTGCTGAGGAAAGCAGCTTAAAGGAACCTCACAGCAAAATGACACTTAGTGAAGATCCCTGCCGATAAAAAAAAAAGTGCCATAGCGTAGGGGAATTCCAGTCTCAGATATCTGTCACTGGTAAGTATGTAAAGGGGAGGCAAGGTTGACATGAAAATAATTATTTTGGCAAAACACATCTACTAATTCTAGATAATTAGTTAAGGGCTTATTCTACACGCTCACACAGGGAGGGGGAAATTGTCATTAAACGGAAATTATTCTCTTGGCTATGGGGAGCTCTAGTGCTCAATTGCCTCAGTTTTAGTTGGCAACATGAAAAAGGTATAGTCCAGGGTTGAAAAGGCCGATGCGCACCAGATTAAAATCCTTTCTTAGAGCATTTAAGTGTACTCTAACAACTCCTCATGCAATTTGCACTCCCATCAATTCAAGAATTTGGCTTGAAATATCTGTCTCTGTGCATAGGTATGCTTCTCTGCATAATTCCCCCTCAGTCACATTGCAACAGCCTCACGGGAACCATGTCAGATACTGCAGGTATTTGAAGTACAAGAGCCTGCTAAAACTTGTTTGGTTTGAGGCCACAATAGAACAGGAAAAAACGAGTTCCAAGTTAAGCATAATTAGAAAAGGAAACAAGAATACAACTGCCAATATCTTACTGCCCGTATACAAATCTATGGTGTGACCACACTTGGAATGCTGTGTACAGTTCTGGTCACAGCAGCAAGGGAAAAGGAAGGATTTCGTGGAGCTGTGAAAAGGGCAATTAAAATGATCAACAGGATGAGAAAAGGTTACAATGTATGGGACTGTTTAACTTAGAAAAATGCTGAGTGAGGGGAGACAGAATAGAGGCATACAAAATTATGCAAGGTGTTGAGAAAGAGGATAGAGACATATTTTTCTCCCTTTTTCATAATATTAGAACCCAGAGTCATCCCATGAAGCTGATTTGTGGGAGATTCAGGACAGATAAAAGGAAGTTCTGCACATAGCACATAGTTAGAATTGCTGATGACCACCAATTAGGATGGTTTTAAAAGGGAATTGGACAAATTCATAACGCTATTAATGGCTTCCAGTCTTGATGGCTATATGCTATCTCCAGTATCAGAAGCAGTGTGCCTATGTACAACAATTGCTGGGGAATATAGGCAGGAGGGGGGCTTTTGTGGTTGGCTAATGTGTGAACAGAAGGTTGGACTAGATGGACCTTTGGTCTGATCCTGCACAGTTCCTCTTATGTTCTTATAATTGCAGATGCATGGGTGTTCACCCGATTCCCTCAGGCTTAAGATGTGCTATCTGTATTGACTTTCTGTTCTTTCCTTCAGGTACTTGCCATGTTTTTTTTCCAGAAAACATTTGCTCAGTGCTTTATAAGCCCTTTTAAAGGTTTTTACATGGTTTGTAAACACTTTAAAAACTGGCTAATGTGGAAGTTAAATTTGTGACTGATACAATGGCCAGCCAGTCAGCACAGTTTCTGATGAAACAGATTTCTCCCTGAGTCTGATTCAGGCTGTGTGTGTGTGTGTGTGTGTGTGTGTGTATATATGTGTGTGTGTGTGTGTGTGTGTGTTTATGTTTGTGCAGCCGACTCACTGCTGAAGCTATATGTGCAGCCCATGTACATCCATGGGCAACTATGATTCTTTTATACTGCCTTCAAATTGCTGAAAGCATAATCTTTACACAGATATCTGTGTTTACAATTAGATTTTTATTTCTCTAAGCTAAACACTGAAAAACATTTTAACATCGTCAATATATGTTCACTATAGTAGACAATAACTGTATTTGCTCGTGTCACAAGTCACGTTCATTTGGATCATTTTCACCCTACATCTATGACTTTCCACACTATTATCCTTGTCAGCTGTTCATTCCTTGCAATGTCATTTCTAAGAATCTCTCAAGTGACAATGGAGGTTGCTTTCCTCAAACCAGTGTGAAGCATAATTTGTATCAACAATTTCCCAGGCATTTTATTTGGGATAGGAAACAATTACTCAGCCTGGCATCAGGGGTTGGCGCCATTTGGCAATTGCATGTTGTTGTCATCATTATATAGTACCATTTATGTACATGATGCTTTGCAGAGAATAGGTATGACAGCCCCCTGCCCAAATGGGCTTTCAATACAACAGGGAAACAACAGAGGAATGGAGGAATGGAAGCATGGGTAAGAAAGGGAAGAATTATGCCAGCCCTCAGGAGGGCCTATCACCTAACCTGTTGCCAGTATTTTTGCTGGTGTCCTGGGGGCCTCTGGGTAGGTTCCCCAGTGGTAACAACAGTGCCATTCCTCCTCTTACCTTGAGGCAGGCAGGCACAGCAGCAACAAAACTTGCAAGCACTGCTGTTGGCACTGGCCATTTTAGTGTGGAGTGATGCTGTGTCAGAGACTAAAATAGAATTAAAATGGTGGATGCCAGTCACAGTCCCTTGGGCACCAGCTCTGAAAGGAGTGCAAGGCCCAGATACTCAACATGCCAGCTACAACCACCCAAGCCCCTTTCAGAGCTGGAGCCCAGGTGGTGGTGGCTGCCATTCCCAGAACACAAAGTATGGACAAATCTACCCATACGAAAACCTCTCTGGTTGTAATGCTTGAGGAATATGCATCTTTTATGATGCAATCCAAACTTTCACAGGCTCTCGCTTCTGTTAGAGAGGAAGCAAATGAACACTGAAAGGAAGCAAATGAATATTGACCTATTAGCAATGTGCGCTCAGAAATAATGTGCATAATTTTGTAGTATAGGCTTATTTTACTGAGATGCCCCTGAAGCTCTGAGCATCTTTAATGTTCCGTGAAGGGATTACTAGCTTGCTTTCACTGCTAGCTGCAGGTTTCTGTATTAAAATTTACAGCCTGTGAAAATGCCTTACTTTCAGTCGTGACCAGATGGATGAATTAATTATTGGTATTTTGGTTACGATTAATCAGTTTCCTGTTGATATTTAGGGAAGCTGAAAATTACATTATTAAAATAAATGATTGTATTTACTACATTTGTATTTATTTACTACATTTTTATCCCACCCTTCCGCTAAAGAATTTAGGATGATGTACAGAGTTTCCTCTCCAATTTTATCCTTGCAGTGACCCTATGAGGTAGGTTAGTCTGAGAGACAGTGTCTAGTCCAAGTTCACCCCATGAGTTTCATGGCTGAGTGGGAATTTGAACCTGGATTTCTCTGATCCGAGGTCAGTTGTCTAAAAACTGAACCACGCTGTAATAAATATGGGGAAAGAGAAATAATACAGCCTACTCTCATATAAAATCTAGCATATATTCAGTGTATAAAATAGTGCCCAAAGACAAATGACATGATGTAAATGAATCACATATTTCTTGCGCAGGACAGAAAACCCAAAATAAAACAGGTTGACATAAATGTATTGATTGTTGAACAATCCTAAATGTATGTTCTCCATGGCACTAAAGAATCTGGTATCCTAACAAACATGCTCTCTATGCTGTTTACAATCACAGTTGGTCAGGCAATAGCCCACAGCTGGTTGGGTTGTCAGTCTTGTTTGTTTCAAGGGGTGTTTGGACAATTGCAAGGGGGAAAGAAACCGTGTAGCTTTCTCCCCATCCATGCCATGTATACATCCGTTGTTTACAGAAGTACCTATGTTGCAGTATGGGTTGGTGTGACATCCAAACCTGATGTGCAGTGCAGCAGGGGCGGCTTCGTACACATCCTACAACCCCCACTACAAGTTGAGGTTTGTAGGGTTGATATAAAACTGCCCCATGCTCTGGGTTCAGACAACACACCAGCCCAGGTAATGCAGCCAATGTAATTCTGTAAATGAGGTATACATGCACAGGGGCAGTGGGAGAAGCCACGATGGCATCTTTTCCCTCTGTAATCATCTGGACTCAGTGTGGTTTGTTGTAACATGCGAAACTGGCACAGTGGCTCAAGCATGGTTTGTTAGCCATGCACTAGCCAGCCTGAGAACCTGTGGCTTGTTGTTGGGTTGACCAGGATGACTTGTTTTCAGAGTGGCTTGTCATGACATACAACTCTGGCATGATGGCTTGTGCCAAAAGGCTACAGAGTCACTTGGCAAGAACAGCAGATAATCCAACCGCTCCATTTGCTGCTTTACAATCCTGCTAGCCATATGTCAGGCTGGCAACACCTGTGTGAACGATTCCTGTTTGGGTTTGTCAATGCTGGTTGCTCTTTGCAAATGGGAGAATTGTGCAAATTAAGCAGCAATCACTCATGAAATTTGTGCAAATTTCCCCCAAAAAATCCACGACATGATTACCCAAGGGGGATTAAACCCATCGTGAGTTATTGTGTCATCCAAACTCAGTCATAGAAACAGAGTAAGGCACTACAGCACTGGATCCTGGCTAATGTTGATATTGTCCTGAAAAGAAATTCTATCGATGTCATTTGAAAAGTTCTAAGAATTACTCAGTTTTTTCCTATGTTGTGATCATCCAAGCAACTAGTCTATTTGATAATGCCAAACAAACTTGTGCTAAAGGGAACAAACTACCCTGGAAAGTTTTGCAGTCAGAAATTCTGACAGCCTTGAGAAAATCAAATAAAGCCTCTGTCTGAAAAGTCAGTTACCATTATGAGAGATAGATTACAATGTAAATATACCCACTAATCCATTTCACCTTATTTAGCAAGATGAACTGAAGGCTGCTTCTCTTGGGAATGAACCTTATACATGACACGCTATTGGAACATGAGAATGATATCTCATATGCAAGTGTATACAGCCATAATATGGCTAGGTCAGTCGATATAGACATTAGTGATGTTTAATGCCTATTCCATTGGGCTTCTATGTAACCAGGTCTGGTTCCATTAAAGTCAGCAGAGAGATGTCAGTATAAGTGAACTGTGAATCTGCTGTGATAAAAATATTCCCTTTTGGGGGGATGTAATGCCAGCTGTAGATAAAGAAGACATATCTAAGAAAGATTACAATATTATATTGTTCTAATGTTATATATTGTAATGGCCAGGTACGAATTGTGGGAGGAAATGAGGGACTTTCTTCTTAAAGTATAATAATAATTATAATTACAGTCTTTGAAGCTCAATTGAAAACTTTTCTTTTTTCTAAAGCTTTTAGAACTTGATTTTGATTTTACTTTTATACTCTAGTTTTATTGTCCCCTACACCTGTTTGGTGCATTCCCTTCCTTTTATTGTTTTATTGTAATTTTATCAGAATGTAAGCCTATGTGGCAGGGCGTTGCTGTTTTATTGTTTTACTATGTATAGCACCATGTACATTGATGGTGCTATATATATAATAATAATAATAATAATAATAATTCAAACCATGTGGACTTATATTTATAATGTTAAAGTTAAACAAATATAAATAAATATAAAGATGAATATATTCCACATATTCTTTCCTCAGAGTACGTCTTAATCCCTGTTTATACATTTGTATCTGCTGAAAGTTAACATTTTCAAGAGGTAAATGGTGAAAAGAAGTAGAAAATTAAGTTTAATAAAGCAGGATCGCTTTCAAATCCTGTTGGAAGTCGTATATGGAACTTCAATAACAGTGTTCATAAGGTAGCCATGTTAGTCCATTGCATCAAAAAGTCTTTTGGTACTTTAAAAGCTAACACATTTATTCTGGCATACATTTTGATGGGCTATAGCCCCCTACAAAGGGGGCTATAGTCCATGGAAGCTTATACCAGAATAAATTTGTTAGTCTTTAAGGTGTCACAAGACGTTGTTTTTGAATAACGGTAAAATCCCATACGTGCCTACTCATAACAGGATAGAGGATTGCAGCCTAAAGAGTAAGTCACATTGAGCTCTATGGGTCTGCTTCTAAGTAGATATAGGATTGCACTGTAAGACTCCTTAATCATTCCTCCTCCCACCCTAAACTGGGGCACAGGAGACATATAACTGAAAGGGGGGAAAATATGAAAATCTGGATGAGAGAACTTGGTCTACACTATTTTAAGAATGATTTTCTGTAGTGTGCTTGTTGTTTGCATCCCAGCTGTCAGTTTTGCTTCATAGCCATGCCAGATATGCCCTGCTGTTGTGCTACATTTTAGCTTTTATTTTCCTCCGTGGTTTGGCTTCATAATGTTCCTTTCCAAGTAGGAACTGTAGTGTATCTGTACATGTTTTGCTGAAAGGAGTGCTCTTCTCATTTTCATTTTCCTATTTTCAGAGAGGTGATTTAAAATGCCTGCTTATAAAAAATGCCTAAAGGAAAGCAAGGATTTGATATATAACCACAATGTAGGACTGCATGTTGGAATCATGCTAACCGAATCACATCAAAACCAGCTATGTTTCAGACACATTTTGCCACTCGGATGTATATCCTAGAGCCGTAGAAGCTTTCTATTGTTAAACACCATCAGGTGTAAAGAAAGAATGTTACAAATTGCATTTTAGTATTGTTTGCCAGAACGCCAGTGTGGAAACGATAGGAAAAGCAGCCAGTAACATTAGTTACTTTATTTTACTTGTACAATACATGTACTGCTGGTTTAAAAATGAAATTTGAACTGTGTTAGCAGGCACTTTGAGGCAAACTAACAGATATATGAATATAAGTTAAATGCTTTTATATATATATATATATATATATATATATAATACAATCAACAACAACAACAACAAAACAGACAAAAAAGGACATCATCAAAAGGTTTCCAAACTACACGCAACATACTTCCGAAGGCTAGACCTTCCCTGTATAAAGTTTGCACCATTATTCTTTTCAGCCTTCTTTGAAAGAGTTATTTATAGGTGGCGATCGTTGTTAATACACCAGATCTTTCCAGTAGTTTACATGTGATGTTGGATACTGAATTCATCAGTATTCCTATTAACGTGAGAAATAAATGGATACCAGATTGCATAGAGCTCATTCCCTAAGGAATGTACATATAATGTAACTTTTTCCATCAGAGCAATTGTCCCTCCATCATGGAATAGACAAAGTATTTTGATATCTCCAGTTTTGTGTGATAATTAATCTTGCTGCTAAACAACAAAACGTGATCAGGTCTTAATGCAGTAGCAATTTGTTAGTATCTGTAAATAAGGACAAAAGGCCCAGAGAGGGAGATAGTTCTAGTGATTGGTTGGTAATTATCTCCATTTCAGCTAATACTTTGTGCCAAAACTCAAAGACTCGAGGGCAATGCTACCACATATGAATATAAGGATCTCTGTCTTCACTTCAACACCAGCATTTATTTGGGGCATTCCTATCAATAAAGCTTAGTTTGACAGGAGTTAATATCAATGATTCACAAGTTTGAGATTGTACTCCCTTAATTTATAGGCTCAGGGCTCATCTACATCTAAGGATGTAGAGGGTGGGAGGGGAGGGGATCGCGGACTTACCTGCTTCCGCGATCCTTCCCCAGCGTCTAGACTGCTGCGTGACATCCCAAAAGGGGAGCTGTGAGCTCCGATCCAGGGAAAGGTAAGTCAGGGAGGGGAAAGCAGTGGTCCAGATTTAGACTTTGGCAGAGGGTTAAGCCTTTCCCCTACAAAGTTTTCCTAACTTAAAGTCCTCTCTCAAAGCCGCTATGGGTGTAAACAGCTTCTCTTTTAGGACATATAACAGCTTAAGGGAGAAAGGATTTAAAAACAACAACTCTCCCCTGTTGTAGTAGCAGTTGTAAATTAAAGATATACCAGTACGATGATGCATTTAACATATCCTCTTGTATCTGTTTTGTATGGTTTATCTTACACATATCCTTGAGAAGGTTTTACCCATAAAAGTAAACTAAAATAATTTAAAATAAATGCAAATAAAAACTCCAGGAATATTCTAGTTTTGGCAGGGGTCTCGCCCCATCTTCTGATTGTATGAGCAGTGGGAGCATCAGGGAATGCTCAGTGGCTAGACAGAGGGGAAACAGTCTGTTTTGCTTTTCTTTAATTATTTATTGTGTCCTTCTCTCCTCTTGTATTCATTTCGTCCACTTTTGTAGTTTGATTTTTTTTCCAGGTTTTTCTTAAGCACCATTTGTGTGAGGTATTTGTTGGCATCTCAGAAGTTTACCATCTTCCTAAAGTGCTCATTGTATGTGGGCAAATTGCTGCCTTCATCAAATGCTAAAATAATTTCAGCATCAAACTGGGATGCTGGGAGAAGGCACTGGGCATACTTGGGCTCTGCAAAACCTAGGTTAAAAGGACAGGAGATGGCAGTTTAAATGGGTGATGGGAGCACTGGGCAGGGCAGTCGGTGAGGAGGAAATGGAAAACAAGTCTCAGAGCAAGTTTGGATGGCCCTAGATGAGCATGTGCTAGAGCTTGCTGGTTTTCCAAGGCTGGGGAAAGGGGTTATGCCTTTCTCAATCTAAGTGCTGTTGGAGCACTGTGATCTCTATCTTACTGTAGAGTTTCCCAACATGGCTATTGACCATGCTGGCTGGGAATGATGGGAGTTGCAGTGCAACACATCTGGAGGGGACCAGGTTAGAGAAAACTGCTTTATTGCATGACATAAATAAATAACCCTCAATTTAAGTCAGTTAGACAGATTGTTTATTCGTGATATAATCTTTGGTGTGTTGTTACTACTGTTAAGTTCAGGTTTGGGTCCTGAGGCCTCCTCCACACGAGACGTTTAATGAGCCTTGAAGGCTCATTATAAATTTTACCTACACACGAGCGGAGCGCAAAACGGGCGTACAGGTGCGTTATCTCCCCGATAATGCGCATTTTCGAACGCGCGTTAAATAGCGACTTTTATTTTGCTCCGGCCGTTAAAGCGCATTTTCGCTGTGTGAACAAGCGATTATGCGCATTAACTACCTGTAAAGTGCTTTTTGGGCATCTTTTAATGCGCTTCGCCGCTTCTCGCCGCCTCCCGTGCAGAGGGATTAGGCGTAAATGCGCCTCCGCGAAAATGCGCATAATCCCCGAACCGGGCGCAAAAGCGCATCCTTGTGGAGGGGGCCTGAGTTAAATGAAGTACAAGTACCCAGGGTGTTTGACTGTATCCTGTTGGTTTCGCTTTTCTTGTCTTTTTTCCTTCCATTAAAGAGTTTGCGGGGGGGGGGGGGTTTGCCATTATGCTATATATGCCTTTTTTTTTAAAAAAAAGATTTTCTCCTGTTTTTAAAATATACATTGTAGGGAAATAAAAGAATGTCAAAGAGAAATGGAAAGTCATACCACAATAACTCTTTGTTCTGGTGATGGTAAATTCACCAGTAATTACATTGGGTTTTGTTGTATTTGTGCAACATGCAATTACAGGATGGTCTAACAGACAAATACGAAAGGTCAAGTTCTTTCAGGCTTCCTTACATGGCTGGTTTTTTTTTTTTAAGTAAGCCATCATATTTGTCTGGTTTTGGTTTAGTCCAATGCCTTTGCTATATCTTTGCCAGAAATATTTGTTTCGTTTAGACAGTGTACATGTGGTATTTGTTCAATCACACTTCAGACTGATGTAATACATGGAACCCAAAGGACAGTAATAGAAATACCTGGTTCCTCTTGAAAATAAAGTGGAGACATATGTATAGAAGTAGAGATTTTGCAGATAAATCTGTATTTCAAGTAAACAACCACTGTCTAGACATGCTTCCAGCAAAAGCATAAAGAGTTTTCATTTCAACTATCATTGAGCTGTGAAAATAAAGTTATGCACAACTTGTTCCTCAAGATTCTTGCATAAAGGTTTCTATTACATGTGAACTTTAGAATTAATACCAGTAAAAACATGTGTCTATTTGAAGGGTTTAGAAAAGCAAGAGTTACGATGTAACAGTGCGGTGAGGAAATTAATCGCATGTCAAATTTGTGGCATTGACCCTGCTTATCCATTTTAGTATATTGCCAAATAGTATTGCTCTTGCTTTGTACATAACCCAGGCAACTTCCTTCTGAAAACAGAATGTCATTATTCGCCAATTGCTGCAAATGGTATTAATATATTGTAAATCATCAAGATTGGATTTTATTGCAATTTTTAAAATAGTAGCATGCTACAATCAAGCAGAAGTTGTAAAATTCAACCAGGGCGCTGTGAGAGTGGCCTTGCCCTGAGAAACTGGGCATTGCTGGTTATTTTCCCCATAACTGACGGTTTATTTAGCAAACCATCTAAGACAGATATTTCCTGCTCCAAAATTCCTTTTTCTTAAAATCACTTCTTTGTCTGATAAATTTTAAAATAAGCAAAGCACATCCTTTACTTAATTGTAGTATTTCAGCACTAGGGCCCGCTTTTGGGGGGACATTTTGAAAGTAAGAGCATGTTGGCCAGTGGTTGATACCATCTGTGATTTGTTAGCAGGACACTCCAAACCTATTACAATTAAAGTAGCAACTTTTGCAGTGGCAGCAAAAAAAATTCGCCAGTCCCTCCTAGAGGAAGCTGGAGAGGACTGCAAGGGGGATCATTTCTATTAGGTAAACTTTAGCTCTCATATTAGGCAGTATTTAGTATGGGCAAGTTGTAAGAATGGGATTGATTTTATGGTTGTAACGACCTTTGTGCTATATACAAATACAATTTGTTGTTGTAAACTGAAATTTGTTGTTGTTGTATTTCAGCACTAGACAGCAGGAAGTATGCAGCTGGTGAGGTTCTGTGCAGAATTTATTACTACCCTCCCCACACCCACCTTGCAATGATCCCCACTTTTGAGCCAGGTTCAGCCTATGGCTATGATGCTAAAAGGCTTTTGCCAGTTTCTTTCTCCTGTTCAATGAGAGATCCTTCCAGAGGAGGTAAAGGACCACAGATTAATCATTAGGTCTATGCTTTCTGCTGAGTTTCAGGGGTTCAGATAGAAGAGCTCACTGCTTTTTGGTGCTGCCATAACATTTCTTGTAACACATATGCTGCAGGAATTCTTTATCATTGCCCCCAGTTGTACATCCATCAGCCCAAGACAAGGCAAAGAGTGGCTATTGTTACATATGCAGTTATATATGTGAATTCATGATAATCCATGGCAGCAGGTGAAAGTTTAGCAGAGGTAGCAGTGGGCAGCAGGTCTTTGGCAGATCCTAGACTTGCTGTGTAAGCAGACTGAGTTCAATTTGAGAGCCAGTGTGGCATAGTTGCTAGACTGGGACTTGGGAGATCTGTGTTCTAATCTCCACTTGGCCATGAAGCTCATTGGGTGACTTTGAGAATGACTCCCAGTCTAATCTAGATCACAGGATAAGATTGGAGAGGAAGAGGACCACATAAGCTGCCATGGGTTCCTTGCAAGAGGGAAAAAAGGTGGGATATTAATGTAATGAGAAATAATAAACATCACAGACCCACACCAGCCAGATTCAACTGTTCTCCAGCATGGCATTCAATACCTTACTGTACAGGGGAAAGAAGCAGCAGCTGATTTCCTGTCTTGTCCAGCAGTAATAGATCTCAGCACTCTCAACCTTCTCTTAGCTTCGTTGTAACCTAATTCCATCTGGCTCCTCTCTCAAGTCAAGCAGTGAGCATGAAAGCAAAGTCTTGACCCCCTTTTCACCAGTGCTTAAAGCAAGCACCCACACAAATTTAGGCAGAATGTCTGTTGCGCTTCTGTAGAATTTGAACAGGAAATCAAACAGATTTTTGAATCTTTTGACAAAAGGAAGAATCACCTCAAAGCTGCCACAGTTTGACGGCAGCTATGCAAAAATATCAGTGTCTTAACACAATGTCATTTTCCACAATAACTCCCTTTGTTCCTTCTTCTGTGCTTCTGGTAAATCAGTTGATATTCAGACAAGTTAATTAGATATTTTAGCAGTCAAGTATGACAGTTCTTTTCCTATAGAACAGGAAAAATAGTCTTTGCACGGTGAGCTAAACATATCTCTTCTCATCTCTGCCAAAAATATGTAAGCAACACCATGAGTTATATTCATGGAACTCATTGGATATGCTAGCTTGTATATTGATCGTCAGAGAGTTTGCAGACAGTTAGAGCTGTCATGCTCCCCCTATCCCTTTTATTACTGTGGTACTTTCAATATCTTGTGACCATATAACTCCATTAAGCAAAGTTGAAAAAAAGAACTACAACTTTTATTTTCTTACTGGGAAACATGTTTAGATAACCAAAATAACAGCCCATGTAAATGTTTAGAACTGTGTGTGCGTGTGTGTGTGTATGTGTGAAAGACAATTTATATGATCAAGAGATAATAGAACTATTTCACATATTACGCATTTCCTACAAAAACAGCACCAAATCAGCCAAAGGCTTACTAAAAGAGCCATGTCAAATTATTCTAATCAAATAGAATAATGTCATCTATATGAAATACTCCTTAAATCCTTCTGTACCAGCATGTATTTGTTGGAATAGATTTCTTTATGATTGACTTTTCAGAAATTGCCTCAGGTAGAAATCATTAGGCCTTTTTACACTGAGATGAAATACTAAGTATAAACAATGGGGCCCATTTCATCTGATAAATAGGAACAACACACTTGCCTGGGAGTAAGTCCCATTGAACTCAGTGGGATAGGGTTCTTTCAGATTAGGCTTTTTATTGTGCAATGCCTTGCCTCATTCAAGAATTTTTCAGGGGTCCAGATGGTGTTGTCTTCCATTGGTAACCCTGTCATGTTTTCTCACTGCTTTTTCTGTCTTTTTCATACCACACAAAATGTTAAGAAGAGAGAGACTGAATGCACAATGTCTTTTGTTTGGTAATACTAGGAGCATCTCTACCTCTGTATAGATATGCATAGGATTGCACTGTAACCATTTATATTAATACTTTAAAATGGAAATGTTCTTTATTTTGTAAAGCACCTTGCAGTGTTCTGCATGAAAGATGCTAAGTAGGGTAACTGGTCTCTCTGCTATAGTCATAAGAAGGCAAGCAGATGTCGGTTGTCTAAAGAAAAAACGTATGTTTCCATACTACAGAAAAATAACTAAAGAACAGGGATGACAGCAGATTCCAGAGGGGGTGACTTTTGCCTGTCTCGCTCTGTCTTTATAAGAAATGAACCATTTTGACATTTTTGCTTTATGCAAGAATATCAAAGGATGGTACTATTAAAGAATATTGGTATGCTTTAAAGAAGACAGTTGTAAAGCTACTGAAACATGGAACACATTATCTAGCTTATGGGAGGGTTAATGTTTAGTAGTCAGATTTATTTAATCTGCTCTGTTTTGTGAAAAATGTTTTTTTTTAAATTGGGCTGCAAGTTTTCAGCTAAAATATGCAGTTGCCCTTAAGAAGAATGTATAGCATGAGAAGCAGATACTTGTATATTTTATTATTAATTAATTAAATTATTTGTAGTGCTATGCCTCTTCATTTGAATGTCCACAAAATGACTAATAGTTATTGAAATTCAATAAGAACTATTAAAATGACAGGCTGTTAGCAGGAAATAGACACAAGAACAATCATACAGCTTCAAAAGCCCAATGAAAGAAAACCACTTTAGCTAAAAGAAAATAGGGAAGGAAGGAGTTCTACAGTATTGGTTCCACTTCTGAAAAGGCCCTACCCCTCCATGGCTATTCGCAGGGGCTGGGAAAAGCAGTAGTTGTTTTAATCAACAAGATCTGTGAAAAAGACCCACAGCCTGATAGCCTGTTCCAGTCTATCAGTTTGCAATGCAACAAATATGCAATTGTTTCTCATACATTGCAGAGGGTAGGGTGAGATACTATCAGATGTCCTTCCTGAAGGTGACATAAAATGTGTGTATTGCATTCTTCCCATCACTCAGAACACTATATTTTGTTGCTGGGAAAATGCAATGTTTTTTTTTTCATAAACTGAAATGGTGAATTGTTTGTTGAATGTATTGGGAGTATTACAAGCATGTACCATGTAGTATTTTTAACATCCTTACTGATGCATGACAAACCCGTCTTGGCTTGTGCTTTTTGTGACCTTTTAAAAATGCATTTGAAAAAAAAAACAAATATTTGAGTCTTCCTTGTTGTACCTTTTGAAGTCTAACCTCTCTCATCGTTTTCATATTTCCTCCCCACACTACCAGACACACTGCAATGTCCCCTTCATTTCATGAATATTTTGTTTTCTTTCCAAATATCTGTTTAGTTTCTTGGAAGGATGTGCCTCCACAATAAAAAAAAGAAGTAAATATGACATACCCTTACCTTCACTGAAACAGCAAGACTTTCTACTGGCTACCCATCTCCCTTTATTTATTTATTATTTATTTTATTCCATTTATATACCGCCCCATAGCTGAAGCTCTCTGGGCGGTTTACAAAAATTATTTACCCATCTAACCTATGAATCATGACTTGTGGTATTGTCTTATAAAAGCCAAGGCAGCAATCCTACGTACATACATTTACCTGGCAATTGAATTCATTGGACTCAATAGGCTTTACTTCTGAGTAGTCATGCATAGAATTACACAGTAAATCACCATTCCGGGACCCTTTGACCGAGCTCCTTATTTTGTGTGTGTCGTTTTGTTTTGTTGGGGGCAGGAAGAAAACCGATTCCTTTTTTATTATTCTGAGAAGTAGCAGCTACATGCTACAATAAAGATTAAAACAAATGAATCAAAGGACAAAAATGGCAGCCCTATTATCAGGAAAGTGCCAGGTGGAAGGTAAAGCAACTTATACAGAAAGCGTTTATGTGATTATGTTTCAGATTAGGCATTTCTCATAATATGTCATAAAGGATTAGAACTGTTGTAATGGTGTGTCAGAGAATTACAAAGGGAAGAAATCGTAGTGACTTCATTTAGAGAAACTAATTAAGGAGTTTCATACTTCATGTTTCTGCTTAATGGAAAAATTATTGCCATGGTTGAGTTATATTCTGATGGAATGCAGGGCGACTGTCCCTCTATCAGACATAAAGAAACGTGGTATGTCTGGAATGTTAACTTTATTTATATGTTAAGGGAATTGTTGTGTGTTTTGTAAAAGGGCTCTTGTTGTAATAGGGTTTTGTGGTGTGTCATTTCAGCAGTTCAATATTGCATGGTTTTCTCTATTTTGTGGTAGAGAAATAATGTATGGAATAGGATATAATTTCCTATTGTTTCAACCACTTTCAGTACATAGCCCAACCCAGATCAGAAGAGAGTGCCTCTTCATTCCCATATCTATGATTATGTCTCCAGAATATGCTACAAACAGTCCTTAATGCAGCGGTGCCACATGAGGTTGTATATGGGTAAGGTGACCATATGAAAGGAGGACAGGGCTCCTGTATCTTTTAACAGTTGCGTAGAAAAGGGAATTTCAGCAGGTGTTGTGTGTATGCATGCAGCACCTGGTGAAATCCCCTCTTCATCACAACAGTTAAAGCTGTAGGAGCTGTGCCCTCTTTTGTATCTGGTCACTCTAGTATAGCTCCTGCAGCTTTAACTGTTGTGATGAAGAGGGAATTTCACCAGGTGCTGTATGCATACAAATGACACCTGCTGAAATTCCCTTTTCTACGGAACTGGGAAAGATACAGGAGCTCTGTCCTCCTTTTCATATGGTCACCCTATATATGGAATGGTGGAGCTAGTTTAAAAGTGCTCCTACATTAAAGATTCCTGCTTATCAAAAGCTTACATCGGGAGTTGTCAATCTTTTGGAGCTGATGGGCACATTTTGAATTTTGAAGGAGTGCTGTGGGTGTTCTTACAAAATTGCTGCTATGGGATGCTTGCCAGGGTGAGTGTAATCAGTCACAAAACACCAATTTGTCCTGCTATAGCTGAATCAGATTTAGCGTTAGGGCAAATTATAGGACAGGTCAAGAAAGCATTCAAACAGTCAAACACAAAGGTTTCAGTCTAATATGGGATCAGGCTAAGTCAGGAGTGGTCAGGAAAAGATGTAAGGAACTGGTACGATGATGTTGTTCTTGCAACAGCTAGCCTGAAACTGAAGGCTTATCTAGCCAGACCTTCCTGAGCCCCACCTAGGGCTCAGCTGCAATGCCTTATAGGCTCTCTGGCAAAGTCCTACTCAGAAGAAGGGCCTTGCTCCTGAGGAGTCCTTTCTTCCTGAGGAGTCCTCCTTTGTAATTGAACACTTCTTCTCAAAGGAGCTCTACTATACCTGCCTATTGAGGCGATGATGCTTTCAGGAACTTCCTCAGGACAGGTCTTCTGACACCAGTGGTTCGTTGGTAATTTTTTGGAGCTTTAGCTTCTCCTCAGAGGATGATTTCTCCTGCAGGGATATGACACAATTCCCAAAAGCAAACCGGTAAGGTTAAAGAAACAGTACTTGCCCAAGAACCCAAGTACAAGGCAGAAGTGTGATCTGAGCTCTAAAACGCAAAAACATTCTCCTGAACACACAGTTGTTCACAGAAAGCAAACAGATGAGGCTCAGAAAAAAAGAAACTGAGCATAACACAAAGGTTGTGTCTGAGCCCCAAATACCAAATCACATATTTTCCCTTACACGGCACAACAAAATAACCATTTCACAGAAAGCAAACTGGTGATGTACAAAGAAACACACACACACACACGGTAAAACACAAACCACACAAAAGGAGGCAAAGAAGCCAGCTGTCACCCACCACATCCAAACAAAACACCCAAGCAAAACACAGACACAGCACAGACTCTTTACATGTTGGGGGAAAACTAGCTTGCAGAGAAAAGAAATCTCAACAGTGAATGTGTGAAGCTGTTCCATACCGATATTACCTCAAGTGACAGAAAGAGAATGAACCACTCAAACTCCCTCTTTCTTTCTCCTGATATGTCTTCTCCGTGCTATTTCAAAATAAGCAGGTCCTGCATCAACACTTCAGGCTACTGGCAGGTCCCCACTGATGCCTATTCTGCCCCCCTTGAAACATTCTTCTCCTGGCACACCAATTAATACTGAGAGGGACTCATCATTGTAATTTCCCACAATACACTGACCACCCCCACAGGGACCCACCTGACACTCATTGGAACACTGATTCTGCTTCCCCCCCCCCTCATTACTACATCCACCAGCAGCAGCTGAGCCTGCCGGGGAGGGGGCACAAACAGGCACCTTGCTGAGGGCCCCACAAACCCACAGCTGACGAAGAAAATAAGGCATAGCTTAAATATAATGATATTATAATATCCAGTATTGATAGGGTGCTTTGGAGTGTTTGGTGCACTTCATAAATATTTTCTGAGTGATCCCTTTATTGCAGGTGGAGGAGCTGGGATGGGCACTCTTTAAGTAATCAACAGAACAACTTCTAACTTCATATGAACACTATGCTTTATTAAGATGACTTCTTAGTTACAGAACCTGCTGTTCTCTCCTTGCCTGTCTTAACGCTCTACCTCTTATCTCCTTCTCACTTTCTGTTCCTCCTTTAAACTCTCTCTCACAGCTATTGCTGATTTTACTTCTGACCACCATATTGATACAAAGGGCATCTAGTGAATTCATGGCAAAGGTGACATTTGAACCAGGGGGCCTCCTGGTCAGAGCTCACACTACAGTAGTTCTTAATTAACGGGATTCTGGGCTTCCAAAAACGATTAAGTGAAGATGAAGCCATGTTGTAGAACATAAAAACAGGCACATGAGAAAATGAGTGGTTTCACCTGTAATACCAAACCATGATTTAGTGCTACATACCCACATTGGAATGAACCTGAGTGAAGCCTTGTTCTTGCACAGTTGGAAAGAGGACTTCTCTAGCATTTAGTTTCACTTTCCATGAATCCTTCCCTGTCATTATCATGGTTTATAAAACAAGAGTGGGCAACATGTGGCTTTGCCGTACCCTGAAAAAGAGTTTTAAAAAAGTAATGAAAAAAGTAATCCAGAACTATAGAGAGCCAAAAAGGTCAAATCTAAATTTTAATCAAGCTAAAGTTGACTGTTTTAAGGCTTCGTAGCAATCAAGCTAAATTTGATCATTTTGGCACTCCATAGTGCTTTGGATGCTTTTTTTTTTTTAATTCTTTTTAAATGCTTTTTTCAAGGTCTCCTGGCAGACTGTCGCCCATTTGGGGGTGGGGTCCGGGAGGTGAAAATGACCCACTGCACTTCCAGAATTGCCCACTCCTGTTGTAAACAAACTCTGGTCAGTTTCTGAACAAGTTCAACTTCAGCCCATGGATTATGAAGCTGCTCCCAGCTTCTCAGGAGGACGAGAAGGCGTGTGTACGAGCCTAAGGCTTTGCTCAGGCTCATTCCAGCTCATGCACTTTGTGCTAAAGTATGTCATTTGAGAAAAACATATTCCTTGATAAAACTGGCGTCCACTAATGCAACCCCCAGATATTGATATATGTTGATGAATATATGTATGTTTATGTGTTGTTTTTGTAATAAATTTACTGAAAAATAACTTTTCCTCCCTGCAGCTGATGGGGTTTGTGTGTTTAAATGCTTAGTTAACAAAGATACTGAATACTGCCGTGTGGGGAAAGAGTCCATTTTGATAACACTCGGTTACAACAGCGCCTTACTCCAGTTCAGATCACATTCTGGTAAGTGATTAGTATTGTGTGTGTATTGTGTGTATTTGAAAACTTTTCAGCCCATAACTATATTTGCTTAAAGCAACAACTTCTATGTACTTCCATTCTGCGACTTTTATTATATTGTGCTGATCATGATCAACTGCCCCCCTCATATTCGAACATCCATGTCTGAGTCCCAGATACAAATGCATATGATGATTCTCTGTTACTGGGAAAACCCCTATCACTCCTTCTCATGGCAACCTCAGCTGGTGACTACCAAGAGGATTTTAACCAAAACAGGGTTATTGACAAACAAGAAAGATATACCATTCTCAGGAGAACACTAAAGTTTGCAGAAGTACAAAAAGATTTTTTAAAAAAAACTTCAGAGGGCAAACAAAAATACACAAAACAGCCCAAAACAGCATGCTCAGTAGCCTCCGAGTATAACGGGACAGTTGGTTAAGAAAAGTGGAACACATGGAGTGGAGAACAGAATGCCTTCCTTGGATGTATGGTTGGCTGGGACCCTGAACAGGAGCTCTCCTTTTAGGAGGGAAGATACACTGCAACATTTTGTTGCAGATCCCACTTGTTCATCTATACATTTGAAGGAAGTTTGTCCTCCAGATGTTTTAAACTCAAATTACTGTAAGCCCCAGACAGCATGGACAATGATCAGGCATTATGGGAGTTGTAGTCCAAAACAGCTGAAGAGTAACCTGCTGTCTATCCCTTAACCTAGTCATTGGATAGTCTATGTCAACTGCTGCCTCATGAAGTGTTTGACATGAATAATTTTGTCCAATAAAAGCCATCACTTTACAGCTTTTGCTTTTCTTATTTTATGAGACCAACTCCGTGACAATTTTCTCTACAAAGAAAACCCATCTATATTTAGATGCACATCTCTCTCAATTATAATGTGTGCCAGTGTTAAAATGTACCTTGGCCAAACTAAATGTTACACAGCAAATGTGTGTAACTGTCCCTCAGTATTTTAAAATGGAAAGTAGCCACAGGAACTGGGTGATCAGTCTCTTCCCCATGAACCATTTTCCAGATTATTATTGCTCTCCCTGAGCTGCTTTTTCACCTATGAGCAAAAATATAGGCACAGGGTTTTCTTTTCACCCCCACTGGTGGAAAAGTAACTTTGGGAGTAACTTTGAATGGGAAAAGGTACTTATGGAAAGGGTTCAGCACCTGTTCTTACGGTTTCTCCAATCTCCTGTGGATGCTTTTCATTTAAAAAAATATGGAGAATGTTATGTATGTATGTACCATGTAATATCAATAATAATAATAATAATAATAATAATAATAATAATAATAAGCACAATCAGAATATTGTTCAGAATGCCTCATACCTGCAGGCTAAGCCTATGCTGAAACTGCTTGCAACTTTTAGTTTAGGCTTTTAAGCTGTGAACAAGTATCTACAAAGAGAAAGGTCTACAGGCTTCTTATTGTTTATAATGTAGTATTTCTATTGGTTTATCTGGGAATTGCACCACTGTGTGTGACTTGAGAGCTATGATGATTTAAACTCCTGTTTCATCTCTTTTTTTTGGTGACAAATGTATGCCTGCCTTGAATTCATACAGAAGGCCGCTATGGTCATTGTTCGTGTTTCCAGCATTTAGACAGCAGTAAATCATAGATGGTATTCTTGGCTTCCTGCAGAACATGTGCGCAACATCTGAATAGCATCAAGCAGACCATAAAATTGACTGCAAATGTGTCTCTTATATAAAGGCTTGTCTTTCGCAAACAATGGTAATCTATTTAGAAATGTTCAACCCATGAATGTGTAGCCCACCTGTTTACAGCCTACTTGTCGTCCACATAACAGTACTTAGTTGGAAAATTAAGATGATTTCTCCTTCAGCATCAGCTTCAGACAGGCTGACTTTAATTTCTGGGCTGTTTGTATATATTCACTCAGCAAACACATATACATGTGCAAATAAGGGGCTATGAATTTTGGCTGGCCATGGTAGTCAGCCACTTCTTTTGGTTGCTACCAATCCCTCTCTTCTCCTGAATACTATGAATGACTCATGCCAGGTATTAGGAAAGTTCAGAGACAATAAAAGAGATAGTGTCCAAGTCCTGACTCAACAGTGGATAGACCACACTCCTCTGCTGGAATTCAGGAGAAGGGCAGGATTGGGAGACACCCAGAAGCAGCTGTACCACATTTGGAGACATCCAAAAACAGTGACAGAGATTTTCACTACTCAAGTATCCCCAGAGCTCAACATAAACTGAAAGTGACTGGCACATTCAGAGAACTCGGAACAAGGTCAGGATCTTTCTCCCTCCTGTTTGGCGTGATGAGAGATGCCACCTCCACAATCCATGGTCTCTGCAGTGGGGGTGGGTTTCTTCAATCAACACTGGACATCCAAGGGCACTTAATTGCCAAGAAGAGATTTCCCTTTGCCACCAGTGATCTGGTGTCTACACTTCTGGATCTATGTGTGCAAGGTTTAGATCAGAGATGTTGAATCTCTTTGAAACCAAGAATCAAAGTTAATTTTGGAAAAGCTCATGGGGGTGCATTCCAGTGGTAGGTGGGGCTGAAGGCGAGGGGGGAAGGCAGCAAGGACCCCCCCACACAAATAACAGCATATTTTTGCTTAAGGCTCTTATGTTTAATAACTGAGCCTTAGGAGAGGCACTTCAACCTTTTAGAATGGGGAAAAACCATGACAATGCTAGGAAACCACCAAATGATCAACAGTCAGGGGAAGGGGGTGAGATCAGGGAAAGGCGAAGTGACTATCTGGTGAACCCTAGTGGGCTAGATTTGGACCCCAGGTGAACCAGATTTGGCCTGCAGACCTAAGGTTCAACACCCCAGATTTAGACTTACTTGAACTGCTTAAAGAGTTTGTACAGCAATATTGCTTGCTTTATTGGAAGACAAACACAGAGAATAGAATCAAGTTGTTGGTAGCAGGGCAGAGTTTGCACATCTTTGTTTCAGAGCAAATGTGATTCATATGTTATTGACTACATAATTTGATAGTTTAAAACACCAGTGATTCTAGATGCTTTGTTATGTTACTTTTCCCTGTCAATGTGTTTAACATAGTATAGGAAAATTGATGGGGAAAACTACTGCAAACCCATCAGACAACACAATAACCCAATAACCAACCGTCAACTATTTAAACCACCTTCTGAACACAATATTGTGTCATTGTCATTTGATTGGGAAGACGCACGTCTGAAATGTGCATGCTTCCTGGATCTATTCACATTTGCATTTATCCTTTTGCAACTTGACAACTTTTCTGATCTCTTCTCTGAATTGTCTAAGAATGTAGAGAGAATAAAAATAACATTGGAAGGAATCTTAAACCCCAGTTCTCAATTAGGGCTGCATTTCCTCCACAGGACAGTAGGTGAGGCCAAAATACTGAGAGACAGACGGGCCAGGGATGACGAGGGATGGGGCAAAATTCGTTCAGTTCACATTTTAATGTGAACTTGCTGAGTTTCACACTTTTAAACCACTATGCAAACTGAAACTCAAGTTATCCTTCAAAATTCGCACTGTTCTCAATTTAGCAATGGAGTTCTCCAGTCAAAATATGCATTTATTGAAGAAAATAATATTCAAATATACATTATATTGGGAAACCTGCATGCAAACCATTTGTATATTAGGCAAAAATGCATACAAAATGCTTATGATTTTTAATGCAAACTTTGGGGGGGGGATCAACGTTTGGGACAAACCAAACTTAAGACTGGTAAAATTCTCAATGTTTAAGATGAATTGAATTTAAGATTGGAAAAAATGACAAACTGAGAAAAATCAAAATTGCCAGATGTGTCCATCCCTAGTGATGGTTGGAGTATTTCTCTCTCAGCTGTAACAAGTGCATTCTGAAGGAATCTTGGGGTGCCCATTTGGCCTTACCCAGTGGATCAGGTGCTTGTAAGGACATTGGATCATTTTTCTGAAAGCTGGGGTGCTTAGGTGGGTGGGAATCCCTTATGAGTGCAGATTGGACTATTGCTGACAGAGGATGCTGCATAAATCCTAGAAACAGCTGATGTAGCTGGCACAGCATCAATTCAAGATTTCTGTGGGCTAGTTGATAAACTTAAGAGCCAGTCTCCGTGAGACTCTCACCATGCAGACATGAAGCAGTACACACTGTTAGATAAAGACTACCTAAAAAGATATGAATAGTAATTAAGGAAACATCTCTTTTCACCATTATTAATCCAAGCTATCCAAAAATAAGAAAAAGGGCTATTTTTAATAACAGAAGAGTAGGTAAGCAACTGTGCCATCCTTAAGTGCACAATTACCCCAATGAGTTAATGTATTTTAAGGAAAAGAACAGAGAGGTTATGGAGCACAGAAAATAATTCATGGCTAGTTATTTACATGTTTACTTCAACAGAATTTCATATTATATTTTTAGAGGATACAGAGCAACTCAATCATAACTCAGTTACCTTCCTTACTTTGCTGACTCTTTCACAATCTGGTGCTGATGTAGTAGCTTACCTTAATATATAAGCAACGGTAGTTTCACATAACATACATGATTTTTTTTTGCTTGCCTTTCATTTGTCTGTATTTAATTGCTATGAGCTTTAACTTCATTATTTCTGTTTCAGAATATAGCACGTTTTCAAGTGCACTGAAGAACTGCAGAAATCAGAGTAAGGAACGCTCCATATTCAATCAGAGAACAGAAGAATCCTCTGCAGCTCAATATTTTCAGGTAGAGGTCCATTGCATCATAATACTACAAGAGGTAAATCCAATATTTCCCAGTTTTACTGTGCTTCCTGATCCAGTCTTCTTGGGTTTCTGCAGCAAAGACCCTGCCCTTAATGTGTGAAGTACAACAGGCAAATGCTAGAAGACAAATTTTTATACATCCCCCCCTGTTTTTCTTTTTAGTTTTATGGCTGCTTATCTCAACAACAGAATATGATGCAGGATTTTGTGAGGACGGCCACATATCACAGAGCAATACTACAGAACCATATAGATTTTAAAGATAAGGTAAGCATTGCCTCGTCTGCATGCAGTGCTGTCATAACATTGTTGTAATGCAGGCATAACAGTAGGAAGCCTTCTTCAGGTGCTCTTCCTCCCATATTGATGAGGGTTTTTTCAGGGTTCTTAATAGTCTCTCCCGTCCAGACCATTGCCCTCCATGGATGCAGTGTTAAAGGCAGGGCTGGGCTGGAGCGCTGCTCTCCACAGACATTCGTTCAATGCCTGAAGAGGGCTGTTGAGTCTTACCATTCAGACACCTAGACCAGAACTGTCTATTCCGACTACCACTGACTCTCCAAGATCTCAGCCATGGAGTTTTCTCAGGTTCCCTATCACAGATCCTTTTAAAAAGAAATGCCAGGTGTGAAATCTTCTGCATGCTCTGCTACTGAATGAAGGCTGCTCAAGTCTTCCCTTTGGTTTGTCTGCACTGGGCACTGCCCATGGACTGCTCACTGAAAGGCTGTGGGATGTCCATCTAGGTGATGAGAGAGTCATAGCCTGGAAGCGGGTAGCCTAAGCAGCAAGGCGATTTTTGTCTTCCATGGCTCATCCCATCCCAGATGGGCACAAAGGTGTGTCAGCTAGACTAGGGGAACCTGGTGTGCTATTTAGTGTAAATGTCAATTTTGTGTGTGACGGTAATGGGAAAAAAGGCAAATTCCATGTTACAGATTATTAGGAATGGCTGGTATTGTAGGGTGCTTCCAGACTAGCTTTTATTTATTTATTTATTGTATTTATATCCCACCCTTTTCGCTACAAGGAACCTAAGGTGGTATACATAATCCTCCTCCTCTCCAATTTATCCTCACAACAACCCTGTGAGGTAGGTTGGGTTGAGAGTCTGTGACTGGCCGAAAATCACCCCGTGAGTTTCCATGGCTGAGTGGGCACTAAAACCCAGGATCTCCCAACTCCCAGTCCAACACTTTAGCCACTACACCACACTGGTTCTTTTATGGCACCATCATCCTGCCTCATTCATGGAATTTTATGAGGTGAGGGGGCAGACGATGGTGTCTTCCACTCCTAATCCTTCCATGTTTTCCCACTGCTTCTTTTATCTTTTTCCTTAGCAGAAAATGTGCTAAGGGGAAAAAGGACAGAATTGCTGCACGATGCCTGCTAATTGATAGCAGGAGGAGCCGTGTTAATACTTTATATAAATTAATAGAACGGCTACATTTGTAATACTGTGTGCAGTTCTAGATGGACCCTTGGTCTGATTAAGCAAGGCTCATATCTTTATTTTTCAAACATACTGAGCAGTAACAGTTGCTAGCCACCTATCGAAACAACACATTGCTGTTGTTTATCCTTCCATGAAAACAAAGACTTGAGAACAAAAGTGGTAAGAAAATCTGTATTTTATTATTTTAAATGTTTCATTTAATTTGAAAAGTGGGAGTGTTTCTATTTAAATATTGGAACTTTATTGCAGGGCTTAATTTGTACCAGAGTTGATCAAGGCACAGCCTGACATCTTTTTTCAAAACTGAAGCTTAACTCTGGAACAGATGAATAAATGAAAGTGCCCCTGAGTGGGTGCAGACTGCATTTCTCTCACGCTCAGTAGCCTTTGCACAACTAGAGTCCTCACAGATCAATAATTAATGGAAGTGGCTTGCAGATCAAAAAGTGTCTGTACCAAACAGAGTTGACCCGTGGCACTTCTTTTTCTATAAATGACATGCTCTTTATTAGCTCTTTTGGAATTAGGTTCAGAAACATTCCAATAATATTTCTTGTTCAAGTAATGGGACGAATAGTGTATTAATATAGTGATGGAGTGCAAAAAAATAAAATAGTTCATAAAATATTGTATTAATTTGCATTCAGTAGCCTGGTTATCAGTCTTTATAGTTGTTTATAGATTACCTTTCTTTAAACAATGAGAAGGGCAGGAAATTAAGTACCTAGTCTGATTCCATTTTTGAGGGAGGAAATGCCATATCCTCTTGGAGGCATTTGTGTTAACTCCATTGAAACAAATGGGATGTGCACAAGAGTCCAGAACTATTGTGCCTGCTCCTCTCCTTCATTGGGACTTATACAAAACACATTACTGTGGTGGATCAGTAGCCAATGCTGGTACAAACTGGGTTTGGAAAACTGTTGATATGGTCTTCAAAACAGGCTGGCTGGATGCAGACTAGAGTAATCTATTGAAATCAATGTGATTTCAGTTACTCATGACATGAGTAACATGTCCCATTAATATCAATGGAGTTACTCTAAGTATGCTGAAATCTGGATCCAGTCAACTGAATTTATAGCAAGCGTGAGGGCATGCTGAACCTCCTCTATGATTGTAGTTTGTACATCTCATACGATTTTACTAAGGCATCTGCACTTCATTATTAACATCTCACCCATGATTATAGTTTTTTGAATCAACATGTGCTGCCATAGCCGCTTTGTAGGTTTGGCTCTTTCAGGCACGCGTTGTCGGCCAGCAGTACCTGGCTAAAACCATATAATTGAAATTGACACTTCTGACAGCTTGACATTAGAGAAATAAAAGAGGGCTTAATTCAGTCCTGTAGTAGGAATTGAAAATAAGCTTGCAGATGATTTGGCTCACGCATTTCAATTCAGACTATGTAAAGTAGCAGGCTGGTGCTTGCAACCCGAATATTCCCTGAATCTCTGTAACAAAATCCAGCTGATTACAGTTGGAACAGAGATCATGTAATTGGACTGTTTTCATTACACTATACGTGTTTTTTTTTTTAAAGAAAGTACACTTTAGGAGTGTTACATGGCTGCATGGTTTCCTGGGTAACAGTTTTCTTATGTATGTGCAAGAATCTGTGTCCGCTTTCTCAGTCAGTCCTGAACAAACTGAATGACTATGCTTTTAAGAGCAAGGCTGTAAACTCCATATAGCTGTCAACATTTATGGGGGACAACATTGGGAACACCACAACATTCTAGTCATGATTTTCCACATTGAGGTCCTGCATTCCTCTGGGACAAGTGTCATGGGGTATTTACCTTTTTACAGTTGCATTTCTGAGAACTTGGGGAGAAATGCACAACAGTTACTTATAGCAAAAAGCAATATTCATTAACTGTATCCATTAATGAAGTGGCATGTTTTGCTTAAGCTGTTTATAATATGAAAGTAATTTTATGTTACAAATTTAATTTACCATGTTTGTATTAGAACAAATGTAACTTTAATGGAAAGGTATATTTTGACAATGTTAGATTTCATCAAGTAAGAAATGCATGGTCAAGTCAACTAGAAATATTAATTAATTATCCTTTAAAACTGCCTAATAACCAATGTTAAATAATTTGTACTGTGTGTTTAGTGTTGGATTGCTTAGCATTTTCTTTCTTTTCTTTTTTTTAAAAAAAAGCATATGTAATTTATTATTCCTTGCATGTATGGTTTCTGTATTATGTTAATATTTAAGTTTTATATTTGAAAATTTAAAAAAAACAATTTAGGGCGCAATCCTATGCAAGTTTAGACAGAAAAAAGTTCTACAATTCCCAGTATGTTCCAGCCAACATCCACAGGATTGCACCCTTAGTATTATAACTCCTTTCATATATTGCAAAAAGGTTTTATCCAGATTAGGATTGGGTGACACATTTTATAAAATAAAGGTGTATAGCTTGCGATTCCTGCTATAGTGTTTTGAACTGGGAAAGCTCCATTATAGACAATATTTCTCTCTTGCGTGTTCCACTGAACTCCTTTATATTTTCCCAAAATTTGGAACAGAGATGATGAACTGGTGCTCCCAGAGGCTGGATTTGTCCACCAAAGCAAGTTTATATCCCTTCTCCTCCTGTGTGACCTTAGTGCAGCCTTCCTCAAAATTGTGCCCGCCAGATCTGTTGGACTACAAGCTCCACAAGCACTCAGTCAGCTATGTGGAACCTGTAGTCTAACACATCTGGAGGGCATTAGGTTGGGGAAGGCTGCCCTACTGGGCACTGTCTGCATGAATGCATCACTGAGGACAGGATGCATATTTGAGTTACATTCTATGTCCTTTGGTTTTTTTATTTGTTTGAAGATTTTTTTATCCTGCCTTTCTATCCCTAAGAGAACCTCAAGGAGGCTAGCAACTATCCTAAAAAGCATAACCACCGATAAAATATTATAAAACTAATGGAACAGAACCCAAACCAGCAGCCCTGTTAAATGAGGAAAGGCAGATACAGACCAAATACAACAATCGAACTACCTCAAGTTACTTCAGGCAGACAAGCATCTGTCAAAACTGTAATGTTTTTTATCATTTGCCTGAAAGCTGGAAGTGATTGTTCTCAGCCCATGCATTTGATACGTTAACTATCTTGTGTGCAGCTGAGTAAATGTGTACATCATCTATATAATGAGTAAATGTGTACATTCCCAATCTGGATCTGGAGCATTCTTTGAAGGATGGGGAAATTTAAACATCACCTCCTCCAGCTGCTTGCTTTCTCCTCCAGCTGCTTGTTTTCTAAAGTTCCCCCGCCCCAGACACAGGACATATTGGTGACAATGGAGCCCCTCCTTTTAGTTTCCACACAATGGGGAGGATTTTGGAAAACAAATGGTTGAGGGTGGGAAGGTTTAAACCTCTCCTACCCATGCACAGTGGTCCCAATCTGAATTAGCTGCACATCTAACATACCATCAAACTAGAGTAGGGGAAGAAGAAGAGCAGGAAAGTTTCAGTCAGTGCAAAAACACCTTCAGCACTTTCATGCATTACATCATTCCTGCTGGAAAAATAGGAACATCGGATGCTCAAGTCCAGATGGATGTGAGTTCATTTGTTGAGTGTTAGAGAGAGGGGGAAAATGTGGCTCCAGGTTCACAGGTATGCCTGGATTTATTTGCTTGGTAAATTTATATCCGACCTTTCTGCCAAAAATGGCATTCAAACTGGCAAATTATAAAATACGGATTAAAACTCTCAATTAAAACTTAGCATTAAAACTAATCAGTTAAAAACATGACAATAAAAGAAAATAATAACACCCAAGCAGTTAAAAAAAAACTTTCAGCGACAAGCCACATTGGCAGGGGGCTCTGGGGCTTGGGTGTAGCCAATGGGAAGGAAATCTCTACCATCCCCATAGTAAAGCCCTGCATCGTCCCCTAGTTGGGCGCAATAGTGATTTATGCAGCCAAATTTGCAGGAACTAGTTGCCACTATGGTCGCCTTAGTGGATGATCTACGCCTTAGTATTGACAGGGGGAGTATGTCCCTGTTGGTACTCCTGGACCTCTCAGCGGCTTTCGATACCATCAACCATGGTATCCTTCTAGAACGCCTGGGGGAATTGGAAATTGGAGGCACTGTGCTTCAGCGGTTCCGGTCCTATCTGTCAGGCAGGTTCCAGATGGTGATGCTTGGGGATAGCTGCTCTTCCAAGAAGGAGCTGTTGTGTGGTGTACCACAAGGTGCCATCCTTTCCCCAATGCTGTTTAACATTTATATGAAACCGTTGGGAGAGATCATCTGGAGGCATGGGGTGGGGTGCTATCAGTATGCTGATGACACCCAAATATATTTCTCTATGCCTTCGACAACATTGTCAACTAAGGATAGTGTGTCTCCTCTGAATGAATGCTTGGAGGTGGTAATGGGCTGGATGAGGAAAAACAAACTGAAGCTGAATCCAGACAAGACAGAGGTGCTTGCTGTCAAAGGCCACAACATGGGTTTGGAGGTGTGTCAACCAGTTATGGATGGGGTTACACCCCCCCCCCCGAAAGACTGTGTTCGCAGTTTGGGGGTACTCCTGGATCCATCGCCCCAAATGACAGCTAAGATAGATGCGACGGCCAGGAGTGCCTACTATCAGCTTCGGCTGATACGCCAGCTGCGCCCCTTCCTAGAGTTGGAAGACCTAAAGACAGTAGTGCACGCACTGGTAACTTTGAGGCTCGACTTCTGCAATGCGCTGTACATAGGGCTACCTTTGTGCCTAATCCAGAAACTTCAACTAGTTCAAAATATGGCAGCCAGGTTGGTCACCGGTACACCTAGGGGTGACCATATTACACCAATCCTAAAATCACTCCACTGGCTGCCAATTAGTTCTTGGGCAAAGTATAAAAGGTTGGTTATTACCTTTAAAGCCCTACATAGTTTGGGTCCAGGTTACCTGCGGGATCGCCTTCTCCCGTATAATCCACCCCGCACGCACAGGTCCTCTGGGAATAATTTACTCCAATTAGCCAGAACTAGGCTGACGAGTGTCACCCAGAGGACCTTTTCTTCTGCCACTCCCAGACTGTGGAATGACCTGCCGGAGGAGATTCGACAAATTAGCAGTCTCCTTGAATTTAAGAGAGCCGTGAAGACTAATCTCTTCCGGCAGGCCTACCCAGTTGAATTTTAAGATGTTTTTGATAATGTATTACTTTTTATTTGTTTTTAATGTTTTATCTATTTTATGGTCTTTGTATTTATATTTATTGTTGTTCCCTGCCTCTATCCAAAGGGAGAGGTGGGTTAGAAATAAATAATTTTTATTATTATTATTATTATTATTATTTATTATTATTATTATTATTATTTGTTTTCCTGTCACTATAAGTTACGAAAAACTACTCTGGCCAAATATGATATGAATTTGATGGTAATACTTTGATTTTAAAATATTATGAAGAAACTTCATCATAGTTGCATTTAGAAGCTCTTTCGGATTAGTACGCTTCACACAAGAATCTATAGATGATGGACAACCTCAATCGGGGCATTGGTATTATACTTTCTGACTCCACTGATAAAATCTTGGAACATAAGCAAATCTTTGTGCAGTGACATATTTCTCTTCCCCCTACACACACTCTCCTTTTTGTTTCAAGGTGGTCTTAGATGTTGGCTGTGGATCAGGAATCCTTTCATTTTTTGCTGTGCAAGCTGGAGCTAGAAAAGTATATGCTGTTGAAGCTAGCTCCGTGGCAAAATATGCCGAGGTAAGTATGTTGTATTTGATCCAGTTACTGAATTAGTTTGGCATGCTTTGCTGTATGCCACAGAAACAAAATATCAATGACTGTACTGTAAACTTAGGAGTGCTAGCAGTTTAGGTCACTGTTGTCCATCAAGTGCTGTTTCTGCACATTTTTATTCATTTCACACAGCTTTGTCAAGATCGTGCCTTGGAACTCGTAATTCTTCTAACACCCTGAACCTGCACATTAAATGGCAGCACGTTGTGTTAACTTCAGTGAGATGTACTTCCATTTAATGACTGCAAGAAAGGGGGATATCTTTTCCATTTAAATATTGGGATTTTGTTGTTTCTTTTTGTTATTATAGCAGGGCTTAATTTGTGCCATGATTGACCAAGGCATAGGCTGACATTTGCTTAACCCTGGAACATATGAATAAATGAAACTGCCCCTAATGCTTAGTCAGTCCATTGATTTGATGTGGTGGTGGTGGGGGAATACAGGCATATACACAAATCTTGGAACACATGCCAGTCTGGAGGGATTGTGGATCAGTACAATAGAGACCAACAAGTAGTCTGAAAAGTCCCACAGGTTTGTATTACAGAAATTGGAAGAACTAAAAACAGGTTCTGATCATCTACATTTATTTATTTTTTCTTACATGTCTGTGTAATTCTGATGAGGTAGCCCTGCTTTTATCCAGAACTCTGATTATGTAAATTATTTTGGCTATTGCCAAAGCTATTTGGACCTATACAGTTGTACTAAAATGAAATGCAACATAACTTGTGTTGTCATCCCAGTGGTACAGTCTGCAAAATGAAAAAAGTAAGCATGTTGCAAACATTACTCAGTTGAATGTAGAAAATGTAAAATGACCATCTGTTTTATCTAACTGGTTTTCAGCTCAGTGTGCCAAAATTATCTTTTGAAAAATAATCTAGTAGTGGGGTAGTGTTCTAGGATTAAATCTGCACTCCTAAACACACTTATCTAAGAGTAAATCCCATTGAACTCATTGGGTACTTCTGAGTAGATATGCCTGGAATTGCACTGCATATCTTGCCAGGATTAACCAAATAACTATATAAATCTGACAGACTACATTAATGCTATAAGCCTAAATTTAGCTGGAAACTTGTTCTACTGAAATCAGTGTGCCTGGGATCGGGATTTCAGCCATTTGTATAAAGACTGTGGCGTTAAACTGAAAGGAATTTATGGAGAGCACTTGAACAAACAAGACATAGGAGCGATTAGGAATGAGGAAAAGTTGTCTATATAAGAGAGGTCAACTAGAAATGGGATCATTGGAAATAAAAAATTAGCCCTTGAGGAATACAGAGGTGTTTGGCATATGAGGCTGGAGAAAGGGAAGACTTTTTGGCGGCTTTTGAAACAGGTTTCCTTTTGAATAGAGGCCCAAAGAGGAGAAGCAAACATTCTTGTGGATGCAATTATGGTGTTTGTGGCATCCATGTGAGAGTTTCTAATGGACAAAAGGCTAGTTTGGGAAGGGGAAAGGATGTTGAGTTGCTAGTTTCGCACTTTGCCCTGCTCTTTCAGATGTTTCCTGTTCATTTAATACATTTTATTCCCCCTTCCTTCCACGTGTTATGTTCTCAGGGCAGTAACAAAATTATTAAAAACAATACACAATAAACAACTGATAAAACCAGCAGTCGAAGCAGCATATCATCCACTCAGAGTTAAAATGAAGATGTTTGTTTGTTAAATTTCTATTCTGCCTTTCCGCCTAATTGAATGGCCTGACAAAATAACGAGTCTCATCGGGGGGGGGGGGGGTGAATCGTGTTTCCCTACTGTTGCTTTTCCTCCTGCTTCTGTTCCACAATAGGGACGAGCAGCTTCCTCTTTCTTCACTTGGTGAAGAAAGAGGAAGCAAACAGTGACCACATGGCCCATTCAATGGGCATTTTTATCAAGCAGCTTCTCCTACACATAGCAGGAAATGGTGGCAAGTATCATTAGAGCAAAAAAACAACAACAACCCCACCTGGATTTTCCAGGTCTTATTTTGTGATGGAAAAAAGAGCAGAAGAAACATGAGTGGCCAGTTGTGAATGTGCCATAAAATGCTTGTCTGATGATGCTCAATAATTGGCGCTAGGTTCTCCTCCCTGGAGAAGAAATTCCAGAGAGAGGGTGTCAGCTCTAAGAAGGTCCTCTCCTTGGTTGCCACCCATATCTTCTCAAATAGTGGGTGTACCTGCAAGAGACTTCTGATAATTGACCCCTCAGCACATGGACAGATTGGTAGAGGCAAAGGTGTTCCTTCATGTACCTTCATGTATCTTCCAAGACAGCCTTACATACAAGCCATGACAATAATCTCCTCAGGGGGTTACTAGAGCGGTCATAGCTTGCACATAAAACAAAGCTGGTGGAAGGTGCTCTTCACCATGGATGCTGCTTGGGCCTCCTGTGATAAGGTTGTATCTAAAAACACTTTATATTTGCTTTGGAAATTCTAGTACAAGTAACAAGTAATGAAATAGCAGTTCAAAATGCATCTATTTGCATTTTTGTTGAGCTCATTTGCAATATGTTTATCTAGTAAACTACCATACAAAATATTAAAGAACTAGACTGCCTAGGATGAAATACGTAGACGAAGGATAGAAAATAGAGATTAAAGCTGCGAAATTTTACATTACACTGCACTATAACCAGTCAATGCCCTGTTTAGGAATTGTAAATTCTTGCTTTCCAGTAGGGAAAAAAATGCTGGAGGAACATTGTACAGAATAATGGTGTCATGGTCCAGGGCCCTGACCCCTCATCCTTCTAGATCAAGGCCCCTGAGTTAGCAGAACTCCCTGATAACTGAGGGAGAGGTCTTAGCTATAGAGGGAGGTAATGAGGTTTCTGACCCCCCCAAGACCTAGTTCCCCAGGTGGGCTCCCCTGGGGCCAGAGGAAGTTGCATTGCCATCCTCAGATACAACCATGCTGTAGCTACTTCCATAATGCTGCAGCCCTTGGCTGCCAAAACAGACCAGGCCCTTTCAAAAGAGAAGACCTTTATAATGTAGGCAGAGCTAACCAACCTAAAGGAAGCCAAAACTTCATTCATGATTTGCTGCTGTATGGAGCAACCTACAGGCAAGCTTGACTGGTCTCCAGCCCCAGCATCACTTGGAACTCTCCATGGTGCTACTTTGTTTCCTGTCTCTCTGAGAAACCTGCTTGGCCAGTATCCTCTAAACCTGGCTTGCCTCAACTCCTTGCAGTGAACAAGACCTCATATTGCGCAGTGATGCTTGGCCCTCACTGTGATGAGGCTTGCTGGCTGAAACTGAACAGATAAAAATTACTAGATGCTCAGGATCTTCTTATTTAGGATAAACCACTGTCAAGATCAGTTTGGAACCATCTTTCTTCAAGTTTGGTTGTAATTCCATTAAAAGTATCAATTTTATATTCGTGAAAAGAAGCAAAATTCCATACTGAGCAATATCTGGAGAAAAAGAGGAGTGGAAAGGGGTCAGTGAAATATCGCAGAACTTGGGTGGGCCATCTGGCAATCATACTATATTAACTATTTCTAAATGCATTGCAATATGGTTGCCAGATTAAATAACCAAAACACTGCACAAAGCAGTATTTTTCTAACCTCTGCATTTCACCAACTGGTGAGATTTTTCTGTTCATTCTTTCATCCTAAGCAAATAATAACTTAGTCTGTAGTTCTAATTCAGGAAGTTACTTGAGTAGGAGCATAATCTTTAAAACCACAAACATTTTGAATTCAAGCCTATTGAACTACTTGCTTAATTAAAGTTAGGGATGTGATCAAACAGCTTCAGTACTAGTTAAAGTCGGTGTAATGCTCATCAATAAAATATAACAGGGTCTAGAGGTGAAATGGATTAAATCAGAGCTGGAGAATTCATGTAGGATTCCAGAACCCTAATCCAAAGGATGTAATTATACATTCACATATTATTCCATCATGGAGATGCTTACATATTAAGTTGCAAACTCTGTCCCATTCTAAGACCATTTTATTATTTATTTTATTACTACTACTACTGCTTGATATAATAAAATATCTAAATCTACATTCTAAAAGATTAAAAATCACTATTAAAATACACAGTAAACAATTACAGGTACAACAAGAATAAATAAATAACAGAAACAATTTAAAACAACAATAAAAACAGTTAAATGGAGTAGCATCACAACATCAATTACAAGCCAGGGAAAGGTTGCATAAACAGGTACATTTTCAGGAGGTGTTTACCATTTACCACATTTTCTGCCTCCCAAACAGCATGGAAGTTCCAGTGTGTGGATGTCACTACTGAGAAGGCCTAATTTCTATTGGTCATGCAATAACCATCAGCAAGGCCTTCCATCAAGATCTTAATGGGTAGCTGGGTGTATGTAGAAAAAGGTGGGCTGCTAGGTATCTGTTCCCAAGCTGTTTAGGATGTTTAACAGAACCTTAAACATGGCCCAGCAGCTAATAGGCAATCAGTGCAGTCATTTTAACACAGGTGTGATCTGTATATGGCTGGGAGCCCCATTGAGCACTCTAACTGTTGCATTCTGTACTAGCTGCAGCTTCCAAACCAGGTGCAAGGGGAGCCCACATACTGCATTAGAGTAATTAAATTGTGATGTTGCCAGTGCATGATCTACAGTGGCTAAGCTATCCCTATTCAGGAATGGGCATAGTTGTCATACCAGCTGAAGTTGATAATTGGCTCTCCAAGCTACTGAGGTCACCTGGGGTTCTAGTGACAAAGATGGATCCTGAAACACCCCCAAACTATGGACCTATTCCTTCAAAGGGAATGCAACTCCATTCAGAACAAGTAAACAACATAATTCCCAGACCTGGGAACCATCCACACAGCCCTGTCTTATCAGGTTTCAATTTCAATGTATTAGCCCTTATGACAGCATCCAGAAACTCATTCAGAATGTGCACAGCCTCTCCATACAGGTGGGTATCCTCACCATGACTGTTCCCAGGTGCTTCATATAGATGTTAAACATCACTGGGGACAAAATAATGCCTTATTGCACCCCGCAGTTCACCTGACAAAGTACTGAGGCGCAGTCACCCAGTGTTATTCCCTTGAACCACCATAACACAGTGCTTCCAACTCCCAATTTGCAGGTATAGTTCAGGAGGATGCCATGGTCAAAGTCACTGAGAGATGGAGAAGAAGTAACAGAGTCACACTCCCCATGTCCCTCTCCTGAAGGAGGTTGCTTGCAACCTTGGTCCAATAGGACAACCAAAGCCGATTGCATCCCAAACCTGGACCTGACCCCAGACTGGAATGCATCAAGGTCATCAGTTTCTTCCAGAATCACTTGCAGCTAGGATGCCATAACTCTTTCAAGTACCTTTCCCAGAAAGGAAATATTTATGACTCTAAGTTAATTAGTATGAAACTCTGGATCCAGGGAGTGTTTTTTTTTCAGGAGTGATTGCACCACCACCTCCTTCAAGGCCACGGGGACCATCCCATCATGCAATGATGCATTCACCATTCCCCTGATCCATACATCCAAACCTGTATGGCTTAGCTTGAAGGAACCATGAAGGGCAAGGGTTGAGTGAGCATGTGGTAGGCTGCACAGATGCAAGCAACCTGTCCACATGGAAACAGGCTATGACAATACACTGGACACCTCTATAGACACTGCATCAATAGCAGCATTTAAGTCAGCATGAAGGTGGGCAATTTTATTCTCAAAGTGTTTCAGAAACTTGTCACAATGGCCCACTTGGGCTCCAATACTGGATTCACTGAGGTAGATGAACACAGCCCCAGAACCACTCAGAAAAGCTGAGCTGGTTGGCTACCCAAGACGGTGATTGTGATGTGTGATGGTGTAGTTTGAATTTTAGTAGTATTTTGAGTTTTCTATAGTTTGTTTTGTGAAGATCTTTGAATTTAACCCTCTGTTGACAGATGGAGTCAAACTGTCAAATTCATGAAACACTTCTGTCAGTCTTCTGCAACTTCATATTCTAGGTATTCCTTAACTGTGATGCAGTGTGGGTCAGAACAAAACAACTCCTAAATCTAGTGATGATATTATTATTATTATTATTATTATTATTATTATTATTATTATTATTGCCTTGGCAGTCAATTCTATCCCTACTGAAATGGCTGAGAACACTGAAAAACCATGAACACAAGGTGGTAGGGGTCAAAAAGACCATGAAAAATGCTGCTAAAATGTATTAGTTATACTTTATGTCTACAGATGCTTCATAATGAACAAATTCCTCACTTTACTTAATAATTGTATTTACAAACCTCATTTTTAACACATTTTTTCCAGTTAGATTCTTTTTTTGTGACCAGCAAAATTGACTTTTTCCCCATCCTACCTAATTTGCAGAGTTCATGCTAAAAAAATACGTACTACTGCCAGGATCATTTTGACCCCAATTGCATCTGCAAATGTATTCTACCTGCATCCTCACTTAATGGCAGCTCTAAGTCAAGGACCATTAGAAGTCCACTTTCTCGTGTTTATAGGAAGATCTTTGCAAACTGTGTTGTTGAGGGTTGTCTTCGGGCATCTTCCTAGCGAACAAGTTTCAGCAGCTCAAAACCTAAGCCAGAGTGGATGAGAGCTTAACAATGTGTTTATAGAGTTCTGGATAAAATATAACAGTGGAAAATGTTTGCATCGCTGTGCCATTAGCTATTTGTTTTAAAGATATTGATGCCATCTTTCAAAATAAAAGGTTGGATCCATACTCTGTCAAGCTTAGAGTAAATCTATTGAAATCAATGGGACAAGTTAGTCATGACTGACTTAAGTCTAAGCATGACTAAGTATGGATCTGACCCAAGAGATTTTCCTAAGGCAGTGCACAATAAACAAATTTCAAACAACGATAGTTCAGTATGTGTTTTGTTGATACAGATAATTCTCTATACAGGATTATTTACTACACATCTGTAACTATTATAATTACGTTATGTGTGTGTTAATAGAACACTATATAGTTGTATATTTAACAAACTGTGGAGTCAAGTATACCCCATACACTGTTCTTATAGGTGTTATGAACTTTACATTGTGGGATATTATTGACTTTTTTGGCAACTTTGCTGTTTTATTGGAAAAGGATAGCTCTCAATGAAGGCAAGTTTGTTTACTTGCAAACAGTGTCATGATTAATACCTTTCCGCAGCTACTTTATGTGTTATGGCTTTGTTGGTGTGTATTTGACCGCAAGAGAGAACTGATACACTTTTTTTCCCTATTGATGGTTGGTTAAAGGTATGTTCTGTTTTCTGTTATGTCCCAGAGACAGCTTGATAAATTCTGTGGCTTTCAGTATTGAGTTTATCGGAGAGGTAGCACGTTCGAGGTGGTTTTAAAGCACAGTGTCTGGGTCATTTAATAGTTTTGCATGCTTCTATGAAGCTATGTAGGTTCTAACAAAATATTTAATTTGCCTGTTACTAACGTTTCTATGGTTTCAGATCTTAGGGATGGGTGTTCTTAGGAAGTTCTGTTGCTTGGAGATAAGTCGATGGAACTCAGCTGTTCATTGGCAGTGTAGTCTGTACTGAGGATTTCAAGTCTTGGCTGGGAATTCCCTCAGGCTTAAATTTGGGGTTTGGCTAATCCCTGCCCAGAGCAGTGGCACAACTTGCCCACCTCATTCTATGCACCCTTTGGGTGAGGTTGCTCTGCCTACTGCCTTTGAAGTTAAGTACTGTTAGGGTTTAAAAATGAACATTAAAGACTAATTGGCAAAGGTTTTTAATAACTCTGAGGAACACGCTAACTGGTAATTAATGTGGCTGCTTTATTAAATTAACATTAGAAGAATTACAAGATGGGATTGGGTCGGGTTGATTCAAGGTTTTTCACCATTGGGAATAAAGTATAGATTAAGAATCAGATAACTATGTCAGTATAAAGCCTCTTACAACATAGAATAGCCGGACTGTTAAAAGTGATACAGTTGTGTATTCTCATTATTATCTAGCTTACCTTCATTTTCACAAGTACAAGCAACTTCCTTTAGTTTTTTTTAATGCCCTCTGGACTGTTATAGAAGCTATCGCTCACAATCTATGAAAGCCTGGAAATTATTTAGTTTTCTGCTTTGTCTTCTCCTGTTCAGCTGTAACTCACCTTCACTGTGAAGTTGTTTGTGGATTAAAAATATTACTCGTCATCATGATGGAAAACTTACTATCCAAAAAGACCTTGATAGCTGATATTTGATGTTGATTTCTTTCTTTTTTGTCAGAATGTAAAGGATCCTTAAACTCTTTTTGGAATTAAGCTGATATTTGATGTTGATTTCTCTTTCTTTCTTTCTTTGTCAGAATGTAAAGGATCCTTAAACTCTTTTTGGAATTAATTCCAGCATGAATATAAAAGCTTTTTAACAGTGCATTTCAGTTTTATTGTCTGCTAACAGTTGTATAATGGAAATGTGTTAGCAGGCCTTTGGCCTCTGAGCAGGGTGTACTTTAAGCATAAGTCATGTTTTAAGTTGGCTTGTTTCAAAAAACCACAGTTAAGATTAGCCAAACTGTGTTGGGTTTGGTCAAAACAACAAGTTTGCACCCTCTTCTTTGAGAATGCTCTGGAAAAGGATGGGGGAATTGTGTTCCCAAGGTTTACGTGGCATATTTCCACAGTGGTTCCCTTTCTTCACTCCAGTGATAAAAAGAGTTATTCCTGCAAGGTCATAACTGGAGATTTATTATCTTTCCCTGCTGTTCATAATAGCAGTGAAATTATTAGAGCATTGCTAAAACAGCCTGTTTCATTTCTGACTTTTGTCCTCAACTTCTGCTCTCCTTAATTTCAAAAGCATTTTTAAAATTTCAGGTCAACACCCTCCTAACACACAATCATTGTGCTAAATATTTTGTACCCATCACAATGTTGATAGAAACCATATTTAGACATATGGTTTATCATTGGGCATGAAGCAGATCATACTCTCGATTTTATTGTTTGCCTCTCAGGAATTTTATTGGATGTAGAGCAGTATGTAAATTTCAAAAATGAAATGAATCTGGAAAGGAGAAACAGCAGTAAGGGAGATATTGGGACCTATAACTACAAGGGGCAAAATCCAATGGAGCGCTTACACTTCCGCCGATTCTCTTCTTACCAATTCCTGTCTGCAAGTGGTGCCCACCATTTGCAGAATGAAGATTTAGCAATTCTAGGGCCACTGGAAAAGAACAAAACACGCATACCTGCCAAACCGTCTCAATCAAGATATGAGCATTTCCACTAGTTTCAGGGCTTCCTTTGGGAAGTGCTAAATCTGTTGCACAAATGCTGGGAATTGGTGGGACCCACTGCTTGCACAACAGAATCTGTGGGGCGCAACAGCATCTTCAGGGGCATAAGCACCCCATTGGGTTCCACCCAAGATCTATAATCTCTGTTGTTACTAGCAGTATCAGAATCTAAACTACAACACAGAATACTATGAAATCATCTTCAGAAATTGTACCCAGTTTTTTGCAGGTACACAAAAAGCTGGAAAATGATGTGTGCCCATCCACACTAATGCAACAAGAAGAAAGTACATATCAGTTCTCTATTTGGGTCCAGGTGATCATAGCATTTCTGGGCCCCTTAGAAACTGTGCTTTATAAAGGCTAAGGTGAAAGCATCCACTTTGGCCATTTAGAACTACAATAGGTAGACAACTTCTGTGTGGTAGTCTTACCAGCAGCTGCTTGTTATGTTGTTTCTAAGCAAACTTTGAATGGTCCATTTGCAGCAAATGGTTAGTGAGCATGTTTAAACTGTGGTTATGTAGCCCCTGTGATTAGAAATGGTTCACACTAAGTCATAATGTTTAGATCAAAATGCTTAACCACCGTGGCTTAGCCTGTCATCTGAACAGGATCAATGAGAGACAGCATATGGCTACTGTGGGCATTTACCAATATAGGTGGGACCAGAGGGGTGTGAGACATGGGCAAGTGTCCCCCCAAACAAGTAGCTCCTCTGACTCCACATGGTGGCACCCCTGTGGTTGCTTGAAAGAAAGGCACTTTCCACATACATTTACAACTCGATAATAAATTGGACATTTAAAAGAAGTCTGCATTCCTTACAACACAATGTTTCCATGTATGCATTTTATTTATGCATTTATTTACTTATATAGCTTTCTTACCCTGCCTTATCTAGAGGGCTCTGAAATACAGAACATGGAAATATTACATCATAATAACATTCATTTATATCACTGGCCAGGATCTGAAGCTCTTCATGAAGATAATTGAGGGTTGCTGGAGTGGGGGGCAGTGGGGTTTACAGCTAGGTAAGCAACTTTTACTACAGAGAGGTCTTTAGGCATTCTTGTTATAGGCTTCTACAGTTGTACTTAATCCACCTCTTTGTTACTCCCTCATATTATTTATGGACCAAAGAAACTAATACACTTTGTTTTTTCCACTTCCTCATTTTACAGATTCTAGTACAAAGTAACAACCTTTCTGATAAGATCAACGTTCTGTCAGGAAAAATTGAGGAAATCTCCCTGCCTGAGAACGTAGATGTTATTGTTTCTGAACCAATGGGTTACATGCTATTCAATGAAAGGATGCTGGAAAGTTACCTCCACTCCAAGAAATGGCTGAAGTCAAATGGTGAGTCGGTATGCTTGCTGGCCATTGACTAGAGAACTGAAGGTCTGCAGAAAAAGGATCGACCAAATAGGATCCTGCTGGCTTCCCTCTACCATATAAGCCATTATTGATTGCTTCTCACTTCATGTCTTATCATCCGCAATAAGACCAGTTAAATGAAGTAAAATAAGCTGATAAGAATGTATCTTATCCAACAGCCCTATCTCCGCTTTTGTTTCCAAATACCAATATGGACTCCCAGCCAGATAGAAATTCTGTCACAAGAAAACTAAATAATAGTTGAACCTTCCAATATTAGGAGGTGGCTTAGACATCCACCCACCCTCTTATTCTGGTTATACTTATTTCCCTATAAAACAAACATGGATCTATCGGATTGACAGAATGGAAGAATTTTACAGCCCATTGAAAAGGTGTTTAACAGTGGAGTATTTTCTCTATAGAATAGCTGTAGAAAAGTGTTCTGTAGAAAATGTGAAGATAATTATTACTTGATTTTTAAATAATGAGACTGTACAGCAAAAACTAAGAGGGTGTTGGGTGCAATGTGGAGTAGTAAAGGTCTGGCAAGGTGTTCAGCTTTCTGCCAAGTCTTCTTCAGTACCTAGTAAGCATCAATTTATGTCTAAATTTTCAAGTGTTTCCGCTCTTAGCTCTTCCAACTTGTGATGTTTTATTGCCTTAAAAGTTAGTATTTCTTACTTTAAAGATGCAGTTCTTATTTCCTGTGCTTAAAAAGTCAAATCCTAATATAGTGGCAAGGTAGGTTATGCTAATATTTGGTCTTTTTTCTTGATCTGTACAATGGGGTTGTTTTTTCCTGGGTAAAAGGACTTACTTCTGTTTATAAAGCCTTTTAAAGCTATGACTTCTGCTATGAATTGTAAGACTGCCATCCTGAACCAGCTTACTCTGAATGAATACTGAATTCAGTGACTACTCTAGAGTAAAGAACTTTAGGATTTCAGTCTATAACCAATACATGCTTTACAACAGCATTGTCTTAAGACAATGTTTCTCCCCATCTCAAACTGTGTTCTGCAGAAATGGAATAAGTGTCCTCCCAGCTAACATTCATTAAATAGATGTTTAATTTTCTGTTGATTTCCTGCATCTCCTTCATATGCTAGTTCATCTCTGCATTGCCAGGTGCGCTGGTTATAACCAATTCGCTTATAAAAATGTATTCAACTGGACTTATTTTCATAGTTGTTGGGTTTAAACTCTTATTTAATTGAAGTTTGGGTGAATGGATTATATGTCCTTACTTTGGTGGCAGTATAAGTCTGTAATGTGCTCAGTTTGTGTGCTTCACATTGTATAGAAAATAAGTATAAGGTCTGTAAAATATTTTGCAGTCTTTTGATATTCCTTGTTAACATGGTAACATTACCAGTTCTTTAATACTGACAGCCTTGAAGATTATCTTCAGTGAATATCTGAAACAGTTGATGGTCTACTTGTGATAACATATTACAGTTTTACATTGAGTCTATAGATAGTTGTTAAGAAATGTTATCCTGTTCGGCCAGCAGTGGTGGATGAACTGGAATAGAATCTTGCTTTTGATTTAAGAAAATTATTTAAATGCCTAATCCCAAATGTGTTTAAAACGTTAAGCCTTTATCAGCTCATGGCAAGCATCTTTGAATTACCATCTCAAGTGTTTTCTTGTTACTGACGGACTTACTGAAATGTGATCAGGAATTATAGTATAAATTTTTATCCACTGTGGAATTATGAAGGATGAACTGTTTGAGATGGAGAGAGGATAATGATTACTAGATATTTCCAACAACTGTTTAAATAGGGCTACATAGAAGATTTGAACTTTGCTACTGTATATTATCTTTTGTTCACTAGGAATGATGTTTCCAACATTTAGTGACATTCATTTGGCTCCTTTTTCCGATGAACAGCTCTACATGGAACACTACTCCAGAGCCAATTTTTGGTAATGATTATTTCATTTTTTTCCACAAACAAAAAAAAAAAGAAAGAAAGAAAGATAAAATGTCTTTTGCTTGGCAGTTTAACAGTGGGTTCCAAATAAAACTGCTTTTGGAATCATAACACCGAGGTGAATTGTACCTATCAAAAGAGATTGAAAGACTTTCTTATTTTCTAACTCTATTTCTGTTTCACTGGTCTGCAGCTAAGCCACTTAGGGCTAATTCATAAGGCCATTGTTTATTTATATATCTATTTATTTATAGGCCACATTTTATGGCATGTTGTTTGTACAGTGATTATAGCTATCATGTGATGGCCTGGTCGACTGAAGCCTACATCATGTGGTGGCTCTCCATTTGATGGCCTCTTCTTGTCTGGATAGGAATGGCTGCATGTGATTTATTTATTATTACATTTATATCCTGCCTTTTTTCCCTCTTGCGAGGAACCCAAGGCAGCTTAAGTGGTCCTCCTTTTCTCCATTTTATCCTCACAACAACCTGTGAGGTAGGTTAGGCTGAGAGTCAATAACTGGCCCAAAGTCACCCAGTGAGCTTCGTGGCCAATTGGGGACCAGAACCGTATCTCCCGAGTCCCAATCCAGCACTCAAACCATTATGCCACATGGGCTCCCACTGCTGTGGCTCATCACACTGATGATGAGATTATCACTTTCAAATTGGAAGGCTAATCATTTCATTGTACTGTGTAAACCTGTTCAAAGCAGAGAGCCAGATGTGATTAAGGAAAGTTTTTTTAAAAAAAAATTGGTAGTGTATTCAGGTGGCAGTAAGAGTGGTATGTAGTTGACTTAGTATCATCCAACACCCAACTGGTTGAGTCCCAAGCCCAAAAAACTCAATAAGGACCAAGGTAGTATTGCTATTAAAGTTTGTCCTGTGGTAGCACTGAATCAGTAGGACTTCATCTTACTTTTATGACGTGATCTAATGGTTGAGTTTAATCACATGCTGCAGGGTAGGCCCTGATATTGAAAATGGGTTCTAGAGCTGAGTTCTCAAGTTCTAGGCTGAAAAATGACTCATAACCTGACTGAATGGGATATGATCACATCACTATGTAGTCACAGAATCTAGTGTGCTTCTTGATCATATTCGCATGATGACTTTCTTCCCTTCACTGTGAAACAATAGTCCTTTTTTATTTCTATTATGGGTTACCTACAAGTTAAGCAAGTGGCCTTAAAGAATAACCATCATATCATAATCTAAATGTGGAACTAGACATTACAAGAGGGACAGAACCCATATTCCTTCCCATAATATCTAGTTTAACTCAATGTGCCAAATGGTATCACACTGGACATTATACCTCATCTCCACCATTCTGTTATGTAATTGTGGGGAGGGGGACATCATATATAATGTGTTAAAACAGGCATTACAAGGAAGTGGTGAGGGGATAACTCACAATGGTTGGAGAACTCAGTGGAGCTCATTTTGATGATCTCCCTACATACTGGTTGCCTGTAGATCCTGCTTTGCCATTTTCCATTTCTTGCACTTCCCTTTGCAATGAAGAAATTCTACAGGTAAAGATGAAACCAAAAGAATCTGTAGAAGCTTCTCTAAAATAAATTAGACCCTTTTTTAGAAATCGGAATTTTGTTTCTTTTTAAATCTTGCATATTTTTCTTCAGTCTCTACCTGAAGTTCTCATTGATTTGTCTTCCAGTGCATTTGTTTCAGTAGGATTCTGAAATAGTTAGTGATTTATGAAATGCTAATCCTCATGATTTTAAAATCTTACATGAGGACTAGCATTTGCCATTGCTTCTTTGAATGCTTCCATGACTTAAGATAAAACATTGAATCATATGCAGTATATTATATTTTTATGTTCATTCAAACTGACACCTGCTTTTGGATGCATCCAAATTACAGACTACTGTTTTCTCACTTCAGTGTTTTTCACTAAAACAGACACATGTAAACAAACTAGGTGCCTATGAAAAGCAGGTACTTTGTTTCATTAGGTAACTCTGGAGTACAGATTGCCCTATTCTTGTGGTCCAGCAGTTGCTCTTGCAAAGTAGGCAAATGAAGGATATTTATGGGATGGGGCCATGGGCACTAATGGCCTGTGAGTCTTGGATCCCAGCTGCTATATACACTGTCAGAAGCAGACATAGGCCACTACAGGATGAATTTTCAGGTGTACTTGGATTGTGGGGTTGAATGCATAATCATCTGCTTCAAAACCACTGTGTGGTTGCTCCTTTACATACCTCACCTATTCTACATTAAACTGATTTTGTTTGCTAATGGATTTGCATACCTTGTCTCCCAGATGAACTATTTTCTCCATCTTAATCCTTTCTATTTGTAGTTCCTATAATAACATAGATAAGCTGCAATGGAATGATGCCCAGTTTTTCGTTACTTTTGTGTGTTACCTTTTCTGCGTACCAGCAAGTAATACTAGCAACTTGGGGATTTGTTGCATAGGGATAGTTTATGCTTAGTAAGCCTAATTAGCAATCTGAGGCAGAAGTGCAACAGCTTCATCATAAGCTTTAACAGATTAGATGTGTCTCTAGCAGTATCAAAGAATTGTATCTTATTGCCATTGGGTTTTCATCTGCAAAAGACATAAGACTTGAATTTGACAATTTATAAATTTTCAGTTTATAGGAAGATGAGAGAGCTTTACCAGCTATATTACTTGAGTGAGTATATGCATAACATTTCTTACATGTACTTACTCCTACCGTGAAGGAAATTAACATTTACATATTGGACATTTGTAGCTACTGGGCTGTAACAAGACATGTACTTTATAAATACAGAAGCAAAATAAAATCTGGAAGCCCTTACTCCATTGGTCTTCATAAAGCCAACCCCTAACCACAATATATAGTCTACATATCTGTTTCCAAAGTCAAATACAGCTTTGGATATTTTTAAGGCAGTTACTGTAGTGGTAGAGAGATGAATGAGGAATCACAATAATGAATAGAACATGTCAATTTGCAGTAAAACTGTGTTTTTGCAAATTTACTCCCCAAAACAAGTGAGCATGACAAAAGAAAAGGGCCTGAGGTAAATGAAGGCTGCCCAAACCTACTTAGCTGTCCACTCTGAGAGCTCTAGCTTCAGTATGAGGTTCTTTAGCTTAGAAAAAAAGCAATTAAGGGAGGGTATGATAGAGGTGTATAAAATTATGCATGGTGTGTGTGTAGAAAGTGGAGAAGGGAAAGTTTTTCTCCCTCTCTCATAATACTAGAATCCAGGATCATTCTGTGTAGCTGAATGGTGGGAAATTCAGGACAGATAAAAGGAAGTACACAGACATTTGTTAAATGACAGAATTCTTATTATCATAAGATGTTTGATGACCACTATCCCTTTTAAATGGGATTAATCAAATCCATGTTGGATAAAGCTATCAATGGCTACTAGTCATAACGGCTATATATTACCTCCAGTTGAATCAGAGGCAGTATGTTTCTGTTACTGGGGAACATGGCCAGGAGGGCGCTGTGGCTCTCAAACCCTGCTTAGGGATTTCCTGAGAGGAATCTGGTTGACCACTTTGGGAACAGAATGCTGGACTAGATAGGCCTTTGGTCAGATCCAACATAGCTCTTAACATCCCCTAATTGTGGACTTAGCTGTAGAAGACGTGTCATGGAATATATGAACATTCCAATTGTTTAGGAATGTAAAAAGCTGTCAACACAAGGTCCAAGGACATATAAAATTCTGTTCTTTGGTAATGGGTGCAGTATGGAAGGGAATGGGCAGCACAATTGAAGTGTGGGTAAACTTTAAGATTTTGTTCGTGTGTGAGTGTGAATGATATCTGAATGGAGCATGTGGATAGTTTGTGGATGTGGCATTGTGTGTGAGTAGCAGGTATGGAGGGACATATGTGAATGGAATAATGTAGGACAGAGTGGAGGGACGCAGAGAAGATACCTCACAAACAAAACATATTTTCAAATTGACCTGGCTCTGTGTTTGTCTAAATCCTATGTCTGAACTTGATCTGTTCAGATGAGAAATGACTAAGGATGAAAGTTGTAAGAGTGGTTAGTATTGAAAATGTCTTATCATTGGTAGAGAACCCTGGTTTTTACAAAACAATAGCGTGTGTGTGTTCAAACTGACTCTTTGCTATGTTGAAGCCCCTTCTGGACATGTAAGAGCCTGCCGATAGAACATTCCCATTATGTTATAGTCCAGCTGGGGAGGGTGCAGGGCTGACACCAAGGGTAGGCATGGTTGGGCTTCTACCAAGAGCCCACTGTCAAGAGCCCTCTGGAATTGCTCTTCCTCTTCACCACTTGCTTGTTCACCTGCCTTTTATTCTGGCCCAGACAATGATGGTGGTGTGAAGCAGGAGCAGTTGATGCCGCTGCCTACTTGCTCACTGACTTTCTTGCCTGTCAAGCAAGAAAGTGGAGCAATAATGAGAAACAAGATGAGGAGCAATGACAGCTGGTGACCATGGCAGTGAGAAGGGATGCTCATTGAGGGAAGACCCGTTAGAGGTCTTCCCTCAATGGTAGTTGGTACTGGAAGGGTGTCTTACATTCAGGGGAGGCCAAGCACTTTGGGGACAAAGATCAATTCAGTATACTTAGGTGATCATCAGGTACTTCCTTCACTCATCCCAAGCCAGTCTGGTGATCAACAGGAGGATAAGAATTGGCTATCTGGATGCATTTGAGTGCATAAGCCTGAGAATGCACATGTGCATGTGTATATTTGTGAATGTTGCATATTTAGGGCACCTTTACATTAAGGAGAAATCGCGTTGCTTACCCGGGGCATTGTGCTTCCTGCTTTTTGGCACGATTATTATGGGCTGCATTACACAGGCAGAGAGGGGTGACCACATGGTTTGAATTGAATTCTTCCCCTCCATTCAGTTCCATTGAGACAGCGCCATCTAGTGGCGGAAGAGCCTGCTTTTTCAGGGTATTACCATTTTAAAAGTGGTTCTTTTCATGACGGAATTTCCAAAGGATACCCTGGGAGACGTCCTGGTAGCTGACGACGTCATGTAAAAGACCCACAAACTTTTGTGAGTAGCCAATCACAAGGTGCAATAAATCTCTCCTTTAGAGGAGCCCTTAGAGTAGGTGGAAGGAAACTGCTGGAGGGGGCATCCCTCTGCTTCCCTTCCTCCCCTCCACCATGAATGATCAGAGGTTCCCACTTGTTTTGTATTATTCATTGTTAATTTTTAGTGTTTCAATAACTATAGAGTTGTATTAGGGATGCTCTATACATTTTAAAATATGGTTATATGATTCTCTTCCCATTGTTTCATGAACTTGTTTTCAACTTTCTTGCTTTTTCTTGCTATGGAAATAAAGGACTGTAATGTAAAGCCAAATACACATACACACACTGTACCTTTAGAGACAGAAGTACTGAAACACCTGCAAGGTAATTTATTCCAGGCTGGGAGTCTCTACAAGACTGTACACCTTTCCGAATTCTCCTAAATTATGCAGTGTTCTTTTTATTCTTATACAGATGTCCGCAGTGAATTGTGAGATGAATTTTGTTAGCCACTTGTTTACTGCAGGAGCTACTGGCTGGCTTATTAAAAAGAAGCAAATGAGGACCCCACAAACAGGAATATATGCATATTTATTTATGTGGGTGTGTTTGTAACACACACACACACACATATGCATTCATACTTACACATTGACTGATACACCTAACAAGAGACATTCACAGATGCCCACATTCACACATGTATGATTCTCATACTCACATTTACATCCTCATCCTCATTTCTATGCATATACAAGCATTCAGGAGTCACAAAAGTGCCTGTTCATTGTGTGCATGCCTGCTGTTTCAGAGATCAAGGCTGGGTTGGCATGATCAGCAGGGGAAACTATACAGTATGGGTTGTTTCCCCCACCCCACGCATGCCTGCCTTTTGTTTAATTAGCTGCACCACGTCGAGGATTGGTGTGTCATCCAAACCCAGTGCACAGCATGGCGGGGGTAGCTTCTAGCCCACCCCACAACCCATGGCTTGTACTAGGGGTTGTGGGGTGGTTAGAAGCCGTCTCTGCTGTGCTGCCTGCCTGATTCAAATGACATGGCAACCCATGACGCAGCACAGGTAATTAAGGAAATGCTGGGCACGCCATACTGTGTAGTTTCCCCACTCCCAACTTGCCTTCTTCAGAGGCTGCCTGAAACATAACATAAAACCCAACAGCATACAGCACAACACCACGGACAGAATGCAAGTAAATGAATACATGCACATCTACGACTACAAATGAAAAGATTAACCTTCTGTCATAAAAAACAGAAATCCACCCTGCAATATTAGAAATACCAAACCACCAAACAGTTTTTACCTGCACTAGCTAGATCGACTTAAACAACTGACTGTTAAATCATCACTAGCAAGATTCCTGGTTGTCTTTAGATCTTACTCCCACTTATATCTCAAAAGTCAACCCTGCCCAACTTCTCAGGCACTATCTCTAAATGCCATTTAGACAAACAAATAAACAAATCATACAGAAAAAGAAAAACTCATAGCAAAGGAAGGAGTTGTGATTCATCATTCAATCCTCCCTGAAATAAACTACCTAATCCCAAAATCCACTTAACTTTGTTCCTTAACAGCATTTTTTTTTATTTTCACAATCCATTCTTTCTACTGTCCAAAATTTCACATCAGCAACTGTATACTTTTTCTCATGATAATATTGTACCAAGGGAAATGCTTCTCTGCCATTCCTAATGTTGCTGAAATGTTCACCCACTCTTCATTTAAGGTCTCTAGAGGTTTTATCCACGTATATTTTCTTGCAGTGCTAGAGGTTGTAAACTGTTTTAAAGTATACCTCTTTCCTCTCTATTGGTTAACAAATAATTCCATCTTGCTTATTTGTTAACAATACACACATATTGTTATGATGTCCCTTAGGGCTGGGAAAACCCAGAATAGTTTGTGTCTGAGTGTCCCCTTTCCATCTGAAATCACACCTAACCAACATGCCTTTTAGTTTTCTCATGCATTTGAAAAGAGATTAAGAGAACAATCCTATGGCCCGTAGACGGTGTCAGGAGGGGGGCATAGGGTTGTTCAGTTTACTGGCTCCGAGGTTGTGCTCCCTATTCTCTCGCCCTCTCTATCGTAGCCAGCGTGGAGAGAACCATGCTGGCTCGCTCTCTACACTCGTAAACTTGAACGTGATGGGGGAAAGGGGGATGTACTAGGGGCTGGGAGGAGAGGAACCAGGGAAGCTGCCTTACACAACTTCCTATACTTGTCCCAGCCTCCTTCCCTCCCATTCCAAACCACTGTGGCTAGACAGGCGAAATTGTCCATCTAGCAAAAATGCAGGGTGGCTAGGCCACAGAGGGGAGGATCGCCTCCATGCTCCGACTGCCCTGTATTAGGATACTTGGCAGCCTTTGACTTTGGTGGCTGCCAACTTTCACCATAGGATTGCGCCCTAAAGCCTTGTCCTGGCAACTGAAGCCAGTACCTCTTGATGCTACTTTGAAGGGCATTTGATACATAGTTGATCATCACTGTGCAATGATCCTATTATTTACAGCCCTTTCCCTATTCCTTAGAAGCTTTCTGTTTTTATAGTAGAATGTTGGTTGGTTTGCAGTGTTTGTGATCTCTATAGCAACATCTCAACTTAATGCAATGGTGGGAAACTTTTTCAGTTCAACGACCAAATACCAATCTGGGAAAGGTCTCAGGGGGCACATTCTAACTGTAGGCAGTGCCAAATGTGACATGGACTTGGCCAAAGGCAGAGTGAGGGGGGCCAAAATGTGATTCTTACTCATTTACTCAGAAGTAAGCATGAGCAACATGACTACCCAGAAGGACAAGGCTCAGGAGGAAGCAGAACTGGATCACTCAGCAGATTCCTCCTCATCTGTGTTGATCAGAGATAAGAGCTTCTTCCCAAGAGCCCACCAGCTCTTGGGAAGAAGCGGTGGGCTGAATGCATTAGAACTTCTGCAGGCCATATCTGGTCCATGCATTAGAGTTCCTTATACCAGATTTAATGCAGTCCTCCTCCTCCTTCTTCTAAAGCACACAAGTCTGGTATGTTTAGAAGTTGTTATCTATTGAAGACAAAGATCCTGTTTAGACAACACTCTAAGCCACGGTGGTTAAGCATTTTGAGCTAAACATTATGGCTTAGTGTGTCATGTGAACCAATAAATAAATAAATAAATAAACCATGACTTAGCATGTCATGAGGATCATTCCTAACCATGGTGGCTACTGATGAAGAAAAATTAAGAATCGCAGCTGCCCAGTTCTCAACTGCAAATGCACCAAGCACAAAAATGCACTGACAATTAACCACAGTTTACACGCTCACTAACCATTTGCAGCAAAAGGGTTAGCAGCCTAACCATGGCTTAGTGTGTCATCTGAACAGGCCCCAAAGAGGTTAGATTTGCAGCAATCAGATTAGGATTAAATATTTCCCCAGAGTTTGTAGAGTTTTGGAATGATGACTCCAAGACTTACCACATAAATATTTACAGTTTTTTGTATTAAGTAGTGACCATAAATATTTAAGTCATGGTCTCTTTGAGGCATTAGTGGCAGTTCTGTTTTTAAGACAGGAAAGTTGGTTTAGACTAGGCTGACCATATGAAAAGGAAAACAGGGCTCATGTAACTTTAACAGTTGTAGAGAAGAGGGAATTTCACCTGGAGTCATTTGTATGCAATTTGTACCTGGTGAAATTCCCTCTTCATTACAACAGTTAAAGGTGCAGGGGCCCTGTCCTCTTTTGTATCTGGTCACTCTAGTATAGTGCATGCAACTTTAATTGCTTTGTTGAAGAGGTGATTTTACCAGGTACTAATTGCATACAAATGACTCCAGCTGAAATTCCCTTTTCTCTGCAACTGTTAAAGTTACATGAGTCCTGTCCTCCTTTTCATATGGTCAGCCTAGTTTAGACTGTTTCTCAGAGCTCTCTAAATTTTGCTTTCCTATCTAGATATCACTTCAGTGCTGGGGAAAGCCTGCACATCTTGCATACTCTGTCCAATTTGATATCTGACATGTGTTTGATTACCTCATATATTTAGTTAAAGTATCACTGGAAGCAAAAGTTAGTGTTTTTGTCATGGGCATGCCAGAGTTGGTTGGCTTGACTGTGGATGAATAACTTGGACCTTGTTTTTTCTTTACATTTTGAATTTTTATAGCACAGCTTGCCCTACTTAATTACTTTTGTTCTTAGTTATATGATTTAAGTTTGTAGTGCAAAGTTGTCGGGACAGCAGCTGTTGTTTCTGTGTTGAGGAGTAAGTTTTAGCATTCTGTCTCTTTCTCTCTCACACACATACACATATACCATGCATGCATTCACAAACAGAGGTTGGTGCGAAACAATAATTCTGCCACAAAAATTAGTGAAGTTTAACTTGTAATTTGAGTAGCAACATTTCAGAGAATTTATCCTACCCATCTTTATTTCATGTTCCTACCCACCAAACTGGTGTTTTATTAGGGCTGTCTTCCCCTTCCCCCGCAATTCTCTAAGCAGAAAAGCAAAATGGCTCCATTTAAGGCTCCCTTCCTGTATTTTTGGCATAGGCCTGGCAATAAACAACTCAAGCTGGCAATATAAACACAGCTTTAAAAGAACACTGTCAAAAACTAATTTAAGATCTAAGATGTTGGTTTTAATTAAAAATATTTAATATACTTTATATTTGAATATGAAACACGGATATTAAACCGCTTTTTGAAAGAAAGAAATAAAGAAAGAAGAATAGTTCATAGGTTTTTAGTTCACTCCAGCTCTTTCTTTTAGCCACAGGAATTTCCAATCTGTTTATTAGGTTCTCTTCCCTGCAAATATTTTCTCCAATTAATTTAATATATTAAATAGGGCAACACCATTTAAAGTAGCCCTCTTCATTGAAACAACTCACTCATGCAGAAGCGCAGCAGAGCAGACATGGCACTCTGGATTTTGGATAATGTAGTGCCACCCCACACTCGTACACACTAGAAAGGTGCAAGTTATTTTGAGTTCCAATTGAAATATAGGGCTCATCTACACCTAGCGGGAGAGAGGGGGAGGATCGTGGGCTTACCTGCTTCTGCAATCCTCCCCCAGCTTCTAGATGCCTGCGCAATGTCCCAGAAGGGAAGAGGGATGTCGCAACCCCAATCTGATCTGGCGAAAAAGTAAATGAAACACACACACACACACACACACTGCCAAACTCTGTGCCCGCCCACCCCCGCCATCTTGGGGATGGCAAAATTGCTGCCCCCCACCCCCATGGGCACAGAGTTGCCCTGCGCAGCTCCGTGCCTGTTTCAGGACCTGGGAGCACGCGCCACACCAGCTGTGGTCTTCGGGATTGTCCCAGGACTGTGGAAAACCCAGGATATCCCCAGTTTCAGTTATCCGGGGTCGTCTCTAGGTCATCCCTGGTTGATCCCAGCATCCCCTGTGCATCATATGGACGCACAGGGACGACCTAGAGATGATGGGATAAATGGCTGGTGTAGACATGGCCAAAGACAGTTACTCAGTATAATTCCTGTCTTATCGAGCACGCTAGCATATGTTTTATTATTATTAATCAAGGCAAAGAAATTAAACCTCCGTCTTGACCATTGAAGCACACCATACACCTGAGTATATAGGGATGGGCCTTTATTGTTTTTCTCAGTGGCATGGACAGCAAGACAGAGCACCCAGATACTTGTGTTGTCTGCTTCTCTCTCCCTCTCATTTTGCACTTGTTGTGGATGTTGACATTCACAGTGACATTTCCAGTGACTTTCCAGTGACATTCTTACAGGAAAAAAATAAAATAAAGCCCTGCTGGTCAGCTAAACCCACAACCCTCTGCAGGTTTTCCAAATGGTTAGTTGAATTTCTGCAGCATCATACTATGTTCTGCAAGCAACAAGTGACCTTTGTAACAAAAATGAACTCTTTTTTCCATTAACATCTACATGCTCCTCATGCTGTTTCTTACACAGCCCCATGAAAATATTCTTTTCTCCAGGCGGGACATGAATGAAGCTGGACTTAACATGGCCAAGTGGTCTTGCATTCCCCCCACCCCATCCATTCAAGTTTCATAATGCAGCCTCTCTTGAGACAGACTTTTCAAAGTTTGCCAACAAAGGTTCCTGACTTCAGTCAGCAATCACCTTTCTGGATCTGTTATTGTTTTTTTCTGTACTCAAGTGCCTTTCCATCTAGACTCCCAATTTCTATGTTTTCAAACACTTCTTTAAATCAGAGCTCGCTTCATAATTTTGAACTTGCATCTTGATGGCACTTTTCCTTGAAATGCATGTGGCTGCTGAAACTTCCCACTGCCTGAGATTTCTGACAGAATACAAATGTCAAGTTCTATCTCTAGATCCTCAGTCCCTGATTAAAATGAGTACATCCTCAAAAACTGGACTGTTTTGGAGCTTTGGGAAACAGCTATTGATTATGTACAATGCTGGGAAATTCTAATATTTAGTTCCTTTGGTTGTGTGCTTCCCACATACGTAGTGTGTTGTATTAAAAAAACACATCCCAGTATATTAAAGTTTTTTTAAAAGTAAAAGACACCAAAGTGCTGTTCCCTAGAAGAAGTAAATAGTATTATTTTACCATTGTTTGCAGAGCTCATTGATCCATAGACAATTACCCACAAACAACCTGTTCTATTGAAGAAGTTATGCTGAATGGTAGGACGGTATTTTTGCAAATCAAAGAAGTGCTTTGATCAGGCTTCATGGTTTACTTGAAGGTTTTGCATGGATCTGTGGGTGTTGTGTAGTCTATTGAGATTTCTTTGTACTGTTTCGTTCTTCTTTTTACAATTACATTATTCCTTCTAGGTATCAGCAATGTTTTTATGGAGTCAATCTGTCCAGTCTCCGCAATGCAGCTGTGGATGAGTACTTCAGGCAACCTATTGTAGTAAGTAATTTTAAAAATCCTCTTTCTCTCTTGCCTTATCATGTTCCAAAGGTAGCCATTGTCCCTATGTGGAGTCTTCTGAGAGCAGTGAGGACACTGATACTTCTGAGCTCTATTATGCTTCAGAGGAGGCAGGCCAGGGGTAGGCAGAAGGTAGATCTCCAGATGTTTTGGACTTCCATTCCCAGAATCCTCTGCTAGCATGGCCAGTAGTCAGAAATGCTGGGAGTTGAAGCCACGGTGATCATGGAAACCAGGTCACTGACTGCTTAATGCCTTTCCTCTTGTTATTTTTGAGCTCAGAATGAACTTTTCCAAGCTGCTTTTTCACTCAAAAGGGGAAATATCTTGTATGTCTCTCCTCCCCCCCCCCCTTGGTAAAATAGTGTCTTGTGCAGAGTGGATGTTGTGCTCAAAAATGAAGGGAGGGGAAACAATTAAGCAGCCACTTTCTATACATTCTTTTCCTGCTGCTGCACAAAAGCACCATGCGGCAGAGTACTTGAGACACAAAAAGAAAAACATGCCGACAGAGACATCACAGGAATCCTCATCACGTTTGAATTGGGACTGAATCTTATGAACACAATCAAGTACCATTGGGAGTGTTAGGGATTATTTACCACTGGTAAAATTCAAAAAACTACCCAACAATAACAATAAAGCTAAAATGTATCCCTGAAACGAATGCAGAAGACTTCATAGGCACAGGATGAGACTGTGTGCATGTAGCTCATGCTGTTAGTTTATTTATATCGTAGGCAGATATTTCTATAGAATAAAGGTAGCATTAGTAGTAGGATATACCTAAGAGTGACATGGGGTTGTTTTTCTTTAAACTTAACTCAAAATCAGCTAATATATGAAAGCTTGTGATTCCTTTGTTCACAGCAAAGTAATGTTTCAAAGAAAAACCAAGCAAACAGAATTTTTAAAGGCTGTTCGGAGTTCTGTCGAGGCAAATATTATTCTCCAATATGTTCCATTGACCATCGTATAACCATGAGCCGTTTTTGCCTCCTTCATGGTGGATGTGAGTTAGCAATACGCATAAGAAAGTAGAAAGAAAGAGATGTTAAGATTACTGCTGCACAGTTCTAAATGTATCGTTTGTACCACTGTATTGCACTAAAAGAACTAATTGGTGGTACGATGGTTAGAGAGTGCTGTACAAATCCCATCCCATTAAGATCTTCTGGGTATGTTGCCTATTTCAGAGTTCTAGATGCATAGTACTTATAGGGAAAAAAACCAAGCCAAGATGTACTGTCTTTGGGTAAAATAAATGTTTTACAAGCCCAAAACACTAGATGATAACACATGCCTCCTGGTATGTCTGTTTGTTCGTTTACCTTTAACCTACAGGACACATTTGACATTAGGATTTTGATGGCCCGGACGGTGAAATACACTGTCAACTTTACAGATGCAGAAGAAGAAGATTTGCACAGGTAAAAGTGTCTGGAAAGAGTCTGCTTTTCCATCTCTATATCCCATTCTAAACCATTGTTTGCTGTTATTCTTCATTTACAAGCAAGCCAGCAGTAGGCCTTATCCAAAAACATTAAGCCTTTTATCCATAATAACCTGTCAGTGGTCTGAACTGCTATAGTAGATTAAACACACTATTGGGATAGAATATAATTCAGTGTGAAATATTTTACATTAAAACCCCCCAATGGCATTCATAAAGATAATCACACCAAAACAAAGTGAAATGTAAGACATAGTAATTTAATGTTTATGAAGATTTTATTAAAAGATATAATTCCTTCATCAATGGATATCATGAAAATGGGTATTGGTGTAAGGGTATTAATCCAACAATACAAGTGACAAACATTTGTTAATTCATGATTCATAATTTGTTTGCTTTTATGTTATTTTAATTAAAATTATGTTTTTATTCAGTATGTTATTATTGTTGCCTTTTACACCTTTTGTTGCAGAAAGGCAGGATATGATGATGATGATGATGATGATGATGATGATGATGATATAATGATGACGATGTCATAACTTTCTAGACGGATAGCTCTAGAACATGACAGTTTCAAATCATCCTCAGTTCCTTCCACCAAGTGAATATCTGAGCATCTGCAATCCTCCTTTCTTGTCTCCACAAAGTGGAAAAGACGTATTCTTAACCTGTATTGAGCCAGTGCATGTGTCAGGCAGTCAGGCTCCAGGATACCAGGGGAGGTGGCTATCAGTTTAAGTGAGCAAGAAGCAGCAGTGTAGTCCAAAACAGGGGTCACGTTCCAGATCAGTATACAAGAAGGAAGAGGCAGGTGCATAGTCATGAGATCCAAGGCAGCAATCAGGGTAAGGGAACAGGAGCATAAGCCATTGCTCAGACTGAAGACCAAGCTCTAAGGCTAGGGCCTGTGGACAGGGATTGGCCCTTACGGTCAGCTGACTGAATGCTCAGGGAGACTGGTACTGTATCCTAGAAGATGCCTGTGAACCACAGAGCTAAATATGCCTGGCTTGCAGTGGAAACAGACCACATCTCGGGGTTCTGGGATAAAGTGTTGGAGCCTGAGTGCTACCAGAGAATTCTCTTCCATGCTTACTCAGGATTACATGCTAGCCTTCCCCAACCTGGTGTCCTCCAAATGTATTACAACTCCCAGCATTCCTGACCATATGCCATGGTGGCTGGGGCTGATGGGAGTTGAAGTCCAAAACATCTGTAGGGTACCAGGCTGGGGAAGGCTGCTATATACCATTGAACTCTGTGAGACTAATGAGTAAATATCCTTGGAATCATAGTGCACAACTGATTGTAAGTAATTTTCTTGGATGAAAATCCAATTAACTTGATTTCTAGTAAATGTGTTAAGATTAGGATGCCTGTTTATAAATCACTTACAATTTCCATCGGCTGTAGCCAGCATACCCAAGGGTGAGGGATGTTGGGAGTTGTCAGCCGAAAGATCTCCTAGGCCCGACAAGTTGCCCATCCCTGTTCTAAGCCATCCATGACATTTTGTTATTTTTAATGGTAGGTTTCTAACATCGCTCATGACAGCTTTTTATTTTCCTTCTGCAGGGTGGAAATCCCCTTTGTTTTCCAAATGATGCAGTCTGGGCTAATCCATGGCTTGGCATTCTGGTTTGATGTGGCATTTGTTGGCTCACTGTACGTATTCTTCCTCACTCCCAACATTTACTTTGAAACACCTACTTTAAGGGGAAATGCCTTTTTCCCTTAGGCCAAATTCACATGCTTTATCAGCTCTTCTTGCTCCTAATACATGAAGGAATAAGCACAATTAACACATTTTTGTTTTAAGGTGGTCAGATCTTCATATTCCAATGTCACCTTATCATTTTTGCATTGGTAGATGTTTGTGTAAAATAGACTCTACACTACTTCAGGCAGTTTCACCTAAATGTCTCTCATTGTGAAAACTATAACCTAAGTCATCGCATACCACCTTCAAAGCAAACCAGGCCTAAGAGTGGATCTTGTTCTTCACCATATTAATCAGCACCTTCTTTATAGCAAGTTTTCCACCCCTGGTGATGTTTAATACAGCTGCAGAGCATGCTTTTTGTGTTGTTTTTAAAATTATATCCTGCCCGTCAGCCATACGCTCTCAGGGTGGCTACCAATCAGATAAAGAACACATTACCAATCAGAAAAAGAAAACATATTAAAAATACCACACATAAATTAAAACAGGGGAAGCAGTATAAAGCCCACAAATATTATATTGGCAGAATAAAATCAGATTCAGATGAAGTTTTAAAAGACCTTGGAAAATAAAATGGTCTTCACTTAATGCCAAAAAGTTATGAGTAAGTTCCATGTGAGCCTCCTTGAGAAGAGCATTCCAGAGAGGTGTGCCATAACCAAAGTGTTCCTCTCCCCAATCAACACCCACCTGATTTCTGAAAGTAGAGGTAACCATAGAAAGACTCTATTGGCGATCATAACATATGGGCAGGCACATGTGGGAAAAAGTACCCAGATCCCAAACTGTATAGGGCTTTAGAAGTAATTAAAAGTAACACTTTGAATTGTTTGGCAACAGATCAACAGCAAAACTATCAGGGTGTATTCCCTAGGACCAGCCCCGGTTAGCAGCTGTGTTCTGAACTAGCTTTCTGAGAAGTCTTCAAAGGCATCGCCTGATAGCATATTGAAGCAATGAAGTCTGGAGGTTACAAGGCCATGGATAACTCACTTGACTATTTCTGTTCGGGAAAGGTGGAAGGTGCTATGATCCATGGAGGACACTTAGGCCCGAAGAAACAAAGCTTGGTCAGTCAGCCCTAACCTGCAAATCCGTTCCTTTGCCGTGTCACGATTTAGCTTGGGCTGATCACATAATGACTTGGTCTACTCTTGAATACAACCAAGTCTCTTGCTCCCTAGCTAGATGGCTAGGGAGCAAGAGACTTGCCACAGGAATTCTGATCCCCATGGCAGGTATACTGTACAGGACAGCTTTGGTTTTCTCTACATGAGATGGACGAGTGCTGGATTTCATCTTTAATGCTGAATTTTTCTGTGTAGACAACTGCACACTTACTTGTTCTAATGAGGTGGCAAACAGCAGAGTGACAGCTTAACAGTGACATGGTCAGGGAGGCTGTGGTTGTGAAATCCATTGCTCCAGTGGAATTGCACTGATGTCAATAGTGTTTCCCTTTATATATGTTCCCGTTAAGTCATTTTTCTTGGGTAACATCCCTCCTTTTGGCATGTTGGAGAAGTGGTTTGATATTACTCTGTGCTTCCTTAGATATGATGCTGCCCTTGAAAAATGTATTGGCTTGGATTCTAACCATTTTCTCTGTGGACAGAAGGAGAATTGTACTCATGGAAGGGGTCCTTCCACTCACGAAAGAACCCCTTCTGTGAGCACAGCTTCCCTTTCCAGCACGACAGTCCCTTCCATTCACAGAGCAAGAATTTAGGATCCAAGCCATCGTCTTTTTCTCTCTTGACCTTCCCAAGAGCTCTTTTACAGCTGCACTACACTTTTACCGTCACTTTCTCTTCTTGATGCTTGCATATTTATTTAATTTCTCCTTTTAAGGGTAACAGTTTGGCTATCAACTGCTCCAACAGAACCTCTGACTCATTGGTATCAAGTACGCTGCCTTCTTCAAACTCCGCTCTTTGCCAAAGAAGGGGAAACACTTTCAGGGAAAGTCCTATTTGTAGCAAATAAGCGGTAAGTAGCAAAGCATTTGCACTTTTCTGCTTAAAGATGTTCACTTTGTTGGGTTATTCAGAGTTTTTGCAGCACTATGTTGGAGAAGATAATATAAGGTTAATCTTATGAAGCATTTGCAACTTTGTAGAAATGAGGAGAACAAGCAGTATAAAATATGCTTTGCATTTTAACCCACAGTGTAGAAAATCCAGCCCTTTCTATGTTCATGTGTCAAAAAGAGGATTAGAAAAATTGTCAGTTTGACATTTGTGCCAAGTGAATTTGCTTCAGAGATCTAACGTTTTGCTGCTATTAGCATCTCTTTATGCACTTACACCTAAATTTAGCACAGCAATATTGATTTTCGTTGCACAGAATATAATGGGCAAATACAGCATTTCCTTTTCTTTGAAGCTGCTTCAATTTAGTGATTTTAGAGAGGTAATAAACATTCATTAGAGTAGTTAACATATTTGTCCTTTATTCCAACATTACTTACTTCATTAGATTTCAATCTCTCACTTGCTCTCATTATGAAGGAAAGAGCTATGTGTGTATGTGACTTCATTTTGCAAGCTAATACTAAATCCTTGGTTATTTTAACTTTTGTTCATGATTGAGCATGCAGGACAATTTCTGATTGCCATTTTAAGACTACTATGTTTACATATCAGTGGCATAACAATCCTTTCCAGACAGGTGGTGAAGAGGAGCTCGCACCAAGGGCTTACTCAAATCTTACATTCCTGTGGTATTTCCTTCACAGTATATCAGACACAGATGAATTCTACATGCAGGTGAAAAGCTAGAGTTGCTGTAGAACAGAGGTGGGGAACCTGTAGCACTGTGTCATGACACTCAGCCTTCAGACCTTCCAAGAGATTCTAATAAGAATGAAGCACAGGCAACTTCCTCATGGGTAGGATGGTCAGTACCTTACTCAGGCCCCTCCTGGCCAGATGACACAGCCCTGCTATTGTCCTCTTGCTCAGAGGACGGGTCCCAAGCAGAAACCCCATCTCAGCCTCACAGGAGTCTCAGCTACAAAATCAGGCAAGGGCCCTTTAACAGACCAGTTAGCTCCTCCATGAGAGGTGGAGCTGACCACACTACAGGTCTAACAGCCTATATAAGGCTTCAGTTTGCTATAGTTACCTGCTGGAACAATATCCTTCTGTAGCTCTAGTAGGTGAGAGTTGCAGCCAGCAGGCACCACTTGGAGCTATCCAAGGTCCTGTTTTCTTCCTGCCTCAATCTGACTGCCATCAGGAGCTAACCATTTCCCCTGCAAGCCTCAACCACAGAAAGGGACACCCTCCAGATATGGTTGGACTCCGAGCCCC